>CM067362.1:64216243-64872140 GCA_034401795.1 Chaetoderma sp. LZ-2023a | reverse complement strand
ACGACACGACGATGTTGTGATATCGCAGACATTTCTGTGAAAGGCAGAGGACGCAGAACAAACTGTGATAACGCAGGCATTTATGTTTAAAGCAGAGGTGATGTACCCACATGTTGACTGACAATCAGTTTGAAAGCAAAAGCTAATTCTCTGTGGTTTGGGCGGTGAAGCTGTCAATGCGGCACTGAAAGCTACATCGAATATTGGACAAAGTCTGACAAAGTGACAAATGGGACACCCGCTTATCAAGTGTTCATGGTCCTGGAGGCTACAGTACAGCTAATAAATATATCAAAATATTCCCAAAACAAAATCAGAAACATGTTTGTTAGTACAATTTTGAACACAATCTATGAAATGATCTATTGAGTATTTTGGAGATATTTGGATCAGAAGGCATTGCTGTCTTTGGCAGCAATGTTTTTCCTAGCCAATTCTGTGCAAAATAGTTAACAGTGCATTTTATATTGATTATTGAAGCATACTAAATTATTTCCGAGCTGCGCTACAGAAGGAGAGTTTGTATCTTATAACAGGACACCAGACTGATAATTCACCTTTCCAAGTTTATCCATCGATCATATGACGTCATAATTAACTATGTGACGTCATAATAATTACGTCATGAATGATTCGATATAGTCCGTCTTTAAAGCTTAATGGTCCGACACCTTGTAAGAATTGTATGTCTGTAATATTTAATAAATATTCCGAATATTTTGAAACTAATTTGACTGGGCGCTGTTGCTGCCATAGGCAGCAACAGCACCCAATCAAATTAGTTTCAAAATATTCAACAGCTTACATGTATAGTTTTCTGGAAATTGATAGTCATGGAGTTCAGGGATAGATCCCAACACCAGTGAGGTGTGGGTGGAGCTTAGCTAGAGATGGGTGGGGAATAGCAAAAACTGAAAGGTCCATTCTATTCTAAAACTGATACATTATATTGTGTTAGACTCTTTAACAATTCTAAACATATATTGTTCTTAATATATGTTCGTTTACATTTTATATTGAACTGTTTATTAGTCATATACATAGATACTAAGATACCTAGTCACATCTTACGTTGGCGTGTTACCTGTCAAATCATGACTTTTTCATCACACACGACGACGACGACGACGACGACGACGACGACGACGACGATATACTGTGATCTGCGGCTGCAGCAGTTTGAAAACTTCCTGCAGTCTGTAGCTGCAATCAGTCCTTCTTCTTCGTCTTCTTCTTCTTCTTCTTCTTCTTCTTCTTTGGCCTCTGTTTCTTGTCTTCAGCAAGAGTTCTTCGCGCCCTCAGGTGCTTCTTGGTCACCGGCGCAGCCTGTCCGGTTTCTATTAGATCCGTACGTAGCACATTTATGCAGTGGCGTCTTCTAGAGCTTTGTAGATGTTGGCGCCGAGTACCACAAATTCCAGGGATTTATATGCGGGGTTGTCTCGTGGCATTCGCACCACGTGACCAAGCATAGACCATCTTATTCCTGTACAATTATAAGTAGGGCCTATGAATGGTTACATCATATGTCTTGATAATCAAACGAGTTAGCAGAGATCGGAAGTGAAAAAGCAGCCAGCCATGTTTAATGAACTCATTCGCAGTATCCAAAGTGACTTATTAGAAACTAGAATGCGCTCGATGGAGATGATGACTCACGCCTTTCCGCTCTGCCATGACAATGCACTTAGTGACCACCGTAACCTATGTAATTGATCGAGTGACTTCAAAGCTCAAAACAATCATAGACTGTCGGAATATGAATGCGTGTACTAAATCTTTTACTTTCTTGCATTCCAGAGTTATAGTCAAGAATGTGTATTCCAGTATGCACTTTGTGACCCTGTGACGTGCTGTTTTCAGAAACTCATAGAACTTCTAGCCACCTATAACATGAATAGATGTGCTGAATTTGATAATTCTTCCTACTTACGTTCCTGATTTATGGTTAAAAATGTGTATTTCGGGATGTATTTAGTGACCCAGTGCCCTAGATATTTGAACTCTTGGTCTGAAACAAAATGTCTGTTCTAGAAGCCCACCACAATACGAATGTATGTTACCGATTTGGTGAGTTTACCTTCTTGCATTGCAGAGTTATTGACGAAAATTGATTATTCCGGTACATACTAAGTGACCATGTGACCTCGATTTTTTACCTTTTGATCCTAACCTAAAGATTTTTCTAACCCCTCATTATATGAATGTATAACGCAAATTTCGTGATTCTACCTCATAAGATTCCGGAGATATACCTCGGGCAAACAGACAGACATACAAACAGACGGACGACACCAATCGCAATACAAATTTCTAGCCACACCACGCCCAATTCTAGCTATGCCTCGCCCATTTTTAGCTATGCTCCGCCCATTTCTAACTATGCCCTGCCCATTTGTAGCTATACCACGTACATTTCTGGCGATGTCACGCCCATTTCGAGCTATGCCACCCCAATTTTAGCTATGTTCCGCCCATTTCTAGCTATGCCCGCCCATTTCTATCTACGCCCGCCCACTTCTAGCTATGCCCGCCCATTTCTAACTACGCCCCGCCCATTTATAGCTATGCCCCACCCATTTCTAACTAAGAGCTACCCACATTATATGTGCGCTGCAATCGATTTATATACGTTGAACCCGTAATTACCAGAATAGCAATTTCAAGATAACTATACAGGTAAGCTGTTGGATATTTTGAAACAAATTCGACTGGGCGGCTACGAATGGCAGCAACGGCTCCCAGTCAGATTCGTTTCAAAATATCCAACGGAATGCTTATTAAATTGTAAAGCCATCAAAAACATACAATTCCTGCACGTGACAAACTTTTCTCCGCTTCTCGCCATTATGTTTGTGGCGTCATCCCACGTGTGACGTAATTAATTAATTAAGTTATGACGTCATATACCTGAATGACAGATCGGATCCATCCATTGAATCCATTCTCCAAACCCACAAGGGAACGCAGGCTACACCTGGGATCAATCCATTACCTCAAACCGTCCAAACGAAATGCAGATTTCCCAACTAAGAACAGTTCTCAAAGAACGTATATTTAAATGATTGACAACCCATTCTCAGCTCTATGCGACTGTTGAGAAGCGGATCGCACGTCTGATAGCACATTCTACACTTCTGTTCTCGCTTCAACCCCCAGATATTAGAAACCTGATCCGTCAATGCGCCCTTGCCCATTTATCAATGGGGATCTGCCGATTACCCACGCCTGACTACACTTATCTACGACTCACAACGTGTAGGCCGAGACCTATATGTCGGTCTGTCAGTCTGTCGGTCTCTCAAATTTGACAACAATAATTGTGACATCAGCTAACAAAAGACGTATATTGAATTTGACGTCAGATAGTGAACATGCTAAGAAAACTTGGGCTCAATGCATTGTATGACTCGGTATGAACATCATTTACTGAAATCGATTTCAAAATAAATACAGGGACCGAAATTGATTAAGAACACATCCTGGTGCATTTATCGATTTGAAAGATTATAGTCAAGCCTTAAAACACCTTTCAATCCTACACCTTTCAATCCTCATTGCCATTAACTAGATCTCAAGCCAAACAAAAACGAAACATGTTGACTATTTTAAAGAAAATATAACTGGAAACAATGGACCTTTCCAGTTTATCCAAGTTTATCCATCAATCATATGATGTCATAATCAACTACTTAACGCATATGATGACGTCATAATCAGTTACGTCATGAATAACTTAGGTAAGTTCGTTACGTACGCTTAATTAATGACGGACTAAGCATTGTTGCGCGAATTATTTATCTTTACTATTTAATAAAAAACAATGTTGAATATTTTGCGACTAATTTGACTGGCAGCAACATCACGAAGTCAAATTCGTTTCAAAATGTTCAGCCGCTTACTTGTATAGTTTTCTGAAAATATATAGATCAGGGATAGACTGATCACAACACCGGCGAAGTGAGCGTAGTCAAAGATGGGCGGGGCATAGCTAAAACTGGATTCTTCTATGGTTATTGTCTGATACATCATTGTAAGCGTATCAAATTGTCACATGACACGCGTGACCACGTTGTTCACTATAGATATGCCTATGCGTCTGCAGTTTCAATACACACGGATATGGCCCAGGCCACATTGTTCCAGTTAGTGTGTCCAAGTTAATAAATATCGAGTGCCATATACCGTGAATAGAGGTACGCCATTTCCAAGTAAGCGCTTCCCAATTGAGGAATTAAGTTTGGCTATGCCCGACCCATATTTAGCTAAGTTCCGCCCACACTTCGCCCGTGTTGGGATCGATCGATCGCTGAACTCCCTTACTATCAATTTCCGAAAATACTATTCAAGTAAAGACATACAATTCGTACAACGCTCAGTCCGTCATCAATTCCTCTTTTCAGAGTATTCATCTATCAATCTGGCGGCATATGACGTCATAATCAGCTAATTGGTGTGTATGATGATGTCATAATCAATACGTCATAAATGATTCTATTTGATATGTCTTTAGCTCTTAATAGTTCGACACGTTGTACGAATTGTATGTCTCTACTATTTAATAAACATGCTGTTATATATTTTAAAACTAATTTGCCATGGGCAGCAACAGCGCCCAGTCAAATTAGTTCCAAAATACTCAATAGCTTACTTGTATAGTTTTCGGAAAATTGAGTCTGAGAGTTCAGAGATCGATCCCAACACGAGCAAGGTGTGAGTGTAAATTAGCTAGAGATGGGTGGGGCATAGGTAAAAATGGAAACATCCATTAAGTGTTCGGGACGAACTTAGCTACATCATTGATGACGTACTTGATTATGACGTCAGTCTGCACGTCACGTAGTTGATTATGACGTCATATGATACACGGATAAACTGGAATTCTACATTTTTACTCGTGTTGGTATCGACGTAATACTTTGAAAGGTGAATCTAAAATTTTCAATGTAACTATACTGGAACGATGTTGAATATTTAACAAGGTCAATAGGCCCATTCCATGTCACGTGTGTTACATTTCAGAGAAAATTTGATCATATAATGTCACAAAAATATTTTTAGAATAAGATAAGAAATATTTATAGTACCATATGTTGGCATGAGGTGTTGAGTCTTGAATTACAGAGTAACCTTTGTATTACGTGCAGCACCTTTCCCTATGTTATTCATTTTGTGCCTGTCACGTGTGTTACATTAGACGATTGAAAAAACAATTTTCTCTTGTTGACCCTAAACTCTGTGAGGTGTATGGATTACTTCCTTTGAAGTAATATTATCATATTTTTATGGCTAGTTCTCTACCTCTGTCAATGAATAGTTTCTGGATCACCAACATTTAGTTACTTCTAATTTAATGTGAAACTGTGTCACGTGTGTTACGTCACGTGTTACATAAAGTACGTTCCCTTTAAAACAGTCTTTAAATACGCATTTGATACTCATCTGCAAAAGTAATATAATTTTTTGCCTTATTACAGTTCAGGAAATGTAGCATGCTGTTATACATCGTGGGGTAACTTAACTAGAATATCTAGTGACGATATATTGGCAATCGTCGCAGATGGTCGATGATCAGAGTTAAAACATGATTTGTATGATCAAATTGGTAGCAAGTCTGGTTAATTACAGTGCTATGTATTTCACTGGACAAAATATGTACAACATCATATGATTGATGGCAATGAGGAATCAGCAAAATCATTAGCATGTGCACAAATAATGAGGAGAATAGATTCAAATACTGCCTGAATTTCAGACTTCAAACGTTAAAGCACTACAGAGAACTACATGTAATACCTGGTTTGATGGTGATGCTCATGACATCCAAATGTGTTATTGAATTTGCTGACACACTACATGGGATAAATAACAGAAGATTCGCACCATATAAGTCAAGTGAATATTAGTAAAGGTGAATATTCTCACAAGAATGCTTGAAAATAAAATTGATAAAATTACATTCTTTTATAGGATTTAAATTATGTGTCTATATGTAATGAAACGAAATAAATCTTAACATATGATGATTTCATTCCATATAAATTAATATAATTTTTTAGGTTGTGAAATTGAAATAGTGGCTCATTGGCACACGCACGCTGGGGGCAATTGTCCTTCACAATGTAATGGATTTACTGTTCCTGGCATGCCTAAATCAAGCCTTGACATGCTGTAACACACGTGACGCCAAACTGCAATTATGTTTGTATTTCCAGGAAACTGTAAATTATTTATACATATAACAACAGAATCATATAAAGAGCACAAGACAGTTATTGTAAATTTCTCTATGATTTACTAACAATGTTATGCAATGTTATGCAATGACTTTGAATGCTGATAATGTTATGACAGCGCTGTCACTGCTGTTAACTTGATGTTATTTCTGTTATTTAAATATTCGCAAGTATTCATAAAACAATTTCATTGCCAATAAACTAACTTTTATTTATTTATTTTTCCTTTGGTGCGGGGGGGGGGGAGTTGGGGGCAACTTTCCATGGAATGTGCCATAGATTCTCTATAGCTTCGGGTAAAGCGTGAAAAGTAGGTCACACTGAAGTCACACTGAAGTCACACTGGAGTCACACTGGAGTCACACCGGAGTCACACTGGAGTCACACTGGAGTCACACTGACACACTTCTCCTGCGATACATACCTTAACCATACAATGCATGTCTACATCAAGTTTGATCAGTGCATATGAAAATGTCTTGAAAAGCAAGCCCGGAATAAGATTTTATGATTGATTGACTGACAAACTAACTGACCGACGGACCTACCGGCCGGCCGATGGAGAGGCCAATTGACGACCGATGAACTAACTAACTAACTAACTACGGGATTATTGAGTTGCTATCCGCGTGACAGGTCGGCGCCTTCCTAACGGGTCCAGTGACTGCTCTATGTATGTAAACAAGCCCACATTTGTGCAAATACTTGCGTTTGGGAGAATTTTTAATGTCACTGTTCATATTTGAAGCTTTGACCCCAAATTTACCACCCTTTCTCACGGGTAATCTTTCATCCAAGTCTGGTCAAAATACCTCCGATAAAAACCAGAGGTGTCAACAAATTAGTTTTCAAAATAATGCTACTTTAATTAATCTGTTTGTCATGACCTTGACCTTTAACCTATTGACCCAAAATATAGACTGCTTTTTGGGACACTACGGGCAACCTTTCGCCTATGTCTGGTTTTAAAAATAATGATATTTTCATTAATCTGGTCCCAGTGATCTTGACCAGTAACAGTTTGGCCGACATTTATTTCTCTTCTGCAGGTCACTTTCACCTTTCATTCGAATATCTCCAGTGGAACCAGAGTTATCGATAAAATAGTTTTCAGAATAATGATATTTTAAATAATATGGTCCCCGTTTCCTTGTATTTGACTTCATGACCCAAATTTATCACTTCTACGTGACGACACAGGTAACTTTTCACCCATGTTTGCTCAGCATATTGTAGCACGGATCACCGTCAGGTGCATACAAGAGGGCCCGGTCTGGGATAGTCCATGTTCACCCCTCAGCTGGCCACATATGGCCCACGGATAAACAGCCATTCCAGCAGAAGAACAAAATAATAGTCCGTGAGATCGCCCTATGCGCATGCTCAGCCATGAGAGGTAAACAAACATTGACGCGTTAGCCAGTGGAGACTGGCAACTTATGTATATGCTTGCTCATATTATGGCAATTCCGTCCACTAAGATTTTGGTATGTATTAATATCAGAATTGAATGAGGAATTTAAAACTCTGAACAGATGTTAAATCGGTTCCGATCTGGCGAAGATATGGTAAAGTTAAGACGGACTATTAAGAGCTCTAGTCAAAGTATAGACATCGCCATCGGGCGTACACGATCGGGTGAGAGAGCCAGGCACTATTGTTCTAGCTAGCTCGCCTCTCACCGAGTATAAGAGGCGTTCTCAAAACCAAACTCAGTTAGAAAGGAGGCGGATTCGGCCAGAGTGGTATCATTCTCACTATCTGCAAACTGCGTAGAGCTCGCATTCTGCAATCTACACCAACGCAGCTTATTACAGTCAGGTTCCCTCTCTGGGCAACTGCGCTCCACACTGCAACAAGCGTTTGTACACTCCTGGTAGAGCAACAGGAGTAACAACCTAAATTAAAAAAGAAGGCTCCTTATTCTGACCACCGTCACCAGTGGTGCCTTCATTGTGGTGTAAGACTTTTGGTCGTTACCATCTAAATTAGTATGTAAGAACGGTGGTGTTTTTCATGTCTCGCCAGACTTGCCGTGCCACTACAGAAATCGTGGTAGAAAACAATGGACGTATCCAGCGTCATTGAATTTATGTTTTGACCGTAGTCCAGAAAAGGACATTGCTTTACGTGACGTGGATCGTCTTGTGCCGAGAAAATGCCTCAACTCACACCGCAAGAAAGCCGTGCAAAGACTACATGTGACGTTTAAGCTGCACTGATGACTAATAGGTGCACCACACATAGGGACATATCTTAGTTATGTATACCATTATTAATAATAAATAAAGTACCGCCATAAGTGGTACCGTAAGGTCGGATACGAATTCCGCTTTAAGACAATATTGTACATAATGTTATGCATTGTAAATGGTGTCAGCAAATAAACGGCACCGTGGGTCGAATCGACCCTATATTCCTAATAAATGTATATATATAAAACCATCTCAAGAAACTACAGCAGGTTTCTTGCCAGCCAGAATCAATTTGCCGTTCACATACATACCACATGTATATTCGGATACCTATTAAGCAAGACTGTCTATGCCAAAGTAGAAAACACTGCGAAAATATAAACAAGGAAATATCATTGCCCTCCTAGCAGTGTTCTATAGGCAACCTTTCCAAACCTAAATCAGCTAAATGGTAACGCCAGGGTACGGATCTCATATGGTCCATACTCGAAACCTTAGGTGACGGATAGAAACGCAGATCTCCATCTAACTCATAACGGTATAGGATGAAGCCGTAGAGCTCACCTCACCCTATGGGATAGCCACCTTAGATGGAAATACGTTTCTCTCTCCCCAGCATAAGTAAACTAAGATCCACTTTCTAAACACGCTTCTGTCAATGTGATTTGTCCATGTGTTGTTATTTGTGGTTGTGATGTGGTATGTGGAGAGATCGTTTTGCAGCTCTGAAGCTACCACCAGACAACATGTTGCATGCTGTCGGTCTGAGGAGAGATGCTCCGTGAGGTATCGACAACGGTACCGAGCATCCTCGCCAGGAAGACATATTCGTTAAAGACATTTGGTGCTACGCCATTTGCGGCCTAAACATATGTGATTTGGACTTACAACTAAAAGTTAGTCTAGGCCATTTTTAGGTACACAAAAATTGGACAGTACCAACTAAAATTGTATCTTTAACTTTCATGAGACAACGGTACTGAAATCAATGGAAATCAGCCACCGCATCTTTACGTACACACCGTAGGCACACAACAGTATAATAAGTATTTTAGGATAAGTACACATGAAAATTTTTCCCTTTCCTTGTAGGATAGGAGAGTGGCCCTTTTTACCACTCTCCTCCTCCATCTTCGGCATTGAAGGCATTTTTCCTTTTGACGGAGGCCCGTGCGAGGCATTTTCCTCTCGCAAGATTCTATATCCCTTACCTTATGTGGTGAAGGTTAACATCGTTTTCCTCCTCATTTTCTTTACTTCATCCACCCCTTTCTCACATTTTTATAAGTTAGCTTCCCACCGGTTGCTTTCTCACGAGGTGCCACGGTGTGGTACCTTCGTAAATTTCCTCTCAAACAAATGGCGAGGATATAATCATCCTTGCATAAAGAGATATTGGTTCCCCATTCTTCCTCCGCATTGTTATGGTCGGTCGTTTTTCTCCCTCGGGCGTCCTCCATACGGATCATGGTACTGCACCATCATAAATTTCCTCTCAAGCAAACGGTAAAGATTTTTCCCCTGCATATAATGCAGGACGGCTTCTCTCTCTCTCCGATCTTCTCTCTTCCTCCGCTATGGCGTTGTAGGCATTTTCCTGTGATGGAGG
This sequence comes from Chaetoderma sp. LZ-2023a, assembly GCA_034401795.1. Lineage (NCBI taxonomy): Eukaryota > Metazoa > Mollusca > Caudofoveata > Chaetodermatida > Chaetodermatidae > Chaetoderma > Chaetoderma sp. LZ-2023a. The sequence goes on along the minus strand of CM067362.1, from coordinate 64,862,100 downwards.
CCCGAGCGAGGCACTTTCCTCTTGCAAAACCAATAATTTTTGGCCAGCCTGAGGCAGATATAGTTTATATTGAACCAACTGATGTGCCCTGACCGGAGCTTTCCCCCATAGGGGTACCTTTCATGATACCGTCGATATATGACTAGATCGGTTAGGTACCTCCGGCGAGACATAAACCCAATTCACCACTCTCGTTTTTACGTACACCGTTCGTAAGTGACAAGCACACAAAAATTGTCTGTTACTGTAATCAAGTAAGTAAATTGTGCTAGCACCGGGAGCACGAACATCCAGGACGATACGGTAGTGTTCACTTTTCGCAGCAAGGGCTGCACGAGCCCATTGCAACGTGATCGTTCCACCGGCTCTGGAGGTCGGTTTTTGTGGACACCGGAGATGAGCGGCGACCGCTCCTCAACTCCAAGGCTGGTTGACCAGCAGCACAACCACAACGGCAAGGAGCGCGGAGCCACACGCACCCCCGGCAGCTACAATATCTCCAATAGAACCAATGTTATCGACAAACTATTTTTCAAAACAAGAGGCCCAGGGGGGGCCTGTATCACTCACCTTGACCATAGGCATTTCAACTAGAATAGTCATTAACCATAAGTAGAACTGTAATGAGTTGAGCAGACTTGTAACAAGAAAACAGAGGATTGTTTCTTTATGTATCAACCTCTCTTGAACAAACTATAATGGCCCTTAGTCATCAATATCATATCTCCCAAATTTCGGCCCCATCCGTTCAGTGGCTCTGGAGACGAAGTTGCTTTCATGAAAACCAGGCCATCCAAGATGGCCGCCACACTATTTGGCAAATCAACTCCCTTGAATAAACTTGGTTCACCTCGTGCCCTAAATGATATTTTTGAATCGATTCCCCATGCGGTTTCGGAAACTGAAGACTGTTAAAGACGTTTCCTAAAATTGGCCGAAAGCCAAGATGGCCACAGGCCAAATTGGCCGATCGACTTCATTTGAACAAACTGGGTCACTATGCCATAAGGATGCTTCCTGCCAAATATAATTGAAATTGGCGTAGCAGTTCTCGAGAAGAAGACATTTTAAATTTCCAATTGCTTTAGTATAGGCGCCTCTGGCGGGCAAATAATCCAAGATGGCCGCGAAACCGTTTATCCGACAGTTTCGAAAATGGCAAATTTGAGCCCAGGATACCCAAAAACATATATAGACCCAATTTTGACCTCAAAATCCATCAAATAAAAAAATCCAATATGGCCGCCCAACATGCTACATTTTGATTGGCCCACGGCGGACATGTTTTTTTACGGATCAACTTCCCTTGAACAAACTTTAATGGTCCTTAGTCCCTAATCATATCTCCCTAATTTGGACCCGATCCCTTTAGCGGTTCTGGAGAAGAAGTCCTTTTCGGGAAAACTAGGTCATCCAAGATGGCCGCCAAACACTTTGGTCCATCAAGTATTCTTGAACAAACTTGGCTTATCTCTTTCCCTAGATGATGATACACGAGTTTGGAATTGATTCCCCAAGGGGTTTCGGAGAAGATTTTTAAAGACTTTTCCTAAAAATCGGCCGAAATCCAAGATGGCCACCGGCCCAATTGGCCGATCGGCTTCATTTGTGCAAACATGGATCCCTATGCCCTAAGGATGCCTCCTGCCAAATATAATTGAAATCAGCCCAGTTGTTCTTCAGAAGAAGTCGTTTAAACGAAAGGTTGGCGGACGATGGACGACGGACGGTCGGCACGGCATAAGCTCACTTGGCCTTTCAGGCTAGGTGAGCTAATAATATTATTTTTAATTAATCTTGTCGTCCTGACTTTGACTTATTAACCCCAAATGTATACCACTTGAGGGCTCTACGGGAAACCTTCCACCCGAATCTGGTCGCCAGTAGACCCAGGGTTATTGACAAATAAGCTGTTGTGACTGATTAGCTGGCGGACTAATAGAGATGACAGTTTTTTAAGCTGCTACTCACAGCTAAAAACTAATTTGACTCGGGGCTTTTGATACTTGGTTTCAAAACATTCAACAGAAATAGATTGTAAATCCATCAAAGACATACAATTCGTACACGTGACGGACTTTTTCGATTTTCATGACGGATTTATAATGCATCCTTACTATTGTGACGTCATCTGACTAGTGACGTAATTGATTAGGACATAAGATACTTGAGTGACAGATGATGCCCCTCCGTTGAATGTAGTCTATAGTAAAATCCGTCTCGAAAGAACAGCATGTTATCATCATGATGCTAACATCATGTTATTCATGAACGCGTGGTGATTAAGGGCAGGTGGTTAAGTAATGCAACCCATAGGATTTTGTAAGTAGCTTTTGGGTCAAAATAATCGGGGTTATTTAAGTCGGATACCTGTCCTAAGACACCATAATTTGGCACCAAATATAGGTATCCGTTAAAGACACATTTAACTTTATATATCACATGCCTGACATTCACTATCAGTACGTTGCGGAAAACGTGAATACATGTACCTGTTTATTGCACCGCGTGGGCATACAGCACAGGCGCCTGGTTATTGTACAAGGTATTCGGTTAGTGGGAGACACCGCCAGATAACTAGTTCAACGGATAGAGAACAAATCGTGAACTGTTTGATAAACGCATGACATTTAATACACATCTAGAACATGCCATTACATGTAAATTTATCTTCAATGCCCTCCCAGATTTGGCCTTTATAATGGCAGCCATTGCACGCAGTAATGCTTTATAGGCTACCTCGGAAAGTTAATGGCATAAAACCATTTCGGTGACTACATGTAGGCCTCTGTTGCCGGATAGTTAAGAAAAAGCATTGCTTTTGTCAGCCCACCGTCTCAAAAACCTTTAATATGGCGGCCATATTTCAAAATGGCAGCAATTTCATACCGTAAAACACTATGTCGCAGGATATACCCTTCGTGTTGATACCTACGCATATAATTATGTTTTGATCACGGTGAGTTAATTAATATCATTGTTGAGCGTGCCAGCCCATAATATTAACAAATTTTAAAGAGGTTGATATTTCAAACACCAAAACTAAAGGTGGTCGTTTAAGAAGCAATCAGAGACGGGTCTTGGATGTTAGGGGTGGGGTGGTGGTGGTGGTAAATAGTCGGGTGTTACAAGTCCGGATCTAACCCACAGCCACTTACAGTAATCTGCAGACGCAGGACAGTAGAGCAAAACAAGGACATCGAGTGCCTGTTCTGTTGAGTGCACTAGTCCATCAAGGTGCGTATGGCCGAAATTAGGACTTAGGGGTCCCTGTGGAAAGTTTCTAAAATTGTTACCCAGGACCCTTGAAAGTACCATTAGGATCGGGAGAAAGCTAGGCTGCTAATGTCCAGTTTCAACCTAATACTTAATACCGCTGGGAGCCGCCGAGGTCAGAGGGGTGTGAGATTTGGCCTCATCCGCCTTATACAGGACAGCTCAGAAATAACTTTGTTTCATACACAAAATAAAAGCATATTTTTTTAATATTTTGAACATCATTTACATTTCCAGAGTGTCCCGGTATAATCTGACGTTATATGACGTCATAATAGGGCAAGCGGCATGTATGATGACGTCATAATCATTACGTCATAAATAATTCTATTAGGCCCGTCTTTAACGCTTAATAGTACAAGACACGTTGTACGAATTGTATGTTTAGGCTATTTAAGAAACATTCGGTTGAATATTTTGAAACTAATATGACCAGTCGAATTAGTTTTAAAATATTCAACAGATTACCTGTATAGTTTTCTGGAAATTGACAGTCAGAGTTCAGAGATCGATGGATCCCAACACGAGCGAGGTGTGGGTGGAGCTTGGCTAGAGATGGCCGGGGCATAGCTAAAAATGGAACGGCCCATTATATTAGAAGACGTTGCTGCCTAATGTCTTATAATACAATTATGTTCAAAATATTCAACACAAATAACATTTTTTACATCGTGTTCAAAATGGAAACAGGTCAACCTATTTTGATCTGTACTATGTTACATTCTTGGGGTCCCTGCGCAAATGCGCTTGTTGCACTGCCTTGAGTACGGCCCTGAAGGTGCTATTGCACCAGTCCGCCCAGCTCTTGTCCTCAATAGCATGTTCTATAGAGATAACATACTCCTGGCGTGCATCTGTAAGCACTCTTGCGTCAACAGCGCCTCAAAGCGCTCAAAATGTTACTTGATATTTTATTTTTAAATGTTATAAGATATTTTATTTTTAGAAGACTGTTGTAAATTTACCACTGAGTTTTTTTTCGCCGGCTTGACCATTAAAGGAGTAATGGTGAAGAAATTTAAGGTGTTTTTACTTAACCAGTATCTATCTGCAAGCCGAAAGAAGAGCAATTTTTTGAAAATTTACTACTAGAATGACTGGCTCTGAAAAAGCTGTTGTTCCCTAGATCTAAACATCAGTCACCAATCTAGTCCAAGAGCTCTATCATACGGCATCGATACCGAGCTCATGAATGGTCTTTGCTCTGATCTACTACTATATAAAAATTATGTAGGTTTCAAGTCAGTAGTGAAAAGTATAATTTCCCACTGACCGCAGTCTAGAAATATTTGTTCTTACGTTAGATTATTAACCAATCATGTTTTTTGACATAGTGACTTAGTAGTAGTAGTAGTAGTAGTAGTAGTAGTAGTAGTAGTAGTAGTAGTAGTAGTAGTAGCAGTAGCAGTACCAGCAGCAGCAGTAGCAGTAGCAGTAGTAGTAGTAGTAGTAGTAGTAGTAGTAGTAGTAGTAGTAGTAGTAGTAGTAGTAGTAGTAGTGGTAGTAGTAGTAGTAGCAGCAGCAGCAGCAGCAGCAGTACCAGCACTAGCAATGGCAATAGCTATAGCAGCAGCAGCGGCTGGAGTAGCGGCGCGCCGGCGGCCGCGGCGCAAAGGCGGTGGAAGCGGCTGAAGTGATAGTGGCAATGGTGGCGGTACTGGCGGCGTTGTTATTGTCGTCGGCGACGGCGTGGTGGAGGCGGCGGCGGCGTATGTGTGGTGGTGGTGGTGATATTGATATTGGTAGCAGTTGCGATAGCGCTAGGGGTAGTGTTAATTTCAGGCGGTTACTGCCCCTTTCATGTTCAGCCTACATCACCTGACTGTGATGTCAGTCAACAAATGACTTGTGGTGATGATAACGTCAGATGTTTGAGTGGGAGATCAGATATCCCAAGGTTATTGAATTGTTGATTGGTAAAGATTATTAAGTACGGGAGATGACCATTTTTAGGATTATATGGGGTGGTCATCTCTTCGCCTATAAATGAACATACGCCAAGACCGCTCACTGCCTTCGTCCACTAGGCACGTTATCCACGGAAAACTTCGTACGAAGAAGCATGGGCGAAATCCAAAATCCAACATCCTAAATCCCACCTTATCATTGTATACTACACTCTCTTATGTAACTCCAATTCTGCTCTATCTACATTCTAAAAATACTTATCTCAATCTCATCAATATTTATACTATTGCAATTCTTGTTGTTATTATTATTAGGGGGCCAAGCTGGCGCTTGGCACCCTATTGTTTTCGTTCTGTTTATTTTTTTTCTATTTTTTTTTTTATTCCGTGCTTTTTTTGTTCGCGAATAGCGCGAAGACAAAAATGCCGATGAAATTCAAGCTTTGCATGGCAAGAGGGCCTTATTAGAGCAAACGTGTTACGTGTGAATAGATATGATTTTCTAGAAAGGTTGACGGCCATCATAGATTTCCGGAAGATTTTCCCGCATTTTAAAAAATCTTCTTCTCCAGAACTGCTGAACGGAATGAGCTGAAATTTGATCAGAAGCAACGGAGAGTGGATCGCTATGAAATTTGTTCAAGAGAAGTTAAGAGCTTGAAAAACATGGATTTCCGTTTTTATTTAATGGATTTTGATGCCCAAATTGGGCCTATATATGTTTGTCGGGTTGAGAAATCGAAATCTGGCATTTTCGAATTTGATCGATCGACGGTTTGGCTGCCATCTTGGATTCGTTTCCCACCAAATTCCCCATAGTAAAGCAATTGGAAATTTAAAATGCATTCTCCTCGGAACTACTGGGTGGATTTCAATTATATTTTGCAGAAAGCATCGTTAGGAAATAGAGATCTGATTTTGTTCAAACAACGCTGGTCGGCCATTTTGGATTTTGTAGTATTTCGGGAAACGTGTTTAAAAATCTTCTCCTCCGAAACCACTTGGCGGATTGATTCAAAACACATGAACTATCATCTAGGGCATCGGCTAAACCAAGTTTGTTCAAGAGTATTTGAATGGCTGAAAACGTGGGTGGCCATCTTGAATGACCTAGTTTTTGTGAAAACGACTTCTTCTCAAGAACCGCTGAATGGATTGGGCCAAAGGTTGGCTGCTATGATTAGGGACTGAGGGGAATTGTAGTTTGTTCAAGAGAAATTGATACGTCAAAAACCATGGCCGGCATCGACCAATCAAAATTCAGCATGATTGGCGGCCATTTTGATTTTTCTAATTTGTTGAAATTTGAAGCCGAAATTGGTTTTACATAAATTTGTGGGTCTTCTGATTCCAAATTTGCCATTTTCAATACTGTCTGACGAACGGTTTGGAGGCCATCTTGGATCGTTTTCCCACCAAAATTGCCAATACTAATGCAATTGGAGAATTGAATTGTCTTCTCAAGAGGAACTCGACCGATTTCATTTATATTATTTTTACTGCCGTTGTTGACACACGATTGTTTGTTTTTCAAATCCACATTCAATGATGGGTAGACTGGTCGGGTAAAGAAGATTCCTACTGTAACATTCTCACATAATTCCATAAAACTGACAACATTAATCCAACTTGATCACAAATCAAAGAGGCTATTTAGGCTCTAAACCACCTATAAGTGCTTGCTCAGATAAGGTTCTCGTCTTAGCGACCGGGATGCTAGCCGCTTGCCCCCCCCCCCAACCCCCCCCCCCCCCTCCCACCCCCACCCACCCCCACCCCCCACCGCGGTGCATCGCCTCTTGCGGCTATATTTTTATTATTATTATTATTATTATTATTATTATTATTATTATTATTATTATTATTATTATTATAAATTACAAAATTATTTTTTTCTATTATATAAACGCCTCTTGCTTTGGAAAAATAAACTGTATTTGTTTGCAAAGTGGGCGACACACCAACAATAAACATTTTACAGTAATAATATTGTAATATCTTAATAAGAAAAAATAAAAATTAGTTCAAACCAAAGATTTTAAACCGTTATCTATGTCTACATGTGCGCGTGTGTGCACGCGTGTGCGTGCGTGCGTGCGTGCGTGCGCGAGTGTGTGTGTGTGCGCGCGCACGTGTGGGGTTGACCTGAGCTTTATCTAAAACACTACAATCACTAATGATCTGATTTAGCTTAAATTATCACAAAACGAAGGAACTTATGGTGCAAGAGGATGTATCCAGACTTTGCCCGTGACCCCGATAAAGGAACCCGGATCGGATCAAATTCTGGATCTACGGATATCTAGGAAACTATTGCCCTGATTTTACTCGCCTGTTTCTTATGACTAAACATTAATAATAAACGACGCATGACTTCATCTTGATACATAAATCTTTACCCGTTCCACAAATAGGTCGTAACTGTCTCTGATTTACAAGCCTCCGGTGATCGTCAAAATGCAACAGTCACCGACATTATTGATATATTGCTGTTTTCTAATACAATGGTGCAATCTTCATCTCCCCAGAGGGGCATACGCAGACCCCCAATCCGATAGAAATGATAGAATACAACTCAGAAATACCTTGCAACGTTTTCAAAATGAAATAAAACGTGCTGTTAAATATTTTGGACTTAATTTGATTGGAAGCCAGGGCTGCCTAAAGCAGCAATGGCTTCCAATCAAATTAAGTTCAAAATATACACCAGATACATTTCTTGCATCATGTTAAAAATTGTACAGTGTGGACACGTGTTAGGTTATTTCATCAACTTGTGCTTTCCGGTGCATATTCTATTTTATGGCCGTGCTCAGAATATCATTGACAGCTTTGCTTAAATTCAGATTTAAATTTATTTATTATTTGACTCAGTCCCTTTTACTCTACTCGTCTGAATGTAAAAAGCATTGGACGAGATTTATATACTATTGCTGGATGCATTTGCTGCTCCACTGAGGTAGAGCCTAACGAATATGATAGGCTATGCACTGATGTACTCTAGTCATGTGATATGCGGCTCGCAACGCCATAATGGAGGGACACAACATGTTACTCAAGTATCTGACGTCATAATTAAAATACGTTACATGTTAGCTGACATCACATTCAAATGGCGTAGGTCCGTCACGAAAACAGTAAAGGCCCAACGGTAACTTTCTGAATTGTATATCTTTGTTGAATTTACAATTTCATAAACAATCTGTTGAATATTGTGAAACTAAACTCGCGGGAATCTGTTACTGCCATAGACAGCAATATCGCCCAGTCAAATTGGTTCCTAAATATGTATCATCTTATCGGTAGAGTTACCTCGAAATGGACCGTTCAGGTTTTACCTATGCCCCGCCCAGCTCTAGCTAAGCTCCACTCACACTTCCCTTGTGTTCGGATCGATCGATCTCTGAACACCCTGACTATCAATTTCCAAAAAACTACTCATTTAAGCTGTTCAAAATATTCAACAGCATGTTTATTAAATAGCAAAGAATTACAAAGACATATAATTCATGCAACGTGTCGGAGTATTTCAGATTTGGTGACGATCTATATGGAACCCTTTGTGACGTAATGATTGTGACGTCATCATACACGCGCTGAGCTGATTATGATGTCATACGAGGTCAGATGATGGATGGCTACTCTGGAAAGGTGAATTGAAATTCTGAGAATTCATAGGTCAAAGTATTAAAATCAATTGAATCGTGTGTAGAAAGTGGGCGGGGCTTAACTAGAACTGGGCGGGGCATATCTAGAGATGGGTGCGTGGGTGCATGCCAGAATGTATATCGAGTTAGACAGGTGAGTGACACGACACCTAATGATGATTGACATGCGATTGAACTATGTTATAGCTCGAACCAAATTTAACGCTTTAAGTGCTTTTCAGCACTAGAGTCCAGAATTTCATTTTCAAGGCAACCATACAAGTAAGCTTTTGAATATTTTGAGTCAAATTAGTTTCGAAAGATCCAACACAATATTAGTAGTATAATGGGCCTTTACGGTTTTAGCTATGCCCCGCCCTTGTCTAGCTAAGCTCCACCCCACACCTCACTCTCGTGTTGGGATCGATCGATCTTTGAACACCCTGACTATTAATTTCCAAAAAACTGCACTGGCAAGCTGTTGAATATTTTGAAACTAATTTGACTGGGTGCTGTTGCTGCCCAACAGCATGTTTATTAAATAGCAAAGAATTACAAAGACATACAATTCATATAACGTGTCGGACTGTTTGAGATTTGGTATGGAACCATTTGTGACGTAATGATTGTGGCGTCATCATACACACGCTGAGCTGATTATGACGTCATGCTAGGTCAGATGATGGATGGATACTCTGGAAAGGTGAATTGCATGGTCAATATGCATCAATTGCTGGTTCTTTTAGTAAACTGCGATTGATTTCGTATAATGCCAACAATGTCCTGTGCTGGAATAAATAATTATTTACAATATTTTAATAGCTTATATGTAGATAGATAAAGATAGATAACATCATAAATGGTGGGACTACGGTGCAAATGATTCAGAAACAACACATCAAAATAACCTTAAACCGCAGCTTACTGTGCCAATACCGAGCCATATTTGCGCGGCATTGGTCCAGTACAGACCCATTCTCCCGCCGGCAGGGGGTTAATCCTCCGTGACGTCGTAACTCCAGACAGACCCACATAACTAGCCAAAATCACGGCGCGCATGTTTTCTGCGCATCGTTTTTAGCCAATCAACGCGCGTCGTTACTAAATTGAGCGACCCAGTCAAAATCGTCGTTCTATCTACATTTCGGCGATATGACCGACTTCTCGGCACGAAGCCACGCCTTTTGTATCAGTGTAAATACGCGGAGCGATGGTTGCGTAAGCCTAGCGACAATAGCATATTTGAGAACATTTCGTGAGATTCGAGTATAATTTATGTAGGATACATATAATATAACACTGTTTTCGTGAAATAATATGAAATGTCTCAGATCCCAGTGGCAAGCGCTTGATAATCGGATGTAATCAATGAAGCGACTAACTAGTCGATCTGCTGCCTGTTTTGCAGTGACCTTGACAGCCACGCGATGATGCGATCATTGATAAATGTTGTTTATTTATTGTTTCTGAGTTACCTTCTAAAGTTTTATTTTGTCCGCTCCCAACCAGTCACTTCACAATTTATTTTACTATGTAATACTCACATATTAATACACAGACCTGAACTAAGCGCGGGTGGTATTTCACCTTCAGGGCCAGTCACTCCCACTCCCAAGTGAGATTCTAGAATTTGGGGTGGGTGAGTGGGGGGGGGGGGGGCTGTCACAAAATTAGACAGATTGTGAAAAGTTGCTTCTCACAGCACATTAAATTTAGTCTGCTTAATAATAATAGTGTTATTATAATAAAACGCATATAATTGCATATAATTATAAAATCTTGATTATTTCTATATATAGATTTAGAAAAATATGACCACATTTTATTGAATACATATTGAAAACCCTCACTCTCCTTTGTATGGAGTGGGGGGGGGGGTGGACTCTCCAATTTGACTTTCTTATGTAAGGTCATCATCCCCATGAACGTCTTCGAAATCTATAAAGTATCTATGGAATTGTTGGAAAAGGTGTGGGTTGATGTCATATTTATAAATATAAGCACAACCTTGGATAAATGTCAAATGTCTAAATTACCTAGCCCAATGCATCAAGAGTTAACCCTTCGCCTACCATTTTCACAACCATATCCTGGGTGGGGTTGGTTAAGTACATTGAAAGGATGAAGAAAAAATAATGGCCACTGTGTATAAGCCTGCCGGGTTGTGTTAATTTTAAATGTTATAATTAATTAATTTTAAGATTAAATAAATATATTGAGTAAAAATATGTTAATAATATATATTAGGAGGCCATCCCATGTTGATGAATGGTCTGACAATATGTTTGTAGGCTACTACACCCATTCTCAAATGTGGCATACACTGAACTGAATGTGGATATCATCACTATTTGCCACAATATTAGTGTACGATTCAGGAATCCATTTCAATGCAAAAAAACACCAATTTATTATTTTTGTTTTACAAACCATCCTAAATTAGTTTTTTCCTATAAATCTAGGACAAACATAAAGCTGGAATTTTAAGGTATTATTTTTAACATTCTTTCCATCTAACAATTTTTGGCAGCTAAGTCCTAATCACTCGGAATTCCTCAGAATTTTCCGTAACCCCTTTGTTCTCTGTAGTTTTATTAACCCTTTAATGGTCAAGCCGGTCATGAGAAAAGTTGATTTGCAGACCAACAAAACATTAAATTGGGCTGGTCTAACATAGGAAAGTTGCAGAATTTGTCAAGTAAATTATTTGCTTGGATCCTAAGGCAGCAATATATACCATGGTTTTATCCAAGGTGGTGGGGGCGCCCCTCCCCACCAATGACCCAAGCACCCACCCCCCACCCACCCCCATTGAGGTAGCATGCCCCCACCCATGGCAACCCCATGATCTTTCTGGATTTACCAACAAAAATCTTGTATGAAATGTGTGTATTTTGTGCTAAAGGCAAAGGTTTACAGAGAAATATATAAATTTTGACAGTTAATATGCATATTTGGGCTCAAAGCTCTAAATTTTTAATGGAACATTTCATCAAATATCAACCAACGTTTAAAATGTAACATGAAACAAGAAAGTGTGGACTTAAAATGCAAGAATATGTGTGAAAATTCAAAGATTTGGTACTCAAATCTGTGACTTTGTGATTAAAAGCAAATGTTCACCCAGAAATATATAAATTTTGACAGTTAATATGCATGTATTGGCTCAAAATGTTAAATTTTTCAAAGGAAACATGGATATTTTGCTAAATATAGGCTAGTGTTTAATATTTAAGTTGGAAATCTGAAACATGGGCAGTTTGGATCCTTAAATGCCCAACTCTTGAGAGGTAACGAGAAAATGTGGCCCTATAATGCAAGAACACATGTATGTGTGAAAATGCACAAAAGGGTATACTGAAATCTGTGAATTTGGTATTATAAGCAAGTGTTTATCCAGAAACATAAAACTTTTGATAGGTAATATGCATATATCTGGGTTCAAAATGGTACAAAGAACTTCAAATGATTAGTAATGTGAAAATTTTAGCTGGAAATGTTAAGATTCTGGTCAGAAACATACAAAACCTTTGACAGGAAACAAGAAAATCTGGACTAAAAAAGCAACTGCTTTGTTCGGTAACAAAAAATATGGATGCAAAATGCAAAAGTATGAGAATTTAGGCTGGAAATACAAACATTTCTATATGAAGAATTGATGTCTAAGTTCCAAATATGAACATTTTAACAGGGAAACATGAACATTTTGGGTAAATAACGAAATAATTTCGGCCAAAATGGAGAAACTTGATTATGAAACGGTGACCACTGACCAATAATGTCAAATTTCTATTCAACAGTTCCAAACCCTATATTATTAACATGCTCACTGTGAAATTCCATCAACTAACAGAGCCCTTTAATGGTCAAGCTGGCAAAAACCACCCTCTGCAGTGGTATTGAGAATATTTTCAAGAATTTATCACTGGAATGCCTGGCTCGAGAACCAAGCCAGGCATTCCAGGGATAAATTTTCAATTCTTGCCTGCAAATGGACATTCATTAAGTAAAAATGACAATTTTCTTAACCAATCTTTACCATTAAAGGGTTAATTAAACAAATTCAACTGCTAGCATCCAGAATGCACACAGTACTGACAATCCAGGCTGAAATGCACACTGCTGTTGTCAACATGATTGTGTTGTGAGCAAAACAGCCAGTCAAATGAGATGATGAGTGATAAATATGCATGTATGATGTCTGCGGGGTATGATGTATTTTCCATATAGCTGGTTTATTGTCTGTAATATAAACAACATATTACATTCTAAACCCTTAAGTGGTCAGGATTTTTCAAGAAAATCGAAATCTGCTTATTGAAGTCAATTTGCAAGGCACAATTCCAGGGCTACTTTTGGGAATTTACGACTGTAATCACTGATTTCAGTTATCGACCCAGTCATTCCAGGTGTAAATTTCCAAGAATAATCTTATTTTGGCCGGCAAATTGACATTGACACGCCTGTAGAAGCTGATTTTGGCCGGCTTTGGCATTAAAAGGTTAATGAACAGAAACCCAACTTTATTTATATATTATATTATATATCACATAGAGCCATCTTTAGTCAAGATTCAGATCAACTACCACACATATCAGACTCAACAGTCAACATACAAACTTTTAACCCTTTTAAGCTTTAATAGTCAAGATTTGACAAGAAAATTTTAATTTGTGTTTAGTGGATGTTCATTTATAGGCCAAGAACAACAACGGGTTCCAGTTAAACTAGCCTAAAACATTCGCCGTTTCAGAAGCTTGACATAAAGTTGACACTTTGTGATTTCAAAGGTTAAAGGATTAATGTTAGTCCACTACATACTTAGTTATGTGGATGTTGGAGAACAATATTTATATGTAGTTGCTCTAGCCAGTAGAAGCCCACACTGGCTATCTTGAAAGCTGCACTGGATACTTTGAAGGAATACATAACTGATAATAATACAGGTAGAGTAAGTATAGATTAATACAATAATAACAATTGGTATGGCTAGTATGTAACTAGACATATAATTAGCGCTCTGGATTTTCAGGGTCTATGGGGTGAGATTTATGCTGAGTCTCAGTCTACAAACCTAACCATGAACCCTGTATATGCTATCTTTCGGCTGAATTTCTGCAGATCACATTTATTAGATAAAGCTCAGGATATGCTTTGGGGTTTCAAGTGGTAGATTTTCAAAAATAGGTTTCTCTTGGTCTGCAAATAGACATTTCCAGGACCACTGCAGAAACCGTTTTTGGCCGATGTGAGTGTTAATGGGCTAAGACAGTTTGAAGGGTGGGGTGGGGTTCTATATATGACAACACCAGCTTCCAGTCGGACTACCTCCAAAACATTCAACCATGTCCGAGACTAGACATATATAGTTGTCACTTTGTGGGCTTTAATGATTAAAGGAGTACTCTCCATTCAATATATGGGTGTTTCGATATGATGATTGTTTGATAATATTAAGCTTACACAATCCAATGTTTCAGATCTTAATAAAAAGAAATAATTTTAACAATCTCACCACTAATACCAGATACAACAACAGATCATTTATGATGTATGAGCTCAAACATATTATTTTTGAGCGATTTGAAACTAATTTGACTGGAATGTCTTTTGCTACCTATAATTAAGCCAAACAGTTCAAGTCAAACTAGTTACCAAAATACTAAAGACGTTACCTTTAATTATGTTTCTAGGATTTCAGTGGTGAAAGCGTTCAGAGAAATACTATTTCAAATTACCGCATCAGCTGTAGTACGAAAATTGGTGTTTTGCAGTCGTATGCGATTGTTCAATCAGGATGTACACAAACGAACGCGTCGTGGAACAGGAGCCATAAGATCTTACAACATATATGTTGCTACACTGTGATCAAAGTTAATTAGACGAATAAAAAGCATTTAAAATTCGTGCACATTTTTGAAGCGACGATAACCTCCACGGTTTACACATGGGGTTTACGTTAGTGACAGATGACTGTCAAAATCGTCCGAAAACCGTAAGGCGCATTTTTTCATTGGCTAAAAACTACTTTCTGCGACTGCGCGCGGGATTTTCTGGGAGAAAACAACCAGCGGTAACGTACGATGAATTACGACGTAATTAGTACGGTCCGATGGTGTTGCGAGAATGGTACAGACCCAGTTAGCTGCGTTATCAGGCATGTCGTCATATATGACCCAGGTTGGTTGGATAAGGGTTAAACAAGCTGAACAGAAAAACACATGTCTTAAAGAACCATTATCATTTGCCACGCCCTTACACCGACCCCCCACCCCACCGCACCGCCTCACAATACATGTGCTCTCATGCGAAGTTTGTTGACGTGCGTGTCTCTCTTGATAAAGATTTGCGGGAAGTAGGCCTACTAATGTAATTAATGAGTTATGCCATTGAGTCATGCGAGTTATTCGTACAATTTATCGGTCCTATGCTGTAGCAATACAAATTACCCAGCAACATTTGTTTTCCAGAAAGGTACAGTTTCGTAATGTCGGGAAGTTATCAATAAATAAAAGACAAATTCATTATTCACAACTTTCAATCTCACCGCTTTCCAAGCAAATCTCCCTTTTTCCTTACGATAATCGACACGCATTTATCTTTTACGACATCGCTTGCCGACAATTGTCAGATCATTATTGTGCAATAGCGCACGACCCGGGGTAATTGCGTCAAAGCGCAACATTGATCCGACCTTCAGACGGGATGAGAAACTAGAAATTAATGGGCTCTGTACACAGAATGGTCTGACAGGCAATCAATCTTTTGTTTTCGAGAAAGGAAATCAACCACGAAGGGTTGTGATGTAAGGCTTAAACCAAAGTTGTAATGTTAGCTTAATTTCCTTTAGAGTACTATCGCTACAGCTTATAGTTAAATTCAGATTCAAAATCAGATTGATTGGTTTATTGTATCAATCCAAGCACGTTATTCACAGGCTAATGATTGTATATGCATAATGATATATAGGCCTACACAACAGGGCCATAGATTTCAGGCGGTATAGGGTTGGATTGCCCCTATACAATTTGCGCGGAGTGCAGTATTCAAAAGTCCATTAACTGATGTGTATTGCTCAGAAAACAGAAGATGCCCCTCGGAGAAATTAATTTTCAGATTGATCAGTGGGCGGATCCCTGCAACTGCGATGTGAGGGACAGACACTCATCGACTCGCCGCCTCACCAAGCCTTGGCGTCGAGACCTTGTTATGATCCTGCCAATACAATATGCACAAACTAGTATGAACATATAGGCTATGTATTATTCGTGCGTATGCTGCAATAAGTGGCAGTGTGCTCTATGCTTAAGCTGTTATTGGTATTAACCTAGAAATGTTGTTGTGGGATTATTCTATTGACATATTTCCACGCAACATAGTATCATATGTTAACCCCTCTTGTGTCAACTTAACCCTTTAATGGTCAAACTGAGCAATAACAACTTTGCAATGCTCTTCGGATATGGCTTTTTGAAAAACCTAGAGAAGAGTATTTTTGAATATTTACTACTAGAATGACTGGCTCGGTAACCGAGCCAGTCATTCTAGTGGTAAATTTTCAAAATACTCCTCTCTCGGCCTGCATATAGACAGTGGCTAATTAATAACTTTAAATTTCTTTATCATTACTCCTTTAATGATCAAGCCGGCGAAAGAAATTCAGTGGTAGATTTACAAAAATAGTCTTCTAAAATTAAAATATCTTGAAAAATATTGAGCATTAAAATGTTTAATTGATTTATCAAGTAGTAATTTGAGCGCTTTGAGTCGCAGTTGAAACGAGAGTGGTTAATAGTGATTCGTATGTTACGCTTGAGATTCTTGTTTTATAAGTGTAGTCCGGGGCCAAGCGGACCGCGTACCCACCCTCAGAATCCACCGCCATGAATTAAACCCCTTTGTGTCAACAGCGCCTCAAAGCCCTAAAAAATACTGCTTATATCAACTAAGCATCTTAAAAGTCAACACTTTTCGGGAGATTTTAATATTAGAAGACAATTTTTTTGTAAATATTCCTCTGAAATCTTTGACCGGCTTGACCATTAAAGGGGTAATGGTAAAGAAAATTCAGGCTTTGGCTTACCCAGTATCCATTTGCAGGTCAAAAGAAGAGTATTTTTGAAAATTTACCATTGGAATGACTGGCTCGGTTACCGAGCCAGTCATTCCAGTGGTTAATTTTCCAAAAAATTGTCACGATCCTTATTTTCTTAGCTTAAAACAATTCGACATCAAGGTAGTCAAACTCTGTCATTTGTTGGAATGGGGGAAAAACTGTTTGGAAAACCATCAATTTCCCTTCTTGATTAGTACCAAATGCCCCCACTCAAATGGTGCTTGTAGTGTCTTCTACAATTTCGCAATTGTTTCACGCAAATCTGCTGCGTAATTATGTCAACGGATATAAACCAGTCACAAAATATGGATGCCGCTTAAAATCTCACTACTCTACATTTGTCTGACAGACAGCGCTCATTTAGGAATATCTTACTACGAACGGCTTAAAATTGATTGATAGGTAGAATATGACAAATTTGAAGCGTCCGTGTTCATTTATTTCACGAAATGTCGTTACTATGCCAACTGACAGAATTCTAATTTTCTATAATATCTGAAAAATTTAATTACTGGTACGTGTAAAATGAAATTACCATAGCATCGCATCTAAATACTATTGAATAAAGAACGGTCCATCAAAACGGTTCTTCTAGTGCCCTCTATATTTTCATATATGTTTTATGTAAATTAGTTGTGGAATTATGTCACCAGGGTCACAAGGGTACACATTCTTACCGATGCTTACAGTCTTCTTACAATCTAACAAATGTGCGCTTCTGTGACTGACAAAGCACTTACAAAGGAATATTTTGGTGTTAGCAGCCTAGAAGAGAACGATGAACGCCAATTCACGTTTCCAGAGTATTCATCTATCATCTGACATCATATGACGTCATAATTCTCTAAGCGGCGTGTATGATGACGCCATAATCATTATGTCATAAATGATTCTATATGGCCCGTCTTTACCTGTTAATAGTCTGACAAGTTGTACGAGTCTCTACTATTTAATAAATAGGCAGCAACAGCTCCCAGTCAAAATTGTTCCAAAATATTCAATAGCTTGTCTGTATAGTTGTCTGTAAATTGATAGTCAGGGAGTTCAGAGATCGGTCGATCCCAATACGAGCGAGGTGTGGGTGGGGCTTAGATAGAGATGGGCGGGTCATAGATAAAAATGGAAAGGTCCATTGAGAAATTTAAAGGGTTAATGTTAATTTCTGTCCAAGAATGGTGTT
Source organism: Chaetoderma sp. LZ-2023a (assembly GCA_034401795.1). NCBI lineage: Eukaryota > Metazoa > Mollusca > Caudofoveata > Chaetodermatida > Chaetodermatidae > Chaetoderma > Chaetoderma sp. LZ-2023a. The sequence goes on along the minus strand of CM067362.1, from coordinate 64,843,974 downwards.
ACTATAACAAGTAACAGATTCCACTTTTTAAAATAATTGAAAATAATTCGAACATCGAATGAACATAATATTGCTTCTAAATAATCTGGATGAATAAATTATCACTAAAAATGTTTCTTCTATGACCCTCTAAAATTTCATATATGTTATATGTAAATCAATTAAGTAATAATGTCACATGAGGTCAAAAGGTCATCAAATTTGATCGGCGCTTAAACTCTGGCAACTGAGCATTGCTGTTAGTGACAAAATACTGACAGAGCATATTTCAATGGACCTTTCTAGTTTATCCATCTATCATCTGACGTCATATGACGTTATAAACTAATCAACTAAGTGACGTGTAGGATGACGTCATAATTAATTATGTCATGAATGACTCAATTTAGTCCGTTTTTAACGCTTAATAGTTCGACACGTTGTGCGAATTGTATGTTTTTAACATTTAATGAACATTATGTCGAATATTTTGAAACTAATTTGACTGGGCGCACCCGTTTAAATTAGTTTCAAAATATTCAACAGCAATGACTTATTTCCTGGAATGTTGTTACTATAACATCAAACAGAATGCAGATTTTTTTTTACGAAAACATTGCTAAACTCAATTAATGGTAACTGAAAATGAAATGACATAAACAAACATGGAGATTCTGTCATAGGGTAACAACATTCCGTGGGATAAATACGTTTTGGTCCTTTAGATTTGTCATATTGTGTCTATCAGTCACGTTTAGAAGGAAGATTAATTTTTTTTAAACACCCTAAATTTGTGACCTTTTGACCTCTATTTACATAATTATCGATTTACATAAAACATATGTGAAGTCGTAGAGGAAACTGCAGTCAACACATCGAGTCATCATTTATTACACGTGGAAAAGAAAAATGATGCTTTTCCAAACAGTTGTTTTCCCATCCACCTAAATTGACCGAGCTTGATGACTTTTGCTTTAAATCTAGAAAATAAGGATCGTGACACATTTTTAATCTGAGGAAATCTTCAGATCTTTGACTTAGAAGGTAAAACTAGTGCAGATAACAGCAGCGCGTCTGCATACATGTTAGAAATTACTTATGAACACTCACTACACATAGCTAGAAATTAGTTTATAGGCCATGCTACCATTGTGATAAGTTCCAGATATGTGTGGTGTTCATAAGTCAAACCTCAACTTTCTTAGCTTAATAGCTGGCGTCTATAATTTCATGTTCATCGATGTCCATCTGCTGGCGTTTGTGAAGGAAATGTAATCAATAATTAAACAATAAGTATGGCGGTGGATCCTGATGGGTGCATGGGGGTGGGGGTGTCATCCTGGCACACATATTAATAGCATAGGAAGCAATGGCTAAGTGAGATGTGCATGCCAAGTGGCATACGTTCGCAGACACCGCTCTTTTATTATTGACGGTAAAAAGGTTTAATAGTCCAGTAATTGAGCGTTTCACTGGCAAATAGTCAAATAAAGTCAATAATATGTCACTAGATCAACGAACCCACTAAGCAATTGCGCCGGTTGACAACTAGTTGTTGGTACCAGCGATGCAAATCTATTATTTGTCTCGATGTTCTGACTGTGAGCAATCTCAAATAGTAATGGAGGATTCCAATTTTAGCCATGCCCCGCCCATCTCTAGACTCTGGCTAACGTCCGCCCACACCTTGCCCGTATTGAGATCGATTGATCGCTGCACTCCCTGAATATCAATTTCCAGAAAACTACACAGGTAAGCTGTTGACTATTTGGAAACAAATTTAATTTCAAAATATTCAATATCATGTTTATTAAATAGTACATAAAATTTGTACAACCTGACGTTTAAGACGGACCAAATAGAGTCATTTATGACGCAATTGATTGTGACGTCAGCCTACACGTGATGTTGTTGATTATGACGTCATATGATTAATCGAAAAACTATTCCTCCATTACTAGTTATTTGGTCCCATCAGCCTGGAACATCCATAAAGCTGTTCTTTGATATTACGCAGCATCTGTAGATCACGATGTCATCTGGGACCCGGATGATCGGTGAAGGTCAGAATGATGTTAGCCAAAACACTGCAGATAAAATTCGTTCATTGAATGAATAATTAGTCATTTTTATTTTCGTCATATAAATTAATTCAAAATGGTGGATAAACTAAGAGGATTTGAAACAAATATGTTAGATATATATGCAATGCATAAATTAAAATTGTATTCACTCAAGGGTCAATGGCCTATTGTGTAATAAATTTATCTATCTATCTATCTATCTATCTATCTATCTAATCTTTATTGTTCTGACAACATCTATCTGGGCACGTTCCTCAGGTCTGTGCTGATTTCTCAGGAAATATTCGTGACATTGCAGGTCAAAATGCCGTGACAGTTGTGACAGTTGTTGCTCTCATATCCAAAGTAGATCAGATTATCTTGACAGGCTATAGATCCTATCAGTGAAAGACAAACATATATAGTCAGACCTGCTGTTCAGTAGAACACCTGCCTTTAGGACCAGAGGATGATGGTTCTTTAGCACTTTTATGCCGACGCCTGCCCAATCCGGCATCTGTGGCAGTCAGAATTAATGTCAATTTGCAGGTCAACAGAAGACTATTTTTGAAAATTGACCACTAGAATGACTGCCTCGGTAACGGAGCCATTAAAGGGTTAAGGCGGATGGTCATGAGAGACATGTATAGATCCGAATCTGGCACTCAAGTATATGACGTCATAATCGAATACGCCACATGTAGACTGACGTCACAATCAAAATTGGTAATGAATTACGTATCTATCTTTTAAAAGCCCATCAAGTGAACATATTGCATATCTTTGTTGAGTTTATTAAATTCTGTTGACTATTTTGAAAATAATTTGACTGTTGTTGTCTATGACGTGGGTTGAGATTAGCTAGAAATGGGCGTGGCATAGCTAGAAATGGATCCCTAGCTCTATGGGCTTAAAGAATCGCCGTGCTTTGGCTTCAAAAGGCTCATACCACTGAATGGTGACCCATAAGGTGGTCGCTCTTAGCAGGTTTTACTGTAGGTCTACGTACGGTCCGGCAAGCAGACGCCCAATATATCTGGAGCTATATAAGCCTATGATCTGTTACGGAAGTCAAATGGTTTTGTACCGCTCTGAAACAGGGCCGGTATTGATCTCATACGTAACAGAAAGGGTGTGTGCTATCTCCAGTTACGCAATGATTCTGATTTATCAAAATATCAGCATCTGAAGTAATTGAATTATTCACATCAGAATGCAATGAAAAGATTGGTAAATGGGCGATAAAGAACTTGAGTAAAAAAACAAATCAAATTAAAATATGGCGGTTTTAAATACATGTTTTAACATATTATTAATGTTAATTTGCACACTAAATTACAAAGGTTTAAACGACGAGATAAAACAACATGTACTATTAGATGAACTAAAAGCAAGAAATGTTGACATTATTATTCTGCAGGAGACAAAATTACAAGATATAAATGTTATTGAAAGGTTCAGACGTTTGGCGAATGGAGAACTCTATTACTCTGTTGCCAATGAACCGAGTGCAAGTGTTGCAATTTTGTTTCTCCCAAAATGCCTCAGCTGGATAAATATCATTTCTTCTTCATCTGATAACAACGGACGGTGGGTTAAAGTTATAATCGATATATCAGGGTCGAATTACACTTTAGCTTTAGTCTATGCACCGTCATTGGATTCTGAAAGATGTACATTCTTGTCCAATATATTACCCATTTTTAATGACAACATTGTCTTGGGTGGTGATTTTAACCGTGTTACGGATGGGATGCGAGACAAAAATTCACTTTGTAGTTATGGTGAAACATCGCATGGCAGACTTAAAGCTATATATGATACAGAACATTTACTGGATAGCTATAGGATATTAAATCCAGAGGGTCGTGATTTCAAATGGTATTCAAATAACGGTAAACTTTAGCCATGCCCCGCCCATCGCCCATATTTTGTTTCACCTCTAGAATAGATGAAATTTATATTGAAAGACCATTGAAAGGAAATATAGTAAATGTGGGTATGTATCCCATTAAGTTCTTCGACCATGGCATGTTTTATATCACGTTGGATAATGACTGGGTTAAACGCGGCCCTGGTTTCTGGAAAATTAATAATTCGCTGCTAAATGAAACTAAATATTTTTGGCAATATAAGCTTCGAAACAAAAATTCATATGACATGTAAAAGTTGGATTTGCCCACATTTCAAAACAATTTGCCATTGGGAAATGATGTGCAAGGAGAAGAAAGCACTTGAGCGTTCTCTGATTCTCCTTAGTAGGAAGGTTGCGAACGGTGATAGTCACTTTAGTGAACGGCTAAGCGACATAAAATCAAAGCTTGCGCATAGAGTCAGATATAGGGTTGAAGGTGCAATAACTAGGAGCAGAACGCAAATGTACATCGAAGGAGAGAAACCAACGAAATAATTTTATAGTCTTGACATATCTAGAGGGTTTGAGAAGTTAATTATGAGTTTAAACAACAACAACGTCCAAAATTGCTCTACGCAAAAGGAAATTATGGAAACGATAGAAACATGTTATCAGATGTTACATAAATATGATAATAAGTAATGATATAAAGTCATCTGAGATGCTAGCCAATGTCAAAGAAGCATTCTCAAAAACGAGCACGGAATTCTGTGAGCTCCCCTTAACACTAGCTGATCTGACGACTTCTCTAAAGCATATGAAGTTTGGCAAGGCTCCATGAAATAATTGTCTTAGCGTTGTATTCTACCAGACATTTTGGCATAAGATTGGATGGGCCAAAGAGTAGACCTTTCTTTGATATTGTAGGAAGACACCAACCAGTTTTGACTGTTGTCTCTTCTCGGAATTTCCAGAAAGTGGTTTTATCCGATTCTATATGTTTGTCGTTCGGAGCCTGTAGGTTTGGTCGATTGCTAGGTTGGGCTGGTGTGGGTGTGAAACTAGACTGGCGTATGATAGTAGAAGGAGGCGGCATGTTAATGTTGTGTCGGTTGCCATTTCTCGTTCGCAGCCGTGGAGACCGTGGAACGAGTGGTGGAAATTCAGTAGCTGATGATATACAGCTGACAAATTGAGTACTATTCTGTGCACTCTGTGAAGGTGGTGTATCATCAGGCAGTGGGAGAGAAGATGGAGATAGACAGGCAAATCTGTTAGCATAACTGTCAATAGAGCTGATGGGCCACCCGTTATTGCTATCGGGGAGCGTTTCCTATCCTAACGTTACATCGGTGGTGAGATTTCTGCTGGTGATCTGGGATGTTTGTTCTGTCGTGGCATTGTAGTTGGCTCAACAGTCTGCGGAATTGTGGGTGTCTGAGGGTCCTGAGACCTTTGGACCTTTGATTTCGTGTCTACTCGTTTGATGAATTCGAAAAATTCAGTAATAGCATGTTCTTCTAATTTGCAAAGATAATTGTTTTTAGCCCAACCTACAGCCACATTTTGAGCACGTTTATGGTCAACATGGCAATTTTTGTGCTGAAGTGAGTTCGGCGCTCAAGGTCCCAAGCTGGAATTCATAGTGGTGCATTATGGTTGTAATAATGGTTATACCCCATGCGAGATTGACCTTAGCCAGCGAGTCAAACACCTCTGTGCATGGCATAGCGGGTTTACAGAACCTATTCAATTCTTCAATTGTATTGCCCATGCCCATAGGAAGAGAGTCCTTTTCCAGGTTCGTCTTGAGGACCATCATGTTGCACTGATAATACTCTACCGCCAGAATCATTATGTACATTTTACCATCATATGCCCTTGATGGGCCTGAGTGTAATAAAGTGAACTTGAACTTGAGCTTGTGGTGAAAGCATTGCAAGATGCGGTAATATACCTTGATTAGCCTTGAAATGACTGGATTATTGGTTTGTGCTGATGATTATGGTGGCGAGGATTACTAGGGAGACAAGGTTTGCTATACCTTTGGCCATTGCGTCTCTTATGAATTTTCTTGTCCATGATCAATCAATCAATCAATCAAACACTCAATCGCTTAATCAACCAATCCATTCTTCTTCTTCTTTTCGTTCGCTGATCATAACGCCAGTCCTGTTTGTGACTATCGACATGATCATAAGCGTTAAGTGCGCGGACCCATGGTTTATTAGAGTGCGCCGTGCGGCCTGGAACCTCCGTCTTCAGCACTCGAGCTTTCTGTCAGGGTTACCTCACCCTTACCTCCTTTAGTCGCCTCTTACGACGCGCAGAGGATACGGAAGGTGTATTCTAAGCCCTACCTACAGGGCAAAACCAATCAATCAATTAAACAATTAAGTGGTCTCAACTAACTAATCAACCAATCAATCAATCAATCAATCAATCAGTCAATGGAGAGCTACGAAAACTGGAAAGGAATGTTAGTAGAACTAGTTTACATTTAATATTTAAACAAGGAGCTAATAACTATTTAACTAAAGTAATTAACATTAAATTTAATTAATTTAACTTAATTTAACTTAATTTAAATTAATTTAATTAATTTTAATTAAAACATGAAACGCATTTAATATTCAATATTTAATATTTAATAACAATAAGCAAAAGCAAAAATACAATAAACATTAAACACTTAACTTCGGAACACTAGACTGCGCTGGCAGTCTTTTGTATAAGTACACAATCTTGCTAATGGATACTGTCAAATCACTGTACGTTTCGGCTGTATGGCCTTCTTCAGCAATTGACAAATTCTAACCAATTTCGTCTAATGTCTTACTATATGTATTTGTACTTCAGTTACCCCCCCCCCCCCATTGCTGACATGGAACAACTAATACACGAATTTCAGTCAAAATGCTTTCAAGGTATCCAGTAGCTTATTTTTGGTGTAGTTTGGAAATAGAGTTGTTGGTATTTCAGGGGATAAAAGGTAAATTAATTCCCAACGCTTCAAGAGCGTGTGAGGGTTGTGGGTGTGGGTGTATTAACATGTGGCGAGTAAGGGTGGACCATGTGATCTTAAGAACGTAAGTTCTCATGCCATTGACCGGTGTTATTTTGAATTACGTGTATCTCTATAGTGTAATAGGACGGTTATCCGGTAACAAATTAGAAACAAATTTCCAAATTTTTGAAAAAGAATTTTAAAAGGGAATTTTGAAAATCAATTTTGAAAAAAATTGAAAATAGTTATGAAATTAATTTGAAAAAAAAAATCGCGCAAATAATTTTGAGAAAATTTTGTTAACATAATTTGACTGAGAGTTATAGTTGGTTGGGTTCGAAATTAATTCTAGTCAAATTAGGGCAAACACATTAAACACATTAGGCTCAGTATTACCTATGATAGCAATAATTTCAGTCAAATTATTCAAAGAGCAATCCGATGTATTTTGATCATTTTAAAGATTTAAATTATTCCTATTGATTTATGATAGCGCCTGTATAAGCGTTGTTAGAGGAGCGAGGTGGGTGGTGGAGGTTAGTGACAACGCGCGAATGTGATAAATAGCCTCTTTTGTTTAGATTTCCCGTATATGAATAACTTATTAGAGTACCTCTGTAAGACCTAACGGCCAAAATCACTACATAGTCTTGAGGAATATCTATTTGCAGAACCTCAGACTATTTTTATGAAAATTTAACCCTGGAATGCCTGGCTCGATAATCTGACCAGTCATTCAAGTGCCAAATCTTCAAAAAATGGTGTTGTTTCTCTCACGTGAATCAACTTGACCTTCAACAAGCAGAAATATCCATTTTATCTGGCCAATCTAGACCACCAAGGGTTGAGATGGCCGGGCATTTGAATGTAGTTTTGTAGGAACTGGAATTGTATTGACTGGATACCCCAGTTGTTCATGATACCAATGATTTTACAGCAATATCGGGTTCGTCCATTGATCCTTCTCATCCATACAAATACATCCATCGGTCAATCCTTCCATCCATCCATCCACCCAGCCACCAACCGACCCCACCCACCCCTACATCCATCCATCCATCCGCGCGTCTGTCACGTCCATGCCCGTTCATCTATCCATCCATGCATGCAACTAACCACCCCACCCCATCCCACCCCACCTACCACACCCTCCCCTTAGCCCCCCCCCCCCTCAACACCGTTGAAACTTTATAGCTCTGTGGAAGAAACTTATTGAAAGCGACAATAATCAGAAATCCGAGATGGCCATCAGCCACCGGCGGCCATCTTGAAAATTGATTTCCGGATGATAACTCCGTTCCCGTTTATCCGATCGCTTTGAAACCTCATAGCATGGTTGGACTATGTCTGGGGAAGAAACCTATCGAAAGCGACAATGATCCGTCATCCAAGATGGCCGCCAGCCACCGGTGGCCATCTTGAAAATTGGTTTCCGGATGATAACTCCTGAACCATTTAACGGATCACTGAAACTTCATAGGATTATTGAATACCAATCATTCCGTACCCAAAGCATACCATACCGGCCAATCGGCACCTAGCCTATTGAAGAATCTGTACTCTAGTTTTGAGTAATCCGTACCCTAAATCTGGAGTTAACCTAATTAATTCGATATTCTGCACCATCGTAATGGTTGATCCGTACCATGAAGTGGTAGGGCACAGATCAATCAATTTTTTGTATGAAACATTTATGCTAGGCGCTGCGGAAATGTGGTAAGTTATTTCTGATTTGAATTGTAGGTCGAATTGTTAGATCGCTCAAAATCAGTTAATAGCTTTATAGTAATGTCAATTATACCAGTTTCTGATTTTGCCAATTGCCAATTTTTAAAATTATCTCCTAATAATAAATTAGGTCCTGAACCATTGACCATAAATATGTTGTTTACCTAGCCTAGAGCCTATTGTTAGCTCACCTGGCCAGAATGGCCAAGTGAGCTTATGCCGTGGCGACCGTCTGTCGGCCATCTGTCCGTCCATCCGTTCGTCCAGCAACTTTCGCCTTAAAACCCTACTCCTCATTAACCGCTTGGCAGATTTCAACCTAATTTGGCTGGAAGGACCCTATGGACGTAGGCTTTAGAGCACATATACAGAATTTTGATTGGTCTATTCGGTGGTCAACTTGAAATTTCCGAAAAATGGCGGGAAATCGTTTAAAACGCTAATCCGCATTAACCGCTAGGGCAATTTCGACCAGACTTTTCTGGGAGAATAGTACGCTGGTATGTTTCAGAACTTGCATACAGAATTTTGATCGGTCGGTTTTTCTGGCTGCCACCTTTAATTTTCGACAAATTTCTGGATATCACTTAAAAGTCTACTCCTCGAAAACTACGTGGCCGATTTCAATCAAACTGGGATTGAAGAGCCCTAGCGTAGTATGTTATAGAACTTGTATACATAATTTTGATTGGTTCATTCTTTCGTCGGCCATCTTGAATTTTCCGAAAAATTCCGGGAGAACCACGCTCTTGTGGTGGCAAAGGTCATATCATATAGTGACTGATGTGTATGTGTAGGGCGTGAGTGTAATAAAGTGAACATGAACTTGACGACACTCTCTGTCCTCTATTCGGTCTCCAGCCAATTCCCACAATGCATTGTGCTTGCATGATTACTGTATTCTGTGGTTGTAGTAGTAGAAACTTCCTACAGCTGCAATCAGCCCTTCTTCGCTTTTGTAAAAGGTGACTTGTTCCCAGCTGAAATCCTTAGCTTCTTCAGGCCCATTCTTGACTTGAGTGTACAGAGTCCTGCTTTCTTCAGGTCACCTCATAGCACACTTAGCAGGCTTATGCAATTGTGTCCTCTCTTAGCTTTGTATTTGCTGGCTCCGAGTATGGCGAATTCCAAGGCTGTCTGTGCTGGTGTGTCTTCTGGCATCCTTAGCACATGGCCAAACATGGACCATCTTTACTAGGCAACTTTTACAAACAGCGGCGACGTATTACACATCTTGTATAGTGCATCATTGGAAATTTTGCTGTCTGGCCATCGGTGTCTAGTGGTGGTGCGTGGGTGTTTGCTGTGGCAGGTATCAAGTTTGTCTAGAGCTGACTTTGGAGCTGCCCAGCTATTACAGTTAAACAGCATCAAGGATACGCAGGTTGCATTGTATAAACGTAGTCTTTTTATCAAGGACATCTTTGATCTACGAATCCATAACCTCCAGAAGGACAGCAAAAGGTATGTTTCCCATCACGCAGCGTGCAGCGATGTCAGCAGTACTGCAAAACAGTGCATCGTCATTCTCCTTAGTTCCATGCTTTGTAGATAGGTATATGTGGGGGAACTCTGTTTGGGATTCATTCATAGAGATTCTCAATTTTTAGTTTACTTGCAGCTATTGGGAGTACTTCGTCAAGGGGTTTCTTTTCCTCGTCTATGAAATCTGCATCGCGGCATATTCCATCTCTAGCGGCATATCCAGTATTGACACTGTGTGTGGGGTGGGTGGATGGGGTGGGGTGGGTGGTCTTGTGTAACTTTCCCGCACGGATTTCAATGCAGCAGCAAGGTAACATGTGAAAAACACAGGAGATAGACCATCTCGCTGTGGGGAGGCGATTGATGTCTCAAACAAGACAGACTTCTCTGACTCGATTCGTACTCTCAGCTTGGTGTCTGCAAGCAGTAGGCTCACTAGTCGTAGCTCATCTTCATTGCAACTGGCCTGACGTAGTACACCTAGGATCTTTGAGCGTATAATTGTGTTGAAGGATCGAGAAGGATCAATGCACATCTTGTGGAAGTCCCAGTGTTTGGGCATGCCTACCGACACAAGCATGCGTTGAGCCCATACAATGTCTGCACAGCTGCGCTTACTACTGTTTAATGTTAACCGCAACCTGTGCCGAAAACAGTTTTCCGGTTACCGTCAAACTGTAGTAAGCGCAATGAATTGCGGGATGTTGGCTGAAAACCGAATACATCATACTGATGCACAACAGGTTGGTCGCTTAAGAGAGGTGTTACTGTATGTATTCCTCGCCACGCAGATACCTGACATCTCTGGGCCTACGCTTTTGTTTCTGACCTATAGAACGACACCCTATCTGGCGTTGATAATGAGAATTTCAAGCGGAGACACGACAATTATTTTTCGGTGAGATAACCAATATCATAAAAGCTTTGATAAAGTCTATCTGTGCTTCAAGTTACTCTCACTCTCAGTTTAAGCAACACTATGAACGCCGTGGCCATCTCGCTTCTCTGTCTGGGTCTGTGGGTAAGTGAGTTAGTTACCATTTTGTAACCAGATGTGACAATGATTTGGCGATGTAAGAATGCTTCTGTTGGAGATTTCGATATTAACTCCTCTTGCGTCAACGTCTCATCCCCCCCCCTCTCCCCCTCTCTCTCCCTCCCTCCCTACCCCCGTCCCTCCCTCCCTCCTCCCTCCCCCTCTCTCTCTCTCTCTCTCTCTCTCTCTCTCTTTCCCTCTCTCTCTCTATCTCCCTCTCTCTCTCTCCCTGCATGTGGCGGAAATGACTTGGCATGTTCACTTCTTTTACTAATGGCAGCAACGTCTCCCAGTCAAATTAATTTCAAAATATTCAACAGAATGTCTCTTAAAATTGTTAATTCATCAAAGACATACAATAGAGGAATCCAGTTTCTCAGTCAATCATATGACGTCACAATCAACTACGTCACAAGTAAGCTGACGTCATTAATCATTTACGTCATGAATGACGCGACACAGTCCGTCAAAAAAGCTTAATAGTCCGTCAAGTTGGACGAAGTTTATGTCTTTACTATTTAATAAACATTCTGTTGATTATTTTGAAACCAATGGAACTGGCTCACAAGCCATAGGAAGCAACATCCCCAGGCAAATTGGTTTCAATATATTCAGCGGCCTACCGGTATAGTTACTGGAAATTGAGATTGATCGATCCCAACACGGGCAAAGAGCGCGTGTGGTTTAGATAGAGATGGGCGGGCTATAGCTAAAACAGGACTCCTCCATTTGTACACTTCGTGAGGGACGTTTGCTCTTTAACTCTATGGAGCTACACGTCATTATGACTTGACGTCAGCTAACATGTAGCCCATTTGATTGTGACGTCAGATACTTGTGTGATAGATCGGACCCGTCCATTCATCTAATTCATAACTATAACCTAACTACCTTTCATTCATAAACAAATTGGGGTACACCCCTCTCTAAAAGAGTGCCGGTCTGCATCACCTTGGTAAGCGAGACACACATCACGTGACAATATTGTAGCGAACACTGAGTATGAATGGAAATTATCATTAAGTCCTATTTATGGGTTTCATGTAATAGCCATAACAGGGGTTATTGGGATGTCATAATGTTACCCTGTCCAATTTTCACAAACAGTATCTGGGAAAATGCTTATCATTACCATCACTAGAAAGTCCGTGCCCACAGCTCTATCTCAGAAACTGCTAATCCGATTTGGCTCAAATATTAACTCATGAAAGGCTTCCGCTTTAATGGACCATTCCGGTTTTAGCTATTCCCCGCCCATCTCTACCTAAGCTCCACCCACACCTCGTTCGTGTTGAGATCGATCGATCTCTGAACACCCTGACTATCAACTTAAAAAAAAATACACAGGTAAGCTGTTGAATATTTTGAAACTATTTTGACTGGGTGCTGTTGCTGTCTAAGGCAGGAAACAGCGCCCAGTTAAATTAGTTTCAAAATGTTCAACAGCATGTTTAGTAAATAGCAAAGAATTACAAAGACATACAATTCATACCACATGTAGGACTGTTTGAGATTTGGTTACGGTCTATATGGAACCCTTTGTGACGTAATGATTGTGACGCCATCATAAACGCGCTGAGCTGATTTTGACGTCACACGACTTCAGATGATGGATGGATACTCTGGAAAGCTGAATTAGGATGGTCAACCATGGGCCATGATCCTGATTAAATTCGCTATCGAATCTGTGTGTATCTCAGAACGTGCCAGTCGGATTTGACTCAAATTTCAGAGCAAAAAAGTATGTGGTCCTGGTCTAGGATGCCACAACTTTGGTCTCGCTTGGAAACAAGCTTTCAAAAGTCAGTGGTTTAACGATTTCCTGGCGAATGAGGCCAAACACCGGACTCCGCAGTAACCTTGAGGAATGCCCATTTGCAGGCCAAGCGAATAAGCCTACTATTTCGGAAAATTACTACTGAAATGTCTGGCTCGATAAACGAGCAAGTCATCCCAGTAGTAAATTTTCCAAAAATGGTATTCACTTGGCCTGCAAATGGGCACTCGATAACGAAATATTTAGATTTTCTTGTTCAAATTTCTTTATTTATTAAATGGTGAAAATATATGACCAACCAGGGCCGAATTGATTACGGTGGAGGCCCCTCGGTCATAATTGGGGAAGGGATTGGGTATACGAGGGCGTCAGTTTTCAGCTTCAGTTTTCCTTATTCTACTCAGGCTATTTAACAATAGCATATGAGGGGAACATTTGTACAATTTGGCGGTAGATTTTACTTTATTTATTATTATTATTATTATTATAGTAGTAGTAGTAGTAGTAGTAGTAGTAGTAGTAGTAGTAGTAGTAGTAGTAGTAGTAGTAGTAGTAGTAGTAGTGTGCAGATGGCGTGTTCGTGTTTGTGCCGTTAGCAATAGCCATGATAGGTGTCTTGTGTTTTTTCTTTGAGAGTATAAGGAATTTACTGAGTTTGATGAGGAGTGGCTTGTTGCATATTGTCATTAGTCCGTGCACTTTCTCTTTGTTGGTTTGCTTGGCAAAATATTCAGGTATATATTTGCGTATTGTTCATCTACTACGTTACATGTGGTACATAATTGTTAGTGTCTGTCTATGCCGATCCATCTTTTCGTTACTATGGCCAGCTGATGATTGCGTGTGCGAAAGTGCAAGAGTTATCGCATTTTGGTGTGGCTGTATTTTGAGATATTTTTCAAAGTGGAATGATGTTTTTATGTCCGTGTAAAAAGATAAACGTGTTGATTGATTCAGGTCTCTAGTCCCACTGTTCAATAAACTGTTGCTGTAAAGATTGTTTTGATTGTTTGACTAGTTGTTGTGTGCTTATATTCTTGTCCGTAAATGAATTTTCCTGCCTGGTGATAGCTAAGATTGTTTGAATATACTCAATCCATTTGATGCGTATCTGTCCTGTTGAGGTAAGGTCTGCACATAGAAACTATAGCATGGATGACAATTTGCTATACCCTCCATTCACCAGGCTCGTCCAAAACCTAATCATGTTGCATTTTATTGTAATACTAACCCAGTAGGCACATGACGTTGTTTCAACATTGAATCCACGTTGAAATCACGCCATGACGTGATTTCAACGTGGATTCAACGTTGAAACAAAGTCATGTGCCTGCTGGGAAGCGGAAATCTTCCCAGTTCGCCGTGAACCATTACGTTTGAAGTACTTTTTTTAAGACGAAGCGATGTTTCTAACTGTTTGGTGTTTTCGAATCCCCAGATTTCTGAACTATATAGTAATATGGATGTGATCATGGTATCGAATAGTGTAGATTGCAAATCTATTGGAATATCGTGTTTGTTTATTTTACCCAATAATGAATACATAGCCTTGGTCCCCTGTTTAAAGTTTCTTATTTTAGTGCTAATGACCTTTCCGTTTGATTTTAGTAAAACCCTTTAGATACATATATTCGTCTACAATTTCGATTTCTCGTCCTACTATCTGAAAACTTAGGTGATTTGTTATTTTCCGTTTTGAGAAAATCATGACTTTTGTTTTAGAAGTATTTACCTGTAGTCTGTAGTCAAGACAACATTGGTGAAATGTATTTAACGCACGTTGTAAATCCTTGGGAGAATCAGCCAATATAACTGTATCGTCCGCATATAGTAATATAATGAGCTTAAGATACAGATTCAAATTTTCTTCTGCCAATGTTTGTATAATAGCGAGTCCGGAAATATGTTGTTGGTATAAGTAATCTTCTAGATCGTTTAACAATATTGAGAATAGGAAAGGTGATAAGGCTTCGCCTTGTCTCACGCCACTATTACTAGTAAGAAATTCTGAATCTATTCCATTGCGACTAACAAATCATTTTATGCCTTGATACATATTGTGGATGACTTTTCCAGTTATGTCCTGACTTAATAACTTCCTCCAAAGGGCGACTCTCCATACTTTATCAAAGGTGTGTTTAAATTCAGTTTTGAAGCAGCTATAAAGATTTTTCTTTTGGCTAATCAATAATTCTTTAATTAGATAGAGTGTGAGGATACTATCGAGAGTGAACCTATGTTTTTCAGAACCCTGCTTAGGCCTCAATAATTATTTCGTAATTTTCCGCGTATAAATCTAAACGCTCATTAAGAATAGATGTGAATAGGGGTTCCTGCCCTTCTCCACACACCCCCCACACCCCACCTCCCCACCCGCCACCCCACCCACGTTCCACAACTAGTGAAAATTGAAAATTAGTCCATCAAAGAAGCCATTTAATGGCTTCTCTGCGCTTCTAATTTTCAATTTTCTACCGGGGATGATCCTCTGGACCCCCGTCTATGAGAGGGAGACACGCTTCCATTTGATGATTTCTGAGTGATAAATAATATCCTTATTGCACTTTGACTGTTGCCACTAATTTTTAATAGAATTAGGACAGAAACTTAAAAATCATCTAATCACAATAATATACCGTTCCACTTTATCCATCCGTCCTATGACGTCATAATCAACTACACGACCCTATGACGTCATAATCAACTACGTGACGTATAGAACGACATCATAATGAATGACGTCGATAAGTACGTCACGAACGCATATTGGAAGACGGACTGTTGTACTAATTGTATGTCTTTACTATTTAATAAATATACTGTTGACTATTCTAAGACTAATTTGACTGCGCGTGCTGTTGCTGCCAGAGGCAGCAACAGCACCAAGTCAAATTAGTTACAAGATGTTCAACAGCTTACTTGCATGGCTTTCGGGAAACTGTTAGTTAGGGCATTCGGGGATCGATCAACCCAAACACGGAGAAGTCTGGATGGAGCTTAGCTAGAGATGGGTGGGGCATAGGTAAAACTGGAAACGTCCATTACATGGCATGTTTTCTAGTCCAGATGCTTGTAGAAGCTGGCACGGTACAGAGACAAAGTGAGTACATATTTAAAGTTTCCTTGTTATTAGCTCACATGGCCATAATGGCCAAGTGAGCTTATGCTGTGGCGACTGCCCGTCATCCGTCCATCCCTCTGTCCATCAACGTTTGCTTTAAAATGGATTTACTCATGAACCGCTTGGCAGATTTTAATCAAAATTGGATAGAAGGATCCTATCGAGGTAGGCTCTCGAACTTCTATTCAGATTTTTTATTTTTTTATTTTTAGGTAAAAAATCTTAGATTTTATACAAATTTACCGGAAAGTGTCAAAATGCATCTCCTCCTTAGCTTCTTGACAAATTGCAACTAAAATTTCCTGGAAAGACCATATAGTGGTAGGATCTAGAAATTACATTCAGATTTTTGATTGGTCAATTGCTTTGGTGAAAATGTTAGGATATATAAAAAAAATTACCAGAAAGTATCAAAACAGATCTCCTCATTAACTGATTGGCAGATTTCAACCTAATTTGGCTGAAAGGACACTATGGGTGTGGGCTTCTGAATTTGTATACAGAATTTTCATGGGTCAATTTTTTGGGTTAAATCTTAGATTTTATGAAAGATTTACAGGAAAATGTCAAAACGCTACTCCTCATTGACCGCTTGGCAGATTTCAATCTAGTTTCGCTGTAAGGACTATGTTGGGTGTAGGTTTTAGAACTTGTATACAGAATTTTAATTGGTAATTTTTTTGGTGAATATCTTATGAACAATTTACCGGAAATCGATTAACACACTACTCTTCATTAACTGTTTGGGAGATTTCAACCAGACTTGGATGGAAGGACCCTATTGTGGCAGGCTTCAGAAGTTGGACACACAATTTTGATTGCTCAATTTTGTCGGCGACCATCTTGGTTTTTCCAAATGTTTTCTGAAATCAGTTAGAAGGACACTAAGTGGGTAGGCTTCAGAACTTTTATACAGAATCTTGATTGGTAAGTTTTTCTGGCAGCCATTTTTGATTTTTCAGAAGTACTTTACAATGCTAATCAATGGTCAGATTTCAACGAAGCCTGGGTGGAATGGTCCTATGGTTCTCAACTTAAAGTCTTCTAATGATTGTTTTGATTGGTCATTTGTTTTCGGCAGCCACCTTGGATTTTCCAAAAAACCTTCAGAATCGCTGCCACTAGGAATACGGCTCGATATCAAACACATTTGGGTGGACCGACCCTATGATGATAAGCTTCAAGAAATCGAATGAGAATTTTGATTGGTCAATTTTCTTGGTGACCCTCTTGGATTTTCCGAATATTATCCATCATGTCTATTCAAATGCAAACAGTTCAAGTGTTAATGGTCCAGGTGAGCGCCACAGTCCCCTGGGGATCTTGTTATTGGCTGCATTGAATGCTGATTTAGTGAAAGCAATCAAGTTGTCTCATGAAGGCAGTTATATGGAGCTTAAAGGGATACTAATCTCATCTCAAATGTTGTATTGCACCGAAAGATTATGGTATATAGATTCCATATCATTTATATGCAGAGACATTCCGTTATCCGTATCACAATTATCTGCTTTGTAATATCGAGTAAACGTTGAACAGTGATCGTCGCCATTTTTTCTCTTCAAGCGATAGTGTGTGATGTCATGTAAGGGCTAATGCATTACATTCTTTATTATGTAATACTCATCTTGTTGAATATTTTGGAACTAATTTGACTGGAAGTTGTTGCTGCCCATGGCAGCAACAACTTTCAGTCAAATTGGTTTCAAAATATTCAACAGCTTACCTGCACGCTCGTTTTTACACCACATTGCCAAACTATAGATGGTACCTCTGTTACTGAACTAGGTTTTTCTGATTGGTTGAAAGGAAAATCATGACAGCCACCTAAGGGTGTATAAATGTACCAACATTTTGCTACTAAAGCCTGAATATCTTTCTTGAGCGGCATGATAAAAAGCTTAAAATTGCCTACATATATTGTGAATGACATATCAGATCACCTGAATAGCTATCAAGAGATGATGTTAGTTATGCTTTAAAGTCAGTTACACGTGTTGGAAGTACTGTGCGTGGGTATGGCTACGTATGTTGTCTCCCATTGTTTTTAACTTATTGAGGCTATGTGAAATTATCCACACAATATGACATAGAGTGTGTGTACCAATTGTGACGTCACTCAAATCAATAATGGATTTATTTCACCATTTATGATGAGTAGCGGCTTGCTTAGCGGTAGTTGGGAAGGCCTATGCAACTTAAGGGAAAACATAGCGGATATGTAGGACCATAATCAAATCATCCGTTTTTATTTATTATGGCTTGTGTTAAGGTCAAGAGAGTTATGGGTGTCTTGAAGTTTGTAAACAAGCCACCCACCCCCGCCCCATATCTCTTATGTCACGTCTTCGATATTGTCATCGTGACATAGGAGCAGCTTAGGCGGTACTGTGACCATAGGCCGATGCATACTATAGAATACATTCATATAGCGGTCAGTTGTCGGCGGTGAATCCTACAGCGTGTTATGAATGCCTGTCATACCTTAGAAGTGGTATTTCGAGCGATATGAATAAATGTCCGTTCTGGCTGTTCCGTCCGTGTAGTCTTTATTGAAATGACAAACAAAACATCGTTATTTAGGACATAAAATTACTTCTAATCCAACATTTAAAGGTGCATATTCACACCAGAATGATTGAAAATAAAATTGCTAAAATTGCATACTTTTATAAGCTTAAATTATGTGCATATGTGTAATGAAGCGAAATAAATCTTAACATATGATGATTCCATTCCATATAAATTAATATAATTTTTTAAGTTGCGAATTTGAAATAGAGGCACAGGCCTCTATTTCAATTTCGCAACTTAAAAAATTATATTAATTTATATGGAATGGAATCATCATATGCTATGATTTATTTCGTTTCATTACATATAGGTTCACAGTTTAAGCCTCTAAAAGTGTATACTTTAAACAATTTTATTTTCAGAAATTTTACTGTGACTATGCACCTTTAAAATTGCTGCATCTACCATGCAAATTTACAAACGTATTTCATAACCATGAAATATACATTTAAAATTTTTTTAATCAGCAACATAACATATCCGCTGCCTTGTCTCGCCGTCGTCGTCCCTAAAAAACATTTACGGTGTCATAGGGCCTATGAGATTATCTAAGCAGTGGAGACATTTCTTACCTGTTATCTAAGCAATGAAAACCCTTCGTTGAATACTACACGTGTGTTCATGTCGAGAAATATTAAACGGGTTGAAAACTGTGTTTAAATATGATAACATATTTCGTTAAATTCCAAAATGAAATGATGATATGTGGCCGGGTACGCGTATATGATAACAGCGGGAATGGACACGTGATTACATTACTGACTATGCTGTATTCTTAATGTTTGCTACTGTTGGTGGGCTGTCCCATAATTCTCCTTCTCTTTATGCTATGAGGAAACCATCATAATAGGTCTTATGGCGCAGCACTTCTGAAATTGACACTGACTTGAATATGTCGCGAAGAAGCAACCTCTTCATCCTTGGGACAATGGTGCCATGATAGTTGCGTGGATCAAAATCAGATGACGCTATGCATATAAATTCCTATCTTCTTCTTCTTTTCGATCGCTGGTATCACACTTGGAGAGCCGTTCTCAAGATAAAATCTGTGGTTTTCTGCAGTTCTTCCACAGGCCCATACAGCTTTTCAAGAAAAGAGGTTGACAAAGGCCAGATCTCTTCTCTCAGCAGCTGATACGTACTGCAACATTGAAGTATGTGCTCTGTGGTCTGTTCTGCTTCTCCACAAGGACAAGCGGGTGATGTCGTAAGGTGGAACCGCCTGTACATGTGTTGGTTTAGTCTGTTGTGTCCAGTTCTGAGATGAAAAATGGTCACTTGCTCTGGCCTCGAGAGATGATGGGAGGCATCTTCTGATTGAGGTGTTCTATAGAGTGACCTGATGATAGTCTTCATCTCTGTATGGGTAACCATGTTTTCTGTCTGATTCTCTTCTGCACCCACCTTTGCCATCTTGTTCCTATTATCTCGCACGTAGTAAGCCTCAGAACATGTTGTATATACCAATGCCTTCTGGTCAAGTTTCGACACTATGGGATCCGATGAACCAAGACCATGTGGGTAGAAGATTTAGGGAGACAACAGGTAGTAGTAGAAAGTCAAATGGCTTCAGTTTGAAAGGTACCATCAAGCGTTCCACAAGGCTCAGTTTTGGGGCCAACGTTTTCCATTGTCTATATAAACGAGCTATGCGACGGTGTGCCTGTTTGCTGACGGTATAATACTATAATAAGGAAGTAAACACTCAGACACATGCCGCCAGCTTACAATCAGATATTGATAGACTGACTGCAAGTTGGGAGAAATATTGGCAGATGCAATTTAACGTAGGTAAGTGAAACAGCTTAACAGTCACAAATCCAGACATACCTCTGGAAGGTATGAATGGTGCCAACCACCTAGGCCTGTATTTCACAAATGGGCTCAAATGGACGAAATATATTAAATCCATCACAGCCAAAGCCAACAGGATAAGCGCCTTTGATTCCAGGAACATAAAGTGCTGACCATGCAGTCAATGTCCAGACACTCTGATACAACTGGAAATAACGGATTTTAATAAATTTATTGAAAAAAAGAAGTTTAACCCCGGCGTGGCTGAGCCTGCGTATTGCAACCATTGTGGAATAATATCCCAATTCACCTTTCCAGAGTATCCATCTATCATCTGGCATCATAATCAGCTAAGCGGCGTGCAGGATGACGTCATAATCATAATCAATATTCTATTTGGCACGTGTTTAACTTTTAATAGTCCGACACG
The DNA here is from genome assembly GCA_034401795.1 of Chaetoderma sp. LZ-2023a. NCBI lineage: Eukaryota > Metazoa > Mollusca > Caudofoveata > Chaetodermatida > Chaetodermatidae > Chaetoderma > Chaetoderma sp. LZ-2023a. The sequence continues at coordinate 64,823,125 of CM067362.1, read as the reverse complement.
TTGTATGAATTGTGTGCCTCTACTATTTAATAAACAACGCCCAGTCAAATTAGTTCCAAAATATTCAATAGCTTACCTGTATAGTTTTCTGGAAATTGACAGTCAGGAAGATCAGAGCTCGATCGATCCCAACAAGCGCGAGGTATGGGTGGAGCTTAGCTAGAGACGAGCGGGGCATATACAGGTTGCGTTGTATAAGCGTAGTCTTTTTGTCAAGACAATCTTTGATCTACGAATCCATAGTTTCAGCAATATTGGATGCTAACATTAAGAGGAGGTTAAATTAACAAAATGTCCACAGCAAGATCAGCATCAAGAACATAGGCCTACGCAAGTTTTAGAGATCTATTCCGGGGATAACAATTAAATTGGTTACATGTCGTATTGCTTGTATTACAGCTGATCCTCAGATTGAAGCTGTGAGGTTAGTTGGCGGCAGACATATCTATTCGGGGCGAGTTGAGGTCATGGCAGATGGTGTTTGGGGACTGGTTTGCAGCGACCTTTTTAATGAAGACGCGACACGAGTTGTCTGTAGATCCCTGGGTTTTCCGTAAGCAAAAAATCACATCACCATCATCATCATCATCATCATCAGCAGCAGCAGCAGCAGCAGCAGCAGCAGCAGCAGCAGCAGCAGCAGCAGCAGCAACAGCAGCAACATCAGTAGTTCTACTACTAACTACTACTACTGCTGCTGCTGATGCTGCGACTCCTACTACTACTACTACTACTACTACTACTACTACTACTACTACTACTACTACTACTACTACTACTACTACTACTACTACTACTACTTTTTATGCGAGTAATACTTAGCATCACGCTCAGGACATCCTACAATTATCCTTAGTGGATCAAAGACCTTTACCTGGTGACAACACCTCCCAGACACGCAGTGTACTATGTAGAAGTCATAGTAGAATGGGAGGATATCACATCTCATTATGTGGTCACTTAAATTCATCTTTCCAGGGTATCCGTCTATCAATCTGATGTCATATGACGTCATACTCAGCTAAGCGGCGTGTATGATGACGTCATAATCATTACGTCATAAATGATTCTATATGACCCGTCTTTAACCCATAATAGTCCGACACGTTGTACGAACTGTATGTATCTACTATTTAATAAACATGCTAAATATTTTGAAACTAATTTGACTGGATGCTGTTGCTGCCATAGGCAACAACATCGCCCAGTCAAATTAGTTCCAATATATTCAATAGCTAGCTTACCTGTATAGTTTTCTGGAAATTGATAGTAAGAGAGTTCAGAGATAGATCGATTCCAACACGAGCGAGAGTTGGCTGGAGCTTAGCTAGTGATGGGTGGAGCATAGCAGAAATGGAAAGGTTCATTCTCTACGAGTAGCATCTCCTATAGATGAGGTGCAATAGATGGATTCATTTATAGCTATGCCTCGTCCATTTAAAGCTAAAATCCGCCCACTTTATGCGCGTATTTGAATCGATTTAACACTTTGAATCACGAACTACCAAAAGCTCAATTTTCAGGTAATTATACAGGTAAGCTAAAGCATATTCGAAAATAATGAGTTTCGAATCTGCGTTTGCATATATTTACTAAATCGTGGACGTAATTGTTTTTTTATATAAGGAGTGATAATTCAAGGGTCGTGAGAAGGTTTGGTGGTTATCCGAGCGGCATCGATACCCTGCTGGATGACGTAGTATGTCTTGGTACTGAAGCAACCCTAAACGAATGTCAGCATCGCCCTATTGGCATTCATAACTGTGCACCGTCGGAAATCGTCAACATTGATTGTGGTAAGTGTTCTGGAAAGCGTTACATACATTTACTGTTTGTAAATATCCATGTGTTACAATGTTATTTCCAAGCAGGGAAGCAAACCACTGCTATCCCCTGATAATATATGTTACTGGGCCGATATTGGTCTGATACCAGCCCGGTATCCTATGCTGTCAGGGTATGTGGTGATGATATGGTATCGATGTGTATGATATGAAAACAAGAGAGTTCCGACATCAAAATCAATGCTGACGGTCTAAATGGGTTTAATACGAGAACGTATCGTAATGCAAAGCACACTCGGATACTTGGCAAGAGACGAGAACATGAGAATCCCAGATCAATTCTAGTATTGTTCAAAAATGAAGAAGATAAAAAAGAAAATGCTAACCAGATCCACGCCCCTCATCATCACTATCATTCGACCCAGCTCAAGTCTTTTAAGTTCCGATATGACACCATCACATCTTCAAAGAGAGACGGCTTTTTGGTTTCAGGAAATGCTGAGAGAAAAGCGGAAGTCAGACCACAATTGGATAATAAGAGGATGTCAGCTTGTCCGTAAAGGGCAGCTGCCAGAGCAGGACCACATGACTAGTCCATGATATTGAGCATAATTAATAAGATGATAAAAGTCAAAGGTGGGTTTGACAGAATAACGCAGAAGCCAGCAGCACTATCCAGTTTTTTCTTGATTGCCCCAGTGCTTATTTGTCTTTCAGATGGTCTACAAAGTATCGCAAATATTTCTCAACAAGGACAAAGCGTTATGAGCTATCTCATACCATAGTTATGTGACACGAACAAAATATACAGAAGGCGTGATTGCTGAGTGTAACCCATTTACTGATGAGAATGATCAGCTAATCAACATTGATACCAAGGCCCTAATGCCAGTGAATACAGAACATGATATATTGCGCAGTGATAATGTAGGAATGGAACGGTATAGTAATGTTGTAGAAGAATGCATCATAGGTCCCACTAATCTCTGAGATAGAATGACTAAACTCAAGCTGCTGAACTGGACTGATGGAAGCGAAGATGTTAAAGTGAATCTAAGAACAAGAGAGGTTGAAAAGCAAACATATCTTTTTCCATGGCTGCTAATCATTGCACGATCGCACACTGGCATTGATCTACTGGAAGTGATTGGGCGAAAAAGAATCTTGATGCCTTTCACAAGATCGTTCTCTTCTTCCCTCTACAGATAAAAGTAAAATGATTTCAAAGTTAGAAGCGATTACAGAACGTCAAATACCCATTGAAGAAGTATTTAGTCAAGATGTTGATGAACAAGTCATTACTAGAGCCATTGTGATTGAGGCTATGTCGGTTGCACAAGAAATATCAGGTCAGACTATCAAGTCAGGTGCAGAAATATCCAGGCAGTTTCTACATCTAATTGATTTGGAGACACGGAAGTATGAAATTGTACATATAGTATTTGATCGATATGATACAGCGTATTCACTCAAAGAAGGTACACGAAATCGTCGCCAAAGGAATGCCACACGTTGTTGCAGCTCTGAAATCTCAGATTCAGTGCAAATCAAGATGCCACTCAAAGGCTTTTTCGCCAACAGCAAAAACAAAGATGGACTTACTGTCTATTCGGCTGACAAATTACTTGACAATTTCAATCATGATCTCACCGTTTTGGTTGTGGCCATGAAAGGCGGTGCCAAATCCTGATGCCAAGCAGCTACCCAGCAATTCATGAGGAAACAGATACCATGTTGATTCTTCATGGTATACATGCTGGTCAACATGCATATGAGGTGCACATTATGTCACCTGATGCAGTCGTATTTGTTATATCTCTGCAAAAATTCCCTAGCCTCAACAACAACACTTGCCATGTAGGTGGGGCTTAGAATACACCTTCCGTATCCTCTGCGTGTCGTAAGAGGCGACTAAAGGAGGTAAGGGTGAGGTAACCCTGCTAGAAACCTCGAGTGCTGAAGACGGAGCTTCCAGGCCGCACGGCGCACTCTAATAAACCATGGATCCACGCACTTAACGCTTATGATCATGACGATAGTCACTTACAGGACTGGCGGTATGATCAGCGAACGAAAAGAAGAAGAAGAACAACAACACATGTATGATAGTTGTACGATCGGCAGTTAGTACATGTGCTACATGCCTACAACCCTATTTGCCAAAGACTGGTTTCCAGGTTTCATGCCTTAACGGGCACGGATAACACCGGAAATATGTGGAAAGGGAAAGTGGTATGCTGGGAAACATTGCAAACATCCAGTAACAATACAATTGATGCATTCGACAAAGTAGGGACGATTCCACGGCCATCTGGGAACATCCTGGAAAAAAATGGAAGAATATATGTGTTCTATATTTCTTAACCACGGTAACAGAGGTGAGCAAACCCAGATGGCATCTGTAAGCCAGGCTGAAGCAGAGAAACTACACCTTACTCGAGAGGCCTTGAAGCAGCATATTCTCCGTGCACAGTACCAGGCTGTGAATTGAGACTATTCTGATGTAGTTAATCCTAACCTTCCGCCGCCTGTAGAATATGGCCGGGAAAAAGAGGATGGCATGTTGGTATTCGATGTTTCCAATCTACCACATGCTCGTAATCGAACTGAGTTTGGAAAATGTGGCTGTAAGACCAGCAAATATGGAACAGGATCGCACTCAAGAAACGGCATGGTCTAACATGCATAGAGATGTGTGTTTGTGATGCAAATAGCCAATATTGTGAAAATACACATACTATGCCAGGACGTGATTCCGAAGATGATGACAATGATGAGAATGTTTAAATGTGCGCACTTATTAACCGCTATTGTTGTAGTGTTTAGGTTTTATTGTTTCTCCAAGATACAAAGTGAATTACGACGTTTATGGTATATTTTATTGAAAGATGTTCGCAACTAATTGTAATTCATTGTCAAAGTTTCTGATACCAGTTAACAGCTAAGATGTACTACATACATGATGTTATTCATTAAATGAGTTTAAGAAACTATTTTGTCCTATATAGTTCTTATGCCATTGTTTAATCTTTACATTAAGTATTTCGAATTGCAGGTGAACCAGTAATATTTAAATGTAAGTTTGTAACATCATTCAGAAAAGTGATATTATGAAATGCATTTTAGCATTGCCTTAAAATGTATTTATTTGGTCCCAGACATTAGCAAATGCAATACAGTCAAATATGTATTTTTGGCAGTTTCTCATCATTACCTTTCATTTAATATGATGCATGACTATGCTGATATGATTTAAAAAAATATTTACAAGTATAAAAATTGATATTTGGGTCATGACATTAAATGACCTCCAAATGACCTTTAAAGTGCTCAGAAAATTGGCAACATCATTTTTCTGATTCAGGGTTCCATGACAATTACTTTTATATATGATGCCAAAAATTGTAAATGATTACACGGGACCCTTCTCAATCGACAAGTACGTTCCTTCCAAGCTTAAAGCCTCCACGGAGCTATGTCAAGTCTGTCTTACGAGCCAGGAAACAGCGCCCAGTCAAATTAGTTTCAAAATATTTAACAACTTGGATAGTTTTCTGGAAATTGATAGTCAAACAGTTCAGAGATTGATAGCGCCCAACACGGACAGGGTGTGGGTGTAGCTTACATAGAGATGTGCGGGGCATATCTAAAGCTGAAAAGGGTCATTGCGTTACGCCAAGGAGATATAGTTTCAGACTCTAATCAACAGGAACATAGTATTGGCGAAACTAAACTATTAAATAACAGATTAATGGTGCATATTCACACTAAAATGCGTGAAAATAAATGTTTTAAAAATTTATACGTTTAGAGGCTGAAAATGTGTGCCTAGATGTAACGAAACGAAATAAATATTAACTTATGGTGATTTCATTACGTATTAATTTATAGGGAATGTAATCATCATATGCTAACATTTATTTCGTTTCATTCCATTAAGATACACAAGTTAACCCCCTAAAAGTATATAATTTTAACAATTTTATTTTCAAGCATTTTGGAGTGAATATGCAGCTTTAATGTATTAGAATTTTCAGCAATATTTTCGTTAACCCGAAACGTACAATATAAAGATTCATGGTAGTATATCGAACAAATCTTGTTGTTATACCTCAAATGTTGCTTTTACTTGTATCATTGACGTGGACTTATCCAAAATCCATGGTCATTGAAATGTATTTGACTAGAACTCTGCTCTGTGTTATGTAGCATCATCAGTTAGTTAAAATAATTTGACAATTTCTAATTTCATGATCCATTTGTTGTATAGTGGTTGTAGGATTGAAACTCCTTGAATATATATGCATACTGAGATTATTCCATCTATTTGTTTTATGATGTGTTCGGTTCGGGCTTCTGGGTAGAACAGCTGGGTATATGGACAACAAGCGAAGGATTATGGCCTACTCCATGCATAGGCATAACTTGTAATGAAGGAATCGAGTGTTAGTCATGCCCCTCCCATCTTTAGCTAAGCTTCACCAACGCTGTTCCCGTGATGGGATCAATCGATCCCTGAACACTCTGATTATCAATTATCCTGAAAACTATGCAGGTAAGCTGTTGAATGTTTTGAAACTAATTCGACTGGGCGCTGTTGCTGCCTATTTATTAACCCCTCGTGTGTGAACCGCGCCTCAAAGCGCTCGAAAGGCCACTTTTTTAACGATTTGGGTTAGTGGTCAAGAAAATCTAAATTTTTGTTTAGTCAGTGTCCATTTGCAGGACAAGACTATTTTTGAAAACTTATCAAAAATAGTCTTCTCTTAGCCTGCAAATAGACAGTCCTCTAGACAACTGCAGGTGAAGTATTCGACGGTTTTACCATTATAAACCAGAAGTTGACACAAGAGGGGTTAAATAGTAAAGCCATACAATTCGTACAACAACGCCTGGTCCGGCATTAATTAGTTACGAACTAATTAGCCATACCATTCAATGCGCTAATTGATTATGAAGTTATCCTACACGTCACGTAGTCGATTATGACGCCATATGATTGATGGATATACTGGAATCCTCAATTAGAACACAGAAATATTTCAAACTCTTTGCAATTTTGTTTCAAATTCAACATTTATAAAGCTTGATTATGTGATAAATATGCTTATATTAGATTTCAGAAGATACTTTAGCTTGAATTATATTTTTTCATATATCTACAGCCCTGAGGAGACACGCCCCTATTCAGATGTCGCCTCGGCTGGTAGGTGGCACTAACATGGAAGGGCGGCTGGAAGTCCAGATAAATGGCACATGGGACACAGTCTATGATTAGTCTTCTCGGATGGGACTTTAAATTGAGGTCCCGTCATACAGTGCCCATCACTGTGTGAACGTGAGCTAGGGTTAGGTAGGCAAGAAATTTCGGCATAATCAAAGTAAACCGGATGCTGAATGGATTCGTCCTCGGATGGAACCACGCAACATACGGATTACAAAATCAAAACAAAATTGCTAGAATTAGAATCTTTCGGACTTTTCGATAGGACTATGGAGGGATGCAACCCGGATGACTGATCGAGTTCGTCCTCGGACGGACACAGTCACCATACGGGCTACCTAATCAATCAAAATCAAACAAGTGCGCGCTGGTGCCTGCTCGGATGATGGCCAGAAGGGCAAATGGGTCACAGGACCCGAAAGACCCCACACCCCAACCTCCCCACTCCCCCCAAAGGAGCTGGGAGGTCTCTGACCTAAAGCCCTCCCCCCACCCTTGGGTACATCAGGTCATAAGACCGTACGCACCTACTCCCCCCCCCGACCCAGCACCTACCCCATCCCTTCCCTAACCCCGTTAGGTCCAGGTTAGGCCACCCCCATCACCCACGCCCAAGCATGAGGAGCAAAAGCCATGGACAAGAACAGCAACATGAGACAAAATCGAGAGACAACAATCAACACACACACACACACACACACACACACACACACACACACACACACACACACACACACACACACACACACACCACACACACACACACACACACACACACACACACACACACACACACACACACACACACACACACACACACACACACACACCGACGTCACAAGAATTCACAAGAATTCAACAGAAACCATAAAGGCCAGGCGTGAGTCTAGACCCTAGCATTGGGAACTAGCATATAAACGCCTTAAATATTACATCACACACACACAGTCTGTGATTAGAATTTTGACGGAAACGCTGCACAAGTGGTGTGTAGAATGCTTGGGTTCTGGTAAGATGAGGTTTATCCATCAATCACATGATGCCATAATCAACAACGTGACATCAAGGTTGACGCCATGATCAATGAGGTCATGAATCGCATAGATAAGCTCGCCATGAACGCTTAATTGATGACGGACTAAGCGTTGTTGTATGAATTGTATGTCTTTTCTATTTAATAAACATGTTGTTGAATATTTTGAAATTAATTTCACTGTGCGCTGTTGCTGCCATAGCGCCTAGTCAAATTAGTTTCAAGATATCCAACAGCTTACCTGTATAGTTTCCTGGAAATTGAGATTCAGAGAGCGCATGAATCAATCTATCCCAATGTGTGAACAGCGTGGGTGGAACTTAGCTAAAATAGGCGAGGCATGGCCAAAACTGGATTCCCCCATTGTCTCCATGTCCAGGCAACATATTCTCGTAATGTAACCTCTCTTTCACACCTTCAATAAAATATTCTATCATCAAAGAAATAGGTAACGTTCAGCAGATACAAAGAAGTAGGTCATTAGCAAGAGTCCAAACTTTCAATGGAGATAGAATAAATAGATAGCCGAGTCTACATCCCCGAGCTTTCGTGTATCGCGAGATCTCCTTCGAGACGAGATCGAGAAAAGAATCTATTTTTAGATTGCATCCCGAGTATACTCCTGGTGTTATCAGCTCACCTACAAACGACAAACTGATCGTCAGATTGCAAACAAACCACAATAGACGGCGCCAAGCCATGCCCAGAAGGCTCAAAGTTAGTGACGCTGAAGAATGCCTCTATGGGCCAGGATCTGATGGTGTGAAGCGCATCCAGCAGACCGCAAACGACTCCGGTCAACCGATACTGAAGTCCAGTCTGTACAGATCCACAGAGAACCTTCATTACACACTGAGTTTATAGATACCACAGAGATTATAGCCTAGTGTTGCTGACACGAAGACTGAGTCATGGAGGAGGAGGTGGATGAGGAGGAGGAGGAGGAGGAGGAGGGGGATAAGTGAAGTATTCTAAAACGACAGTTTCAAATGGTACACGAATTACTTAGGCGACTACATAGCAGTCCACTTTGCGCATACCTCACTCTTTGAAAATAGTAGGAAAATAAGCCAACGTCTGTAGGCTTACTAGGGTAGGTGAAGTCATTCAGCAAGTGTTCAAAATTTAGCATAGTAGTTCCCTCTGTCCCTAGGTCAGAATCAAATGGAAAACTGTTAATATCTTCGATCATCACTCAGATTGGATGAAAATCACATTTATCAATTTGGTCACAGAAAACAGGACTACGTGACATTCTGCCATGTCAATAGTGATTTCTTCATTATCATCAAACTATGAGTAATTGGTAGACAATAAAGAAAAACGGTAGCCACCCAGTAGACTACGGACACAGCAAATGGGTTTGCAACAGATACATTGATGTTGTTGTTGTTGCTGTTGTCGTCGTTGTTGACAGACAGACGGTCAGTCGGGAAGGCGGGCGGGCGGGCGGGCGGGCGGGCCAGTGGGCGGGCAGGCAGGCAGACAGGCAAATAGGTGGACAATCATTAGTTGATGGAGTAGATATTGTCTGTTGAAGTTCCAGGTGTGCTGAATGAATTCTGGATTTTTCAATCATTTTTACGGTACAGAGAGGGCTCATCCACTTTTTAGAAGAACCAGACGATTTGGAAACGGTGATGGACCCATTTTTCTGGATGACCTTGACTGCAATGGAGACGAAGCCAACCTGGGAGACTGTGATTATAATTCCTTGAATAACTGTTATCACATTTCGGACATTGGTGTGCGCTGTGGCAAGTACTAAAGACGTGTTGCTATGTCCAGAAAAAGATGATGTTCTCGCGCTACTCATTCAATTACATACGCTAATAACGCGGGTTACTGTGTCCATACTGGCCAAATAAAGGGCCGCAGTTCCGGCACAGTCACATGCGTTATCAGGGTTTAATAAACCTTTTCAGTTTTAGCTATTCCCCGCCAATCTTTAGCTAATCTCCACCCACACCTCGCTCGTCTTGGGATCGATCGATCCCTGAACTCCCTGACTATCAAATTCCGGAAAACTATGTAGGTAAGCTGTTGAATATTTTGAAACTAAGTTGACAGGGCGCTGTTGCTCCCGATAGCAGCAGCAGCGCCTAGTCAAATTAGTTTCAAAATATCAAACGGCATGTTTATTAAATAGTAAAGACATACAATTCGTACAACAACGCTTAGTCCGTCATCAATTAAGCGTTCGTGACGAACCTAGCTACGTCATTCATGACGTCATTGATTATGACGTCATCCTACACGTCACGTAGTTGATTATAACGTCATATGATGGATGGATAAACTGGAGTGGTCTATTGCTTGGTGACATATGCAGCAACAGCTCCCAGTGAAATTACTTTCAAAATATTAAATAATATTGATCAAATTGTAAATAGGGTTTCGAATTTTCGAAGTAAACATTAGCTAAATCAAATGTAGGTCACATGATGACCTAATGGTCAGTTATGGTGACACGATAGTCTGACCAGTATTCAACAATTAATTTGTAAAACATATTCAATACGTTATCTTTCAGCTTCAATGACCCCTTTCCAGTTTTAGTTAGTGCCACCCACCCCCCACCCCCCACCCCCCTCCCCCATCTCAATCTAATCTCCACGCATACCTCGCTCGTGTTGGGATCGATCGATCTCTGAACTCCCTGAATATCATTTTCCAGAAAACTGCATGTAAGCTGTTGAATATTTTGAAACTAATTTGACTGTGTTGACAGTCAAATTAATTTTAAAATAGTCAACAAAATGTTTATTGAATAATAAAGACATACAATTCGTAAAGGTGTCGGACTATTAAGGGTTAAAGACGCACTTTTATCGAACCATTCATAACGTAATAATTATGACGTCATCCTACAGATCATGTAGTTGATTATGACGCCATATGTTGGTTGGATAAATTGGAAAGGTCTATTGGCTAACCTTTCACACCATGAATTCCCAGAAGCTCAATTGGGAGATAACTTTAGAGACAAGCTGTTGAAAAAAAGAAAGGAACATATTGCTGCGATAGACAACAACGGCTTCCAGTCAAATTAGTTTCAAAATTTTCAACATAATACTTAGTAAATTTGTAATGTGTTTTCGAATTCGACTTTTTGGTTTCAAAAGGTTAATAATGATGCAGTGTATCACATTCACGTTATACCGTTTTAACATTTTCCTCCTATTCGCAATTCCATTCGTCACGTAATCTTAGGCTAAGTATTTAAGCAGTGAAATAGTGACAAATCTATTCCAAACACCGAAGATATGAGAAACAAAGTTATATTTTATTTTTAATATTTTGTTTTGGATATTTTCATAACTTTGAATCTACATCCTGCAGTAGGGCCCAGGTGTTCTAAGAAGAGCGTGTATCATTGTTCAATAAAATCACCTTGTACACTAACATTGTTTTGTCCATACTTCTGGATGAGTAATCATATGAGTAATCTAGAAATGGACAGGGCATAGATAGAAATTGAGAGGGCATAGCTAGAAATTGAGAGGGCATAGCTAGAAATTGAGAGGACATGGCTAGAAACTTCTCACAAACTTAAATTTCAATCATTGACTGCTGATTTAAGGCTTGTAACTATATTCTACTTCTAACCGATTGAGGCAGACATTAACGGAATACGTTCACTGATCTCAGGATCAACGGATGGTAAAGTGATCTCGCAGCACTGTTGTCTGCATCTTATATAATACTAAATTGTGTTCACAACCATCGCCACACAACAGGAGCGAAAGAGGTAGTCCGGATTCCGATTGGTCAAGCCTCCTTGCTCATCCAATAGAATCCCCACAAACTCTCTCGAAGATGTGTGCGTTCGACCCGTTCTAACTGGTGCTCACTGGAACCATTTTGGGGGATATATATCACAACAGCTTGTTGATATTGCGCGATACTGACGTCATGATGTTGTGATTCCAAGCATAGTTTCATGTTGCTATTTAGCTTGACAGCTTGGCCACAGGCTTCTATCTGAATCTGTAGGATTCGTCCATACATGGATTGTTTATTTAGGCCTTGGTAATATAATGGTCCCAGCACCACATAACCTCATCACTGTGATCCCTGACCTAGAACGCACTGCGGATATTGTCACGGGAAAGTCTGTAGCCCACGCAGTATGTGAGTCAGCAGCACCTGACAAAGTCTGATCATACTAGAGAACCGGTCATTTAACCACTGCCTCTACTCAAGATATTGCGTCATAATTTCTCCAAAATAGCATTTCCTGCTATAACGCTGCCGGGCATTGACTCCTTAGATAACCATGATTGTCGCTAAAACAATCCTGTATTGAAACTGTCAATTCCCCCTTTTTCACTATCATGAATTACGTTCGACCTTTAGTAATACAATAGTTTGCATTTGTTGTTACGATAGTTTCCATTTGTTGTTACGAATTGTATTCAAAATAGTGTGCGTTTGCTGCTCTTAAAGGTGAGTAAATATTTCATTTCATTCTATTCATGCTGTATTTATTAACAATAGCACCGCTGTCTTCACTATAGACAAGCACCTTTGCCAATGTAATGTCCATTCATTCTTTTACTTTCCTATCCTTTCTACTTGTCTGTTCCTCGTTCCTTAACTCGTAGATCTAAACATGTACACTATTCCAACATACAGCGTAAAATGGGTTACCGCATCACACGCTCCTGACTAAGTTGCCTAATCTCATATCTATCTATATATTATTAAATAATTAAAAACAAAGTCCAAACTCTACTCGCATACACGTTCAAACACACACACGCACGTACGCACCAAAAGACTTAAAAAGACTTAACAGAAGATTTGGGCTTCAGGCTCGCCAGGTCAAGAGGTTATACGCAAATAATGCTCAAGACAGGAACTGGCAATATTGAGGCTAGCTACTTCCCCAAGATCCCCAGATACGAATCCGAATATCTACATATGCCCACCAACCGAAGTTAAATGACCATCATACGTCAACAGCACCCTAGTCTCTCCCCACTCTTAACCACTTGTGAGAATTTACAATATCATCTCAATTATAAACACAAACAAAAATACAAATTGTATTCTGTACTAAAACATGAGATAAGATTACCATGTCAACATATCTATGCAACTGTTAATAATGTAAATTATAGCAGCATAACCGCTACTATCCCATAATCATGCGATTACTTACAAAACATGATCAAATTAAATCTATACAACACAATACAATACAATACAATAATAACAATGATGAAGTATATCCAGCACGGCAGAACCATTAGACGAAAAACTGTACATAAAGTGAAATCTAATGCTGCCGCGCAAGTACAACAAAAATTAACAATTCAGTAAATGTGTAGCAAATAGAGTACAATACAATAGATGTGTCAGTCGGACACATACAGTACCAGTCAGGTACATTTTACCTAAAACGGTGCATCAAAAGAGATGCCCGGGATCCACATTACTGGAGTTGTCAGAAACATTGGTTCCGAGCTACATTCCGTTGTGCTCGTCACCATCGTTGGCTCTTCGTCACCCTGCCTCAGTTGATCAGCCCGAGTTGGTGTATGGACCCAGTCATGCCTCAGCCCAGGGCTCCTTTGATCCCCCTTATCGATGCAGCATCATCTCAATCCCGCCATGACTCTCAGTAGGACGCCACATCGATATAAATTAAATGATACAAAGAATATAATAATACATGTAGACAATGCAACAATAATAATAGAATTATGTCCCAATACGTTGATACCGGTCACGTCGATATCTATCTCTGATAAAGGTGCTAGATTTACTAACTTGACCTTCTGTAAACGGTCCCACTTGGTATGTGTGAGGTGTCTAATTATTTGCATCTGGTTCAGTATGTCCATTATCTCGATGTTCGTCACCAGCGTCATTTTGGTATACCAGTGCTCATAGCCATAATGGGCCTGTAGTGCCTTTCCAGATCCACTATATGCACATTGGCTTGGGTTTAACACATACACCCCATTAGAAAGTGCCTGTTCTACTGTTCAATTTCCCGCGCAATGCATTTTAACTTTCTCCCCCAAAAATGTGCAATACTGCTCCTTGAATAATTTGTTGCTAGTATCGTTGGATAGGGACAGCTCGATTTTACACCACCTTGTGCGTGTATCTAGTCCGAGGCTAGACACTGATAGTTTAACTTGGATGAAATGGCCAGCGGCACTCAATGGTACCGTCCAGGAATGGATACCATGCTCCACATATTTCCCATCGCCAATCAACGGAAGCACAGCCATAAAATGTAATGAGGTGGGGTCTTTCTATGGAGTACAGTCTTCTGGGCTGTTAGTATTTTCGGCCATTATTTCCATCTACTGGGCCGCTAGGTTAGACTACTTGCCCGCCTATATTACCATAGGGATATCTGTATGACGCTGTAGGCATGTTAAATATACCTAAGGTATACATAACAGAGTTATATAAACAATAAAGGGCGACTAACCTGCCTATAAATGTCCTATTTCTACGTTATCTTTCTGTTATTCTAACCATATAAAATCAGTTCGTTATTTTTGTCTAATTCTTTTAAATTTAGTAGTCTATAGGCTAACTATTAGGAACTGTACAAAATGGACTAATGTACGGAAATTTGGAATCGATTTCTTATAATTTTTGGAAAGCTTGTCGACTATTCAAGAATTAAATCCAGTTCATCAAAGAGAAAATGTTCATAAGCTCTCCTCATAGTTCTCCCTAGGTTTTGACTTCCTATTAAGGTGCCCTGTCCAGACGGTTTTAAAAGTGTAATTACGCATCAATAGTTTCTTACAACAAGAGCTCCGCAAACGGCGCATAATACCCCGCCATGATGACAAACTAATAAATGACAGCTATCAGAAGATATTTATTTCTTCATCAGACCAGTAATCCTTATTAAGTGTCAAAGCGATCCGCTAAACGGTCAAGGAAGTATCGTCCGGAAACCAATTTTCAAGATGGCTGCCGCTGACTGGTGGCCATATTGGATCTCGGATTATCATAAATTTCGATAGGTTTCTTCACCAGACATATTCCAATGACCCTAGGAAGTGATCTGATAAATGGTAACGGAGATATCATCCAGAAACCAACTTTCAAGATGGCAGCCCGTGGCTGGCGGCCATCTTGGATTTTGGATCAGTGTCGATTTCGATAAGTTGCTTCCTCAGACCTAGTCCAACCACTCCATGAAGTTTCAAAGCGATCCGATAAACGGTAATGGCATTATCATCTGGAAACCAATTTTCAAGATGGCCACCGGTGGCTGGTGGCCATTTTGGATTTCAGATCATTGTCAATCTAGATAGGTTTCTTCACCAGAAGTAGTCGAACCACCCGATGAAATTTAAAAGCGATCCGATAAACGATAACGGAGTTATCATCTGGAAACCAATTTTCAAGATAGCCACCAGTGACTGGCGGCCATCTTGGATTTCGGATCATCATCGCTTTCGATAGGTTTCTTCCCCAGACCTAGTCCAACCACCCTATGAAGCTTCAATGCGATCCGACAAACGGTAACAGAGTTATCATCCAGGATCCAATTTTCAAGATTTCCACGGTGGCTGGCAGCCATCTTGGATTTCGGATCACCATCGATTTCGATAGGTTTCTTTCCTAGACGTAGTCCAACCATCCTATGAAGTTTCAATGCGATCCGCCAAACGGTAACGGAGTTATCATCTGGAAGCCAATTATCAAGATGGCCGCCAGTGGCTGGCGGCCATCTTGGATTTCGGATCATCGTCGATTTCGATAGGTTTCTTCCCAAGACCAAGTCCAACCACCCTATGAAGTTTCAATGTGATCCGACAAACGATAACGGAGTTATCATCCGGAAACCACTCTGCCGCCCGCCCGTCCGCCCGCCCGCCCGCCCGTCCGCCTTATATAATATCCCGCCAAATTTTTTGGTGGGCTATAAAAAGCCTTGGATCTTTGATCTTTGCTTAATGGCAAAAACTGAATTATGTTTGATGCGTTTAATCCCAGAAAAAACAGCAAACTAACATGAGTAAGGTTTGGACGCTCAGCGTCTCTCTCTCTCTCTCACTCTCTCTCTCTCTCTCTCTCTCTCTCTCTCTCTCTCTCGTTTTGAAATAATTTCTCAGCAAAAATTCTATTGCTCTTTCAAAACGTATCGCGTACAAATCTTTATCCATCTCCATCGAAAAATCTTCATCGAAATCTTCATCATCATCATCATCATCATGGCATTTCCGTGTATCCAGTGTGCAGCAGAAGTGAGTCGGAGGCAGCGCGCTCTGCAATGTGACTCACGTGAGAGGTGGCAGCATCGTATCTGTAGTGCCGGCATCACCCAAACCGAGTACCGTGGCGCTTGGAATGGGTGTCTGCTGTTTGCCATAATCGCCCAATTGATGCAGGTAATTTTGAATCTCCACCACTACTACTACTACTACTACGTATGTCAAAATCTTGAACAGTATTCTGTAACTAATTTGACTCCCATAGGTAGGTAGGTATTTTGGTATTTATTGGCCGCTTACACCGAAATGTATTTGGGCCATGACTCAATCTGAGAGGTGCTTCCCCGAAGGGTTGCGATGCTTCCCCGAAGGGTTGCTAAAACAATCGTTAAAACTGAACAAAGTCGAAAAATTAAGTTGTTGCTGGGAGTGTGTTGCCTGATGTTTCCTAATGTATTGTAGTTGGCTTGCGTCTATGTTGTATGCAGTGTTGAAGAAGGGGTGGGAGGGGGAATCACTTTATTTCTCAAGGTGGTGGGGTGGGGCTGGAGGGCAGTCTGTAAAATAAAATCTCAGAATTAGAAATCAGGATAATTTAAAAATAAAAAATATTATGATGAAACTGAATGATAATACTATCAACTGAGAAGAAACAAATTAACATAATGGCATGTGATTAACTGAATAAGAAACGGGAAGAAAAAACTAAAGATCTAGTGTGTGCAGAAATGAGGACCTGAGTTACTAACTTAGTAATATAACCTGTTGCCGTTTGAAATGATAAATTGATTGAGTGTTGCTGTTTAGGTATTGATGGGCCTAGTCATTGTCCGTCATCAGTCAAGGCTCAGGCTGCGAAGAAGGCTGTTCTCTTATATTTGTGCAGATTGTTTGTGAAGGAGAGCTTCAGCATTTACACCGACAGGGATGGTGATCTCTCGAGCAAGGCCATGTCGATCATGAAGGTGTGGATCTCATCAGGCATGGAAGGCAGTTTTTCCCAGTCTCCAATCGTCAGGGTTACACATCTCGTCTCCATCTTAATTCGTTCGCCGAGTCTTCCCCAGGTCAGACAGCATTTCTTTCAGCAGATGGACCGACCACTCATCGACTACACTCGACCAACAGCATCCTTTTAGGGCGGATTTGGCAAATCTGCCTAATTTTTATATGTTACCCTTGTCCATATGTGGCTATACACAAGTGCCTCTTTTTAGGTAGGTGTGTGTATACCCACATACAAACAAAAGTTGTTTTGACGGCTCAAGGGCAGGGTCAGTGGGCTCCGGCCCACTGGCCAAAGATTTCCATATCTATCCTGCCCCTGCACCTTTACATGTGCCAAATGTGTCCGAAAGCCTATATAAAGTGTCACTTTCTGAGGGATTCCAACCTCAGTCCATGAGTTCTTTAACGTCCGATTTGCTTCAATGCTAATCAGACGGGACCAACTTCTTTACGTCCCTTCCGAAGGACGGTTAGTAGTTATTTTAGTTATGTTTTTATTGTCTGTCCTTAGTGCAGTCAGACTTACCTTTTTACTCTGTATTTTCTGTATATGGTAGATGTTTTCTTGGCTTCTTTTCTGTCCTATTGGGATGGCAGGCGTAGCTGGGTCGTGCACTCCCTTCCGCATGTAATGTGTTGTTATGAATAGGGGGTCACGTGGCTTTTGTACACAGGGTGCATAGTATTACCACTGGCAAATGAATGCCCGACCTCTACATGCACAACAGTATAATCGTTGTCACGTCCCTTTTCAGTTTTCTTCTTTCGTGGCTGATGTAGGGGGTCTGGCTTTTGTACGCATAGCGCATAGTATTACCATTGGCAACTGAATGCCTGACCTCTTTGTGAACAGCAGTAAAATCGCTGTCACAACCCCTTAGCTGTTAGTTGGGTCGTAGTGCTTTCCGTGCCGCATTTTTAGTCGCGTAGGGGGGTCTGGCTTTTGTACGCAGAGCGCATAGTATTACCATTGGCAACTGAATGCCTGACCTCTTTGTGAGCAGCAGTAAAATCGCTGTCACAACCCCTTATCTGTTGGCTGGGTCGTAGTGTTTTCCGTGCCGCTTTTTTTTTTTTTTTTTTTTCTTAGTCGTGTAGGGGGTCTGGCTTTTTTACGCAGAGCGCATAGTATTACCATTGGCAACTGAATGCCTGACCTCTTTGTGTACAACAGTAAAGTCGTTGTCACAACCCCTTTTTCTGTTAGTAGATCGTAGTGTTGTCCCTTTCGGTTGTTGCATCGTTGGGGGGTCTGGCTTTTTTACGCAGAGCGCATAGTATTACCATTGGCAATTGAATGCCTGACCTCTTTGTGAGCAGCAGTAAAATCGCTGTCACAACCCCTTTATTTTCGTGAATCAGGTGGCAGTGAGTTCCATTTCATTCTTTTGTCTTCAGTGTATGTTCTCTGGGCTTCAACCTTTGGGCGCAGTTGACTGGCTTTCTTATGTTTTGGTCTGTCAACCAGTCAGTTAATGTAATGAAACTTACCTTCATTCTTTCTAGGCCATCAATTTACCTACTCTGCCTTTCCTTATTTCTTCAGGTCTGTAATCCTCTTCCAGTATTTACTTACTTAAGTGTATATCTGCATACGTCCTGTCATAGGTACTTACCTTTTTCGTTTTATTGTTGATGTTTATATATATTTATATATCTTGTCGTCTGTGGTCGGTCGATATCTATACCATTAGTCAGTCTAAATAGTCTCTCAGTTGGTCGATCTATCGTCAGTCATTTTAGATTGTCAGTGCATCAGAGTCCATATTGATTTAGTCAGTCTAATTAGTTAGTCGGGCTACTCGGTCAGTCAGTCATTCAGTTCTGGGTGTCTTAGAGCACTTCAATGTTATCATTTTCCGGGGGATTCCAACCTCAGTCCATGTGTTCTTTCACGTCCACTCAGCATAACCACTGGGCAGACGGGGCCAACTTCTTTACGTCCCTTCCGAAGGACGGTTAATAGTAAAGGTTAGCATTGTCATGTTCTGGTTCTCCGTCAGTTATTCTACCAAGTCATTCAGTCAAGTCAAGTCATTCCGTCTTGTCAAGTCCTTTAAGTCAAGTCATGTCATGTCATTCAGTCAGGTCAAGTCAAGTCAAGTCATTCAGTCAAGAAGTCCAATCAAGTCATGTCATTCAGTCTAGTCAAGTCAAATTATTCAGTCAAGTCATTTAAATCAAGTCATGTCATTCAGTAAAGTCAAGTCGTTCAGTCAAGTCCAGTCATTCAGTCAAGTCAAGTTATTCAGTCAAGTACCGTCAAGTCAAGCCAGGTCATTCAGTCAAGTCACGTAGGTACAGTCATGTCAAGTCAATTCATTCAGTCAAGTAGGTGCAGTCAAGTCAAGTCCTGTCATTCAGTCAAGTAGGTACAGTCATGTCATTCAGTCAAGTCAAGTCATTCAGTCAAGCCAAGTCCTGTCATTCAGTCAAGTCAAGTCATTCAGTCAAGTAGGTACAGTCAAGTCATTCAGTCAAGTAGGTACAGTCAAGTCAAGTCCAGTCATTCAGTCAAGTCAAGTCATTCAGTCAAGTCAAGTAGGTACAGTCAAGTCAAGTCATTTAAGTCAAGTCATGTCATTCAGTAAAGTCAAGTCAAGTAGGTACAGTCAAGTCATGTCATTCAGTCAAGTCAAGTCAAGTCACTCGGTCAGGTCAAGTTATTAAGTCAAGTCAAGTCATTCAGTCAAGTAGGTACAGTCAAGTCATTCAGTCAGGTCAAATCATTCAGTCAAGTCAAGTCATTCTGTCAAGTAGGTACAGTCAAGTCAAGTCAGTCGGTCAAGTGGGTGCAGTCAAGTCAAGTCATGTCATTCAGTCAAGTCAAGTCATTCAGTCAAGTCAAATCAAGTCACTCGGTCAGGTTAAGTCGTTAAGTCATTAAGTCAAGTCAAGTAGGTACAGTCAAGTCAAGTCAAGTCATTCAGTCAAGTAGGTACAGTCAAGTTCAGTCATTCAGTCAAGTAGGTACAGTCAAGTCAAGTCATTCAGTCAAGTCAAGTCACTCGGTCAAGTCAAGTTATTCAGTCATTTAAGTCAAGTCAAGTCCTTCAGTCAAGTCAAGTCACTCGGTCAAGTCATGTCATTCAGTCAGGTCAAGTCATTCAGTCAAATCATGTCATTCAGTCAAGTCAAGTAGGTACAGTCAAGTCGTTCAGTCAAGTCATGTCATTCAGTCAAGTCAAGTCACTCGGTCAAGTAGATGCAGTCAAGTCATGTCATTCAGTCAAGTCATGTCATTCAGTCAAGTCAAGTCATTTAAGTCAAGTCATGTCATTTAGTCAAGTAGGTACAGTCAAGTCAAGTCACTCGGTCAGGTCAGGTCATTAAGTCAAGTAGGTACAGTCAAGTCAGGTCATTCAGTCAAGTAGGTACAGTCAAGTCAAGTCAGTTGGTCAGGTCAAGTCAAGTCATTCAGTCAAGTAGGTGCAGTCTAGTCAAGTCATGTCATTCAGTCCAGTCAAGTCAAGTCAAGTAGGTACAGTCAAGTCAAGTCATTTAAGTCAAGTCATGTCATTCAGTCAAGTCATTCAGTCAAGTAGGTACAGTCAAGTCAAGTCATGTCATTCAGTCAAGTCATGTCCTGTCATTCAGTCAAGTAGGTACAGTCAAGTAGGTACAGTCAAGTCAAGTCATTCAGTCAAGTAGGTACAGTCAAGTCATTTAGTCAAGTCAAGTCATTCAGTCAAGTCAAGTTATTCAGTCAAGTACCGTCAAGTCAAGCCAGGTCATTCAGTCAAGTCAAGTCATTCAGTTAAGTCAAGTCAAGTAGGTACAGTCAAGTCAAGTAGGTACAGTCAAGTCAAGTCAAGTCATTCAGTCAAGTTAAGTCATGTCATTCAGTCAGGTCAAGTCATTCAGTCAAGTAGGTACAGTCAAGTCATTTAGTCCAGTCAAGTCAAGTCATTTAGTCAAGTAGGTACAGTCAAGTCAGTCGGTCAAGTCAAGTCATTCAGTCAAGTCATTCAGTCAAGTAGGTGCAGTCAAGTCAAGTCAAGTCATGTCATTCAGTCCAGTCACGTAGGTACAGTCAAAATATTTATTTCTTCCTCAGCCCCGGAGTTATCATTTGGAAACCAATTTTCAAGATGGCCACCAGTTACTGACAACCATCTTGGAGTTCATATCATTGTCAATCTCGATAGGTTTCTTCCCTGAGGTAGTCGAACCACCCTATGAAATTTCATAGAGATCCGATAAACGATAACGGAGTTATCATCCGGAAACCAATTTTCAAGATGGCCGCCTGTGGCTGGCCGCCATCTTGGATTTCGGATCATCATCGATTTTGATAGGTTTCCTCCGCAGACTTAGTCCAACCACTCTGAAGTTTTAAAGCGATCCAATAAACGGTAACGGAGTGATCATCCAGAAACCAATTTTAAAGATGGCTACTGGTGGCTGGCGGCCATCTTGGATTTCAGATCATTGTCAACTTCGATAGGTTTCTTCCCCAGTCCGAGTCCAACCACTCCATAAAGTTTCAAAGCGATCCGATAAACGGTAACAGAGTTATCATCCGGAAACCAATTTTCAAGATGGCCGCTGGTGGCTGGCAGCCATCTTGGATTTCGGATCATCGTCGATTTCCATAGGTTTCTTCACCAGGCCTAGTCCCACCACCCTCTGAAGTTTCAATGCGATCCGACAAACGGTAATGGAGTTATCATCCGGAAACCAATTTTCAAGATGACCGCCCGTGGCTGGCGGCCATCTTGGATTTCGGATCATCATCGAGTTCGATAGGTGTCTTCCCAAGACCTAGTCTAACCACCCTATGAGGTTTCATTGCGATCCGATATATGGTAACAGAGTTATCATGCGGAAACCACTCTACCGCCCACCCGCATGCCCGACCGCCCGCCCGCCCGGACGGACGGCGCCATTACATAATACTCCGCCAAATTTTTTGGTGGGAAATAAAAAGGAGAAAAAGAAAGAGGGAAAGAAACTTCAATTTTAAGAAAGCCTTACATGAATGTTTAACAATAATTACAAGTTTACCTATAGGCCTGTAGCATGATTAGGTTTATACTCCGTTTGACACCAATCGTTCTGCTAGAAACAAAATACGCAAATTCATTCAAGGTCGCTATTAAAATCTGATTTTTATAGTCCCCATGTAACAGATGCTGATGGTATTATTCCTTTTTATACCACGGTTAGAGTTATCTCCCTTTTAAATAACCTCTTCAAGTTAACACCCACTGAAAGCAACTGATTTCAAATTTTTTTGGAAGACAGTATCAAACTATGCTTAAAGAGAGAATAATATCCTCTTTATAATAAATTTCCTCTGAAAAGTCAAACTCTACACATACGATCTTACAAACAGTCATAACTTAGGCATAACGTATGTGTAGAACCTGATTTTTCTGAATAAATTGGGTAAAATGAGATAAATTTCCAGCCCACTGGACGGGGCACATTCACCACTCAAAATGCAGGAGATGGCCTCTGAGCGCATCGAGATTTCAAAAATTTTCCCCCGTTTGGTGCTAGGCCCCCCCCCCCCCCCTATCAGAAATTCCTGGCTACGCCAATGGAGGACAATATCGTTTTCGATTTGGCAACTTTGATTACTTCATCTATGGACTTAATCTGATAATCAAACTTGGTTGGTAGACGGGGAGCGGAAGTAGAAATGAGAATGGTCCATTCGGCTCTAATAACTTAAATAGGAACGTGCCGAGTAATCAAAACACCATTTCTGGTTTTCTGAATGCCAGGCGATGTTACTCCACCGACACCAGGAAAAATAAAAGATGCCAACAATATTATCATACTAGCATATAACATAAACAGAGACATCACGGGGAAATTCCCAAGCTTATATTATTACGATGTTAACAGGTCGCTTAGCGCGCATGGAATGAGCTAAAGCGGTCAATGACACTGAGGGCTTCTACTAGTGGAGGTCCGGGAGTACTATACTCCCAAGGCTCATGTTTGGACTCCCAAAATAAAGACCAAGGAAGTCATAATGCGAATGAACTGAGCTTCAGACACCAGGTGACTAATCACACCAATGCGGGGCTGTTTTCCCCATGTGGCGATGAAGTAATCCGGCCCATGCGGATGCTTACGTAATCCTTACCTTGAATTTGGCACTCGGCCAAATATGTGTCTGGTCTCGGCTGGATTTAAATCTGTCATTGATGTGTCATCCTCAGGTGTCCACCAGATGGTCAGGCAAACACAATGATTTGTCTTAGGTTCTCATTGGCATTCACATCAACAAAATAATTAACTTGGTGAAATGTGGCCAATCAATTAATGATATCGAGAGAGAATTCACACAATGCTTGGCTATGATTAGCTGAAATTGGCCCCTTTGTCAACTTGTTGATTAATGCTCTGACTATAACACTCGGCTGACCAAACTGTGATTTCAATGTTTTAGGGCAATGGAATACATTACTCCCCCTGAACCCATGCCAGAAATTACCGCTCAGCTTCGTCTGCGACATGCATTCTAAGTTGAACCATTCGTACGTGATCAGTGAGGTGTGATTTGTCATGCATATGCATTTTGAATCACTCAGTAAATTCAACATAAGATAAAGGACCGCCATTGAACATAGTAAGCTTAATAGTGGGAATATCCCTACTGACCTCAAATTTATACAATGCATCAGCTATTGAAATGCCAACTAACGCAGGTGATAGCTCGGTCTCTCTAAATTCAACAAGCTCATCGATCCACGCGTCTACTGAACAGGGAGGGGCCGGGTGATTATTTAGTACATGTAAATTAATTGCTGAATGTGGGTGCCATGTTGGTGATTAGTGTCGAAGGGAAGACGGTTTGTGAATGGACGGATCAGATGGGTCACTATGTATTGTGCTTGCTGCTGGTGGCGTTATAATTGTTGTTGGACTTGTACCACTTGTCACATTAACTGGCCCCTGAGGTTGATCAGCCTCACCACCTAGATCATCCTGTGTATCAATTGTCTTACAATAGTCCTCGACACATTCCTCGATAGCCTAGATCTCATTAATTAAAATAGCTTTCCACTGGTCGGACTATAACTTTCCTCCATGTAATCATAGAATTCACAGTGAATTTCGGACACTATCATACTCCTTTCGAATCTGGGACAGTTCTTTTTCTATACGTCTCCGATTACCATCATCCCGTTGAATAGCATCATTAAGACGGTTGATTGTATGGGTTATTTTGCCTCGCGATGTCTTACGTCGTCCCTTTAGCCATGCGACCCGACCATCCGTCACAGCTTGTGTTGTCTCTTCAACCTACGGCTCAATTCCTGCATCTGTCGGTGCTGCTGTGCCACTCGTTGTGTTTTCGTTCTTCCTAAACCTCGAATCCAATTAAACGTCCATTTCTAGCTATGCCCTGTCCATTTCTAGTCTAGCTATGTCCTGTCCCTTTCTAGTATGGCCATATTCCCTGTCCATTTCTAGTCTAGCTATGCCCTGCCCATTTCTAACTATGTCATGTCCTTTTCATGTCATTTTCGATCTACGCCCTGTCCATTTCTAGTCTATCTAAGCCATGCCAATTTCTAGCTATGCCCTGTCTATTTCTAGATTACTCATATGATTACTCAGCCAGAAGTATGGACAAAACAATGTTACTGTACAATATGATTGTATTGAACAATGATACAAGCGCCTCTTAAAATACCTGACCCCCTACTGCGGGATGTAGATTCAAAATTCTGAAAATAAAAAAAAATTAAATATTATTTTGTTTCTCATATCTTCGGTGTTTGGAAGAGATCTGTCACTATTTCACCGGTTAAATACTTAGATTACTTGACCAATGGAATTGCGAATAGCAGAAGCGGAGGAAAATGTTAATACGGTATAACGGGAATGTGATACACTGAATCATTATTCGCCTTTTGAACCCAAAAAGGTGAATATTCGTAAACTCATTAAAAATTTACTAAGTATTATGCTGAAAATTTTGAAACTACTTTGGCTGGAAGCAGCTGTTGTCTATCGCAGCAATATTTTCTTCTATTCATAAAGTAAAAGGTTAGCCAATAGACCTTTTATCCATCCATCATATGACATCATAATCAACTACATGACGTGTAGGATGACGTCATAATCATTACGTTATGAATGATTCGATAAAATCCGTCTTTAACGCTTAAAGCGATGCTAATCTCATCTCAAATGTTGTATTGCACCGATAGAATATGGTTAATAGATTCCATATCATTCATATCCTGTCGCATTCCCTGATCTGTATCACAATTATCTGTTTTGTAATATCGAGTAAATGTTGAACAGTGATCGACACCAATTTGTCTCCTCAAGCTATTGTGTGCGATGGCATGAAAGCTCAAATGTATCACATTCTTTATTATGTAATGCTCATCCCACTGAATATTTTGAAACTCATTTGACTGGAAGTTGTTGCTGCCTATGGCAGCAACAACTTCCAATCAAATTGGTTCCAAAATAGTCAACAGCTTACCTGTAGTATTGTTTTTATACCACATTGCCAAACTATAGCTGGCGCCTCTATGACTGAGCGTATATACCGAGGCAGACGCACTAGAGTTTTTCTGATTGATTGAAAAGTAAATCATGACAGCCGTCATAGGGTGTAGAAATGTACCAACGTTTTACTACTAAATCCTGAATATCTTTCCTTAGCGGCGTGATAAAAAGTTTAAAATTACCTGGCTAATTCATGACCGGCGCGTTAGATCACACGAATAGCTATCAAGAGATGGGATTAGTTATCCCTTAATAGTCCGACACGCTGTACGAATTGTATGTTTTTGCTATTCAATACACATTGTTGAATATTTTGAAGCTAATTTGATTGTCAACACCCAGTAAAATTAGTTTCAAAATTGTCAACAGCTTACACGTAGTTTTCTAGAAATTAATGGTCCGAGATTCAGAAATATATCGATCCCAACACCAGCGAGGTGTGGGTGGAGATTAAATTGAGATGGGCGGGGCATGGCTAAAACTGGAAAGGGGGTCATTAAACCTGAAAGATAACGTATTGAACACGTTTTACAAATTAATTGTTGAATACTGCTCAAACTTATAGCGTCACCATAACAGACCATTAGGTTGATTTAGCTAATGTTTACTTTTAAAAAAATTTCGAAACCGTATTTACAATTTGATAAATATTATTTAATATTTTGAAAGTAATTTTACTGGAAGCTATTGCTGTGTATTTCAGCAACCCATAGACCTCCAGTTTATCCAGCCATAATATGACGTCATAATCAACTTCGTGACGCGTAGGATGACGTCATCATCAATGACGGCATGAATGACGTATATAAGTTCGTCATCAACGCTTAATTGATGACGGACTAAACGTTGTTGTACGAATTGTGTGTCTTTACTATTTAAAAAGCATGGTGTTGAATATTTTGACACTAATTTCACTGGGCGCTGCTGCTGCCATAGGCAGCAACAGCGCCCAGTTAAGTTAGTTTCAAAATATTCCAACAACTTACCTGTATAGTTTTCTGGAATTGGATAGTCAGGGAGTTCAAGGATCGATCGATCCCAAGACGGGCGAGGTGTGGATGGAGATTAGCTGAAGATGGGCGGTGAATAGGTAAAACTGAAAAGGGTTATTAAACCCTAATAACGCATGTGACTGTTTCGGAACTGTGGCCCTTTATTTGGCCAGTATGAGCACAGTAACCTGCGTTATTAGCGTATGTAATTGAATGCGTAGCACAAGAACATTATAGGGACATTGTCTTAGTGCACGTGTCCTTTTCTGGGCATAGCAACCCGTCTTTAGTACTTACGACAGCGTACGCCAACGTCCCAAATGTGATAGCAGTTATTCAAGGAATTATAATCGCAGTCTCCCAGGTTGGCTTCGTTTCCATTGCAGTCGAGGTTATCCATTAAAATCGGCCCCTCACCTTTTCCAAATCTATTGGAATTTCTAGGAAGTCGACGCGCCCCCACTGTACTGTAAAAATGAATGAAAATCAAGAATTCTTTCAGTACACCTGGTACTTCAGACAATATCGACTCTATCAACTATTGAGTGTCCATCTGTTTGCCTGTCTGCCTGCCTGCCTGCCCGTCCATCCATCTGTCAACAACAAACAATGGTGACGACGACGACGACATCAATGTATCTGTTGCAAACGCATTTGCTGGGTATGTAGTCTACTTGGTGGCAACCGTTCTATTGTCTACCAATTAGCCATAGAATGATAATAATGATGAAATCACAATTGGCGTGGCAGAATGTCATGTTGACCTCTTTTCTGTGACCATTGATAAATTTGATTTTCATCCCATCTGAATGATGATTGAAGGTATTAACAATATTCCATTTGATTCTGACCTAGAGATAGAGGGAACGGCTATGCTAAATTCTGAATACGTGCCGAATGACTTCACCTACCGTAGTAGGCCTACAGACGTTGGCATATTTTCCTAGTATGCGCAAAGTGGACTGCTATGTAGTCGCCTAAGTAATCCGTGTACCATTTGAAACTGTCGTTTTAGAATACTTCACTTATCCCCTTACCCCTCCTCCTCCTCCTCCCTCCTCCTCCTACTCCTTCATCTCCCAGTCTTCATGTCAGCACATTAAGCCATAATCCAAGTGGTATCTATAAAACTCAGTATGTAATGAAGGTTCTCTGTGGATCTGTACAGACTGGAAGCATAGGTTGATAGGAGTCGTGTGTGGCCTGCTGGATGCGCTCCACATGCTCAGGTCCTGCTCCATAGAGGGATGACAATGGCTGGAGTGAGGTTTGTGGGCTGCTGAGACACGGATTGTCTCTCGTGTTGCAATCTAGTCGGATGACAATGGCTGGTGTGAAGTTTGTGGACCGCTGAATATTTTGACGATGGAATGGATGATTCCAGTTTCTCAGTCAATCATAAGATGTCATAATTGACTACATGGCGTGTAGGCTGACGTCATAATCAATTACATCACGAATGACGTAGCTATGTTCGTCACGAACGTTTAATTGAAGACAGACTATGCGTTGTTGTACGAATTGCATGCCGTTACTATTTAATAAACATGCTGTTGAATATTTTGAAATTAAATAGGCACCAACAGCACCCAATCAAATTAGTTGCAAGATATTCAACAGTTTACCTGTATAGTTTTCTGGAAATTGAGAATCAGAGAGTGCAGGGATAGATCGATTCCAATATGGTCAAAGTGTGGTTTGAGCTTAGCTAGATATTGGCGGGGCTTAGCTAAAACTAGATTCCTCCATTTTTTTGCGCTGGCAGATGCATAGAAATAGTCATCCAGAATCTCAATTTCCAGCTAACTATATGGATAACTGTTATATATTTTTACCTAATGGACCTTTCCAGTTTATCCATCCATCATATGACGTCGTTATCAACTACGTGACGTGTGGGATGACGCCATAGCCAATGGCGTAGATAAGTATGTCACGAACGCTTAATTGAAGACGGACTAAGCGGCGTTGTACGAAGCGTATGTCTACTCTTTAATATACATGCTGTTTGCATGCTGGATTGCTCGCCTCATCTCAAAGGACGAATAGATCTCCACTGTTAATTATGCCTCGGCCGTCTCTAGTTAAGCCCCGCCCATTGAGCGTGTTGGGATCAATTTATATACTTTAAGACAGGGTTCCAATTTTAAATTAACCATACAGGCACGCTGCCGAATATTTAGATAGCAACAGTGCTCAGTCAAATTAGTTTCAATATATTCAACGAAATGTGTCTCAAATAGTGAAGACATAGGATCAGAACAACTGACGGACTTTTAACAGTTGATGCCAGACTTAGCTACCCCATTCATTACGCATTATGATTGTGACGACAGTCTACATGTGACGCAGGACTCACCTTGTAGAGATAAATGGTTCTAGGATTAAGTGGCAACATCATACTTGAATTATCAATATAACGAAATGCGGCGAGTAGTTTGAACAAACCATATATGCCTGCCAACCCAACCTAACTTTAACCCTTTAACCCACGAATTTGTTTCATAGAAATTGTACAATTGGCAACTAAGTCACCAAGAGAAGAGTAGGAATATTTTTGAAATTTTACCACTGGAATGACTGGTTTTGTTATCGAGCCAGTCATTCCAATGGTAAATTGTGAAAAATACTCTTCTCTTGGTCTCTAGTGTGTTGGGCTGAGTATATGCTGATGGAGAAAACAGTCTCTTACTGAGTCTATGAAAAGGTTAGCAGGATGGGTAACATCTGATGGGGATGTGCAGTCATTCCAATTTATTTCTGGGTGGTTGATATCCGCAGTCATTAAGGATCAGGAGATTTCACATGTTAGTTTAACCATATCTCAAATATTACTGTCATTTGTAGTTGTGCTGTTTGGTGATCTGTATACAACTGATTAGAATACTGTCATTGTTACTGAGTGATAACTGCAGACACCTCTGGAAGCTGAATCTATGTTGCTAAAGATGTCATAGTCATCTAGATTTAATTTCGATGTTGAAACTAGTTCTTTTTTATTTTTCGGTAGCAGCTCAGTAATTGTAATTATATCAGGATTATATTCTCGTATAAGCACCTGAACTTCATTGTGCTTATTCTATACAGAATCTGCATTAAGTGAAATGCATATCAGGCATATGTAGTTAATGTTGTTGAATTCATTTACAATATTGTTGAACTTATTTATATATGTACTCTTGTGCTGCTCTACTTGGACTATGTGAATATGTGCGAGCTGACTAGCCATCTGTACTGGGTGATGATCCATCTGAGATTTTCCTTTTTCTGCTCCAACTCCTGTGCTTTGCAGTCTCTTTCTGCTTTCAGATAACGTTTAATTTAACATCTTACACCTCTCTCTGTACCTGTAAACATGTCTTAAATTGTCTATGTTTTATTGGACTAGTCTAAACTTGCAGTTTATGTCTTCTTATGGTGTATACTTTCTATTTCAGTCCTACATGTATAATTTATTTTGTGTTCTATGTATGGGCACATCGTTTATATAGGCTCTGCCTCTAGTGGGCTACTTATTGTGTTATTACAACTTGCATGTACATTAAATATCAAAATAAATGAATTTGAACTTGAAGTGGAACTTGAACTTGAAGAGGAAAGAGAAGAATAAGAAGACGATGAAACCAGTATTTGAGGTACAGCCTGCTCATTTGGACTGAACAGATAAGTTATTAAAACCATTCTGTGCCGATAATGGATACAGATTGTCCCCCGCACGTCAGGTCATCCCACTTATTATCATTTTAATGGCTCTACCACATCTCAGATTGACTTATTTCTGGAAATTGAACAACAGCCAAGAAGCATAGAACATATTGAAATTGAGATTTAGGAGTCCTGCCAAATCTGGTCCACATGATGCTCTAACCGCTACATTTAATGTCTCTTCAAAGGATAAAACAAAAATCAGCAGCCTCTGGAATTAGTATTAAACAGAAGATCAGATGGGAGAAAGTTGATATTGCCAATTGCAGAGCTCACCTCCTCTAGGCTAGAGACCATGTTACGTATAGGTGGCCCTAATCCAACTTCAGACTTGCTTGTCCAAAGATCAAATGAAATAAATTATCAAACTGCTGCTGAACTAAGACCTGCTTGGAAGACTCTAAGGTCGAGCAAGTTAAGATGGGCTGCCATATTGAAACCGCTGGTTAAGAAGTCCACGGCGGCCCTTAAGATTTGGAAAGATTGCAGATGTCCAAAAGATTGTGCGAATTGGATTAGAACCAAGCTAGTAAGAAGAAGCAGATGGCTATAGAGGACATGACCAAGTTATATACAGATATTATGAAAAGCACAAGACAGTAACCAGATGTTTAAGGTAATACAGCAATTTCATACTATGAAACCGCCCAGTGATTCCTTCATAATGTTCATAGATCAGGGAAACACAGCAGAAACCGAGAAATTGGCAGATTATTTCTAGCAAAACGAAAGAATAATGCACATATTGATCCAAACATAAACACCTCAGCTGAACTAATGCACCGCCTGACTAAGTCACGGCAACAACACCACCACATTCTCCAGTCTCTGATGAGGAGGTAACCACACATATAAGCAAGTCGAGGCTAGGGAAAGCTGCGGATGCCTATGCTATTATGTGAGAACATGTCAGGTACGCATCACAAGAACCTGCTACTGTTATGTCCATGATTATCAACAAGATACTTGCAAGTGGAAAGATCATTGAGGCAATGAAGTTAGGCATCGTAACATCAGTCTTGAAAAAATCGAAACCTGCCAGAAACCTAGACAGCTACAGGTGCATCACAATATGTTCTTTCCTAGGAAAAGTAGTGGCAAAGAAAATTGCGAAGAGAATGTGACCTATCCTTAACCCAGGAAAGAACAGGTTACACTTTGGTTTCACACCAGAATTCTCCTTAAATAATGATACATTCATAATAAGTAAATGTCATTGATGCAAAGAATCCGATATACATAATGGTAGTGGATGCTAGCAAAGCTATCGATGTTGTCAGCCATCATGATGTGCTCAATGCCATCTATAACTAGTGTACTGAAGGAAAGTTATGGGCTATCATGAACGGCATGTATATAAACATTCAATCATCAATTAAATGGAGAGGTGTAGTTTCTATACCCATCAGAGAGGAACAAGGTATTAAAGCCTAATCTTCTGCTGACCTCTTTAACCGCTAGAGTAACACAGTACATGTCAAGTATGAAGCACATCAGTCTGGATTAAGTATTGGTGAAATCTGCACTTATATCTGCAGATGATCTAGCTCTCTCCTTGCCTGCAACACCGTTGGTATGCAATGACATGATGCATCATGTGAGCACCATACACTCAGTTACACAAAAACAAATGCACTCGCTGTGAGGAACACAAAGCCAGCTGAGCCGAAATTGAATGGTGAGCCATTGTGCATCACAGTGGAAGAAACACATCTTGGTGTAATTCATACATGCTCCACTAGCTCCAAACAAAAGGTTGATGCCAGAATCACAGTGGCCAGGCAAGCAACCTATGCATTTATGGGGGCTGGACATCAGTCTTAACGGACTTATTCCTATTACTAGCAAACACCGGTTGGAGATCTATATCAACCCAGTGTTACTGCATGAGCTGGAGGCTCTGACCTTAACATCGAGCGGCATACAGAAGATAGAAAGTTTCTACAGAGCAAAAGAGAGAGAGAGAGAGAGAGAGAGAGAGAGAGAGAGAGAGAGGTGGGGGTGGGAGAGAGGAGGGGGATGGGGAGTGGGAGAGGAAGAGGGGGGGGGGGGGGGGGATCCGTGTCTCAACGATGTTCACCCATCATTCTCTGTATTAAATCAGTCTAGAGGTATAGGTGCCACTCAGAATACTCGTGTTTTTAATGACATGAAGCTCACCAGATAAATGTTAGAAATACATGCAGGACTATCATGAGAGCGTTTTATTTATTAACCCTTAGCACACTGATGCCCATATTCTATTTTTTACGGTGTCAATAGCGAAGAAACTAATGAACATTTTTCAACAATTTTGATGGCAGATGTTGCTGTCTACGACAGCACCACCTTCCACCAAATTTGTTGAAAAATAAATAACAGTTAATCTTTTAAAGGATAACTAATCCCATCTCTTGATAGCTATTCAGGTGTTCTAACACGCCGGTCATAAACTATCCAGGTAATTTTAAGCTTTTTATCACGCCGCTAAGGAAAGATATTCATGATTTAGTAGTTAAATGTTGGTAGATTTCTAGACCCTATGATGGCTGTCATGATTTACTTTTCAACCAATCAGAAAAATCCTAGTGTGTCTGCCTCGGTATATATGCTCAGTCATTGAGGCTCCGGCTATAGTTTGGCAATGTCAGCTCCAAAGCATCACATTCTTTATCACGTAATGCTCATCCCATTGAATATTTTGAAACCAATTTGATTGGAAGTTGTTGCTGCCATAGGCAGCAACAACTTTCAGTCAAATTAGTTTCAAAATATTCAATGGGATGAGCATTACGTAATAAAGAATGTGATGCTTTGGAGCTGACATAACATCACACACAATAGCTTGAGGAGACAAAATGGTGTCGATCACTGTTCAACATTTACTCGATATTACAAAACAAATAATTGCGATATAGATCAGGGAATGTGACAGGATATGAATGATATGGAATCTAAAAACCATATTCTATCGGTGCAATACAACATTTGAGATGAGATTAGCATCGCCTTAATTTAATTTGAAAATTAAAGATTTTGACATCAGAGTGGTAACGGATAACTTAGGTGCTTATGGGTGGGTGTGGGGTGGGGGGGGTTATATCAAAATAAAGTTTCTTTTTGGTATTTCCTTTAACGTTTAAATGCAACACATGTGAATGTACGTGTCTCAGAAGGCTGGTAGACAATTTGGCCAATACTGTTGAGGAAACGTAACAAATCAAGCCAAAATTTCGCATGGCTTAATATTTTGAAAATAAGTTAAAGCAAATATGATTGTGTTTCTGTAAATCTTTCCATTGGTGTTCCCAAACATGAAGATTTGCTCCCCCATCCCAACACCCTCACCCAAACCCCACCCCACAAAAATATCAGTATATTGATTAGATTTTCAAATTTGAATGAGTCTAATGTCATATTTAGTCACTTAAACTAAGAAAACACTCACCATTTTCTGAGTGATTGGTATTTCTTGATCATCACAGGAGCTCCGCCCAACCCACGGTCGTTCGCAGATCATGTGAATCACCAGTGCCCAGTGTCTGGAAGAACCCTACGATGTATGCGTAAACAGTGGTCGGACGTGGCTTTAGTTAAGATTCGACAAATTGGCGACGGCTACCGGATTAAGTGCACTGGAGATATCGCGAAGGTAGAAATCAGTAAATGACGACTCGGCATGCCATTTGTGCTACAGACATCACCTCCTCTAAATATACACCCTTATAAAGGGCCGATGCTGCTGCTAGTGCTCGGACTTGTTGGGCGTTCGCACGTTCAATCTGCTTTCCTGTTACGATTGTATGCGACATCTGAATAGCATCAACTATCCATTGAGAAATGGTATCTTTCGAGGCGCGAAGATGTGGAGCTTTGAGACATAATCACAGAGATTTCGGATCATCTCTCCACTCCTCAGTACGTTTCGTATACATTTTCAGACATCTGACAGGACACCAAGCAGAAGAGTTTGGATCATGCCTAATTAAACTTGGCAAATTGATTGGCTGTCCTGGATATTTAAGTGACTGATTCTTTACCAGGAAACAAACCGTCCTTCGGAAGGGACGTAAAGAAGTTGGTCCCGTCTGATTAGCATTGAAGCAAATCTGACGTTAAAGAACTCATGGACTGAGGTTGGAATCCCTCAGAAAGTGACACTTTTGATAGGCTTTCGGATACGTTTGGCACATGTAAAGGTGCAGGGGCAGGATAGATATGGAAATCTTTGGCCAATGGGCCGAAGCCCATTGACCCTGCCCATGAGCCGTCAAAACAACTTTTGTTTGTATGTGGGTATACACACACCTACCTAAAAAGAGGCACTATTGTGTATAGCCACATACGGACAAAGGTAACATAAAAAATTAGGCAGATTTGCCAAATCCGCCCTAAAAGGACGCTGTTGGTCGAGTGTAGTCGATGAGTGGTCGGTCCATCTGCTGAAAGACGTGCTGTCTGACCTGGGGAAGACTCGGCGAACGAACTGAGATGGAGACGAGATGTGTAACCCTGACGATTGGAGACTGGGGGGAAACTGCCTTCCATGCCTGATGAGATCCAGCAGATCCACACCTTCATAATCGACATGGCCTTGCTCGAGAGATCACCATCCCTGTCGGTGTAAATGCTGAAGCTCTCCTTCACAACCAATCTGCACAAATATAAGAGAACAGCCTTCTTCGCAGCCTGCGCCTTGACTGATGACGGACAATGACTAGGCCCATCAATACCTAAACAGCAACACTCAATCAATTTATCATTTCTAACGGCAACAGGTTATAATTCTAAGTTAGTAACTCAGGTCCTAATTTCTGCACACACTAGATCTTTAGTTTCTTCTTCCCGTTTCTTATTCAGTTAATCACATGTCATTATGTTAATTTGTTTCCTCTTAGTTGATAGTATTATCTTTCAGTTTCATCATAATATTTTACTTTCATTTCTCTTGATTTCGGTTTTGAGATTTCATTTTACAGACTGCCCTCCAGCCCCATCCCACCACCTTGAGAAATAAAGTAATTCCCCCTCCCACCCCTCCTCAACACAACATACAACATAGAGACACTAGCCAACTACAATACATTAGTTAACATCAGGCAACACACTCCCAGCAACAACTTAATTTTTCGACTTATTTCAGTTTTCATTTTTTTAGAGCAACCCTTCGGGGAAGCAACGCAACCCTTCGGGGAAGCACCTCTAAGTGTGTCATGGCCCAAATACATCTAGGTGTAAGCGGCCAATAAATACCAACTAACTGAACTGAACCAGGAAACAAAGACGTGGAAGTAGTCTTAAACCTTCACCCGTAACGACAAAACGGTCTTGTTCGGCAGAAAGTGCATGAATTTCGCTTCTCCTTACCAATGCTGCTGCAACCAAGAAAACTGACTTAATAGTTAAAGGTACCATGTCACACCAACTAGTCTTAAATGAAAAATAGCAAACTTACAATATTCCAGGCGTATTTAGCGTATTTTTATGCAATCTAATGGACTGTGAAATGATTATCCACGTTGAGCGCCCTGTCATTGAAATTGAATTGTGCATAAAAACTATGCAACGTGGATGAGTTTTATTTAAAATGTGTAGGTTGTGCCTCGTGAAATAGCCATTCAATAAGAAGAGGGATTCCCCCGTCGCAAAGTATGTCACAACTCATAAACAAATCTCTTGTGACAGCGACGAGTTTGCGAATGTTACGCTACATATTTTTCTTCTCCTACTCGCGTGTTTTAGCGTGTTCTCATGTGTCAACTTGTTGGTGACACTTGATATTGGATCATATGAAGATATATATCAACAGTATTTACGCGATTGGAAGCGGGAAAACAATCCCGTCAAGGGGCGTTCGCCCCAGGGCCAATTCGCCATATTTACCGTTGTTATTATGGTACAATTGTAATACGCTGGCTAAGTCAGTCATCCACACAGTCAGCTGGTCGGTCGGTCAGTGTGTGGGTGGTTCGGTCTGTCAGCCTGTCTGTCTGTCCGTCACTCATGCAGTCATCTGACCTATCACGCATGCAGTCGGGATCTGTCACCCACGCAGTCTAGACTGTCAGTCTTTATTCCGCATGCAGTCATCCGATCTGTCACTCATGCAGTCCGCCAGTCTGTCACCCATGCAGTCATCTGATCCGTTACTCATGCAGTCATCTGATCTGCCACTCATGCAATCTTCCGATCTGTCACTCATGCAGTTGGTGTGTTGGTCACTCGGTTGGTCGATCAGCGCGTTGGTCAGTTGGTGGATGGGTGGTTTGGTCCGTCACTTATGCAGTCATCTGATCTGTCACTCGTGCAGCCATCTGATCTGTCACTCAGGCAGTCCACCAGTCTGCCACTCATGCAGTCGTTCTAGCTGTCATGCATGCAGTCCATCAGTCTGTCACCCATAGTCATCTGATCTGTCACTCATGCAGTCATGTGATCTGTCACCCATGCAGTCCGTCAGTCTGTCACTCATACAGTCATCATATATGTCCCTCATGTAGTCATCCGATATGTCACTCATGCATTCCGTCAGTCCGTCACGCATGCAGTCATCCGATCTGTCACTCATGAAGTCATCTGATCTGTCACTTATGCAGTCCATCAGTCTGTCACTCATGCAGTCATCATATCTATCACTCATGCAGTCATCCGACACGTCACTCATGTAGTCTGTCAGTCTGTCACTCATGCAGTCATCCGATCTTTCACTCATGCAGTCATCTGATATGCCACTCATGCAGTCATCCGATCTGTCACTCATGCAGTCTGTTACTCATGCAGTTGGTCGGTTGGTTGCTCAGTTGGTCAGTCAGTGGGTATTGTCAGTCGGTGGGTGAGTAGTTTGGGCCGTCAGTCCGTCACTTATGCAGTCATCTGATCTGTCACGCGTGCAGCCATCTGATCTGTCACTCATGCAGTCCATCAGTCTGTCACCCATAGTCATCTGATCTGTTACTCATGCAGTCATGTGATCTGTCACTCATGCAGTCCGTCAGTCTGTCACTCATACAGTCATCCTATCTGTCCCTCATGTAGTCATCCGATATGTCACTAATGCATTCCGTCAGTCCATCACTCATGCAGTCATCCGATCTGTCACTTATGCAGTCCATCAGTCTGTCACTCATGCAGTCATCATATCTGTCACTCATGCAGTCATCCTATCTGTCACTCATGCAGTCATCCAATATGTCACTCATGTAGTCTGTCACTCATGCAGTCATCCGATCTTTCACTCATGCCGTCATCTGCTATGCCACTCATGCAGTCATCCGATCTGTCGCTCGTGCAGTCTGTTACTCATCCTATCTGGCACTCATGCAGTCATCCGATATGTCACTCATGTAGTCTATCAGTCTGTCACTCATGCAGTCATCCGATCTTTCACTCATGCAGTCATCTGATATGCCACTCATGCAGTCATCCGATCTGTCACTCATGCAGTCTGTTACTCATGAAGTTGGTCGGGTGGTCGGTTGGTTGCTCAGTTGGTCAGTCAGTGGGTATTGTCAGTCGGTGGGTGAGTGGTTTGGTCCGTCAGTCCGTCACTTATGCAGTCATCTGATCTGCCACTCGTGCAGCCATCTGATCTGTCAGTCAGGCAGTCCATCAGTCTGCCACTCCTGCAGTCGTCCTATCTGTCACTCATGCATACCATCAGTCTGTCACTCATGCAATCCATCAGTCTGTCACCCATAGTCATATGATCTGTCACTCTTGCAGTCATGTGATCTGTCACTCACGCAGTCCGTCAGTCTGTCACTCATACAGTCATCCTATCTGTCCCTCATGTAGTCATCTGATGTCACTCATGCATTCCATCAGTCCGTCACTCATCCGATCTGTCACTCGTGCGCCATCTGATCTGTCACTCAGGTAGTCCATCAGTCTGCCACTCATGCAGTCGTCCTATCTGCCACTCATGCAGACCAGCATTATGTCACTCATGCAGTCCATCAGTATGTCACCAAATAGTCATCTCATCTGTCACTCATGCAGTCATGTGAACTGTCACTCATGCAGTCCGTCAGTCTGTCACTCATACAGTCATCCTATCTGTCCCTCATGTAGTCATCTGATATGTCACTCATGCATTCCGTTAATCCGTCACTCATGCAGTCATCCGATCTTTCACTCATGCAGTCATCTGATCTGTCACTTATGCAGTCCATCAGTCTGTCACTAATGCAGTCATCATATATGTCACTCATGCAGTCCATCAGTCTGTTACTCATGCAGTCGTCACATCTGTCACTCATGCAGTCATCCGATATGTCACTCATGTAGTCTGTCAGTCTGTCACTCATCCGATCTTTCACTCATGCAGTCATCTGATATGCCACTCATGCAGTCATCCGATATGTCACTCATGCAGTCTGTTACTCATGCAGTTGGTCGGTCGGTTGCTCAGTTGGTCAGTCAGTGAGTATTGTCAGTCGATGGGTGAGTGGGTTGGTCCGTCTGCTTGTCAATCAGTCCATCACACTGCAGTCATCTGATCTGTCACTCATGCAGTCCATCAGTCTGTTACTCATGCAGTCATCTGATCTGTCACTCATGCAGTCCATCAGTCTGTCACCCATAGTCATCTGATCTGTCACTCATGCAGTCATGTGATCTGTCACTCATGCAGTCCGTCAGTCCGTCACTCATGCAGTCATCCGATCTGTCACTTTTGCAGTCCATCATATCTGTCACTCATGCAGTCATCCTATCTGTCACTCATGCAGTCATCCAATATGTCACTCATGTAGTCTGTCACTCATGCAGTCATCCGATCTTTCACTCATGCAGTCATCTGCTATGCCACTCATGCAGTCATCCGATCTGTCGCTCAGGCAGTCTGTTACTCATCCTATCTGGCACTCATGCAGTCATCCGATATGTCACTCATGTAGTCTATTAGTCTGTCACTCATGCAGTCATCCGATCTTTCACTCATGCAGTCATCTGATATGCCACTCATGCAGTCATCCGATCTATCACTCATGCATACCATCAGTCTGTCACTCATGCAGTCCATCAGTCTGTCACCCATAGTCATATGATCTGTCACTCTTGCAGTCATGTGATCTGTCACTCACGCAGTCCGTCAGTCTGTCACTCATAGTCACCTATCTGTCCCTCATGTAGTCATCTGATATGTCACTCATGCATTCCGTCAGTCCGTCACTCATCCGATCTGTCACTCGTGCAGCCATCTGATCTATCACTCAGGCAGTCCATCAGTCTGCCACTCATGCAGTCGTCCTATCTGCCACTCATGCAGACCATCATTCTGTCACTCATGCAGTCCATCAGTCTGTCACCCATAGTCATCTGATCTGTCACTCATGCAGTCATGTGAACTGTCACTCATGCAGTCCGTCAGTCTGTCACTCATACAGTCATCCTATCTGTCCCTCATGTAGTCATCTGATATGTCACTCATGCATTCCGTTAATCCGTCACGCATGCAGTCATCCGATCTTTCACTCATGCAGTCATCATATATGTCACTCATGCAGTCCATCAGTCTGTTACTCATGCAGTCATCCCATCTGTCACTCATGCAGTCATCTGATATGTCACTCATGTAGTCTGTCAGTCTGTCACTCATCCGATCTTTCACTCATGCAGTCATCTGATATGCCACCCATGCAGTCATCCGATCTGTCACTCATGCAGTCTGTTACTCATGCAGTTGGTCGGTTGGTTGCTCAGTTGGTCAGTCAGTGAGTATTGTCAGTCGATGGGTGAGTGGGTTGGTCCGTCTGCTTGTCAATCAGTCCATCACACTGCAGTCATCTTATCTGTCACTCATGCAGTCCATCAGTCGGTTACTCATGCAGTCATCTGATCTGTCACTCATGCAGTCCATCAGTCTGTCACCCATAGTCATCTGATCTGTCACTCATGCAGTCATGTGATCTGTCACTCATGCAGTCCGTCAGTCCGTCACTCATGCAGTCATCCGATCTGTCACTTTTGCAGTCCATCAGTCTGTCACTCATGCAGTCATCATATCTGTCACTCATGCAGTCATCCTATCTGTCACTCATGCAGTCATCCAATATGTCACTCATGTAGTCTGTCACTCATGCAGTCATCCGATCTTTCACTCATGCAGTCATCTGCTATGCCACTCATGCAGTCATCCGATCTGTCGCTCAGGCAGTCTGTTACTCATCCTATCTGGCACTCATGCAGTCATCCGATATGTCACTCATGTAGTCTATTAGTCTGTCACTCATGCAGTCATCCGATCTTTCACTCATGCAGTCATCTGATATGCCACTCATGCAGTCATCCGATCTATCACTCATGCAGTCTGTTACTCATGCAGTTGGTCGGGTAGTCGGTTGGTTGCTCAGTTGGTCAGTCAGTGGGTATTGTCAGTCGGTGGGTGAGTGGTTTGGTCCGTCAGTCCATCACTTATGCAGTCATCTGATCTGTCACTCGTGCAGCCATCTGATCTGTCACTCAGGCAGTCCATCAGTCTGCCACTCATGCAGTCGTCCTATCTGTCACTCATGCAGACCATCAGTCTGTCACTCATGCAGTCCATCAGTCTGTCACCCATAGTCATATGATCTGTCACTCTTGCAGTCATGTGATCTGTCACTCACGCAGTCCGGCAGTCTGTCACTCATAGTCATCCTATCTGTCCCTCATGTAGTCATCTGATATGTCACTCATGCATTCCGTCAGTCCGTCACTCATCCGATCTGTCACTCGTGCAGCCATCTGATCTGTCACTCAGGCAGTCCATCAGTCTGCCACTCATGCAGTCGTCCTATCTGCCACTCATGCAGACCATCATTCTGTCACTCATGCAGTCCACCAGTCTGTCACCCATAGTCATCTGATCTGTCACTCATGCAGTCATGTGAACTGTCACTCATGCAGTCCGTCAGTCTGTCACTCATACAGTCATCCTATCTGTCCCTCATGTAGTCATCTGATATGTCACTCATGCATTCCGTTAATCCGTCACTCATGCAGTCATCCGATCTTTCACTCATGCAGTCATCATTTATGTCACTCATGCAGTCCATCAGTCAGTTACTCATGCAGTCATCCCATCTGTCACTCATGCAGTCATCTGATATGTCACTCATGTAGTCTGTCAGTCTGTCACTCATCCGATCTTTCACTCATGCAGTCATCTGATATGCCACTCATGCAGTCATCCGATCTGTCACTCATGCAGTCTGTTACTCATGCAGTTGGTCAGTTGGTTGCTCAGTTGGTCAGTCAGTGAGTATTGTCAGTCGATGGGTGAGTGGGTTGGTCCGTCTGCTTGTCCATCAGTCCATCACAATGCAGTCATCATATCTGTCACTCATGCAGTCCATCAGTCTGTTACTCATGCAGTCATCCTATCTGTCAATCATGCAGTCATCCAATCTGTCACTCATGCAGTCCGTCAGTCTGTCACTCATGTAGTCATCTACTCTGTCACTCATGCAGTCCGTCAGTCTGTCACTCACGCAGTCATCCGATCTGTCACCCAAGTGGTCTGTCACTCATGTAGTTGGTCGGTCGGACGGTTGGTTACTCAGTTGGTCGGTCAGTGGGTTTGTTAGTCGGTGGGTGGATGGTTTGGTCCATCAGTCCGTCACTCACGCAGTCCTCCACTCTGTCACTCATGCAGTCATCCAATTTGTCAGTCATGCAGTTGGTCACTCATATAGTTGGTAGGTCGCTCGCTCGTGTGTTCAGTCAGTCCGTCAAGCATCCAGTCAACTGATCTATCACTCAAGCAATGGGTCAGTCAGTCCGATCTGTCACTCATGCAATCTGTCAATCCACCTGTCCGTCAGTCTGTCACTTATGCAGTCATCTGATCTGTCATGCATGCAGTCTGTTTATCTGTCAGTCATGCAGTCACTCATCCGATCTGTCACTCATGCAGTCGGTCTGTCATTCGATCTGTCCCTCATGCAGTCAGTCTGTCCGTCAGCCATTCTTCATGTCCGTCATTCAACACATCTGTCACTCATACAGTCCCTCACACGTGCAATCAGTCATCCGATCAGTCACTTATGCAGTCAGTCGGTCATCTGCACTGTCACTCATGCAGTCTGTCAGTCATTCGGTTGGTTGGTCGGCCTGTCAGCCTGTCCAGCAGTCTGTCACTCATCAGATCTGTCACTCATGCAGTCTGTCAGGCCATCACTCATGCAGTTGGTCATCCGATCTGTCACTCATGCAGTCGGTGGTTCGGCCTGTCTGTCAGTCCGTCAATCATGCACTCATCCGATCTTTCACTCATACATCCCATCAGTCCATCACCCATACAGTCCAATCTGCCATTCATGCAGTCAGTCGGTCATCCGATCTGTCACTCATGCAGTTGATCAGTCATCCAATCTGTCACTCATGCAATCGGCCAGTCATCCGATCTGTCACTCATGCGGGCGTTTGAAAATTGTCAAAAAGTCACACCTCTCTTTCCCGTCCCATATCAATACCGCATCTATTTGTAATTTCAAGCTAGTCTGAGATGAGGTAAAAAAAAATCAGGATATGATTGAGTTTTCATAATGAAAGTCCGTAACGAAAATACCACGATATCGGTAAGACGCACTAATGAATGAACGTGGGTTTCGCTGCCCGTTTTAGTAACAACTGTAATAGTTTGCAAACTATTATGAACGCGTTGTGAAAACTAATAACACAAGCCCCATTCACTTATATGCGGTGCGCATTACTAGTATTGTTGGCCAGTTTACAACTAATTCACCTATTTTAGTCTAGCCCACTGAATACAAAACAAACTAGATGGATAAGATCAGTAATTGCTGTAAAAATGCGCTATTTGACGATCACGGTAACGATGGAATTACATCGTTTTCTTGGTGGCATTGTGCAAATATTAACTTTTCCTGACACAATGAGATTATGTATATAGCCTAGAGACTGATTTACAATAATGAAATGCTGTGACATAGCAGCTTTAACAGTTTAATATCTATAGATCAAATTTTTTCAAAGGGAGCATGTCCTAAAATCTGTAGATCAAGAAATAGATTCCATGCTGGGATAGGAATTGGCTGTCTAGATAGCAAATTGCTCATTGCTTTAATAACTTCATTTAAAGTCTTGTTCTCCACATCTACAGTGGCCAGGCGGGGAACAAACGAAGCTAATGCAGACTTAGATGCTGCTAGGGTTGAAGGTATAACCATGTCAACCTCGTATAAATGACAGATAAAATCTGCTACGCGTTGAACAGATGCAGAAAAGGGATTAATATCTCTCCTCTTACACCACACTGCAAATTTGTTGATTCTATAATTATATGTCTTGTTGGTTGACCCTCTTCTGGCTGAAGCGACAAATTTCGCTGCTTGCTCATTGGGCCACCCTGAATGTCTCACTGCTTGATAATATCCATATCCATGCAGTCAATTGGAACATCTCTGGTCTGTCATGAAGATACAGACCTTTGTTCTGAGAAACTGGATCCCTTCTGTCTGGAAGAGGGATTGGATTGCAGACCAGACGGTCCAGCAGATTCGTAAACCATGATCGGCCTGGTCAATGAGGGCCGATCAGTAGTACTTGGCATATGCCCTCTCTTAGCTTTGCCAGAACTTTTGGGATGAGAATTGTTGGAGGATATTCATCGCGTAAATTCCCTTCCAACTTATCGCCAGTGCATCTACTGCTAGAGCTAGCGGGTCGGGGATCGGTGACACGTATGTGACCATCTTTGCATTTCCTTTCATCGCAAATAGATCCACATTTGGCTTGCTCCAATGTTGAAGAGAACCTCCGCTACCGACTGGTTGAGCTGCCATTCCATCGGACGACAAACCGTCCTTCGACTCAGAGCATCTGCTAGGATGTTCAATCTTCCTAGAATGTGTGCTGCCCAAAGAATAATATTCCTCACTTGGCACCACAGCAAAAGGTTCCATATCATCATGCACAACTCTGGTGATCTCGTCCTGCCTTGGCGGTTCAAATAAGACACCGCTGTTGAGTTGCCTGTCCTTACCAGGAATATCTTGTCTCGGATTAAGTTCTCGAATTTTCGAAGTGTTAATGCCACCGCTAATAATTCAAGAACATTTATGTGTTTCTGCACATTGGTCCGATCCCATTCCCCTGACACTGACAGATTGTCCAGTACTGCTCCCCAGCCTTCAATCGATGCATCTGTAAAGATGGACATCTG
Organism: Chaetoderma sp. LZ-2023a; assembly: GCA_034401795.1. Lineage (NCBI taxonomy): Eukaryota > Metazoa > Mollusca > Caudofoveata > Chaetodermatida > Chaetodermatidae > Chaetoderma > Chaetoderma sp. LZ-2023a. The sequence continues at coordinate 64,778,545 of CM067362.1, read as the reverse complement.
CGGTTGAGGAGGAACACCTCGCAGGAGAATCTGTTCTGATAACCACCATTGAAGATGGAATATCAATGGTTCTTTCACTGGAATCCTCAGAGACAACGGATCCGTTCTCTGAGACCAGAATGACATTAAGTACATCTGAATCAGCCTGCGTCTAAGTGCCGCATAAGGAACCACCTTCTTCAGAGATACTAGGTAAACCCAGTATTCTTAGAAATTGGCGCACCGTCAGATAGGCTCCTAGAGAAATTGACTCCAGAACTGCAATCAAACGCTTGACTCTGCTCTCCGCCGGAAAAGCTACAGCGTCCCTGAGATTGAAAAATATTCCCAGATACACAAACTCCTGGGATGGGGTCAATTCTGATTTCACTAGATTCACAATCCATCCTAGGTCCTTTAGTAAGGCCAGGCCTACCTGAAGATTGTTACGCAGAGTGACTGGATTCCCCGCCTTCAGCAGCCAGTCGTCTATGTAAGTATTAACAGCTATGTTTCTCATGCGAAGATAAGAAGTCATGGCGAGAACCACTTTGGTGAAGACCCTCGTGGCTGTGATCATACCAAAAGCGCATTGAATTCCCAAACATTGTCTTGGAATGCAAAGTGAAGGTATTTTTGAAATGGAATTGACATTGGAATATGAAAATATGCATCCTTCAGGTCTATCGATACTGCCCACATGCCTCTTCTCAGCCCTGTCATCACCGCTGCCAGTCTCCATCTGAAATTTTGGTGAAAGAATGAATTTGTTCAGCGGTTTGAGTTTGAGAATCAGTCTCCAACCTCTGGTGCATTTCGAAATGAGGAAAATTATCGAATAGATGCCCAGGGAGGACTGATTGCTGACTAGTCCGGTTTGTTGCCATTTCTTAGCCAATGATGGACTAAACAATCTTGCACGACCTGTTCCCACTGGTTTGAGAACAGCTGAAGACTGCCTCCGAAAGTAGGAATCTGCACACAGCTCACGATCGATATTGCACAATAAGACATTAATTCACTTGGGTGAAGCGTCTCGACTCCCTGCGTTCCTGGCACCACTGAAACGGGTCTCGCCGGAAACCCATCAGGACCGTCCCCCATGGCCACCTCCCGGCTTCTTGGAATATGATGGCCCGGGGCCGCCGCCATGGCTATCCTTACGGTAGCAGCCACGACCCGAGCCGCCACCCTTCGTATCATCTTCATACAGCCTCTTATCAGAGGACTTGTATGAAGACGAACAGCCAGGTCCCTGAGAACCGGATGATCGGGCATCACTGCCAGAAGGATGGAAGGGCGATCTTTGGCGCTGGCTCTGCTGCTCATGTCGATGCTGCTTGTAGGACTGTTGCGGCTGAGTCCTCTTTGTCGACTTCACGACTTGCCGACAACTTCCTGCTCTGCCACCATAGATGCAACTTTGGAGAGGGATTGTCGTGCCGAGCCGCCTAACAAGCCCGGACCAATGAAGGGCATGGAAGATAACGCAGCCCTCATCTCCAGTCCTGGTTCTACACAATTGAGAACCATTCTCCTATGTTCCGCCAATGAGCTAGTGATCACCCTGGCCAGGCAGTCTTGAGACAAGCGCATGACGTTCCCGGACAACTCTGGGAGCAGCATCTGGCACTTCCCCACCTTCCGCCGCGCATGTCAGCATACCCTGCAGGATGGTTCATCCGTGTGAGAGCAGCCATAGCTGCTCTTGCCGCATCCTCAATGAGAGTTAACTCATTGAAGGGATCCTTGTTAGCCTGGGAAACCAAGGGACGTGAACGACCCTTGGCTTTCCCAGCTAATGGCCTATTCAGCCCTTCTCTTTTCCCAACTGAAAGTCGAGGAACATGAGCATACTGATGGTAGGCCAGCTCTGGAAAGTGGCCCCTACTCCTTATCCACTTAGGGGCCTTGGGCAAAGAATACTCTGGCTGAACCCGATGGTAAGCCACGACTTCCAACATGTCTGAGTGTCCAAGGGAAGATTGGCATGGCTGAAGAGCCATTCAACAGAGTGCTAGCCGTATGCTCTGACATCCGCTCCATCGCCGGATCGCGCTGAGATCCCTGAACCGATGTCAACCCGAGACGGTCGGACATCCAGCCAAGAACCTGCACCCATTCAGCTTCGGTGCAAAAAGATGATTCGTCCATCAATGGACTACCATTTTCATCTTCCTTCTCACCCTTGGATGAAAAGGCCACCAATGATCCATGCTGAGAGCTACGGACCAAACTTCCCACTCGAAGCGGGTCCGTGGCTCGACTACTTGCGGCTCCAGTATCAAGTGACTCGCCAGACACGGAATCACCGCAATCCATCGGCTCCAGCATGGGAGCCGGGACTACGGCTGCTACTACGGCATGAGATGGGACTCCGAAAGGAGCCATCATAACCGCATCTGCAACACCGATGGGAGCCGTATAACACGGCTCTGACCGCACTCCGGACTGAGCGAAATCCGGGTGAAAATGCCCGACAGAACATGGACATCTCCACCTGGTTGACAAACCCGTACAAAACCCGTGGGTGACCCACGGGAAGTACCGGAATCTGTCACCTATGAAAGCTTCGGCATGCCAGAATCTTCCATCAGGAGGAAATCTTCCTCCGCCGTCAGCTCTTGAGCCAAAGCAAGAGGAAGGACAGGTGCATGACCCTCCGCAGAACTAGCCGGACCAACGATAGGTAATCTGCACCAGCCTGCATCAACGGGACCGTGGACTTAAGACTCAAACATCGCCTTGATTTGGATCACCCAAACACCCAAGGCCGAGTCCATCCGCTCATTCAGGCACTCTTCCAGACCTTTGACTGATGCCCGATCCACTTTGGCCGCCTTGTCCCTCGCGATTCTCTCCAAACGCGCAAGCCGATCGTGATCAAATTCTGCCACCATCTCCGACAACCACTTTGTGCATACATCACAAGGGCAACACAGTGATGGCTCGCGAACTTCCGCTTCATGAAACGGTTACAGCGTGAATTAAAACGCTGCACATGATAAGATGATGACAAACAACACGCACAATTTACTTGATTGTAATTTTAAATTACTTAAATAACATTAACTTTCTCTCAAATTTATGACAATCAAGTTTTAGGCAGGAAATATTTGAAAATTTTAATTTAATAAACACGACTTGGTAATTAACTAACATTAAAATAGCCAAGAAAATAAGACTGATCGCTAAAAACACTCTCGACAGTGAAGCGAGAGCTAATGAACAGCTTAAAATATAGTGCATAGACACTCCAAGCCAAAACAAAACGACAATCATGGGCGCCGCCATCTTGGCTACGGGCGCATCCATCTAGGAAGGAACCGAGTCGCAAGAGAAATTAAGCGAGTACCCGGATAATATTAAAAAGTTAACGGGTAGCAGAGCGACTCCAACAATGGCTACCATTCTAAAACAATGTGCCAATTTAAGTCATTACGGCACGAATGTATTAATTCTAGATTGATACAACCTGCCCCTGTGATGATTTTCCTTTCCCTTCCATAAAGCCAGCAATCAAATCGTGCACAGGTTACTCAAACCTAAAAAATTCAAGCTAATTTTGACTATGAAAAAACGCAACTGTATAGTCGAGCAAAATAGACGAATCTGACTGTAGTTGGGAATTGACTCGGTACCTGGAGGCTAATGGTAATTCCCGGACACAGTATTGTTTATTTTGAGCTAGACCAGATAATAGACATTATCATAATAGTACCTCTGGTAAAGTATTATTCGAAGTAGAACCGCTAAACGGTTCAGACGTTATCATTCGGAAACCAATTTTCAAGATGGCAACCAGTGTCTGGTGGCCATCTCGGATTTCGGATCATTGTCGCTTTCGATAGGTTTCTTCCACAGACCTAGTCCAACCTCGTTATGAAGTTTCAAAGCGATCTGATAAACGGGAACAGAGTTATTATCGGGAAACCAATTTTCAAGATGGCCACTATCTTGGATTTCGTATCATTGTCGGTTTCGATAGGTTTTTTTCCCAGAGCTAGTTCAACTACGCTATGAAGTATCAATGGGATGTACTAGATCTGGGGAAGAAACCTATCGAAATCGACAATGATCCAAAAAGAACCACAATGTCACATGAGGTCTTGCCTCACCATAATAAACTTCAAGTAAGTACAAGAAAGGCTTTTAGAACCATGTTCCAACAAGAACTCCACAAACAGCGTATAATCCATCCCCACCGCCACCACCCCAAACCCTCCTCTACTCCACCCCAAGATGATAAACCAATTAATGAGAGCTATCAGAAAATAGCGATTTCTTCCTAAGACATAGACCAGGTATCCTTTGAAGTTTCAAAGCGATCTCCTAAACAGTCATGGCGTTATACGAAAACAAATTTTCAAGATGGCCACAATATTGGATTTCGTATCATCTTTTATTTCAATACATTTCTTCAGCAGACCTCGTCCAGTCATCCTATGAAGTTTCAAAGCGATCTGCTAAACAGAAAAGGAGTTTCAGAAACAATTTTTCAAGATGGCCATCTGTGACTGGCGTCGATCTTGAATTTAGCATCATTATTGAATTTGATAGGTTTCCGGAAACCAATTTTCAAGATGGCTGCCCTTGTCTGGTGGCCATCTTGCATCTTCGATTATCACCAATTTAGATATGTTTCTTCCACATACCTAGTCCCATTACCCAATGAAGTTTCAAAGCAATCCGATAAACAGAAATGGAGTAATCATCCGGAAAACAATTATTAAAATGACCGCCTGTGTCTTGGTTTCCGTATATCATCGTCCATTTTGATGTCTCTTCCCAAGACCTAGTACAACCACCCTATCAAGTTTCAAAGCGATCTGATAAATGTTAAGAGTTATCATCCGGAAACCAATTTTCAAGATGGCCACCATCTTGGATTTTGGATCATCGAAAATTTTGATCGGTTTCTTCCTCGTGCATCCACCCGATGAAGCTTCTAAGCGATCAAATAAACATTAAGTTATCATCCAGTAACCAATTTCTTAATGACCGCTACTGGCTGGCTGCCATTTTGGCATTTGGATCATCGTCAATATTGATGTCCTTCTTTCCCAGACATAGTCCAATCACCGTATCAAGTTTCAAACCGATCCGATAAACGGTAACAGTTATTATCAACAAACCACTCTGCCACCCACCTGGATGGTGTCATCGCATAATACCTCGCCAATTTTTTGCCTGTGTATAAAAAGGAAGCCTAATTCTACCATGGGGCTCAACCCCCCAACTACAACTCTAGCCAGCTAAAATGAAAAACAAATGCTTTTAGAGGTTACAATATTTTGAAGAAATGAAAACAACAAAGAACATTACATGTGTATATACAATATAGAATATTTATTCAACCGCACACAGAGTCCATAACCAAATTATCATCTTCAGGTTTAATTAACCAGTTCAGCCATTGAATCTGCATAGTTCAATTTCAAAGCAATGACTAGAAGTTATATCTCTTAGGCAGTCAATTTAATTTCAAAATATGTAAAAAAACTATTGCTTACTAAAATAATAATTTGACATACTTATTGGCATGTAATGTTACACTGAAAAATATTGCATCGATTCATCACAGATTGAGGTTTATGCATGCCAAACAGAGCAAAGGTATGTGCAGGTCTGACCTTCGCAGGACTGGATCTCAACAACCATTTCCCTCTTGCATGGCGTCTGTGCCATTCAAAGATAAAACACTTGTATCACAAGACATCAGTAGTGTATACATTGTCGCAGGATGTCAGTAGTGGATACACTGTCTCAGGATGTCAGTAGTGTATACACTGTCTCAGGGCATCAGTAGTGTATGCAACATCTCAGGACATCAGTAGTGCATACACTGTCTCAGGACATCAGTAGTGTATACACTGTCTCAGGGCATAAGTAGTGTATACACTGTCTCAGGGCGTCAGTAGTGCATACACCGTCTCCGGACGTCAGAGTGTATATACACTGTCTCAGGACGTCAGTAGTGTATACACTGTCTCAGGGCATCAGTAGTGTATACACTGTCTCAGGACGTCAGTAGTGTATACACTGTCTCAGGACGTTACTCTGTCTCAGGACATCAGTAGTGTCCCAGGACATCAGTAGTGTATACACAGTCTCAGGACATCAGTAGTGTATATACTGTCTCAGGATGTCAGTAGTGTATACACTGTCTCAGGATGTCAGTAGTGTATACACCGTCTCAGGATGTCAGTAGTCTACACACTGTCTCAGGACGTCAGTAGTGTATACACTGTCTCAGGATGTCAGTAGTGTATACACTGTCTCAGGACGTCAGTAGTGTATACTCTGTCTCAGGACGTCAGTAGTGTGTACACTGTCTCAGGACATCAGTAGTGTATACTCTGTCTCAGGACGTCATAGTGTATACACTGTCTCAGGACGTCAGGAGTGTACACACTGTCTCAGGACGTCAGTGGTGTATACACTGTCTCATGACGTCAGTAGTGTATACTCTGTCTCAGGATGTCAGTAGCGTATACACTGTCTTAGGACGTGAGTAGTGTATACACTGTCTCACGACATCAGTGTATACACTGTCTTAGGACGTCAGTAGTGTATACACTGTCTCAGGACATTAGTAGTGTATATACTGTCTCAGGACATCAGTAGTGTATACACTGTCTCAGGATGTCAGTAGTGTATAGTGTATACTCTGTCTCAGGATGTCAGTAGTGCATAGTGTATACACTGTCTCAGGATGTGAGCAGGGCATACAACATCTCAGGACGTCAGTAGTACACACATTGTCTTAGCGTGTCAGTATTATATACACTGCCTTATGTCAGTAGTGTACACACGGTCTCAGGACACATACTCTGCGTGCATGCATGCATGAGTGTGTGCACATGTGTGCTTGTGTACATGTGTGCACACGCATGTCTTATCCTATCATTTTTAATGTACATGTCGTGTTTAGGATGCAAATTATTAATGGAAGCTGGCCAATACAGTAACAGTTAGCCATGGCACATTTCTACAAGCCTCGGGCTGAAATTAATTTCATGTACTGAGTATTTAAGACAGTAAGAAGATTTTAAAATTCACAACACATCAAACTTGTAAACACAATGTATACTACAAGGTACATTATAAATCTTAGTAGAAAATAAAAACAGAGTACCGGTGACAAAACTGGTATGAGAAAATGGAAGCACATTGTTTTTATTTCTCAACAGCAAGCTTTCAGTGGCCCTATCTACTGACTCGCTCTCCATGCTTATGGCAGAGACAATATCTGGTTAGAGCACAAAACAAACCAAAATTTACCTTTTGAATCAATTTTACTATTCTGATAAAAAAAAACTATGCGATAATAGCAAATTAATTATAATAAAATGTTCTACTCTCAAGCCAGCAGAAATTGGGATAAACAGAGTTCATTCACCAATAAAACAAAATTCCATACCTTGTCCAGCAAACCCCTTTCACGTATCTAGCTATCAGAGTTTGCTTTGACATTTTCAAGAAAAATTTGAAAAATTTCATAATTAGTACATGTAGCTGAGAATGGCGAATCCTGCATGAACTATCATTAACCATTTAATGGTCAAGGCGATCAAAACCAGGACCTGCAGTGGTCTATGGTGGAATACAACAGCAACTGCGTCCACCAAAATTGTTGAAAAATGTATAGCAGTGTCTTTGCTATTGACACCAGTAACAGAATACTAACATCAGAGTAGCATTGGTTAAAGGTTCAAAGGATTTGAACAATCCAAACAAGATGAATGATTGCAGGACGATGTGACAGTTTGTAGTTAGGAAATGATCATGTTGGTCGACAAAGATTGGCACTCAGCATTCCGGAAACGTTATTTCATTGATAAGGCGACCCGCCAAAGACATTAATGTTATCAATAGTACAGACATTCTGGATAGCAGTACAAATGCTTTAAAAAAATGTTTGAAATATTTTGTTCAATCTTTTGAAATTAATTTGACTGGAATCTATTGCTACCGAAGGTAGAAATAGAGTCCAGTCAAATTATTTTCAAAATATTCAACCTCTCCTATTTGGCTGCTTTGCAACGGAGATACCAGAATTTGTACACTGAAAGCATTAAATCCATGTGTCACAGCTCTCATCCAAGATTTATTTGGATTTAAACATGCAGATGATGGGACAGCTGGTCCTCTCTTGATCATTTGTTTTTATCCGCTACAATATCACCAATCCAGTTTAGATACGCGGCATTCCCCTTGTCAATCTGAAACAATAATAAAATAATAACAAAATAATGACAGTACCATTAATGATACACTGTGCATTTAAATAGTCTTTCATAATTTTTTTAGGTTGCCATGACTACTTGACATGGAAGCGTAATATCCATGCACATCAATCCTAAAAACATTACCGGTATATTAAACCAGAATGGTCATGAAAGAGGGCCTGCATCATTCGGCGAGAGCATCACTATTTGAAGATGCTTCTTAAAATTTTGCGATTGCATGCTACCAAATACAAAGCCTAAAGTTCTAATTAATGGTCTCTCTATACAGGTCCTTCCACATAACTTTGGTTCAAATCAGCACAGCAGATCAGGAAAGCAAGTGTTTTAAAGGACTTATTGGAATTATATACATTTCCATGAGGGCAAGCAACAATTTCCAGTCAAATTAATTTAAAAAAATTTTCTGTATGCTTACCTTGAAGGAAAATAAGATATGAGAAATTCATGTTGAAAGTGGTAATGCAGTCATCTTAAGAAGTTTCTTATTGCAGGTAAGAAAAGAAGATTTTGGTAATATTATGACAGGAATGACTGGCTTGATAATCGACCAAGTCGTTCATGCAGGGATTCTCATAAGGGTCCTTTTGAGGGTATATACCCCCAAAATCCAGCTTGGGTCCCATAGGACCCCTGAAACTGTTGTATCATTGTGTTATACTAAGTAGTTTTACAGGTTTTTGCACAAAAATACTGACATAATCTATCAATGGACCACCATAATTGATAGTTGTGCGTACAACGTACATGTACCATTTAATTTGAGTATGGATGAGAAATACTGCTGGGGAACACAAGATTATCAGTTTGGGATACTCAAATTTCAGCTGGGGACTCTCAGAATTGAGCTGGGGACCCCTATATATCACGGTGTGGCGTCCCTGGGAGCTCCAAAATTTAGATGCCATGAGAAACACTGCATTCCTGTGATAATATTTTTAGAATAGTCCTCTGTACGGATGCAAATGGGCATTTATTAAGCTAAAATTCCAATTTTCTTGGTTGATCTGGTCCATTTAAGGGTTTAAGTATTAGGTTACTCCCAAATGGCCATCAAAGCAAATTTACACATTCGCTAGTACAGTTTATAAATTGTGACATGGCTACTTCTAGGGGATTCGTGCGACCACCATTACGATCCCCAGACAAGAATTTCACAGAATTACATATCTCACATATCAATCCTCATAAGAGGATAAGAGCTAACTGACTTTTATATTTGACCCCAATTTCATCATGCTGATTACTACTAAGTAAGTGCATAGCCAACCATGCTTTCAGCTTTAGCTCCAATAAGGTCAACCAATCTTGAAATATAAGCTGAAAATCTTGTTTTGTCCAAAGGTTATAGTTACCTTTGACCTTGTGAGATCATTGTGCTCATCATGCAGATTTCTAGCAGTATAGGCAACCAGGTACCCAAGTTTAGTTCCGACAGGCTCAAACAAGTTTGAATATATAAGCCAAATCAATTTGTTAACTGTAAAACTTGACGCTGACACTGATGTTGCCGGAAAAGGAATACAATATATATATCACTTCTGCAAAAATTGTGAGGAAAATCTTTTTTCATACACTGGCATAACTGGCAAATTCATATATATATATATATATATATATATATTATATATATATATACACCTGTGCAAAAGTTAAGCACCACCCTATTTTTACGCACATGCGAGGGTATATTCATGTGCTATGAAGAAAGCAATAGCATAAACATTTATGTACCCATCCATCTTAGTGCAAGAGGTAATAATGCAACTAGAGGAATGCTGATTATGATGGTGGGGAAACACTGTATGTTTTTGTTTGAACTTGAAAACGAGGCCTGAATATGGTTACGTTGACACAACTGACAACTATTGCCCTACAGTTGACACACGTGGCTAGATTGTCATTAATGGTGTCTGAAAACGAAGTTTAACATCTGTGCACGAGTTTGAGACTGTCATTATTAATACCGGGTATATCCACCTTGTGCCTGGATGACGGCCTGGACACGACGTCTCATGCTGGTCACCAACCGACTGATACGCCATTGTGGTATTCGTTGCCATTCAAGATGGAGTGCGTCTGTTAATTCCTGTAGGTTCTGCACAGGAGGATCCCTCCTTCTCACCATGTTTCCAAGAATGTCCCAGATATGCTCAATAGGGTTCATGTCAGGGCTCCTTGCTGGCCATGGTAGGGTTTCGATGGCATTCTGGCGGAGGTATTCATGCACAGCTCTAGCACGATGTGGTCGGGCGTTGTCATCCATGAATATAGGGTGGGTTCCAGGTGCATGATTTACAAAATGAGGGACCACAACTCTATCCAGTATGGAATCTTGATATCTTTGTCCATTTAGTGTTCCAGGTACAGTCAACAGATCCAGCTTACAATCAAATGAGATGCACCCCATATCATAACGGAACCTCCACCAAATGGAACTTCTTCCATGATGTTACGTTGGTCGTACGCCGTGCGTCTGGACCTCCATACACGAGTTCGACCATCTGTGGCATGAAGCAGGAACCGACTTTCATCAGACCAGTGTACCCGTCTCCAGGATCTCATGTTCCAGTGTCTTCTTTCGTTGCACCACCTCAGACGCTCCTCTTTGTGGTGTGCAGTGAGGAGAGGACGTCTGACAGGTCTCCTAGCTTTCATGCCAGCAGCATACAGTCTCCTTTTGACGGTAGACATTGACACTCTATTGCGCGTTTCCCATTGCTGGCTGAGCACTCTGCTGTTGGTGAATGGAGATCTCCTAACAAGGCGTACTAGGGCTCGATCATCACGGGCAGTAGTCTTCTTCGGTCTTCCAGATCTAGGCCTGTCCTTCACCTCGTTAGTTTGCCCATGTTTTGCAATCAAACGACTGATTACAGTATGGTTAATGTTCAGCTGTCTGCCAATCTCTCTGCATGACATACCAGTGGTATGCATGCCTATGATTTGCCATTTCACACGATCCCTTAACCTTCGTCTTGCCATAGCGGTTCACAATCAAGAGCTAATTCTCTCTGTACAAATAAACCACGGTCATGAACACAAAATTCCTAATCTTGTCGCCTAAATCTGTATGTAATGTTCTACACCTCAAACTGGACTTTTACATAACTGAACACGTGTGCTGTTTCCCGCCACGCACGGACATCAAGCGGCGTGAAGTCATGCATGCATGTGCATTTCGTACTTGGAATTATGTCAGCTAACGCGGGACAAAAAGTATGGCAGCCTAGTTGTACCATCATGTTTCTACGTTCTATTGTTTTTGCTGGTGCTTAACTTTTGCACAGGTGTATATATATATATATATATATATATATATACATTACATGTATTAGTATAAATAATATACAAATGAAGTCTGCTAACTACATATACTCTATAGTTTCTAACTTTTTGATGACATTTCTCCAAAATATATTCTTCGATCACATAAAAAATCAATTTGAAGCGGAAAATTCTTTCTAAATATAATTTCTCCAAATATATCTATGAAAAGTTTAAGACACAATTTGCCCACCGGAAGGGTCATAACAGAAATAGCTCTAACAGAGACAGATTTATACTGGCATCTAACATAATTTCAAAACAAAATAAAATATACAGTTGAATATATTGGGACTTAATTTGATTGGAAACCTTTGCTGCCTTAAGCAGCAATGGTTTTCAATCAAATTAAGTCCAAAATATTCAACGGAACATTTCTTAGATCGTGTTCTAAATTGTACTAACATGATTCAGTCTTTTGCTTTGGAAACATGTTAACTTATTTCTGAGCCATACTGTAGCTAAACAATGAGAATTACCTGTGCCGATATGACCTCTGCAACCTCCGCTGGATGGTGCTCCCTGAAAATAAACAAGATAGATTAATAGACCAACTACCAATTACCAACTGATTAACGTATATGGTAAATGTTCATTCTAGTGTGGACGCCTAGAATCAGTTCACGATAGTGTGATAACTTGTGTTTTAAAAGCTATCATAAGATGATAAGGATACTGAATTGGGCTAAATTCTGAGTTCTGCCATAAGAGCCGCTCTGCAATCTTCTATCGAGTTGTCATGTCAAAATTCTCCTTATATACCGGACTAGCCAGTTAAGAAATTTTAGTCGAGCCGTGTTCATCGAATCGATAGTTAACAGAGTTAGCAGAGTGCCAGACTGATTATCTTTTGAATAATTTGACTGACAATTATTGCTGTGTATATTAGCAACAACTTTCCATCAAACTATTCTCAGAATAATCTAGCAGACGATACAGGTTTCGCAAGCTAAAATTAAAACAATTTACTAAAAATCAGTGCCGCAAAAACTTTCAATCAAATTGTTTTCAAAACAGTCAGCAATCAAGTAACATTTGTTGAAGATATTTCGAACGATCTGATTGACAGTTGTTGCTGACTAAGCCAGCAACAACTTTCTCAAATTATTCTAAGTATAATCAGGGGACTTTCAAATTTGTTAGCTAACCTTTTTGTATGAAAATTATGTAGGCCTATGTTATCGAGGTCCAATGTGAAACACATTTCCAAAGACCGCTAGGTCAACACAGCTCATGCACGATCTGATGTGCAGTGATTAGAAATGATTAACCTCTGTTGTCGATATTCTATCTTTTACTGTGTCAATATTACAGAAACTGGTGTACGTTTTTCAACAATTTTGGTGGAAGATGTTGCTGTCTACGACAGCACCATCTCTCACCAAATTTGTTGAAAAATTAACACCAGTTCATATTTAAATTTAATTTGGAAATTAAAACTTTGACATCAGAGTGATAAGGGTTAACTACAGCAGTTGCTAACACACCTCACTGGATCTCCATAACATATATGGCAAACGCTAATTGTACCTACATTTGTTAGCTAATAATACTGAGCCAGGAAATAATTATACTTAGAACAATTTAACAACGCCGTTGCTGTCTTAGTCAGCAATGACTGTCAATCAAATTGCTCAAAAAATCTTCAGTTTTACTACATTGGTGCTTATTTTGAGCACAATTTGACTGAAAGTTGTTGCTGCAATGATTTTCAGTCAAATCATTATTAAAAACATTAGCTGGCGACACCTGTATTGTCTGCTTGATTATTCTAAGGAAAATTTGACAGAAAGTTGTTGCTGCTATAGGCAGAGATAATTGTCAGTCAACTTATTCTAAAGATAATTAGACTCGACGAGAATGGCTCGACTAAAATTTATTACCTGCGTAATCCGGTATATAAGGGGAATTTTGACGTCACAACTAGACAGCTAAAAGATTGCAGAGTGACCTGTAGTTAAGCTAGCTTAATTTTTCATCGACTTATGATAGCTTTAATATTATTAGAGGCAATGTTGCTGTAAGATGTCTAAGACATCGACGATGTTTCTGAAATGTGCACAAGTTTTTCTTTCCAGACTGATTCAAAATTTGATTTTTTACATTATGGTGATAATAAGTTATGTCATAGAGACACTGGTTAGCATCCAGGCTTACCCGATGTATCCATTAGCTAAATGCTACAAAACTTGAAATCTACGCCGAGAGAATCTAGACTATTTATTTTTCTTAAAGTTGCATATTCACAGCAAAATTACTGAAAATAAAATTGTTTAAATTATATTCTTTTAGAGGCTTAAACTGTGAGCCTATATGTAATGAAACGAAATAAATCTTAACATATGATGATTTCATTCTATATAAATTAATATAATTTTTTAAGTTGCGAAATTGAAATAGTCTCGTACCACTGGAATCGCTGGCTCGATAACCCAGTCAGTAATTCTAGTGGTAGTTTTAAAAATCTGATGTTCTTGACCAATTTGACAATTAACCCTTTCACAGACAAATCCCTGAAAAAGCACATTCTTTTTTATATAAAACTTCTGTTGAATATTTTGAAATTAATTTGATTGGAAGCTGTAGGCACATCTGCTGGTACAGTCTTACAGTCAAATTAATTTCAAAATATTCAACAATTTTCCTGTATGGTTGCCTTGAAAATACGATATGAGAAATTCATCAGTGAAAGGGTTAATGTGTCAAGAAACAGCAATCATGTCACCCAGTGAAGCATTATTTTCTATGTTCTGTATCACTTGTGTTGTATAGACTACCTGAGTTTAGTGGCCATCTGCTGGTGTTCTCAGTGAGGTGGCCATCAGCGCTGTAGTTAACTTTTCAGTACTATACTGATAAATTTCATTTTAGTCAGTACCAGCTCACTTGAATCAGTACTGATTATGATATGCAGAAATCGTGCTTTGCAGGATCGCACAATATAACCAGATATACATGAAATCATGCGGCGAATGAATGTAAAGCTCTAAATATTTCCTAGCACTGCTTATAAAAAAGCTACAGCCAAACATTTTAGGATGTGTACCGCAAAATCACCCCTCAAAGATATTTTAAAATAGTGATTACCAGTATTTTGTCATCCATTTCCTACCTTTACAGACATGTAGGGATGTGCTCAAATGAATCAACCAGCTCACGATATCGTTTTACAGTTGCTCACAATATCGTATGCAAGCAAGTTTTGTATTATTAGGAAGGAAATGCTTGTCATACATGTCATAATATGGTGTAAGAATAGGCACAAACCACCAACAACTGCATATTTAGACATTGAATTACATTTACAACTTTATTTAAGTTACAGACACACTTCGAAAATGAAGGAAAAGTCAACAGGAAAAGGGATTTTAATAAAAAGTCCACATAATCCAATTACAAGTTTGCTATGAGGAATTACTGCTCACGATATATGAACTATGAGCACAACACTACACCCATGTCAGAGCAAAATGTTCCTCTAAAATAGGCCATACGCGTATCTGATAGGAGTCAGTTTTATAATTGACCCGTATCTCATCAAAACCAGTCACTATTTTACTGGTACTGATGACTAACTGTACTGGAACACTGGT
Source organism: Chaetoderma sp. LZ-2023a (assembly GCA_034401795.1). NCBI lineage: Eukaryota > Metazoa > Mollusca > Caudofoveata > Chaetodermatida > Chaetodermatidae > Chaetoderma > Chaetoderma sp. LZ-2023a. The sequence goes on along the minus strand of CM067362.1, from coordinate 64,763,397 downwards.
GGCCATAGAAGACAGGTTTGACTGCAGAATAACTTAGGCTTGCGCGATTACGTGATTAAATCGAAAATCGCAATTATGTTTTCAATCGTGAATTTATATGATTATTAAATAATCGTGAATATTTTCTATCGCATAAAATATTTCAAAACCTAACTTTCAATTACTTTTTAATGTGATCGGTCATGAAAAATGAGGTTTTGCTTAGGGAATGTATGTCCATTTGCAGGGCAAGAGAAGACTATTTTTTTTAATGCATTACTGGCATTCCAGTGATACATTTTCAAAAATATTCGTCTCTTGCCCTGCAAATAGACTTTTCTAAACACCATTTCAGTTTTTATCATTGATATTCTTTTGTTGTTATGTCTTGGTAATTTGTATCCAAGCTGATTAATCGAGTAATCCCGATTATTTTTTTAATAATCGATCGTGATCGCTCAACGCAATAATTGCACAAGCCTAGAATAACACCTACCTCACATATTGGGACAGCTCATCCATTCTACTTGTTCGTGTTTTTATCATCTGAAATTTAAAAACACGAAATAGATATTTTGTATAAATTAATGTATTGCATGGGTATTTTCATATTAACTGATACGTGCCTAAAATAGGTTATATTCTTAACCCTTACCGCAATGATGTCAGATTCTTAAATTTTCAAATTAAATTTAAAGATGAATTCGTAGACATTTTTCAACAAATTTGGTGGAAGATGGTGCTGTCGAAGACAGCAACATCTTCCACCAAAATTGTTGAAAAATGTACACCAGTTTCTTTGCTACCGGCATGGTAAAAGATAGACTATTGACGTCAGCGTGGTAAAGGTTAAATATGGTCCTCTTTGCTAGGATAACTGTTTATTCTGGAAACAGATTTGATGGAAGTTGTTGTCTCTTGTGTCATATATAACATGGTTGATGCATCAGACTCCTCACTGGCTTTATGATATGGTTTCTGCCAAGCCCTACACGAACAAGCCCTACACGAAACCGGAGATGGTTTGGCATAGCAAATATTAATGGCGTCCGGAGTGTGGTGGTCAATCAGAGAATTAGGTAGAATGTTTATAAAGTTTCTCAAAATCTTATCCTGAACATTTGACAGGTAGCCCTAGACCTCTGCAGTACATCTCAAGACAAATTTAACATATGTGAATATTCATATATCATTGAACTTGAAGAGGCATCTCACTAGGTAATAGAGAAATCCAGTTTTAGCTATGGCCTGCCAATCTCCAGGTAAGCTCCACTCACACTTTGCGGGTGCTGGCATCAATCTGACAATCTCTGTACTCTATGAATCTCAATTTTCAGAAAACTATATAAGTAAGCTGTTGGATATTTTGAAACTAATTTGACTGGGTGCTGTTGTGCGCCCAGTCAAATTAGGTTCAAAATATTCAACAGCATGTTTATTAAATAGTAAATACATACAATTCGTACAACAAAGCTTAGTCCGTCATCAATTATGCATCCGTGACAAACTTAACAATGTCATTCATGACACAATTGATTATGACAGTGAATAACAACGTAGTCAGTAATATGAGCTACTTGTAGAAGGTTATTTAGCCTGACGCTTGGTCGCGATGTGAGACCACAAGTCTGAATGATCTGGACTGGAATTTTCGTCCCTTTTATACCCTTCCTGGGCGAGCCTGTGGATTGAGTCGATCTTAACTATATATGGGCAGAAAAGAACTAGATTGACGGTTCACCCATTTGAAATTTGTGTAGGTTTGGTGGTATGGTCAAACATTTTACCGGTTGACCTGTGTTTTACTGGTTGGGGTCAAGTTTACCGGTTATGACTTTTCACCAGTTGTGCCTTTTTTGGTGGTTGTGACCATTTTTTGGCGGTTGTGATATTTTTTGCAGGTTGTAGGTTGTTTGTCGGTTGGGCACCTTTTTTGGCGGTTGTGGTCATTTTTACCGGTTGTGAATTTTTTACCGGTTGTGTCCATTTTGGCGGTTAAAACTTTTTTGCCGGTTTAGTTTTTTTACCAGTTGTAGGTCATTTTGGTGAGGAATTTCTAAGGGTTTCTGTAGGTCAAGTTCGCAGAGGTATTGCTCCTTTAGTGGAGATTTTTGGGCTATTTGTATGGGTAATGATCATGTGTAGTCATCACTGTTTTTTGAACGATACAACACACCCATATCCAGACATTTCACTAAACATGGACATTCTAGAACTGACATGCAGTCCAGAATTATCCAGGTACTCTCATCAAACCCGGACGATGAAAACTCCACCCCATGGAGAAAACAGAAAGAATGTCATTGGATACACCAGCTCCACACAATGGTGCCTATAGGCATAAACCTAGCAGGATAAGGGACGCCTCTTCCCTGGACCAACACGCCAACCAGTGTATCGGAATGACTAGATATACATGTATAAAAGATATTATTGTAAAATAATTTTTATGAATTAAATTGTATTCAGTATTAGCCAGGATTCGAACCGTGGTACTTATGGTTTATAAGTCAGTCTCTACCTTTGAACCAATGATGATATTCTAAAAAATTCCTGTCAAAATGTCCTGTTTCCTGTATGCGAAAACTGGTACCAAATGGAATATATACTAATTTTAAAAGATGACATATAACTAAGCATGATTATTTAGATTGCACATAATGGAAAAAAAAAATGTGTTATCAATTTAAGACTTTTTTATGAACAGCATACACCTGTAAATAATTGTATATGATGTAAAGCAGACGACATTTTCTTTAGTAACAACTCTCCATAGCAACACACTTCAAATTGTCTCCCTTGACTTAATCATCGTGTAGAGCTGACTCTATGAAGGGTTTTTTTCCCCAAAATACACTGCTTATCTTGTCCTGTATATATTTTAGCAACTATACATTCGATTGTTGCAAAATTTTCAGCATATGAACAGATCATATTGTCGGTTATATAAATATCTTACTCAAGGCATTCTTGTTAGGATGTCATGTGATTTATGCTAGAAAAAGTTAATTTGAAATAAGATTACTTAATATCTAACCAAGCTTATGCAACATATCTGGCTTATAAAATAATAAACAGATGTTTCTTAACCAGGCTTGTCATATGCTCAGTTTAGGTTTAACTATATTTAGTCAAAGTTTGCTTAGATTAGCATAGCACTTACAGATAAAATTGGTTGATCAACCAGGAAAGTGAAAAACAGTACGGAACTGCCAATAAATCCAAAAGAATCTTAATGCTAAGAAGACTCCACTAAAATATGCATAATTATTCTAAAGAATTTTGAAAACTAAAAGCTAAAATGCCTGTTAATTTTGAATTCATTACGCATCTCATCAGGGTTCCAATGCCAAGTTCCTAAGCACCATTTCTGATTTGAATAACATGTTGGGACCCATCATAAAATTCAAATTGGAACCTATTGTAAATTCAGCATAACACCTTAACTTACCAATAAGAGTTCTGCATCTTCTTCAATTTTTCCTTTCCATTCATATCTATAACAAAAAACATTCACTTAATCAAGGATGTACATTTTAAGACTTTAACATGTTTGATAGTTACATGTAAATTTTGTCATAAAAAAAAAAAGTATTTGCTTATTGAATATTTATGTGCAGGTCAAGATTGTTTGTGCAAGTTTAGGACTCCTTTGTTGTTTTAAGGTGTGATCCAGACTTTGTGGTGTTTCGTTCGTAGAACTCAGCAGAGGTGCAGTTGATGTCTGCTGAAGACAGGTTTTGTTGGGCCCTATGTCTATGTGGGTGGGTGGGGTGGGGAAATGGGGTTGCGAGGGTTACTGAGACAAGTTCATGTCTTAGCAGTTAAAACTTGGGTACACTGGATACTCGCAATGTGAGCAACAGATTTGCGTTCTCTCTCAGTATTCTGAATAAATGGGGCAGGGGGCGGGGAAACAATAGTAGCGATGGTGATGACCGTGATGTAATTGGTCCTTGTGACGTCAGTGTCTATTGTGACGTCGTAGTAATTGACCAGAGGAAGTCTGGCAGTAGACTTAAAGATGAGTGCATCGTGGTCCTCGAGATGATTTAAAGCAGGCTTACACGATATTGTCCTAGGAGGTATCGTGACATATCGTGGTGAAAAAATAGCGATATTTCGATATATCGTATAGCCTATTTTAAGGTACCGTATATGAATTCACGCGGTGAATTGGTCTTGGGTTGAGTTGGACTGCGTGGTGTGGCTTATGTAGCCATATCGGTTTCGCTCTGAGTTTTCATATCAGTTTTAGCCTGATGACTTCTAATTGGTAAATTTCAACAAAAACTTGAAATCCAGTCGCCAAGATGCTTAAACTAAAACCGATCGTTAATAACACGAAAATAGGACACACGTAATAATTTACCGCCTTACCCTATGGCTTAATGTATACCATATCCATCATTGCGGGAGTGAACTTATTGCATTGGACAACCTAAATATTGCGTACTCTGTTAAAATCATCGTTTATAAAATTTGACATTTCATGTCGTCTTTGTGAAAATATACAAATCACGTGATATTAGGAATGTACTTTAAAATCATAGACATCTGGGCCCGGTTTCACGAAACTTCTTAAGTCTAGTAATTTGCTTAGCTCGTAGTTATTTTTTTAAATCACTACAAATGCATTTCTCGAAAAATCTTAAGATCAAACATACACAATTTTTAAGAAAAAAAACGTAATTTTCATAAGACTGGTATAGAGCAGTCTTAAGTTCAAAACTAGTCAGATAAATATGGCCACCGTGAGAAACAACATTCGATAGAAGGCATGATTCACCCTGAAAGAATATTCTGGGATCGGCAGAATCCGCTTGACATATATTATGCACATAAAATACTGTCCCAGTATCGTTCATCAGTTAACTATCCTTTTCAGCCGATTTAGAAAGACCAACAAAGCGATCTAATAAGGCATTTTTAATGTCGTGATCAATGCTATTTTAGCATTAATGAACATCCAATTATGACGTAATAATAGTGAAACGTCACAGGTATAATCAGTCATAGACCAAGCAAGTTCTTGTTACATTTCCCCGACGTTAAAGAGGAGCTTTAACTATGCTACAAATCCATTCGCTCATGTCTTTCACTGGTATAGTGGCATATGAAATAAACAAACTATACTATAGGCTCTAATAATAATTTTAATGCGTAGCCGATGTCACTGTTACTGATGTAGTCCCCCTGGTTATCGGGGTAATGCTAACCATGTTAGCCGCACCTCCGAATTAGTAATCATTTCACGAATTAATCAATTAAATTTGAACATTTTCATTCGTATAAAACCAAATAAATTTTTAAAAACATCGAACTATATATAGTAGAGTTCCTGTCGGATTATGTGTCTGGATTATCCACCACTTTCCTACATCTGTTAGATTTAATTACCCAATCGCAAATCCCCCATCACTTTCATCAGCTTCACCTTTTTGGCCCCGAACCTACCCCATGCACATGGGTATAACAATTTTGTTGGAGTTCAACAAATGGTTTCAGAGGAGAAAGGGTGATAGAAGGAATGCTTATGATATTTGACCGTTTACATCACACGCCACCGTCTAACTCACCACCCCACCTAACCACGTGACTGGAACCATGCCACTTCCCTGATTCATCACACTCACCCCAAAAATTGTTTCTATAAAGCTGTTGCTCTCGAAATATATTGCTGACCCCAAGATAAACTATAGATTGTTCGGTCGATGATGCGTCATCGCAAACCCCCACGTCAACCGCTTTGAAATTTTGAACCCCAAACCTCCCCACCCCAACCCCCACTCACCCCACACATGCACGCATGTTCATACGCACGCACGCGCGCACACACCCCGCCATTCCCACCCCCTCAGGGAGCGGAGCCATATGTAAATGTCCACTTGCACTACACACTTATATGGTTGAATTCCATCCAATGGTTTTGGAAGACATATATGTTACAATCAAGTTTTGAGTGCAGACACATGCCCGCCCGCCCGCCGCTCGAGCGCACGCAAGTGCATGTGTTACATGGCATAATCCCCACTTTTCTTCGAAAAACGGGGTAATAAGAAATAATAATGATATATTTTCATTAGACGAGGTGGAAATTGGCGCTTACATTACAATACTAGTGTGACAAAATGTGCGTTAGCTATCCTACAATTTAGTGAATTAATTTACTAATCTTGTCTTGTTTTTAAAGGCAAGAATTTTAGATACAGTGGGTACAGCAGTTCCGGATCATCGGCAATTTCAGATCACTATCTTAGGCCTCTTTCTCATTGCCTAATCCTGTTTAACTATTCCGTGTACTATGTAGGTTAATATGTATCCGATGTATCGGTTTGCATTCACACTGCTGGGAGATAGTCTCGGACTGGACGGTGGTGCTACCTGGTGGACAACGAGATAACGTGATGACCGTAACGCTACCTGGCAGACAGTGCGAGAAAATGGTGACGCTAACGCTACCAGGCAGATTTTGACGAAATAGGCTGTGTTCACATGGGGAAGCAATAGCGATATATCGGAAGATAAACCGCCGATTTTGAGAGATAACTGACGTATTTATTCTGGCACAAGAGCCAGTTCAATGAGAATGCTAGCCAGTGTACCTGATATTTACCTGACAAACTTTGGGAAAGTCACCCTATGCGCTTCAACTTTGAAGCTAAACCTACATGTATTTCCAATTCTACTTCAATACTAGCTGACTGATGTGAACTGTTGTTCCTGACGTTAGAGGCCTGAGGCCTGCTGTCAGATGTCCTTTCATTGTATCATTTACCGAAATAGTGGCTGTATGAGAACACAGCCTTAGTCATCAATAAAATTCTTTAGAATTCTAGGCTTACTAGATTTAATATTTTGTTATGTTTTTAAATAACTTCAGTTTATTGAGGACGAAGAAACATAAAAATGTGCATTTCAATTTTATCAGATTTCCAGCATTTAATTCATAATAAATCCTCTCGCAATTAACCACCCTTATGGTCGATACGGAAACAAGCTCATCTCTCACAGTGGTATGACAAAAATGCTTCTATCCCCTTTTTTGGCCTTCTTTGCCGAAGGACGCTGAAAAGACCCAGTAGAAGCAGAAGCAGGACTAGGCTTAACTTTCGCCTTGCTTTTGTGCTTCTTAGGTTGCCCAGTTAGCAGCTTGGCTACAGCCCCTAGTGCATGCGCCTGACGCACTAGCTCCAACTGTAGATTAACCGCCAACCGATTCTGTGCGATGTTGGCAGTGTCTTCTAAGATGGCCCGCGCTTGGCCACCAAATATGCTAGGGCCAGTAAGGGGCGTCCCAAGAAGACGCTCCCTAACGGCAGTAGCTGGACGCATATGGTCAAGGACCATCGGCCTCCTAGACTTCATCCCTCGTGCTTGCACCCCTGCCCATTTATCCATAGACAGCACCAGGCCGTCATTGACACATGAAAGCTCCACAGGGTAGCCTACCCCCGCTTCAGCCCACACCAACTGAAGAAGGCGATAAGAATGATTGACAGCACTCATTGCTGCCCTCACCCCCTCATCGCATAGGGACAGGACTTCATCATGGTGTACCTGAGACTTGTGCCCCAGCGCCGGGGCGGGGCCACCTGCTCCATCACTCTGGCCACCCAGTACCCAGCAGTCATCCTCGGTGACCATTGGGACAACACCATATCTGTCATATTCCCCCCGTGGGATACAACACCTCGCCTGCACCTCCCTGGAGGCCGCAGGAAGCTGGCCCTTGGTCAGGAGTTGTTTGCTATAAATAGCATCCAATAACTCCATAAACCTTGGATCCAGTCCAATAGACTGGATCTGGGCAAGATCCCCGTCCTAATCGATGCCACCGGGGTGCATCCTCCTCGGCCGTGGTCGAAACCACAGATGGGTCTACCCTGCCTAACCAAGCCAGAGTCTCTGACCAGTCTGTCTACGAGGAGGACACGCCCGTGAACACGTCACCCGTTGACGTGTTCACGGCCCTACAAGCAACGGCCTCCCGGCTAGGAGCCATTGCTGATATGCCAGGAACTCCGTACGGTTCCGCTGCCACCCCATGAAAAACACCAGTCCATGGAGTAGGCCCGCACGGAAAACCAACGACACCCCATGCCTGACCGCCGGACCAGGCGAGATAGGTGAGTACCATGCCTGGCCAGCCACACCCGTCACCATGTCGGTTGGCGGCAAACCAACCATCACGGGACCGGTGCCCAGTACCGGAGTGGCCTCAACCACGGGCGGAGCCGCTGCCCTGGCTTGCGTCAAGTCAGACAGATCGAGGACGGTTCCATCCAGGACGGAATCGAACACCATGCTCTCCACCCACGGCATCTCAGGCCGCAGCAATCTCTCCTCGGCCTCCTCGTCTTCAGACCCCGAAGAGTCGTCACTAGACGAGGAAACCGTGGAGCCGTCCTGGCGGATGGCTCCCATGCCTGACGGACCGGCCACCGCTACTGGACCACCCGGAGGTGGCCGCAGAGAGACAGAGCCCATCAGGCCGGAGCCCGACGGGACTGCCAGGGAGCTGTACGAGACGGCTCCCTCGGTGGCCAGTCCAGAACCCTATCCAAGGACAGGGTCCGACCCAAGCACGGGAAGAGACTGCCCTACAACTTTTGGAAGCAGGGACGACACCAGCGTAGGCAGAACGCTATGCAAGAAGCCTTGCATAGCAGGACCAAACAACGCCGGCGGTGCCGTCTCCACGTGGAACGCCCCCAAGGGCCGAAACAGATGCTCCACGATTTGCTTTCAGACTGCTTGACCCCACGTTAGACCCTGCCAAGTCCTTCTGGGAAAGGAACTTGACCATCATGTCGGACGACCACACTGCACAAACGTTACACCTACTGTCAAGATTTCATTTGGTACAACGGAAACAGACATGGTCCTTGAATAGAACCCGTACAAATTTATGGCACATGATGGCGGGGCTGGCTTGGCCTATAAATAAGCACAAACCAACAATAAGCAAGCGGAATGAAACAGGAATGGAAGGCAGACAATTAATTTTCAAATAATTTGATCATAAATTAAATGTTAACCCTCCCACACCCCACCCCGCAACGTTACAGCAAAGATCGCATTGATTATGACGACAAGAACGAAGCGGGCAATAATACACCCATAAACTGATCTTCAAGGATGTATAACGGAACCAGGAATCATATCGCATAGCATTCGGGGTATATTTACTAATCAATATAAATTATACTCCTAACGAAGGCCAAAACGATATGTGAAGAAACAACAAAATGTAAACACACTGCTGTAGCACACGGTAAAACCGCAGACCACACATCTAAATCAAGAATTTTGAAACCACCGATCATTGCAAACAGATCGTGATAACACGCAAAACTTGAAAATTCCAAAGTTTTTCTGGCACCAATAAAGTACGCAGCACCCAGAATCAGATGCGCGAATTAATGAAACATTTTCTTCACATAAAAATCTGAGACAACACAGGTGTGACGTCACCTGCTCGGATCTGACGGAGAACGACGTCAGCCGATTTTCGTGTTAAAACAGCGTAAAGCCAACACCTTATTTCATATCTGCCGATCGCCTGTTGGGGTTAAAGGAAGGCGATCAATCTGGCATATTTCGTTGTTAACACACGTCCCAGATTCGGGGTCAGAAATTGGAACATGCGACACAGACAAAATTTTGTAGACCTAAGTCTTTTAACTATGGAATAACATGGAATTATACAACCAGGTTATCATTGGCTCCATCCATGGTAATCCAATATAATCCTTAGAGAGCGCACAAAGCTATCACAATACACAGAAAAAGACTTAGAAACTTAAGACTCCAACTGCACAAAAAAGCATGTAGCTCTTGTTGCTATGCAAACAAGAATGAGCTTCATGGCAAACGGGTACATGGCAGTTGGGAGCCGAGTACCCGGTTCCAGGAGTCGGTAAAGATTACTAAGTCTATAGTCCTAGGGCCAGATATCCAGGACAGCTTGTATCAGAAGTAATAGAATGGTGAGTATTGATCGAAGGAGAATTGCACCACCAAACTGCCAAAAGGGTTTGTCCTAGCACCACCAAAAACTGGTGAGCCACCAAAAATGGTACACACATGCCCATATTTGGGCATATCCAACCCTACTTCCGGTCCGCAGGAGGAAGAGTATAAAAGGAGCTGACTTGTAGAGCTCAGATCATTCAGACTTAATCTCACAGAGAGAACAAGTATCAGGCTACTAGAGAAGTCAATCCAATAGACTATGTTGTTAGTATCCACCACCACCACCCCCCACCACACCCCAAAAGTAATAAGTCTGTATCATTGTTATTGTTCCCATCTGCTCACTTTGTGAAACTATTTGGGATATTGTAATCACCTCCATCCATCCAGCTATCACCTCATAAATCATTTGGCAGAAATCAATTAAATTTGTTACATACATTGTACAAGATTGCAAGACAAAATTTGTATCTTGCTTCACCCTGGTGCATGGTCAAAAGATCAAATATCATAACAAACTATGATGCTTCACTTCAAACAAAATAAATATAGAAGGCTTATGAATATCAGAGGGCTTGATAAGCTTTTCAATAATTGGGTGAGTCACTCTTAGAAATTTTGTAAATTGTTTTTTGGGGAAATTAGTTAGGCTTTTTAAATTAAGTTATTATACATTATTAGCAATAGAACTGAAATTTAATTGGGTGATTGGCTATTTCGGTACTCATGATGTTAAAAATTAATTGGGTGATTAGCCATTTTTATTGGACGAAAATGCAAAAACCCTGCTTATCTAGAGCTCTGATGAATATTCTTATCAATGACCATGAGCACAGACCATTTGACCACAAAAGTAATTGTCTCATCCACTCTCATTAGCATGGGTCCAAGTTTGTGCGCAGCATGATTAACATAACATAAGAGATGAACTGCTAAGTTGAGGTAAAAGCAAAATGTTATTGTTGAGAAAGCTCTTGAATTTTGTCATTATCAAACTGACCTTGACCTTTTGATACCAAGATGATTGTCATGCCATCTCATTATAAGAAAAGATGTCCCTGTCTGCTTAACCAAACATGAGATATAAACTGCTAAGTGGAGATTAAAATGTTATTTTTCATAAAGACCAGGGTGTAGCAAGGATACAGTGATCATGACCGTTGACATTTTTCCACTAAGGTCCCATTCCTACCCATGATAAAGAAGCATGTGTCCAACTTTGGCTGATTAAGCAAACACGAGACATAAACAGTGAAGTTGAGCTAAACAGAAATCATCACTATTGAAAAAAAAACCATTTTTCGCCAAGACCACAATTACCTTTGACCTTTTGACCCCGAATGATACTGTGCCTCTCATTACAAGGAAGCATGTGTTTAAGGTTGGGTCCAGTATGATTAACCAAACATGCAAGTGCTGAAAAAACAGTCATTTACCTATATCACAATAAAATTGACCGTTGACATTTTAGGTCAAAGGTCATTGTGTTGTGCCCCTTGATTATAAGGAAGTATGTATACAGGTTTGGGTCCAGGAAGATTAAGCAAACATGAGATATTAACTGCTAAGTTGAGCCAAACACAAAATATCAATGTTGAAAAAACCCCAAGTTTGAGTCTAGTATACTTAACCAAAGATGAGATATGAACTGGTGAGTTGAACTAAATGCAAAATGTTAATATTGAAAAGCAACGGTTCTACCAATGTCATAGTGACCTTGACCTTTTGACCCCAATGTCATCATGTGATGCCTTCTCATTATCGGGAAGCATGTATCCCAGTTTGGGTCCAGTATGATTAACCAAGGTTGAGATACAAATTGATAAGTTGAGCCAAAGGTAAACATGTGTCCAAGTTTGGGTCCAGTATGATAAACAGAGAAGTTGAGCCAAATGGAAAATGTTCATGTTGAAAAAACAATGTTTCACCAAGGTCACAGTGACCTTGATCATTTCCCTTTTGACCTCAAGGTCATTGTGAGATGGCGTGTCATTATAAGGACAGATGTGCCCAAGTTTAGGTCCAATATGAGTAACCAAACCCGAGATATACATGTAAACAGATAACTTGAGCTAAACGTAAATTGGACGCTGCAGCAGCCGGAAGACATGCAGGGTATTGCAATAACTCGTTTTACTTCATTTTGGAAATCTTTGTAACATATTTATGGGATATATTGTAATAGATAAGATCTATGAATATGTATACATACATACATACACAGAGGTGACTTTAGGAATAATGTTCACACAAGCGGCCAGTTTATTCTGTACAATTCCACTGAAACACAACATCAGAAAAAGGCCATCATTTTAACCCTTTTATGGTCATACCAGCCAAAACTGGCCTCTCTTATGGTCTTGTGGAATGTCCATTTACAAGGCAAGAGAATATAATTTTCAAAAATTATATTCTCTTGGCCTGTAAATGGGCATTTAATTGGCAAATATTAAATTTTTTGGACCAAATTTGACCATTAAAGGGTTAATTCACGTTCATGTTCTAGTTTTGAAAAGAATTATTAAATTTCTGATCAGTGAATACCCATTGCTACTAGTGTGCATATGAACTTAGCTCTGTCACCTCACTCATTTATAACCGCCGACCCACTCCCAGGCTTGATATTTAGCCCTGGAAACCTTCCCCATTTCCTGCGCATGCAGTGTTTCTAATTTTGGAGGTTCCAGGGACCCCACACCTAGACATCTAGGGGTCCCAACATGAAATCTGGGGGTCCCAAACTGAAATTTTGCATTCCTATGCAGTATTTCTCATCCATGCTAAAATTAGAGAGTACCATGGGTGCACTGCTATGAATTATGGGGCTCTCATGCTAGATTTTTTTTTGTGCTAAAAAAACTATGAAACTAATTAACATTTAAAAATCAGGCACAATTTTCTGGGGTCTCATGGGACCCACTACCACAAGTTTTGGGGATCCCCAGTTACATTTTGAGGGGTCCATACCCTCAAAAGGTCCATTATGAAAAAGCCTGCTCCTGTGTACAGCTCAGAAAAAACTTATCACACACTGCTGAATATTTTGAACAAAATTGGATTGGAGGACATTGCTGCCTAAGACACCAATGACTTCCAATCCAATTATGTTCAAAATACTCATCAGAACATTTCATACATTGTGTTCAAAGTTGTCCTTAAACTAACATGTTTCTGTTTTGGAAACATTTTAACTTATTTATGAGGCATACTGTATCGCATGGTAGCTTTGGAATTGATATATCAAGAACCTTTCAGTAAAAGGGTTAAGAAAATATATTGTCTTGAAACTCACTTGAAACCAGCATTTATCATTAATATTAATCGGTATGTTATCACCTAATTCATGGTACCAACACAAGCCGCATGACAGGAGAGCTCTTAAATATGTTGAAAACGATTGTATACATGCATGCATTAGACTACATGCATATATGTACAAGCATGTGTGGCCATCGCATGTGATGTCCCCCCCCCCACCACATAGTTATTGGGAAGGTGTTCTCCTTCCACTCTTACATGTATCCCACTTGTCGGCTCTAACCACACACAGAAAAGGGAAACAACAGAGGGATGAATTTCTAGCTACGATCCGTCTATTGCCAGCTAGGATCTGCACACTTTACGCATGTTAGAATCGATTTGACAAGTTAAATCCTGAATTCCAAGAATTTAAATTTCAAGGTAACTATACAGGTAAGATTTTGAATACTTTGAAAAGAAGCAAAAAATTATCAGATCATTCAGACTCTGGATCTCACAGAGTAGAGACCAAGCATCAGGCAAAGACATCCAACGGACCTTTCCAACTTTAGCTATGCCCCACCCATCCCTAGTTAATCTCTGCACACACCTCGCTCGTGTCGGGATCAGGGGTTGAAATAAGGCCCTTTTATATGCACAATATAATGCAGGTAAAAAATGGCTGGTGAAGGTAAATTTGTAGCACTGGGTGCATGCACATTTCTGGCTCATAAGCCATAATGTTAGCCCTCTCCGCCAAATCCCTGAAAAAAAAAAAGGAAATTCTTTACGACATAAAACTTATTCTGTTGAATATTTTGAAATTAATTTGACTGGAAGAAGTTGCTGCCCAAATTAATATCAAAATATTCAACAGTTTTCCTGTATGGCTGTGTTGAAACTGAAATATAGAGAATTCATAGGTGTCAGGTGAAAGGATTAATTTATGCGCATGTAGATTTTTTGCTGTGCGGCCAAAATCTAAATGTTAGATGCACTTTGTGCATGTAGAACAAAATTCTTATTTCTACCCCTGGTTGGGATCGATCGATCACCGAACTCCCTGACAATCAATTTCCAGAAAACTATGCAGGTAAGGTGTTGAACATTTTGAAACTAATTTGACTGGGTGCTGTTGCTGCCATATTTCTGCCTATAGATTCAAAATATTCAACAGCATGTTTATTAAATAGCAAGGACATACAATTCATACAAGGTGTCAGACTATTAAGCGTTAAAGATGGACAATTTCAAATCATTCATAACCCCCAACAGACCCCCCTTTAGTGGGTTGGTCTGTAGTTTTATTAACCACTATAAAAACATACTTACCGTTCAATCACTACTTGCTAAATCAAATATCTGCATTTAGCTATCAGAATAAAGTTTTTATTCTTGCCTATACACTCCCTAATGCCTATACCATCACCATGTAGACCCTCCACCAGGCTTCTGGTAGAGGGACCCCCTGCATTAGCCTTACACTAGACTGGCACCAGTCTGTACTCACTCCTTGGTGACGCTTGTCACTAAGCACGCTCGCGCATGCGCAGTAGGTCCCACTTGTGAAAACTGAATCACTTTTCTAAATTTAAGTGCTGTACATCCAGCCTAGATTCTCAAATCAATACCCAGCGGGGTGGCTGAGGCCGGGTCGTAGTGATTGAACGGTAAGTATGTTTTTATAGTGGTTAATAAAACTACAGACCAACCCACTAAAGGGGGGTCTGTTGGGGGTTGTTATTACACCACAAAAACATCCATTACCGTTCAATCACTACTTGCTAAACCCGTAGATTTGGTCAGTGCCCCACTACGAAACTTTGGTGGGAGGTGATTTGAGAATCCATAAGCAAGGATAAAAATCAAACCAAACATAAACAAATGTTAATAACATAACATAATGGTGCATCCTAATCAATCACACAGTGATTAACAACCAAATAAAACTTTAAACATAAAGATTTAAACCAACAACCAAGGAACAACTCTCACCATTCTCCGCAGACGCACAGTCCTAACGAAAATGGTGGGATGTGCTTGGTAAATGGTCTTCAGCCTTCTTGGTTAAAATAGTAATGTTCCTAAAGAAAGATGCCGCTGCGCTCTGGTCTTTCAAATAAAAAGAGGTAAAAGTAGACTCAGATTTCCATCCTGCAACTTGCATAACTTCGCCATCCCTCTAACATCATGAGCCTTAATGTGAGAGAGATTGACTTGCTCAGGAGAAGCAATCTCGTAGCATAGTTGAATGGTGTCACAAATCCATCTAGCGATGGATGCTTTAGAGACCGGTCTGGCTACCCCTTCCGCGTAGGGAACCCATAAGTGAGACGGATCGGATCTTTTAAAATCGGTACGACGCTTATAAGCCTTAAGAGCTCTGACTGGACACCAAAATCTGTCAGATGGAGAAAACGAAGATAAAGAATTAAAAATAATCAGCTTAGCTGGATAACGGTTTGATTGCGTTTTTGACAAAAAATCCCTTCTAGGATATAATACCAAACCGTCCCCAGCTTCAATAAATCTATCCTTTTCAGCGGAAAATGCATGGATCTCAGATCGTCTTCTAGCAGAAGCAGCCGCTACTAGAAAAACCGCCTTAAAAGTTAAAAGCTTTAAGCTAATCGAGGCGATAGGTTCAAAATGATGCCCTGCCAAAACATGAAGAATCAGCGCCAAGTTCCAGGAAGGTAACGGTTTAGCAATAGGAGGCCGAATATTACCTAAACCTCTGATGAACCCATTCAGCACCTTAGTATCCTTAACATCTGCATTTAACAAACAAGGAAGAGAAGATGCTAAGGAAAATCTATATCCTCTAACCGTGTTAGCAATCAGATGAAGGGAATCGAAGAGATAAGATAAAAAGTCTAACACTTGGGATATAGAAACAGAATCGGGCACGAGATCATGATTTGAGCACCATTCTCCGAATATCTTAAGTCGACCCTTGTAAACTCTTCGGGTCGACTCCCTCCTGGCCGAATTAATAATTTCCTGAGACCTTGCAGAAAATTTATTCTCAGTGACCGAGCACTCGATATTCTCCAAACACACAGACTGAAGATTCCTGGGTTTGGATGAAGGCACCTTCCCCTTACTTGGGATAACAGATCTGGGGACACTGGCAGCAGACGTGGGAAGTCTACTAGAAGATCGAGAAGGTCTACGAACCAGATCCTTTTTGGCCAAAATGGAGCTATCAACAAAATCTCGCATACTTGATCCTTGACTTTCTTCAGAACCAGGGGAAGCAGGATAGTCGGAGGGAACGCATACGCGAAGATTCCTGTCCAGGACTGAGACAGGGCGTCCACCGCCAACGCCTGATCGTCCGGAAAAGGAGACATGAAAGAGATCTGGGCATTCAGAGAGGTCGCGAACAGGTCTACATGGGGACGATCCAGGAGGTTGAAGATCGCTTTGACAACCGACCTCTTTAACTGCCACTCTGTGTGGGCGAATTTGGAAGGGCGAGACAACTGATCCGCCAGAAAATTCAGACATCCTGGTACATGGGAGGACACCAGGAAAATCTGCTTCATACGACACCACATGAGGAGATTCCACACCTCCAAACAAAGGCGAGACGACTTCGTGCCTCCCTGCTTGTTGATATACGAGACTACTGTGGAATTGTCTGATCGAATCGAGATCTTGAGGCCCTGCACTTGATCCGACCAGGCAAGGAGAGTCTTCTTGACAGCCCACAATTCCAGAATGTTGATGTGGGCTGACGACTCCTCTCGGGACCACAGGCCTGAGACCGAAAGGGAACCCCAGACCGCTCCCCATCCCTCCTGGGAAGCATCTGTAAAAATGACCGCCTGAGGAGAAGACTTGACCAGAGGAACACCCATCATCAGCAGAGAGCGATCCTTCCAAAAATCTAGGTGGGGCCTCAAATGATCTCTGACCGGGATCTGATGGTACATTGAATGGGTCGACTGTTTCCACAGGGACATTAGATACATTTGGAAAGGTCTCCTCATCAGCGCCGCCCACGGAATGATGTTCTCGACGCTGACCATCAAGCCTATCACCCGGAGAAAGAATATTGCTCTGACCACGGCAGAGGAAGCCAGAATTTCCATGGCTACTAGGATTGCTTCTACTCTTACCTCTGAAGGGAAGACTAAGCCTTGACCAAGGTCGAAAGCCACACCTAGGTGGGTGAAAACCTGAGACGGGACCAAAGATGATTTTTCTAGATTTAAAACCCATCCTAGACTGGAAGCCAGACTGCAGACCTCTGGAATGATGCTTGCCAGAATTGAGGCAGATTCTGCTTTTAGCAACCAATCGTCTATGTAAACGTGAAGGGGAATAGAATGACTGTGCAGAAAACCTGCCACTGCTGACACTAGGCGGGTGAAGAAGAAAGGGGCCGTGGTCAAGCCGAACGGCATGACTCTGAATTGCCATACCCTCCCCTTGAACGCGAATCTCATGAATTTTCTGAATGGAGGGTGGATGAGAATGTGAAAGTAGGCGTCCTTGAGATCTATGGACGCTGTCCACATGCCTGGACTCAGACCGGCGATAATCTGAGATACCGTCTCCATCTTGAATTTTGGGGTGGATATATGCAGATTTAATCTCTTCAGATTGATGATTGGACGCCATCCACCTGATTTCTTGGGGACTAGAAATAGAGTTGAGTAGAATCCCGGGTCTACTCTCCAACATGGAACCTCTTCTATAGCCTTCTTCAACCACATTGACTCCAATTCGTCTTCCAAGGCTACCAACTTCTCCAGATTGGATGGAACTGGAGTCCATTTGGGCTGGTAAGACAGAGGAGGAGGCAGTTCCATCCAAGATGGAGCATAACCCCAGCGGATTTGATCTAACAGCCAGGAGTCCTGAGCAAGGGCTTGCCATGTCTCCCAGAACAGAGACAAGCGCCCTCCTACTGGCACGCTGGGAAGAAGGGATTGCACCGATAGATCCAAAGGTTGTAGAAGAGGAGGAAGGACTGGTAAATGAGATTGGGAAAGGCCTGCCCGGGCTGAGGCCACCCCTTCAAACCCGTCTAGGTTGAAAACCTCTAGAGGAGCGTCCTCTAGAACTAGACCTGTAACCTCGAGAGAAAAATTGACCCCTTCTCACCTGAGGAGGGGCTTGACGAACCTGGGCTCTAGGTCTATGAGATGAAATGGATTTAAAACGATCCTCCTCCGCAGATCTGGAATGGGAAGGAGAGGACCGATTAGAGTTCGTAAACACCCTTGACGGATAAGCCCCATATTCATCCGGCCTAAGACTCTTCCTCCTGGGAGAGGAGGAGGGACTCTTCACCGCAGAAGAGTCCCTTTTAACTGACGGCCTCAAAATCGAAATCTGATCCCGCAGATCCTTATCTGATCTGAGACGATCAGACTCCGCCCTAAGGATCGATGTAGAATTCTGACCGAAAATATCTGATCCGAAAGGCGGAGCAGATATCAGGTTACTCCTGAGGGAATCAGAAATATTCACCTCAGCAAGCTTCCTTGACCTTCTCTTAGAGGTGATGAAACCTAGTGAACGGCAAACTGAATTCAACGAACCTCTTGACAGGTCAACTAACGAATGCAATATCTCCGGAGGAACCTGACCCCCTTTCTCGTGAGTTTTGAGCATAGCCTCTGAAAGAAGGGCCAAAAAGTTTGCTGACTTCAACTGAGCCCGACAGACAGACTCCCATCTAAAAAGGTCTGATGAAGATTCTACCTTAGCCGCTTCCTTCAGATGCGATGAAAGAACATCCCATGTCGGACCATTAAGAGATTGAGTAGAAGCCAATCTAATGTAATCCTCTTTCGGAATCTGAACTGGAGCATCTACCTTGGGAGTAAGAGAAAAATCCTTCAGTTGGACATCGTTAATGTAAAAATCTAACATGTCTACTACCAAGTTATCTACCGGAAGAACAGAAGGAACATTAGCTGAAGAGACCGAAGATGACAGCGCAGAACCAAACGACGGAGGATCAAGCGAAAATTCATCCTGAAGAGGAAGAGATAGAGACGAAGTTATCCATTGATGAGCCCTAGACCAGTCATCTGGCGAGGCCCTCTCGTGATAGAACCTCTTCAGATCCCTGGCCCTGACTGATCTTTGAGTAGCCTTGACAGAAAGGTGAGACGGAGAAGAAGAAGAAGAAGAAGAAGGAGGAGGACAGATGTCTGAATCTAGCGAAACAGAAGCATCAACGATCCTCAGAGAGGAAGGAGAAGCTAAAGCTCTAGAAGGAGCGTCCGAGAGAGTGTCCAACGTCAATGGAGACTGATAAGAACTAGCAACACGGGCCTCAGGCTGACTAGAACTGAAAAAATAAGGATCCAACTCACTAGCTGAAAATCTGGACAAAATTGAAAATCTAGCTGAAATAACAGATCGGTGAAGAGAGGAATCGCGGCTTACTGAAAACAAGGAAAAATCTAAACCCGAATCAACTATCTGGAACTCTAATTCTGGAGACAGAACGACCGAAACAATAGGATCCGAATGATCAAACTCCGGAGAAGATGAAGAATAAGAAGGCAAAGTAGGAACAGACGGATCAGAAGAAGAAGGTATGTGAGACGCCGCAGAATAATTTTGCTGAATGGAAGCCGGAATATGAAGAAAACCTGGAGGCGGAGATATAGATGATGGATGAAAAAGAGAAGACGAATTAGAAACATGAGAAGACGAAAAATCCCTAGCAGACAAGCCAGATACAGACGAAGAGGACGGATGACTACCACTCTTCTGAGAACCTGCTTGAGAGAACAAGGAAGGAGATGAAGAACGAGAGAGAGATACTACCTCACGAAAGGAATGATGACCAAAATCTGACGCCGAAACAGACTGAGCACTAGAAGAACGATCAGAATAATGTCTATCAAAAACGGGAGGACCGGCGCGAAAATAACTAGAATCGGAATTAACAGACCTATTACTGGACTGGGAATCTGAGTTATTCGGAAGCTCATAACTTGATGCATAAACAGAAGTTCCCGTCGGGACTGAAACACCGAGACCGGAAATAGAACGCTTCATATCTCCTAATCTGAAAGTAGAAAAACTGTCACCAGAAGCGGAAATAGCAAACCCCGAAACGGAACCGGAAGTCGCTTGCAAGGACTGGTCAAAACGACCCGGACCTGCATAAGTTGAACCGGAAGTGTCTACACCACCCCCGGAACCGGAACTAACCAAAACTGGGCCGGAAAAGGAGGATGTATGCAACAACGGATCCAACTGACTCGGATAAGCATAATTCCCACCGGAAGTAGTCACACTACTACCGGAAGAAGAGCCTGACAATCCGGACACTGAACGGTGCATAGACGGGTCCAACAGACCCGGATGCACATTCTTCCTACCGGAAGTAGCAGCACTACTACCGGAAGCGGAAGTCGACGAACCGGAAACGGAAGACGCCATATGATGCACCGCCGGGTCCAACAGACCCGGAACTACATTGTTCCTCCCGGAACCGGAAACTCTATAGCCGGATACTGATGAACCGGAAACGGATGTTGACGCATAAGCCATATTCTCATGAGTCACCGGATGTTCAGCCAAGCCAGAAACAATCACGGTGCTCATTTCCGGATGCCCGGTAAAACCAGAAGACATTCCGGACAGCCAACCCGCTTGCCCGGACAAGCCAGGAGCATAGACGGGTGCTTCCTTAGAGGCGATCGGCGATCTTACCACCTTCCTTGCAATTGGAATCACTGTGAACCGGACCTTAGCTTGAGGTGACACATCGGAAGCTTCCGCCCCCAATACCACCGCTTGAGACTTAAGCTGGTCCTCAAGTCTAACATGGTCTTTGACCTGGCTCCTACCGGAGGATACCTTACCAGGTTTCTTTCTTGTCTCGCCGGACTTTCCTTTGGGAGACTTGATTTGTTGTCTTGATGTTAAGGAAACCGGCTTTCCCCACTTACGAGATCGCGACTGAGGGCTAAATTCGGAGTCTGATGACTCCTCTTTAGCGGCCTTAATAGCAGATGTAATACGCTCGTCCAAAGATTTCGTCAATACATTCGCAAAGGATTCAAATCTGGCGAATAATGCCATAACCGGATCTGTGATAGAGGAGCTGCCCCCCTCCTTTGTTGAGACCGACGTATTAATAGAGGTGGAAGCAGATGCTACTGCTTTAGGACCTTCAACAATGGAGGGAGAGCGACCTGAGGGCAATGCAGGCTTAACCACGAAATCCTTAAAAAACGCTTTAGATACGACCAATGGCCAACCCTTGCACACTCCACACATTTTTAAAGGGGTGCAGGTGGTACACCTCAGGCAAACATGCCCCGTATAATCCTTAGCGTGAACCCGATCACACTTATTCGACGCACACTTTATTTTCTCAGAAGATACTGACACATCCTATAAAAAATAAGAAATGATGCGAAATAAAGCAACTAGCTTTAAGCAAACCTGAGATATCACAGACGCTATGCCTTGGCCTATTTAAATAAAGTGTTTGAAGAAAGAATCAGTAAAGATTCTGATATATGTTTGAGAGCACTAGGACCTACGTTACTAGGAGTGGTACTGGCTATTATTATTATTACATGGTTACTCTTGATGGTATATAATAGGCATGGTTACTCTAACCTCGAAAACGGGAGTAGTGACACGAAAACTGGTAACTCCAAACGTTAGAGTTACAAACACCTCTAAAACACCATGATATATAAGTTAAACATAACTTAGGAAGAATAGACTTCATGGTAGGCATTCCCGAGTCAACTCGTGATAACTGGAAAATTTCTAGTTAGCAAGCTAAAACTTTTATATCGATTTGATAGCTGACAGTACTGTATAGCTAGCAGAATATTTGAAAAGTGATTCAGTTTTCACAAGTGGGACCTACTGCGCATGCGCGAGCGTGCTTAGTGACAAGCGTCACCAAGGAGTGAGTACAGACTGGTGCCAGTCTAGTGTAAGGCTAATGCAGGGGGTCCCTCTACCAGAAGCCTGGTGGAGGGTCTACATGGTGATGGTATAGGCATTAGGGAGTGTATAGGCAAGAATAAAAACTTTATTCTGATAGCTAAATGCAGATATTTGATTTAGCAAGTAGTGATTGAACGGTAATGGATGTTTTTGTGGTGTAATAACAACATCGTGATTATCACATCAGCATACACGTCACTTTATTGATCATGACATCATATGATAGATGGATAAACTGGAACAGTGAATGCCTTGTTTGTACTATTGAGAATGCAGTTGTAGTTATTACAGCATAGAGTTACATGAGTCGGCTAACAAGCGATGAAATGGATGAATCTGATCTGTTGATCAAGTATATGATGTCATAATCAATTACAACACATGTAGGCTGAAGTCACAATCATAATCGACAGAAATACTCCATAATTAAGCTGGAGCAGTCTTTCAGTTGCACGACTTGTATGACTTTGATGGATTTATTATTTAACCTTTTGTTTAATAAACATTCTGTTGGAAATGTTGACACTAACTTGACTGGGTACTCTTGCTGTGAGGCAGCAACACCACCCAGTCAAATTAGTTCAAAAATATTCACACAGCTTACTTGTATAGTCACCTTGGTATTGGGATTCTGGGAATTCCTGGATTCTATCGATCCTAACACGGGCAAAGTGTGGCCGGATATTACCTAGAAATGGACGGGCATAGCTAAAAGTGGATTCATCTATTGATTATGGCATCTTATACTGACATATTGGACCCCTCCATTTAAGCAGACACTTACTGAGCGATCTTCTTAGCTATGCTCTCATCTGGCACAGTCACAAATGCCATTGAATATAGACCTGAGACTCGCTGAGATCCATCTGTAGTCATCTTTGTGTTGAACAATCTGTGGAAAACTGAGCGCAGATGAGGCATAGAATACCAGAATATCCCGGAGAACTGAAATAATGAAAACACAAGTCTTCATAGAAGAATTCATAGTCATGCCTAAATAACGACGTCCATCTCCCTTTGAAAGGGCTATACATGTATGTATGATTACTGCATTATGCAGCTGTAGTAGTAGAAACGTCCTCCAGCTGCAATCAGTCCTTCTTCGCTTTTGACCACTGTGGTTTATCCTCCGCCAAAATCTTTAACTTCCTCATGTCCATTTTGATAGAGCCTGAGTATACGGAGTCCTGTTTTCTTGAGGTCACCTCACAGCATGCTTAACAGATGTATGCAATGACACCCCCCCCCCCCCTCTCCTGCCTTTATACTTGCTGGCTCCAAGTATGGCATCCGTAGCACATCGCCAAACATGGACCATTTTTGCTGGTTGACTGCTATTGACAGCAGCAGTGTATTACACATCTTGTATAGTGTACCGTTGGGAATTATGCTGTCTGGCCATGGGTGTCCAGTGAAGGTGCAGAGATGTTTGCAGTGGTAGGCATCAAGTTAGTTTAACTAGAGCTGCCTTTGGCATGTTTGGAGCTGTTTGTAAAAATGGAGGGCGTAGATGATGATATAAGTTGAAAGTTATGGACGGAAATATTCAATGAAAAGAATCTGACATAAACTTTGTAAAGTAATGTGTGAATAGTTTGTATATATATTGAACAATCATATGCGTAGTTGCGGTGGCGGCAACCGGTACCGGTCAATGCGGCTGTTCGTGACGTCAAGGTTCGGCAACCAACATGGAGAATTGTCAGAACACTCTGTCGCGTATGTGAGTAATCGCTAAGCGTCACACATGGTGAGTGTCAACATCATCATCATCTTTTATGTTTCACTGGTGGCAGTGATATCCAGTCTAGTCTCGGGTTGTAATCACCAGCATCACCACAGTAATATCTGTTGTATAAACAAAGCAATGGCGGAAGAACATCATAATAAACACAGACTTAACTGGAAGGAGGGTGAAGACATTAATCGGTGGATTCTTCGGGTCGAGGCGTATGGTCATTCCCAGAGCTGGGATGATAAGCGAATTGCTGGGAAAGCCGCTTTGGGACTCCCGGATGATAAACTGGATTTTTTATTGACTCTCACAGAAAAACAAGGGCAATCATGGGGGGAGCTTAAACTTGCTTTGTTAGCAGAATACAAGAAAAATCTTCATTCTTGTGAAAAGGAATTTCTTTCATGTCAACGTCAGCCTGGCGAGTCATTTAATATTTACGCGTTGGTAAACGAGCTTAATGGATCGCATCCCCTGTAAATCTGAAAATGCACTATTGTAGCGATTCCTCAGTCTGTGTTCGGACTAATATGTTATGTAGTTAGTAAAAAAAGAGAGGGTCAGACTGGTTGTTGGAAACCTTGACCATACATCATCATTTTACGAGCCATTAGCCATTGGCTTGTTATTGCCTCAGTGTTTTGTTGTAGTATGGCTTGCTCAGTCCAATTCAAAAATTCTTTCTTTGATATCTAGTTTGTTCTTGAATGATTTGACTGTTGTTAATTAATTAAGTCTCCTCGAAACTGTTAGATTTAAGAGTTTAACCCTTAGCACTCCGATGTCAATATTCTATCTTTTGCTGTGTAAATAACAAAGAAACTGGTGTACACTATTCAACAGTTTGGTTGATGATGTTGCTGTCTACAACAGCAACATCCTCCACCAAATATGGCGAAAAATTACCATCTTTTAATTTAATATGAAAATGTAAAATTGGAACAGGTTATCACAAATGATCAACTTTTAATTTAATATGAAAATGTAAAATTGGAACAGGTTATCACAAATGATCAACTTTTAATTTAATATGAAAATGTAAAATTGGAACAGGTTATCACAAACTTTTGGAAATGCTGTGGTGCAGATGGGTGCAGGGATCGTACACCTTTTTGTATTTGAAATTCCATGACTTTTCATGACCAAAATTAACAAATTCCATGACCTCATAGAATTAATATCTATGAGATATGTGTTTATGACGTGGCTACTAAATTACTATATGACTTTATTTATTTTTTAATATTGCGTCTTGGAACAACCAATCCAAAGCCTTGTTTTGATAAAATGTTGCCGGGCAATTCCGCGCTATGAAGGACACGAAAAAATTAATAAATTTCCATGTTGGCATTAATAAGCTTGTTTAAATTATAGAATTGATATTGAAGTTTAAAGAAATGAAAAATTTTAGTGCCAAATTTTATTGTTTACTTAGTTACTAGAATTTTACAATGTGGGTTTATTTGCGACCTGATAACACTATAAACAGAAAATCAAAATATCCAGATACCAAATTATTTGAAGCTTTTGTTGTTTATATTAAATTTATAAGAGTTCATTACTAATTGCTTCAGAACATGTGTATAGGTAAAACTATTATATAGTCAGATACTGAAGATTTGACTACATTCATTTGCCCTAGTAGTTGCATAACGTCAGTCACTGAGACAACCACTTTTTGCTCTACTACACATAGTCCAAGCAGTACAAACTTGCCAGTTAGAATTCGCCTCTTTCACAACATACCTACATGTAAGTTATAAATAAGAATAATAGTTGTCACAGTTTTATTTATTTTTTAAAGAATGACATTGAAAATCGCAACATCAGTCACAATGTAACGTCAGTCACAATATTTGTGTAGATGTAACGTCAGTCACAATCATCTTTCATGGGAAATTTGCGTATGTGTTTTGCCCGTTATAGTTTTTTGTCTATAGTCATTCTATTATTACTTTTTCTGTTAAATAGACAAGATTTGTCTGCTCGATTGATGGCACTAAATGTTGATGTTACAGAAATGTCTTCGCCTGACATAGACCAGCAAAATAAATCCCTCAACTTGGAAAAGGTGTTCTCTGATGCTCCCGCTATTAAAGGAATAGTACAAGTACATCATCTAAAAGTTGTTAATTCACAATCATTTTATTATATAGACGGTAGAAATGTATGCTAACAGATTTCTCTTATTTTGCATGATTACCATTTTCCATGATAGTCTAGTAGGTTAAGTCGAAAACTTACCAAAATCGTTCAAAATGTAAAACAAGCATGAAAATTGGCTTACTTATAGATTTTTGTATGCTCTATCCAATAAGAGCAGGACACACATGATTAGACACATATTTTAGCCGCCATTTTGAATTTCATCATGGCTGCTTTCGAAACTTATTTATATAATACCCTACCTTCTAGGACACATATAGATGAATAAGGTGACTTTTTATGTTTTACTATCCAAAGAAGCTGATGTGATTATTTAAAAATACATAGCTTATTTCCGTATATCAATATTCTATATGGAACAAGCAAAAATGCAGGATTTACAACGAAATTGTTATATTTTGAATTTCATTGGCAGGATCACATATTCCAATTGATCTGTGCACTCGTTGTGTATTAATACCACTCTATCCATAGCATGAGCCACCACAAATGCAAAGTTCAGTGCATGAAAGGGAAGAATTAATGCATTGACAAGGAAGAGATTTTTGTATATGTATCAAACGCAGAAAGTTGCAACAAATGTAAGGCTGCTGCTGTTACTTGATGAACATATCTTGATCTAGTTACATGGGACCCTTTCAGTATTACGTCAGCTCGACCTGGGGTGGTGACATCTGATTCTACAACAATAGTTGTCCATCCACTGCCATTTAGGAAGTCACCAAGAAGTTTCATCAAATTCATTTCTATGTGGAGACCACCCATTATCACCACAAATTTGTTCTCACCAAAGATATCTGGCCATGTCCATTGGATCTTCTTGGCAATGGAAGACAATGGTTGATCCATAGTTATTACAGGAATTTGACATGGGTGTAAATTATGAGTAGCTTTGTCCACAAGCTTCATTGCATGTAGTATCATTGCTACTGTGTTTGCTGGCTCTACAAATAGAGGCATAAGTGCAATTTGTGAGACAGAGCCAATGTTATCTGGCTGCCTCTTAGCATGGAATGCTGCCCATGACACAAGGTCTCCAGGGTTTAATATCTCCTTTTTAATTAAGTTTTCAGCCATGAAATCCAACCAGCCATATTCCTCTTCTTTGGATGTGGCTAATACAGTAGTCTGTGCTGTAACGTGTCCCTCTATTACAGGTGCAATAAGATCTTTTGTTGATAGTTCCACAGGAATCACTTCTGAATATTTAGCTGGTAGTGGAGATGTTTTCTGGTGGCTAACATTTGAATCTATCATTAGTCGGTCTTGTTCAGTTCCAGGATTTTCTTGATATGGGAACTGAATCAGGGATCTAGCAGTTCCATTAAATGAGTCCATAGTATTCTGCTCCAACAGTGAAGACATCCTTTTCAGAGTAGACGGACAGACACAACCATCTCTGTGCACAGAGACTATGAATAAGAGGCATGAATAACTAGTCCAGTGTATATAGTAAGGGCTGTCTCTTGTGAATTAGCATGACATATATGATTTCTATATTGTTCGCTGGCCGTTTTCTTGGTATTAAACACTAACAACTGCGAGAGTGCTAATGCTACCTTTGCTACAGCATCTGTTGACTCCTTTTGCTCTTGAATACTTGTGCCTCGCAAAATCATTCTCACAATAGCGAGAACACTTTCCGGGACAGCTTCAACCTCACATCCATTTTCGAAGTTACCATTAAAGGTAATAGTCATGTTGTAAGATTTTCTTGCCTCAATATTTGCGCAGCGCATAACAAGTGAATTGCGGCATCATCAGAATTATATGAACACACGATTTTGATGGCTTCACCAATGTCTGCATTAAACATCATAATGACATCTCGCCCTTGAGGTTGAGCTCTCAAATCTGGTATTAGACATAGCAATCTTTCTTTCAGTCTAGTACCGTCGTTCACTTTCCCTGAAAAACAAGGATCTATTTCACTCAGTCGTGTTTCATATAGTTTTACTACATCGCAGAGTTTAAAAATTGTTTTCTCCTGCCAGAATTCTTCTATGTATATTCTGCCAATACTAGACTATCAGTCTTCATTATTTGGTCATTATTGGTGCTTTCAGTCTGGTGCTGTCTGACACGATTGTGCAGTCGCAGAGCAGTCAGGCAACTGAGATGATATCTTGCATTTAAAGCAGGCATATCCCCTTCTGAAAGCTTGCCTAGAAGTTTTCTGTCCTGTAATATGTAGGCATAGTCACGAACACAGTGATCAACTGCTGATGTCAATGCACTGTGAAGGTGTTGATTAGTGCTATCTTCATCACAGAAGAAACAATTTTCTGTCCTTTTCATTGAACTTGCTAAAGAAGTGTCTGGTTTTAACTGGACTTTGTTCGGGTTCTTCATCTTCTTTGGCTTTTCTTTTCTGAGCACGCAGAAGCTTTTGCTTATCAATTTTATTTCGACAGCTTTTATGCCATCGTGCTGTTTGTCCGAAGAGTTGTCTCAATACCTTCACCAGTATCCATTCTGGAAATATCGATTTTCATGGGTAAGCAATTGAGATTGTGGAACTGATACAGGTTTTCAACAATACATTTACAGCCACAGTCCTTATCACTCCCCTTATATATACATAGTCCAGGATCAACTAATCTCTCACCTGTTTCTGCAGACACAAAGCTGCCAGTCTGTTACATTTGATGAGTCCAGACGTTCCAAACACTGAAAGGTACCTGCACTACGATCTACAATCTTACAGGTTTTAGACATTGTGTATGCTGACAAAGACTCACAAACTAGCATACACTACAAAGCATAAGACTGTTAACTATGGCTAGGGCAGGTGCTGACGATGTGCAGTGCAATGGGCGAATTATTTGAAAATGGCAATGAGTTGATTGTCTTGTAGAGTATAATTAGTAGTTGTTGCGCTAAATCTGCAATATATCTTACAGATACATATTTATTTAGACGTTTAAAGACTCTTGAATCAATTATCTGTGTATAATTGAAGATGAGAAATTTTTGTTTCCAATTTTCAAATTTACTTTAAAGGTGACTTTATAATATTACCCCGGATATATCTAGCC
The DNA here is from genome assembly GCA_034401795.1 of Chaetoderma sp. LZ-2023a. Lineage (NCBI taxonomy): Eukaryota > Metazoa > Mollusca > Caudofoveata > Chaetodermatida > Chaetodermatidae > Chaetoderma > Chaetoderma sp. LZ-2023a. The sequence goes on along the minus strand of CM067362.1, from coordinate 64,734,306 downwards.
GCCAGGGGCGCGCATGGCTATGCCGCTTGCTACTGTTGTTGCTGCTGCTGCTGGTCAGCCAGCCTCTGGGTTGGGGAGCGGTCGCCGCACATCTCTGGTGTACACAAAAACTGATCTCCAGGGCCGGTGGAACGATCACGTTCCAGTGGGCTCATGCAGCCATTGCTGCGAAAGTTAAACACTACCGTATCATCCCGGCTGTTCATGTCCACGATGTGTCTGGCCGTCATTTCCAAGGTGGAAAGAATGGTGCTAGCACAATTTACTTACTTAATTACGGTGACAAACAATTTTTGTATGCGTTGGTCACTTATGAATGGTGTATATAAGAATAAAAGTGGTGAATTTGGGTTTATGTCTCGCCGGAGGTACCTAACCGATCTAGTCATATATAGACGGTATCGTGAAAGGTACTCCTGTGGGGGGAAAGGTCTGGTCGGGGCACAGCAGTTAGCTTAATATAAACTATATCTGCCTCAGGCTGGCCAAAAATTATTGGTTTGCGAGAGGAAAGTGCCTCGCGCGGGCCTCCATCACAGGAAAATGCCTACAACACCGTAGCGAAGGAAGACAGAAGATAGGAGAAAGAGAAATCCGTCCTGCAACAATATGCAGGGCAAGAATGGAGAACCCATACCAAACGGTACCAATACGGACAGAATCTTTACCGTTTGTTTGAGAGGAGATATACGACGGTGCAGCACCGTGCGCCGCCTGGAGGATGGTCGAGAGAGGAAAATGACCGACCATTGCAATGAGGGGGAAAAATGGGAAACCAATACCTCTTTATGCCAAGGATGACTATTCCCTTGCCATTTGTTTGAGAGGAAATTTATGACGGTACCACACCGTGGCGCCTTGCAGAAAGGCAACCGATAGCAAGCTGACTATAAAAATGTGAAAAAGAAACATCCCACGGTAACGAAAAATGAGGAGGAAAATAAATCGAAAAATTACCGTTGTCGATACCCCACAGAGCATCTCTCCTCAGACCGACAGCGTGCAACATGTTGTCTGGTGGTAGTTTCAGAGTTACAAAGCAAGCCCTGTACATACCGTATTACAAGCACAAATAACAACACATGGACAAATCACATTGACAGAAGCCTGTTTAGAAAGCAGATTTTAGCTTACTTACGGTGGGGAGAGAGAAACGTATTTCCACCTATGGTGGCTATCCCGTAGGTGTGGTGAGCTCTAAGGCTTCACCCAGTCACCGTTATGAGTTAGATGGTTATCCGTATTTCTATCCGTCACCTAAGGCTTTGAGTACGGACCATATGAGATCCGTACCCTGGCGTTACCGTCTAGCTGCTTTAGGTTTGGAGAAAAGTTGCCTTAAGAACCCTGCTGGGAATTCATATTTTCACAGTGTTTCCTACTTTGGCATAAAAAGTCTTGCTTAATAGGTATCAGAAGATATATGTGGTATGTATGTGAATGGCAGATTGATTCTGGCCGGCCAGAAACCTGCGGTAGTTTTTTGAGACGGTCCTAACCATTCAAACAATTATTTCGGCCAGAGCAGTATAGTCAAAGGCAGTTACTCTCCGCTTTAATTTAGGAGGCCCTAATATGGACGGCAAAATATGAAAATCAGTAGTACCATTTATACAACGGTCTTATTGACCGTGAAGAAGAGTTTTTAATAACAATTCTCCGTTTTGAAGAGTAAGCGTTCTTGGCTAGCTTAAAAAACCTGTCCTATTGAGCTATCATAGTTCTAGGTTTAACGGTAGCATGTCATGTTCCCCGGTGAGAGCATGAGCAGCGACCTTACTGTAAAATTGGTGCCGTTGGGAGAAAACATGGTGATGCATTTGTTGTTGATGTATAATGTAACCTAGGTGTACTGTGGTCCAAATATTTCTCTAGTTTTTACCACTAAACTATTAATATGGGCAGAATGCCTAATTACAATTATACATTCATTAAAGTATACGGCCAACTTAGCCTACAGTGCCGTTTAATTTGCTGGCACTGTTTACAATGCATAATATTATGTACAATATTGCCTTAAAGCGGAGGTCCCATCCGACCTTACGGTACCACTTAGGGTGGTACTTTATTTATTATTATTAATAACGGTATACATAACTAAGACATGTTTCTATGTGGTGCACCTATTAGTTATCAGTGCAATTTAAACGTCACATGTAGTCTTTACACCATCTTCTTACGGTGTGAGTTGATGCACGGTGTAGCTGCCACCTGGAGAATTACTGCAGGATGCTGGCCGTAATGTTTCATACTTGAAAACAGTGAAGAATAAAGTCAGTTCTGGTGGCTAACTGGTCCTAATGCATAGCACATACTGAATAGTTCACCGTAATACCATTATAATGTTTGTGCTTAAAGAGTGATAGATGTCTCTATTGTGTAGAAACGGTAAGTACATATTATGTTGAATTATTTTCTCGGCACAGGACGATCCACACCGTTTAGCTCTTACGGTGTGTAAAGCAATGTCCTTGTCTGGACTACGGTCAAAACATAAATTCAATGGATACGTCCATTGTTTTCTACCACGATTTCTGTAGTGGCACGGCAAGTCTGGCGAGACATGATAAACACCACCATTTTTACATACTAATTTAGATGGTAACGACCAAAAGTCTTACACCGCGATGAAGGCACCACTGGTGATGGTGGCCAAAATAAAGAGCCTTCTTTTAATTTAGGTTGTTACTCCTGTTGATCTACCAGGTGTACAAAAACTTGGTGTGGTGCGGAGCGCGGCTGTCCAGAAAGGGAACCTGACTGTAATAAGCTGCGTTGATGCAGATTGCAGAACGTGAGCTCTATGCAGTAGGCAGATAGTGAGAAAGCGCCCACTTTCTGACCTAGTCCGCCTCCCTTCTCTTCGAGCTTGGCTTCGAGACCGCCTTTTATACTGGGTGAGAGGCTGCGCCAGCCGGCTCAGCCAATCAGAGCGTGTATTGTGTGTGAGACAAGGTAGCTAAAGCAATCAATCTCTCTCGTTCAGGCACATGCTCGGGCAATGTCTATGCTTAGTTGGAGCTCCAAAAGAGTCTGTTTTAATTTTGCCATATCGTCGCCAGATCTGAACCGATTTAATTTCTGTTCAGTGTGTTAAATTCCTCATTCAATTCTGGTATTAATACATAACAAAATCTTTGAGGACGGTCCCATATTACGGAATTGCCATAATATGAGCAAGTATATAAATAAGTTGCCAGTCTCCGCATGCGTGTAGGGCCATCTCACAGACTCTATTATTTTGTTCTCCTCTGGAATGGCCGTTTATGCGTGGGCCGTATTTGGCCGACGGATGGGTGAGCATGGACCATCCTGGACTGGGCCATCTTGTACACACCCGATGGTGATCTGTGCTACACCTACAAGATTGCAAGATGATGGCTCCCGATGGGCCCAATCGCGTGTGTCCTGCTTTTATATGAAAGAGTATACCTAAAACTTCTTAATGCCAAATTTGGTAATTGTTTCACAATTTGAACGATTTTTACTTAATCTACTAGACTATGACCTATGATAAAAAATGCTGATTGTCCATGACTTTCCAGGCCTGGAAATTTAATTTTCAGATTCCATGACCAGTTTGAAGCCTGTGGATGTTCTCCGCATCAGCTGCGGCATGCCATCTACACTCATGGTTACACCCGGCTGCGCCGGGTATTTGGTTACTTGGTGTTGACTTGTGGAGGGTGTAGTTGGTCTTATTGCTGTTGTTTTCATTTTCTGTGTTTGTCTCTATCCGAATCTCCTCTATGCTAGTGTCCCTTCATGCTACCACAAAATGTGGACATGGAAAGCAGAGACCTATCTACCGGTGATTGAAATAGTTACAGAGCATGTTACTCCAAGATCAGTCCACTGTTTTGGAAGAAAAGCAGTATGACTCTGTGATGGGCTGGTATATGTATTCCTGTTCAGTCAAATTTAAATGTTCTTTCTTTGAAGTAGATATCCAGTTTGCTTTTGAATAATTCAACTGTTGTTGCTTCGACTATTGTAGCCGGCAGTGAATTCCACTGCGGTACCACTCTATTAGTGAAAAAGTGCTTGCGAATATCTTTGTTGCTGCGTTTTATGTTGAGCTTGAACCTATGACCTCTGGTCTGTGTAATACTCAATGGTTCGAAAAAGTAGTCCTTATTCTTAGTCCTTATATAGATTCCTGATGAACTTGAATGTTTCAATTCAATCTTGAAATCGTCTATATTTCAGTGACATTAGATTTACGGCCTTAACTCGTTCTGTGCAGCTATACTCTTTGATTTGTGGGACAGGTTTTGTGGCTCAGCATTGAACTCTTTCTAATAGCTGAGATTGCCTTTTCAATCTTGGTGACCATGCCTGCACTGCAGGGTTTGTACACCTTTCAGTATTTGAAATTCCATGACTTTTCCATGACTAAAATTTAGAAATTCATGGCACTAGATGCAAAATAATAATAATAATAATAATAATAATAATAATAATATATAATAATAATAATAATAATAATAATAATAATAATATATAATAATAATAATACTAATAATAATAATAATAGCTTATTGGCTAAATCTTTGGTTATTTTTATTAATATTAACAAATTTATTTCATACTTTAACCGTATTAGAATTCATAAAACCATCCTTGAGTGAGAAATACATTCAATCTTCCGGTATTGATATAGGCCAATCCCATAACGCTAGCGAGAGTGAGATATCATTGTCATCTAATTATCATAATGTAACCAAGTCGGCCGGGACAAAATCGCCCAAGTGAACAAAAATCTTGCCAATAAATATACTGCTAAATGCATATGCTGATTATGAAATAGTGGATTTATTGCTCAAATTGTTTTAAAAACATTATCGTCTGTACATATTTATTATTAATTTGGGACATTCCCTATTATTGGCATTCACGACATTACAAAACCTGTTTTTATTTGGGAGGCCTTGTTCCAGTCTGGATATAGTTCAATGGAATGCCTCCAATCACAAAAGAATTTAATGTGTCCTTTCAACACAAAAAGCGATCTAACCACATTTTATTTTTTACGTTGTTAACTTGTTTTGGGTCATTTTATGTTGGTCATAGAATCGCCATGACGTCATCACAATCAAATTTCCCATAATACCCTGGGAGCGACGCCATTTTTGGAGGAGCTAATTTAACATTACGAGCAATGGGCCGTAAAACCTTAATTACATTTTCTTTACTATCTTGCAAAATTCGCCCATGATTTGATGTTTTCTGATACCTGGCAGGGTTATTACAGATTCTCAGATACAGGATTTACTGGTTTGAGCTTCATGGAAAATGTAAACAATGCATTGCTATGGGCAGTCCTCTTTAGCATGTAGTAAGTTTGATCCAACTTTAATGGCGGCCGATCTCAAGATGCCCAGATGTGCGAAACTATGAATATACTCCCGTCTCATATTCCCGCGGGTTCCATATTCTCGTGGCAATATGATTTCTTGCTACAGATAATAACTCACCCTCCCTACCGTCTGTTTCCCATGGTGAGGCTGTAACCAGGAAGTCAAAGATACTATCTACTTTATCCAACATATGCCATCAGTCACCCATATTCTAAATAATGTAATTATTTAAATAATTAATTTTGCTATTAGCTGTAGATTGTTAATGCAGAATGTGAAGTGGAAGTAAGGCTCTACATGGGTGGTTCTCAGTTATTTTAACTACATACACACAATTTATGCAATAGCAGTTGGTATCATGTCTTGATGCCCAATAAAATAATAACCCAATTACATGCCCCTAGGAATTAATGTAGAGAATTATCTTTCATGGTGAAGGTTAGTGTTTCTTTTACTATGTTTTTGCTAAGCATAGCAAAATAAAGATAGGAAAATAATAAAACTACGAAAAATCAATAAATTTTACAATCAGTCCAGTCTTTTTATGTAGAAATATAAACATTGCAATATACTTGGAAGCAGGTAAATTGTATCCATTGTTGCAGGTACATGTAGGTAATGAATCCTAGACATCCATATACTTTTAGACATCCATATACTTTTAACCCTCAAAGACATGTAGCTATTCATTAACCTTTTCACCGCTGAATTCCCCATGTCTCATTTTCAATGCTACAATACAGGAAAACTATTGAATATTTTGAAATTAATTTAACTGGCAGTTGTTGCTGGCAATGGCTTCCAGTCAAATTAATTTCAGAATATTCAACAGAATACGTTTTATATCATAAAGAATATACTATTTCATTTGTCGGTGAAATGGTTAACTAAATACACAATTAAACATGATCAACATGTATTCAAAGTTAGTTAAGCTTATTTACTTTTATGTATATATACACCTGTGCAAAAGTTAAGCACCAGCAAAAACAATAGAACGTAGAAACATGATGGTACAACTAGGCTGCCATACTTTTTGTCCCCGCGTTAGCTGACATAATTCCAAGTACGAAATGCACATGCATGCATGACTTCACGCCGCTTGATGTCCGTGCGTGGCGGGAAACAGCACACATGTTCAGTTATGTAAAAGTCCAGTTTGAGGTGTAGAACATTACATACAGATTTAGGCGACAAGATTAGGAATTTTGTGTTCATGACCGTGGTTTATTTGTACAGAGACAATTAGCTCTTGATTGTGAACCGCTATGGCAAGACGAAGGTTAAGTGATCGTGTGAAATGGCAAATCATAGGCATGCATACCACTGGTATGTCATGCAGAGAGATTGGCAGACAGCTGAACATTAACCATACTGTAATCAGTCGTTTGATTGCAAAACATGGGCAAACTAACGAGGTGAAGGACAGGCCTAGATCTGGAAGACCGAAGAAGACTACTGCCCGTGATGATCGAGCCCTAGTACGCCTTGTTAGGAGATCTCCATTCACCAACAGCAGAGTGCTCAGCCAGCAATGGGAAACGCGCAATAGAGTGTCAATGTCTACTGTCAAAAGGAGACTGTATGCTGCTGGCATGAAAGCTAGGAGACCTGTCAGACGTCCTCTCCTCACTGCACACCACAAAGAGGAGCGTCTGAGGTGGTGCAACGAAAGAAGACCCTGGAACATGAGATCCTGGAGACGGGTACACTGGTCCGATGAAAGTCGATTCCTGCTTCATGCCACAGATGGTCGAACTCGTGTATGGAGGTCCAGACGCACGGCGTACGACCAACGTAACATCATGGAAGAAGTTCCATTTGGTGGAGGTTCCGTTATGATATGGGGGTGCATCTCATTTGATTGTAAGCTGGATCTGTTGACTGTACCTGGAACACTAATTGGACAAAGATATCAAGATTCCATACTGGATAGAGTTGTGGTCCCTCATTTTGTAAATCATGCACCTGGAACCCACCCTATATTCATGGATGACAACGCCCGACCACATCGTGCTAGAGCTGTGCATGAATACCTCCGCCAGAATGCCATCGAAACCCTACCATGGCCAGCAAGGAGCCCTGACATGAACCCTATTGAGCATATCTGGGACATTCTGGGAAACATGGTGAGAAGGAGGGTTCCTCCTGTGCAGAACCTACAGGAATTAACAGACGCACTCCATCTTGAATGGCAACGAATACCACAATGGCGTATCAGTCGGTTGGTGACCAGCATGAGACGTCGTGTCCAGGCCGTCATCCAGGCACAAGGTGGATATACCCGGTATTAATAATGACAGTCTCAAACTCGTGCACAGATGTTAAACTTCGTTTTCAGACACCATTAATGACAATCTAGCCACGTGTGTCAACTGTAGGGCAATAGTTGTCAGTTGTGTCAACGTAACCATATTCAGGCCTCGTTTTCAAGTTCAAACAAAAACATACAGTGTTTCCCCACCATCATAATCAGCATTCCTCTAGTTGCATTATTACCTCTTGCACTAAGATGGATGGGTACATAAATGTTTATGCTATTGCTTTCTTCAGAGCACATGAATATACCCTCGCATGTGCGTAAAAATAGGGTGGTGCTTAACTTTTGCACAGGTGTATAGTAACCGTGCCTTTCTCTTACAATCAGTGGTGCTGCCATTAGCTGGCCAATTGTCTACCACCAGAAACGCAGGATAAAACCCCTTTCCAAACCACTCACCCCCAACCCATCTCATCTGCACCTCGAAATCAGCTCCTGCATGAAAAAATTTGACACACCCAGCTGGTTACCATACTATATCTCCTGTGAGCTAAGGATAATTAAACTGACTTAAACAAATGACAACACCGCTGAATATTTTCACATAAGTAAACTTAGACTAACACCCATCTGCTATCAGCGCCACCCCCCACCACCCCACCCCCCGCCAATGCCCACACCCCAACAAAACATGTACACAGTTATTGGCTCTCAATCGTCTAGAGGTATAATTTATCACCATTTATACCATCATTAGAACACTTATTTGAGCATGAACAGCACAAATGGTGCCATTCACACACACAATGACTGAATGAGCAAGCCATTTGATGCACGAATACTGGTTCCAACATGGTATGAAAGCAGGAAATAAATCATTGCCCTCAATATCGTACACAAATAAAGTGGAAATTGAATATATTTCGCCAAACAATTATTATTTAGAGGATTAATGCGGTGTAAGATAAGATTTACAGCCAGCAATATCAGTGTTTACTTTATCACGTCAGTGGCCAGGCTTAACCCGTTCTAAAAATAATGACGTAGTGACGTCACAAAAAAAACCTCCTATATTATATATAGTAGACCTGGGGGTATGTGGCAGAGGGATGGATGGATGGACGAAAATTCAAAGGCCTGTGGTTTCGTGTATTGCTCAGTTCAGGTTTGTAAGTGGGCTTGTCCACACTAAAGTGACCAAAAGTGTGACATGAAAGTCAGATTTTAGAAATGGGTATGAATAAAGTTAAACATGTTTTCTGTTAAGGAAAATGACTTTATCTACTGAAAAAAATCAAAAGAAGATAGTAATTTGTGGATTAAGCGTAAAAATCAACAGAATATCAGATGCTGTCAGAAAGTTACGGTTGTGATTTTGACAATGAAAAATGAGACTATCTTTTGAAAAGCGACCAAAGTAACCCTTTATGCTACAAAACAAAAGTTACATACCATGGAATAAGTTTAAGGCATTAAATTTAACTTTTGAGTAATTTTGCAAAGCTTTGCAGGACAAATTGAGGGGGGTTATGGTTGTGATGTTCATATTTTTGACAAACTTCTATTCTTTTATTCAATTATCAATCTTGCACACAAGAAAAGTCTCTTCGAGAAAACTGAATAGCTTCTTATTATGCAGGTAATCGATTGCAAACACAACAAGAAGGAATTAATACAGGAATTGATAATTTTTGTTACGGTTGCGATGTTGACATTTGACGAAAGGAGGTCGTTACGGTTGCGATGTTTGACACTGACAGAACGATTTCGTTAACAGGATAAGAATATAGAGTAAAGTTGGCGCATCTATCAATCAGTAAATCATTCTTTTGAAAGAATTAACAACAGAAGCCATGCTAATATAAATAAATGGCAAGCAACATGATCAAAATTATAGAAAACAGTATGGAAGAATGTTCCCGTTGCGACGTCAGTATATTATCAGCTTGCTGTGCTTGAATTTTAATACTGTTCTTTACTGCCTTTTGTTCAAATTTGCAGTTGTTTTTAACATTGCTGTTTTGTACTAACATATTATACATGATTATGTGGTTTGGAATTCATACAAAGAGTAATTTATTCTACAAGCTGAAACAATTGGCAGAATGGTTTTCCAAGGAAGCATCCCTTCCACTAGGGTTGCACAATATCGCCATTGACTGTCACAATATATCATGCATGAAGAGCAATGGCTTCCAGTCAAATTATATTCCTAACAGCACCTTTCATGTAAAGATGATGGTAAAGGAAATTCATCACTGAAGGGGTTAAGCTGAATGAAGCAACACATTTTGTTTGTCATTCTAAATACAGCTCTTTGATTTTAGAAATAGCTTGCTGCCTAAGTTTTTTACAATATAAAGAAGAGGACATTTTCTATTTTTTTAAACCGATTAGATGTACAATGAACTTTCAAACCATATCTTGAACTGTTAACAACCGTTCCTGTTGGTCCAAGTTCAGGTGGTCTGTTAACGTGCTGATGAGTCCAAAACAGACTGCATGGGCCCAATAACATTATGGATGAAACTATAACAACCGTATAAAACCTGTGCAGATTTGAATAATGCAAACTTTAACTAGTATCCTCGTTTCATATAGCTTTGAGGGCGATAAACACAATAAATTCTGAGAAATAAAGAAATATATCGTCCGACGGTATGGCCGTTATTCATGACACAATTCTGAGTTGTGGTCATGATTTTTTATTGAGAAAACTGCGCGTCAAGCGTCACGACCACCAAGGTCAAGGTTACATTTGCGACGGTAGGTGATGTCTCGAACTCGGTGACCTATGCTCAAGAGTTAAATATGGACATAAAATCGTGAGGTTATCGATTTCTACTGTGGATTTAAAAAATATATAGGAACTATTCATTAAAGGAAGCATAGTTTGCGTGGTCGTGACGAGTGTTTTAGTCGTCACATGGAGTAAAAAATGTTGACAGAACATTTCTTACCTTAGCTTTGGCGCCATTGTTTTCTCATCACCGTAAAAACAAAAGGCTCGGCGTGTCACATGACTGGTTTTACACCATCACGTGATGCTTGCTTCTTATTTCCTGGAGCCGTGCTATAAATTTATGGATTTCTTGTCCGCTGTTACGGTTGTGATTTATTCACAGAAAGTTGACAGAACATTTACCTTAGCTTTGGCGCCATTGTTTTCTCATCACCGTAAAAACAAAAGGCTCGGCGTGTCACATGACCGGTTTTACACCATCACATTATGCTTGCTTCTTATTTCCTGGAGCCGTGCTATAAATTTATGGATTTCTTGTCCGCTGTTACGGTTGTGATTTATCGACAGAAAGTTGACAGAACATTTCTTACCTTAGCTTTGGCGCCATTGTTTTCTCATCACCGTAAAAACAAAAGGCTCGGCGTGTCACATGACCGGTTTTACACCATCACGTGATGCTTGCTTCTTATTTCCTGGAGCCGTGCTATAAATTTATGGATTTCTTGTCCGCCGTTACGGTTGTGATTTATTGACAGAAAGTTGACCACTTAATTTTTTTATCATAATTTAAACATAATCTAGCAATAATCAAATCTATCCAAGTGGCAGTGAATGAACAAAAGATATAAGAGACAGTATTTGGATAGAAAAGTACAGCCATACAGGTAAGGAATAGCAACTAAGCTAAAGTGAGATTTATACTAATTTTTGACGGAATGCATAACGACCATAACGCACAACTTTGAAGTGAAATAAAAAGTTTTACTCCTGTAAATCATGACAAAAATGAGCATATTCATAGAAAGCAATGTCTTTTTCTTTAAAATGTTTAGGCTGAAATCCAAAATAACTCATTTAAAATGCTTCTTTAGCACTCTGAAATTTGGCTCATTCTCATGTCACACTTACCCGCTCTAATTTCACTCATATTTGTGGCTGTTAGTTGAATGAAAATAATTTTATTCTGCACTCATTTAACTTTTTTTATCTGTAATTATCTCTCTGAGATACCTTCAACTTGGAAATGATAAGAACAGGAAAATTAATTGGGTCTTTATCATCGAAATTAACAATTCAAATGTAGACCCGAAATCGTTCATCAAATACAGTTTAGTGTGGACAAGCCCAAGTACCAGTTTTGAGAACCATGGACAACATGCAGTGAATGGACAGGTGGGAAAGGTTATTTACATAAAAACATTCAATCTGGGTAAGAATGTCCACTGGAGCCAGCATACAGTCAATAACGCTGGGTAAACCAGTGTGGTTAAAATAGAAAAAATACTTAAAATAAATACAATGTTTCTGTTCTCTATAATTATCATTATGGGAATAACTTGAATAACTATTGAATAACTATTCAATAAGCAGATATTTAGTTTTGCAGATTTTTCCGTTACGTTCGTGATACCCACCCACCCCACACAGACTATACCCCCTCCAACAATGGCAATCCGGGTGATTTTATTGGTTTGAAAAATCCAAATTTGTAAACAAAATTAGGGTGAATTATGGTATGTTGTGGTGTATTGTTTTAATTTTATTTTAAGAGCAACCCTATGTCCAAACTCTACAATTAAAGTATTAGAAGGATTCTCAGATCGAGCTTAATCTTCAAAGATTTCCATTGGGAAGATCTAACTCACACCCTCCCGACACTGCCTCCTGCCACACTGTCAATCAAATAATTTGTCAGACCAATGCGATTACTGATCACCCATGTACCTAAACAATCTAGCAACCAAAGGGTCAACAAGTCAGCCACTAGAGCAATCAGAATAATTATTCAGTCAATCAATGATTAAAGAATAAAGAAATGAATCAATCAATAGTTGGATTCAATTCCAGCCAGCCATGCGATCGTTCGGCCAATCAATTAGGTATATATACGCACAATTGCAGTGGCGCCGTGTATGGGGCGGTTTGGGCTACCAAGTAGCCTAAATGCATGAGTGAGTGATCGACTAACCAATAGAGTACATGACTGGCTGGCCCGTCGACCGACTGACTCACAGACTGACTCACAAACCGACCGACTCAGAGACCGACCGACTCAGAGACCGACTGACTCAGAGACCGACCAACTCAGAGACCGACCGACTCAGAGACCGACCAACTCACAGACTGACCGACCCGACCAACAGACCGACCCCACCCACCCACTCACCGACTGACCAACTCACTCACTCACCCACCCACCCACCCACTCACTCACTGGCTGGCTGGCTGGCTCACTCACTCACTGAATCGCTCACTGGCTGGCTCGCTCACTGGCTCGCTCACTGACTGGCGAACTGACCAACTTACTGACTCACCGACCGACCCACTCACGAGTGAGTGACTGATAAATTGTGTGGGTGAGTGAGTGAGTGAGTGAGTGAGTGGCAGGACGATTGACCAACTGGCTGGTCAACCGACCAACTAACTGGCTGAGTGGGTGGGTTGGTCAGTGGTGGATTGGGTCATAGGTCGATGTCTGTCTTCCGCTGGGGCTGCCACATGCCTGGCTGTCTGGCTGCCGCCCTGGCTGATTGCCTGCCTAATTGCGTACCCTGCCCTGCCCAGCCCAGTCCTGGCTGCATGCCTGCCATGCCCTGGCTGCCTGACTACCTATCATGCCTTGACTGACTGCCTGCCTCTCCTCTACTGGCTGCCTGATTGCTTGCCCTGCCCTGGCTGCCTGTCCTGACTGCCTGCCCTGCTCTGGCTGCCTGTCATGCCCTGACTGACTATCTGCCCTGGCTGCCTGCCTTCCTGTCCTCCCCTGGCTGCCTGATTGCATGCCATGCCATGCCATTGATGCCTGCCTGCCTGCTCTGATCTGGCTGTCTATTACCTGCCATGTCTGCCTGCCCTCCCTGGCTGCCTGCCTGCCATACCCTGGCTGCCTGCCCTCCCCTGATTGCCTACCTGCCCTCCCTTGGCTGCGTGATTGCCTGCCTGCCCTGCCCTTGCTGCCTGATTGCTTGCCCTGCCATGGCTGCCTGATTCAATCAGTGATTGGGGGTAATATTACATAGTGCACCGGTCCTGCCCTGGCTTCCGGCCTGAGTGGTTTGTTTGACTGATGTTTATTTATGGATAATATGATAAACATAATTATACTCTGTTTGGGATAATTCCTTTATCAATGAATAGCGCAATCTACGCGCACGTATTACATTGAATGATTACATTAGGTAGCCTAATAGTGCCTTTAGGAGACTAAAGAATTATATAGTGTTAAATTGGGAATATTAGAACAATGAAATTGTAAAACGCAAGTATGCGTAGTACCATACACACTAACCGAATTGGCACCGGGGGCGAATGCCCTTGACCGCGTTGTTTTCCGCCTCCAGTTGCGTAAATATCATTTGATTTTCTAATTCTGCTGCATAAATATCTTGACATGATTCCATATCAAGCTGTCGCTAAGAAGTTCACACATAAGAACACCATAAAACACGCATGGATGAGGAGGAAAATTCGTGGCGTAGCATTCATAACCGCAGAGCTGTCAGACTCGAGAGATTTGTTTATGTGCTTTGATCTTTGACATTACCCATAATTCTTTGCGACGCCGTAACTCCGAGGTAGCTTATTGAATTTCTTTTTACAATGAATCATGATGCTTCCGCCTTAATTCAAATAACTAATAAGTTGACGAAAACCGGGATTTTATTCAAATAACATCTTTTAAATTCCCATTATAATAGCACTATTTCTTTCAATAAAACATGTGCAATGAGAGTAAAAATATTAATGAAAGCTCATGAGAAATGTGTACCAAAATGATCAAAATAGAAATTTCTTGAGAATACATTAGACGTTCTTCTTCTTGGTTTGTATATCCCTATTTTTGTACGTGCCCCACGGCGGATAACGAACAAGGTGGTGAGGAGGAGTAGATTCAAGATTTCAAGATTTCTGTAGACAGGTTCTTCCACTTTAGCGCACCTGGCCACCAGGACAACAAATATGTAGAAATATGTACATGTCTATGTAATAATACATGATAGTAATAATGATAATGATAATAATAATTAAAATAATAATAATACATGTAAATAATGGTAATGGTAATGTCGTTGTTACTGTTATTATTAAATATAATGATAATAGTAATGCGACAATAATAATAATAATAATAATAATAATAATAATAAAAATAATATTAATGGTCGTGACAGCAATAATTGCACATGATAATAACAATCATTATAATGATAAAACTGATGATGATGATGATGATGATGATGATGATGATGATGACGATGATGGTGATGATGATGATGATGATGATAATAATAATAATAATAATAATAATAATAATAATAATAATAATAATAATAATAACAATAATACATGTAAATAATAGTAATGGTGTTAATAATATTTTTGTTGTTATTGTTGTTAATAATAATCGTAATTTCACTGAATAGTAATAATACTCCGCAAGATGGTCAATCCACTCCCTCCACCACCACACACACCACCCCCCCCCCACCCCCTTCTCAACCCCCCCCCCTTATGTAAAACATTATGTCATATGTCATGTCTCCACATGTAATTTGTTTAAATGTATTGTATCGTACTCTGTCCTTTGTAATATAAAATATCCATGTAAATGTATATAAATGTTATATGTATAAACATAATATTACAAATTTATGTTATATGTCAAGGGTCCACCGCATCATAGGCCTTGCCTTTGGTGGATGCCTGTATTGAATTGTTGAATTATTTACCGATATGGAAATAAAGAATCTTGAATCTTGAGAAGAAGGTTAGGCTTGAATTGAATTGAATCTACATTTATTTGGCTGAATGATATTTACAATAGATTGGGAATACAGGGAGTCCACTAGAGGCATAGCCTATGTAGGATGGACCCCCCACACATAAACATACATAAAACAATAGCATATAATATATCTATATAGAAGACAAAAGAACAGTATAACAGGCAGTCAACATTATAACATATACAGACTTACTAACAAAACATTAACATTCCACCTATAGTGTCTTTCAATTAGTTGATGCATTGCATAGCAGCATACACTATTTATATCATATGCTTTCTACTCATCACGGTGTGGGTAGGGAAGGGTCGGGGAGGGGGGGGGGGTGTGTGCAGTGATGGGTCCTGCTTCAGTTATTATTATTATTATTATTATTATTATTATTATTATTATTATTATTATTATTATTATTATTATTATTATTACCACCAGTATTATCATGATCGTCACTATTAACATTTTTATAGCTATTTTACAGGTAGCATCACAACTATTACTATCATTAATGATTATTATGATAATCATCATCATCACTATAATTAACATCGACTAGACCTTTCATTGAGTCAGAGCTTAAAAATCTGATGAGGTTCTGGAGCCTACCACTGCATTATCCATGCGGCGAAATTTGGACAATGATTTAGGGTACTTTTTAGAGGATTTTCAGAAAGTGATAGATGGACCTCAACAGGATTGGATAAATCAAGATGCCTGTGAGAAGTGCTGAAGCCCATCACCATAGAATCCTTTCAGTAATGTTTTGTTGAAGACGGGCCATTACTTGAGGATGAATGGTGTTTCAATGAATATCAAGAAATTTTTTAGAAATCAGATACAGGATGGGCACCAGGGAGATCACTATTATCATCAACTTCGTCTTTATCTATCATCACTTTGGAAATCTTTATTAACAATAAAAATAATAGCATCAACTACAACGCGTAACAACATACATCAACATTAGCACCAGCATCATCATCATCACTATCGTTGCATGTATTATTACCACCATTATTACTAACATCATTATTCTCAGCAACAATAATAATAACAACACCAACAACTACAACAGATGGCAATACCAATATTAATATTATCATCATCACTATCATCAACATTATAGTTAGCATCACTTTTATTACTTTTCTCCTAATTTCATGACTACATGTATTAGGATAAAATGTATATTGTTGCTATTACTTTTTCTTTAAAAAAATGTACATCAATACAGTGCAACTCAGTGATAAGCTAACACGTCCCCCAAACAAGGTAAAACATCTCGCTGAATATTTTGGACTATGTTGTTGAGTATTCCCGACACAATTGGATTGGAAAATAGAGTTACCTTAAAGGCAGCAATATCTTCCACTCCAACAACATTAAAATAAGAACTGTTCTTACTTGGTGTTCAAATTGTTTTAACCATTACCACTCCAATGCCAACATTCTATATTTTACTGTCAATAGCAAAGAAACTGGTGTACAGTTTTCAACAACTTTGGTGGACGATGTTGCCATCTACGACAGCACCATCTTCCACCAAATCTGGGGAAAAAACCCCACCAGTTCATCTTTTAATATAATTAGAAAAATTATAATTTTATTTACCAGAGCGGTATGGGTTAACTAGCATGTTCTATTTTTGTATTGGAGGCATCTCCACTCACCCAAGAGCTGCACTGTACTTGCAATGGTGATTAGATATGCTCAGGGTTAAGGACAGAGCCATGGGGGATTTTCATAACAGGACTTCAACTCAAACATAGAACAAAAATTGCCAAAAGATTAGGGTTTTTCTGTGTGGTCGTGTTGTAATTGGGATACATTGCTGTGTATTTATCTGTGAAAAAAGGGGATTAGGACATGTACATATAGTATTAATAATTAGTTATAATTTTCTGCTTGACGGTTTTCTTAAAGGAATTTTGTGTAATGATTTGTTTGCGTAAGGTTATGTCTGTATTGATCCATGGTTTTATGGCTTGTATAGAAGGATTAGATTTGGACAATTCCATTCTGTTATATGGTATATGCAGATTGTGACATGTTCTCGTATTATATGAGTGAATTTCTTCACAGGCTATTTAGCCTGTAACTGATTTTCACTGTCTTCTTGAACCTGGGTTTCATTAACCTGTTTATCTGATTGGGTATGGATGGGTGAGATCGGGAACTGGGTTGTGTAGGTGCTCTCGCGATAGTGCTTATCCAGCCTTCCTTTGAGCATATGTGTTGAGCATTGGAGCTGATAGTATATGGTCAAGTAAGTGGTTCCAATGGCTGTTTACTCTTATGCTAAAGAAATGCTTCTTGGTATCACTGCAAAAGCGCAGTTTGGTGAGGTTGTGACTGTTGCTTCTTGTGTGATCACCTAAATCGAATGGCAGTAGTTACTCCAGATTGACATTGTACATATTGTGCACATAGTTGTACCTCGATGTGCCTCGATGGGGTCCCTACATAGCTGTATTTATACTTAACTTGGCAGTTTAAGCATTCATAGTCTATCTTCATATGGTATGTCATTTAGACATGGAATCATTTTTGTTGCCCGTCACTGAACGTTTTCAAGCAGTTGCAGGTGGGTTTTTTTATAGAGTGGAGACCACACCACATTTCTGTATTATATAGAAAGGGTCATACAAGGCTTTTTCAGAGCAGTACAAATGTGACAGACTCAAGGAAGTCGAACGATTTTCTACGCAACCTGGCTATTTTGTTGGATTTGTTGACTGTTGTCATGATTGTTGAACTTCAGTCCATTGTCCATTCCACCTTGATGGCAGAAATTCTATCTTCATGTACAAGGCACTTGTGAGGCCACACCTGGAGTACGCCAATCTGGTATGGCACCCATACAAAAGGATGCACATCGTAGCAATAGAAGGCGTACAATGAAGTGGCACGAAACTTGTACCATCCTTGAAGGATATGCCATACAACGAATGACTATGATCACTAAAGTTGCCAAACATGGTCAACCACAGAGAAAGAAGTGACATGATAGAGGTCTACAAGCTAATAACAGGCATTTATGACACAAAATTTCAGCCAATGCTCCAACCACAAGAAGATCAGAGAACAAGCGGCCATAGCAAGCGGCTATTCATACAAGGCACAAGAACTAATATCAGAAACAACTTCTTTTCACTGAGCATTTGTAAGCTCTGGAACAGCCTGTCAAGAGCCTTTGATAATGGCACAGACACTGTCCAACTTTAAGAGCTGGATCGACAAATTCTGGTCATCACAAAAGGTACTGTAGACTATGAAGAGCCATTCACCACAAGTGGCAATGCGGTTAGAGAGATAAATGAAGATGAGCTGAGCAAGAGAGGTATAGATAACCTACGCTCAGAATGTTTCCTAAGTTGTCAACAAAAATGCCAAATTCTTTTTCACAGGTGTTTTCTTCGAATGTTATGCTTTGACTATTTTGTTGCATGCTGTAAGGTTGCTTCTTATTGGATCTACCCAAATGTATGGTTTTACACTTGGATGCGTTAAGACATAGCTGCCAAATATCTGACCAGATTGTTGAGGTCTGTCTGTAGTTGTTCATGCTCCCCATCTTTTTATTCATTTTTATCATGCTGCTTATTACTTTGGGCATGGCATTAATATAGCAGATGAACAATGCCAATACCAGCACACTGCCCTGAAGGTTTCCACTTAGGACTGGGGCCCAATTTGAGCTGGAGCCATAAACAATAACCTTCTGTCTTCTGTTATTCCAAAAATCTAGAATCCAACGGAAAGCATCTCCATCAATGCTGTAACCCTTTAATTTGCTGAATAATCTCTGATGGGGATGGTATTAAATGCTTTGACAAAGTCCATCTAGATTACGTCAACTGCCCACCCCACACCCCCGCCCCCTTGATCTATGCCATCTCTTCAGTAATCTAGTATCTCTAACAGTGTTGTGATGCAAGATCCTCCACTTAGGAAGCCATGCTGACAATCGGAAATATGGTTAAACATGTGATTCATGAGTTAATCTCTGATGAACTGCTCCATCACTTTACATACTACTGAAGTCAAGCTTACTGGCCTGTCGTTGCTGGCTGATGATTTACTGCCTTTCTTGAAAATCGGACTAACTTCACCTTTTTTCCATTCTTGTTGTAGGGTTTTTTCACATAAAGATATGTTGTAGAGTAACATTAGTGGCCTGGCAATACAGTGCCCCCATCTACTTCAGGACCTTCGGATGAAGCCTATCAGGTCCTTGTGACTTCCACACTGGCAGACTATTCAACCTTTTTTTTACATCCTCTTCTTTGATAGTGAATTTGTCTAATGTAATGCTAGGATCTCTGCTGTTGAGGTGAGGTATTGCTGTTAAATTTTCACATGTAAATACACTGGCAAGGTCAATATTGAGTTTTGCCTTTTTGTGTCAGTTCTGGTGAGCTGAAGAATGCTTTACGATTACTTTTAGACTTTTTGGCAATGTCCCTTTCAAAGTCACGCTTAGCTTTTCTTACCTCACACTTTAACTGGTTTCTGCATTTTTCATATTCTTTATAGTATGTTTCATCATGTCTTTCTGAACCGATCGAATGCCCGATGCTTGATTTTTACTTTTGCTTGGATGCTGGTGCTCATCCATGAAATTTTGCGTTTGTGTTGAGGTGAACTGCTAATTTTCTTGCCAGGAATGCAGTTATTGACTGAATCACGAATTTTCCGCTTGATTACTGCCCATAATTCCTCAATCTACTTTCCATTTAGCCCAGCATCCCAGTGTATTCCTTTCAAAGCACATCTCATTTTGTCATAGTCACATATGTCGTAGGATAGTTTCTGTGCTTTAGTTAGATTTACTGGCATGTAGCATTTTAGTGTGACCAGTTGGGTGTCTCTTACCTAGTGGGGGCAGGTACTGCAGCTCCACTACTATATCATTTTCATTAGTCACAACTAGATCAAGTGTGTCCGGGTGTTGGCTGCCTCTAGTGTGTTGGGCTGAGTATATGCTGATGGAGAAAACAGTCTCTTACTGAGTCTATGAAAAGGTTAGCAGGATGGGTAACATCTGATGGGGATGTGCAGTCATTCCAATTTATTTCAGGGTGGTTGATATCCGCAGTCATTAAGGATCAGGAGATTTCACATGTTAGTTTAATCATATCTCAAATATTACTGTCATTTATAGTTGTGCTGTTTGGTGATCTGTATACAACTGATTAGAATACTGTCATTGTTACTGAGTGCTAACTGCAGACACCTCTGGAAGCTGAATCTATGTTGCTAAAGATGTCATAGCTATCTAGGTTTAATTTTGATGTTGAAACTAGTTCTTTTGCATTTTTCTGTAGCAGCTCAGTAATTGTAATTATATCAGGATTCTATTCTCGTATAAGCACCTGAACTTCATATCAAAATAAATGAATTTGAACTTGCACTGGAACTTGAACTTGAAGAGGAAAGAGAAGAATAAGAACAAGATGAAACCAGTATTTGAGGTACAGCCTGCTCATTTGGACTGAACAGATAAGTTATTAAAACCATTCTGTGCCGATAATGGATACAGATTGTCCCCCGCGCGTCATGTCATCCCACTTATTATCATTTTAATGGCTCTACCACATCTCAGATTGACTTATTTCTGGAAATTGAATAACAGCCAAGAAGCATAGAACATATTGAAATTGAGATTTAGGAGTCCTGCCAAATCTGGTCCACATGATGCTCTAACCGCTACATTTAATGTCTCTTCAAAGGATAAAACAAAAATCAGCAGCCTCTGGAATTAGTATTAAACAGAAGATCAGATGGGAGAAAGTTGATATTGCCAATTGCAGAGCTCACCTCCTCTAGGCTAGAGACCATATTACGTATAGGTGGCCCTAATCCAACTTCAGACTTGCTTGTCCAAAGATCAAATGAAATAAATGATCAAACTGCTGCTGAACTAAGACCTGCTTGGAAGACTCCAAGGTCGAGCAAGTTAAGATGGGCTGCCATATTGAAACCGCTGGTTAAGAAGTCCACGGCGGCCCTTAAGATTTGGAAAGATTGCAGATGTCAAAAAGATTGTGCGAATTGGGATTAGAACCAAGCTAGTAAGAAGAAGCAGATGGCTATAGAGGACATGACCAAGTTATATACAGATATTATGAAAAGCACAAGACAGTAACCAGATGTTTACGGTAATACAGCAATTTCATACTGTGAAACCGCCCAGTGATTCCTTCATAATGTCCATAGATCAGGGAAACACATCAGAAACCGAGAAATTGGCAGATTATTTCTAGCAAAACGAAAGAATAATGCACATATTGATCCAAACATAAACACCTCAGCTGAACTAATGCTCCGCCTGACTAAGTCACAGCAACAACATCACCGCATTCTCCAGTCTCTGATGAGGAGGTAACCACACATATAAGCAAGTCTAGGCTAGGGAAAGCTGCGGATGCCTATGCTATTATGTGAGAACATGTCAGGTACGCATCACAAGAACCTGCTACTGTTATGTCCATGATTATCAACAAGATACTTGCAAGTGGAAAGATCATTGAGGCAATGAAGTTAGGCATCGTAACATCAGTCTTGAAAATATCGAAACCTGCCAGAAACCCAGACAGCTACAGGTGCATCACAGTAGGTTCTTTCCTAGGAAAAGTAGTGGCAAAGAAAATTGCGAAGAGAATGTGACCTATCCTTAACCCAGGAAAGAACAGGTTACACTTTGGTTTCACACCAGAATTCTCCTTAAATAATGATGCATTCATAATAAGTAAATGTCATTGATGCAAATAATCCGATATACATAATGGTAGCGGATGCTAGCAAAGCGATCGATGTTGTCAGCCATCATGATGTGCTCAATGCCATCTATAACTAGTGTACTGAAGGAAAGTTATGGGCTATCATGAACGGCATGTATATAAACATTTAATCATCAATTAAATGGAGAGGTGTAGTTTATATACCCATCAGAGTGGAACAAGGTATTAACGCCTAATCTTCTGCTGACCTCTTTAACCGCTAGAGTAACACAGTACATGTCAAGTATGAAGCACATCAGTCTGGATTAAGTATTGGTGAAATCTGCACTTATATCTGCAGATGATCTAGCTCTCCTTGCCTGCAACACCGTTGATATGCAATGACATGATGCATCATGTGAGCACCACACACTCAGTTGCACAAAAACAAATGCAATTGCTGTGAGGAACACAAAGCCAGCTGAGCCGAAATTGAATGGCGAGCCATTGTGCATCACAGTGGAAGAAACACATCTTGGTGTAATTCATACATGCTCCACTAGCTGCAAACAAAAGGTTGATGCCAGAATCACAGTGGCCAGGCAAGCAACCTATGCATTTATGGGGGCTGGACATCAGTCTTAACGGACTTATTCCTATTACTAGCAAACAGCGGTTGGAGATCCATGCAACCCAGTGTTACTGCATGAGCTGGAGGCTCTGACCTTAACATCGAGCGGCATACAGAAGATAGAAAGTTTCTACAGAGCAAAGGAGAGAGAGAGAGAGAGAGAGAGAGAGAGAGAGAGAGAGAGAGAGAGAGAGAGAGAGAGAGAGAAGGGGGGATGGGAGAGAGGGAGAGAGGAGGGGGATGGGGAGGGGAGTGGGAGAGGGGGGGGGCAGGGAAGGAGGGAGGGTGGGGGAAGGGAGGGAGGGATGGAGGAAAAGAGAGTTAGATGGTTGCATATGACCCAGCGAGCCACCCTGTGTGACGTCAGTTTTATTGTTGAACCTAAAAGTGCATCTCTAGAGGAGTCCAAAATCATTTGTTGCCATTTTCAGTGTCCATTATGGGCGCCATCTTGAATTCAAAATGGCCGCCTTTTCTCATAAACTGACAAAGTAATATTCACACCAAACGATATGGTAAAAATAGCTTCCCAACACTAATTGCTCACTTACGCCATTGACAGTGTACATATAAATTTATCCCATCCCCATTGTGCATCCGTGCGTTTGTCTGCTTATCCATATACCCACTCACGAAAATTCATTTCAGAAGGATAAATCTAGAAATACTGAAGTGATTGAGTGCGGTGTCTTAAGATAGAGTGTGGATGATGCTTCTCCACAACTATATGACGGCTGCAAACCTGTACGAGAGAACATTCTAAAAACAGAATCACATAATGGGTGACCGCAAAAAGCTGATAATATATGTGAATCTAAAATTACCATTACCGTACCCCCACCCCATTGCTGTATTGCTGGAATGGATTATGTCTGCAACAACTGGAGCTAAATTGTTAGTGCTACTATTAGAGTAGCAGTTTGTCAGGTGTTGCACAGAAGTATCCTAAGTCTTGAACAAGAGATTATAGATGGACAGATTGTTGCGCCAAAGAGCTTAGTATGATCTTGGCAGTTAGGCAGGTTACATGTACCACCGAAATTGTATGCGTGTTTAACAGATTGGGCCATGGTGCATGTAATGAAATCATCAGAGAAACGGAAACAGCAATTGTAGAGATAGCAAGCAGTGCGTAGAATTTGGTTCTGGTGTCATTATCACCAGGTGTGCCACTTACCATTGCATTTGCTAACACAGATATCAATGAAGAGGCACTTACTGGCGGCGCCACCTTCCAGGGTACTAGTGAGTGTCTAATGCAAAGAAAATCATTCTAGAGGTACCAAAGTCTGATGAATTATCTATGTCTCGTACAAAACAGTGCTGCTTTAAATCGTGGCAAAGTGACTTCCAGACTTACTATGCTGGAAAAAGGATTCCTCCTACATGAGTTCTAGATACAGCAACAAAGCATGTTCTTGATGTTAAAGAACTTCAACACTCATAGGACAGGAATTTCACATTGATATTGCAGCGTTTTTCAAGTGCAATAGGAATTTCAACTCCGTTTTCTGAAGAAATAGTTGCCTCAAGGACAGGTTTCAACCATAACACCTCTGATGTCATCTGCGAAAAAGCGAAATGTCAGTCATCTACTCAATCTCGTGCAGAAGTGATAAAATCTACAAAGCCCTAAATCTTGATTTAATATTTATAGTCCGTGATCATGCAATATATTACAAATGGCGGAAGAACTATGTATGGAGAAAGGGTACTTTTGAAGGTTATTTATTGTATGTTGGGAGGTTTTCACATCATAATTATCTTTGCATCTGTAATTGGTACACGATTTGTAATTACTGGATTGAGAGATCTCATGATAGAATCGGCTATAGATGTATCTGATCCTGTTGATGATGTCCTTAGTTGTAAACATTACAACAAATGCATGAGGTCTCTGAAAATATGTACGAAGCAATGATTAGAATGGAACTTTGTGCTTTTATGATCATCTCCTGGCTAAAACACCAAAGTTCAGAGACATTTCTGTTAGACAGAATGATAATCAAAGAAGAGTTACAGTACCTGCTTGAAAATATGAGAACAAATCCCTCTCAAGATTCAAAACACGGGAGCTGTTGATAGGTGGATATTGTTAGAGCACGTTAGAGGCAGTGTGGCTCGTAACTGCCGTGAAATGCTGGTAACAATATTGATGAGCATGATTCCACTCATAATGATCTGAGTTCTCTCTAAATGAAAAAAAAATTGAACATGATATGGATAAAATTATTCAAACTCTAGCATGGACTGGGGTGTAAATCCCTTTGCACCACCAAGTAGCATATAAGTATAGTGGGCTCCGGCTTCGAAATTGATGACACAGCAGCAGACAAAACAGTTCGCACTGAGGAGATAGGTGACCTGGAAGTGACATCATTTATTATCAAGTGCATACTTTCCGCAGAGGAAGATTTCTATGCTCCTATAACGAAGACATGAATTGAGTCATTAATCAAACCAACACAGGCAAAGTTACAATTTATATTTGTGAATTGGTAATGGAAAGCAGATTGGAAACTAATTGTTCACACAGCTATCATTGGGAAAAAGCAAAAACTGGATATGAGAGAAGTCATGAAAATATCGGCTTAGTCCAGTTGCACCCTCATTCACTACATCAGATGGACTCAAAAGTAAGTTTTAGTTGGTGCATTAAAGAAACATGCAAAGGATCCAGGAACAAACGTACATAATGAATGTGTTATCAGTGATGCTGTGGGCATACTTCACAGTTTGATTTATCTTCCATAAACATGTGGCGAACTGGTTGCACAGATATTCCAAAAAATGCACAGTGCCACATTACAGGTAAAAAAACAATCAGGTAGATTTTGTAGCTGATGTTCACAGGTCCAATTCTATCAAAAATGCTAAACGTAGTCAGCGTACCAGTGATGTAGTAATGACCAACATCAAATATCTGGCAGAGATCAAAACAGCATTAAATCATCAATGCCGGATACAATGTCTAGCTGGTTGGAAGGAATGAAATGTCCCTTAATGGAGTTCCAGGCTAAGGATTGGTCAACCGCTGCTACTTTATCAGGAAAACTGCTCCATGTGACAAGATATGAAAGGGGTTTTAAGATGGATGGCACCACTGGAAATGCACAAGTGTATGACGATCTTTTGTGCTTTCAGGAGAAGGCAGATACCAGAATGATCTTACAGCAGACACGCATTCATGGACAGAAGGCATACAGATAACTGCATGCCCATAGATTAACAATTTGTATTTCTTATATCTGATCATTAACAACGCAGAACGGCGTCTGGTGTTACAGTTGCTCAATTAGCATAGTTATAGATAAAGAATTACATTCATAAGAAAGAATCAAGTCTTTCACTGACATCTGTTTTTCAGGGACACAGCTGATGGTTCTTTAGGATGCCCGTACATCGAGCTCTCTTAGATAGCACCGCCTTGTGCTCCCAAATGGTATTCGCTATGTTAAATTGCTTTTGTTAAACAAGCATGCGTCATTAGTGATCATTCTTTGATGGCCCATAAAGTGTCCCTTATACAGACACGTTTTACTGTACGGCTTAAAACCTATATATAGTATTTGTCATACTTTGGTACTTCGTAATAACGATAATTATACTATACTACATACAAGCATGAGCGAGAGGGGGAGAGGGAGAGGGAGAGGGAGAGAGAGAGAGAGAGAGAGAGAGAGAGAGAGAGAGAGAGAGAGAGAGAGAGAGAGAGAGGGAGGGAGGGAGGGAGAGGGGAGGGAGGGAGGGAGGTAGGGAGAGAGGGGTGGAGCGAGCGAGCGAGCGAGAGAGAGAGAGAGAGAGGGGAGGGAGGGAGAGGGGGAGGGAGGGAGAGGGGCGAGAGGGAGAAAAGAGAACGAGAGAGGGAGTGAGAGAGGGAAGGATGGGCGGAGGGAGGGAGGGAGGGGAGGGAGGGAGGGATGGAGAGGGAGGGAGAGAGAGAAAGAGAGGGAGATAGGGGGAGAGGGGGGGGGGGAGATATTAAAGCTACAGCTTGCATTGAAAACACATTCATCTCACAGCTGGGTTATTCATGTCAAGGGTATTCTACAACAATATGACCTTCCATCAGCATATAGTCTGCTAAAACATCTTCCTAGTAAACAAGACTGAAAAAACAGTTAGCCTGCATGTGCCCAAGTACTGGGACAGATGACTTTAAAATGAAGCACGTGACAAGACAACACTCGCATATTTAAACATAGACGCATGTAAAATAGGCCAGCCACACCCAATATGGAGTAGCTGCAAGATTGATAAGACCTCGGTACATAAAGCATTGACACTGGCAAAGATCCTTGTACAACGTTACCTGCTATTTGTGGGACCGAGCAGAAACATAGCCACTTCATTAGCAGTACACCTTTTTCAACGACCAACCAACTATCGTCTCTATGGTGCACTAGGCCCCAGAATTGTGCAAAGGACAGTGTGCTTGTGTCCCGATTTCATGTATGACCACCATAAGTCAGTAGTTTTGACGTCACAGTGGCCTTAACGGCAGTTAAAGGATCTGTATTATGTGTTTCCCATACAGAATGGCATCTGCTCATGGTACAAGAATGCAGGTTAAGATACACCAATGTGATCTTGGATGACGCTTCTTCAATTAGATTTCGCCAGTAACAGTCAATTTTCTGATGCAGCTGCTGCTTCTAGACATGTTTTGAAGATTAACGTTTTATAAGCTCAAATATATAAAGAAGTTGATGATGAATCTTATTACAATGACCCAGCTATGGGAAATATAGTCATTTACTGCAAGTTAGCGTCTGATGACACTTGCATCAACAGAGTCGACCCAGCATAGTATGTTTATAAATAATGCCAACATCCTCTTGTGGAGCTGTTCCCTCAATTAGGATGAAACCCAGAAGATATACTGCCATGTTGGTGGTGGAAACAGATAGATGTTATAGTTTTTTAGACATCTTCCATAGAAGTCATCCAGGATCTGAGCTTCAGTTTTTGATAGAACAACTGCTAGACCAGCGTCACGTAAAGTTCACAGATCTTTACCGAGGTTTTTGGAGTAATGCCATTTAACCCATCTCCCATTAGAGACTATGCTCAGGGTAATTTAATTGCAACGAAAATACAGGGCAGAGGATGCCAAGTGCAGTTGTAGGCATTACCAGCTTTTATCAGCTAACCATCAGTTGCATTTGCAAAGTACTTGATGATGTGTGCCAGATCTTCTGCGCATGTAATTGCTCCAGTGCAGATTGATCCTATTCCAAACCCACCTGGGTGAGCTTTAAGCTTGTTTAGAAGGGAGTTACTTCGCTGTTTGAAGAAATCAATTGAAGTGTAGGTACTATGTCCATGCCCAAGTTCTTCACTAAATGACCTGGATATACTGCCTTGCCATTTAATGATCGATGCTATGCCAGAGTACATGCTGTTGATAAAATCCCATAATTTGCCGTGCAGTCCTTGCTTATAGGCCGAGCTAAGCATATTTTTATAGCAGTTTGTATCGAATGCTTTGGATGCATCCATGAATATGATCAGTAGCGGGAGAGACTTATCCTTTGCGTCAACTATACATTTGGTAAGTAGAAAATCTGCATGAACATAGGGGAATCTCTGTGTAAAGCCAAACGCAAGTTTATTCTGCGAAGAGTAAAAACAGTAAAACAGTGATAGTGAATATACTTTGATAGTGTAAATAGTAAATGCCAGATTCAGGCCTGCCTTCATGCAGTGTCTCAGCGATGGCATACCTTGTATCTGTGATGTGACTCTAAAAAGGTGGGTGGCGCCTGTATGTGCAGAGTGAATCTCCCTAAGTGACATAGCTGGAAGCTAAATTCATTCACCCGCAGCTGATTTTTGCTGAGCTACACTTTTTCAAACAATTGGTACATGCCAATCATAAATTACACCAGGATTTGTGCAAATGTAGACCACAGGTGTAAGTTAAGCTTTTTCATAAATACAGATTTACACTCCTGTTTAAACTTAAGCCATATTTACACATTTTAGATATGTGTGATTAGTGAATCTGGCCCCTGTAGTGACCACTGTATCCAATCTCGAACCAATATTCAACAATTAACATTCTTCACAACTTCCCAGATAATATTACTACATTGGGACAATGTTGGCGATTGGTTGGCATGGTCGCCATTGGCTACTGGCCCAACATAGGCAATTGGTTGGTGCCATCGCCATTGGTATGTTGAGCCAACGTTGATGTAACAGTGCCAAAATTACAGTTGAATTACAGTGATTGAGCCAATGTTGGCATAGTTCTGTTAAATTTGTTGCGCTACTCATAATACGAAAATACTTCCGGTTTAGAGAGATATGTCGTCCTCCACAACAAGAGGCCCAAGGGGCATGTATCGCTCACCTGGACCATAGGCATCTCAACTAGAAAAGGCATTAACAATGAGTAGAACTCTAATGAGTTGAGCATACTTGTAACAAGAAAACAGGGGCCATGTTTCTTTATATATCAACTTCTCCCAAACAAACTTTAATGGCCAATAGTCATCAATATCATATCTCCAAAATAGTGTCCCAATCCGATCAGTGGCTCTGGAGACGAAGTTGCTTTCATGAAAAACAGGCCATCCAAGATGGCCGCCCAACCATTTGGCAAATCAAGTTCCCTTTAACAAACTTGGTTCAGCTCGAGCCCTAAATGATATTTTATGAGTTTTGAATCAATCACTCAAACAGTTTCGGCGAAGACTTTTAAAGACATTTCTAAAAATTGGCCAAAATCCAAGATGGCCGCCGACCAAATTTGCCAATTGGCTTCGTTTGAACAAACTTGAATCTCTACAACCTAAGAATGCTTCCTGCCAAATATAATTGAAATCGGCCCAGTAGTTCTAGAGAAGACATTTTAAATTTCCCATTGCTTTGGTATGTGAGCTTTTGGCCTTGAAAATGATCCAAGATGGCTGCCAAACCGTTTATCCGAGTTTCAAAAATTGCAAATTTGAGAGCTGAATACACAAAAACATATATAAAACCAATTTCAACCTCAAAACCCATCAAATAAAAAAATCCAATATGGCCACCAAACATGCTATATTTTGATTGGCCAACCGTGGCCACGCTTTTTGACGGATCAACTTCCCTTGACCAAACTTTGATAGCCCTTAGTCCCGATTCATATCTGCCAAATTTTGTCCCAGTCCTTCATCGGTTCTGGAAATAGTCGTTTTCACTAAAACTAGGTCAACCAAAATGGCCGCTGAACCATTTGACCAATCAAGTTCCCTTGAACAAACTTGGTTCAGCTCTTGCCCTAGATCATATTTCATGGGGTTTACTTCAATCCATCAAGCGGTTTCAGAGATTTTTAAAGACGTTTCTAGAAACCAACCAAAATCCAAGATGGCCTCCAGTCAAATTGGCCAATCGGCTTCATTTGAATAAATTTTGATCCCTATGTCCTAAGGATGCTTCCCGGAAAATATAATTGAAATCAGCCCAGTGGTTCTTGAGAAGTTGTTTAAAGTAAAAGTTGACGCATGACAGATGGATGATGGACGGATGACGGATGGTCGCCATGGCATAAGCTCACTTGGCCTTTCAGACCAGGTGAGCTAAAAACTAAAATCCTATTGATCCTGATAGGAATATCATTGTAAATTTTGAACTGTATCCTGCCACTATAGATTTTCTGACCTACAGTAGTAGGGTCGGAGTCAAAATGATACCACATCCCACAACTGGCAGCCGTTCGGCGATACGTAGCCCCCACCGCCCTCTCAATCCCTGCGGCATAGGAATTTTTGAGACAGGTGATTAGGAAGTGGCGAATATAAAACTCCCGTGCGGACCCCACATGTCCGGGAGAACCTCCTCAGGATACCGGCCAGTGGCCGGCCTCTCTCTATTCTGACCAGTATCCTGAGGAGGTTTTTCTATCTGTGGGGTTGTTTTTGGGTTTTTTTAATTTTTTATTTTTTGCCACCTTCCTACCTATCTTTTGTTCCTATCCTACCCATCTCTTTTGCACCTATCCTACCCATTGCTATTCCAGCCAGCTGCTTTGACCCCGCACTGGGGGGGGGGGGGTGTCGCGGTGGCCCTACCCCAGCCCTAGTCTTACCTAGTCTTTTGAGCGGATTTGAAACCCAGTCTGCAGCCTGGGACCGCTATACAATTCGACGACTCTGCGGCTCTATTGATAGACCCACCGCGACACCGTTAAGATCTCATCTCTTAGTAACTTTATCTCTGAGCATGACTTGTGAAATCGCTGTTACGCGTTATCTCGAAGTGACGTCAAGATCTAGAGTGAGTCGAGCCTGATAGCGCAGCAACACAGCAATACACTTTTAAAATCACAGGTTCAGATCTCGTTATGTGTTATTAGCAAATGGTAAAATCACAGGTTCAAATCTCGTTATGTGTTATTAGCAAAAGGTAAACATGTCTACAATTACTATTGGCGATTTTCACATTTAAATACACAGGCTGTAAGATGAGCACTGGACTGAATTTTCACTGGATCCATTTAAAATTAATATCATTTTATTATAACCACCACACACACACACACACACACACACACACACACACACACACACACACACACACACACACACACACACACACACACACACCCCACCCCACACCCAAATAGTAAGTTTCAATAGTTTTTGGTATACAGTAACCAAACTTGGTGTATGGATGCATCATAGCCTAAAGGTGTGGCATGCATCATAAGTAGCTCAGCGTGACCTACTTTTCACAGTTCACTGATTATTCTTGTCCAGGATGTAGTTTCAAGACTTTTAGCTCACCTGGCCACCTTTACTCGTAATACATCATGTCAAGACCAACTCGCACAGTCATTGACTGACCACATAAAACCCATGATTGCAGACCACAGCCAGTCAAAAATAGTAGCTGTTATGCGTTAACACCTAATTAGACACAGCATCCATAATGGTATACCGGCGATCATAAATTACATGTGAACGCACAACCATACATTACGTGTACTCAACTGCGTGTAAACGCCCATCTACAAACAATATTACACACAATGGGCTGGCCTGAAGAGCTATGGTCATGCATGCATGATGTAGGCTGTGCGGCGCGACGAGAAAAAGTACCCGGGCCATTGCGTGATATGGGCAACTATGCAGATCGAAATCTTGAGAAATGGAGAAGCTCAAGGACCCCAACATTCCGCTTGTCATTTCTACTAACATGCCTTATGTGTCGCGGATGTTATCCGATGACAGTGATAGCGATGGACAAACTCTTCAAATATATGAATTATTTAGAAACGTGATGTGGATGTTGCTATCGAGTTGGAACAAGAGTGGGAACAAGAAATGCAGTGATCCCTCGCCCACCAACCTCTCAATGCGCGCACTATTCCCATGTATCACATCAGCTCGACCACATCTCACACACACACACACATAGTCTCCGTCGGTATCACATCGACACGATGGACCACCCACAGGTTTTTCCAGGTACTGATCGCCTTGTGATCACCACACATAATAGGGTCAATGCCCATTTAGAGACAGGTATCCACAGTGATATACACCATGATTACTGTTGCACAGCTTCGCACTATTGCAAAGCAATTCGGCCTTAGAGTAGCCTCTAAGGCCAAGAAAGCCGACTTGCTCCAGATGATCAGACACGCCCGTGCCGATGAGTAGCAGAAGCGACTCTCCCGAGCAATGAAGACAGGAAGGTTTCCAGCGCTTACTAAAGATGATCCTTGGAATCCCCACAAGCGCAGCGGATCGGTGAGCTTCGTCAGTTGGACAAGGAGGTGACTGCTAGCTTGTGAGCCAAGACTGTAGTGAGGCGGATGGCGGACCATCCACTGGAGTGCTTACCTCCCCTACTCACTAAGCGAGTGATGAGGGGGCCGATGTCTGAACCCTTAGCCCGGAGCATAAGGCGAGAAGGCGAACACATTCTTGACCAGCGTTTCGGCGAAAGGGAGACAGAGGAAAGAGACCGCCGGTCAGTACGCTGGACATTCTTCAGAGGTCTAGAAGGAGACCTCATAGGCCAGATCATGCAAAAGATCCAGCAGACTGTCCAGAACGCCTTCTACCTCCGCTACACCCATACCTATCGCATCTGTCACATCGAAGATGGTAGGGTGATGCTCTTCCACAGGAATGCTCCAGGGAGCCCGCGGCTGAGCACGATAGGAGCAGCTCAGGACTGGGTGGCAGCAAGAGAGCAAGCCTGCCTTGACACAGACAATATCGATCTACCCAACACCAAGTGGGCTTTCGTTTGATCAATCAACGTTGAGGCCAGGGCTGTCATCGACTGTGAATCTCTGCTTGGAACAGGCCCCCTCCAGACTGGCTACGACAGAAGAAAAGTATGACTGCCCTCGACACCCACAGGGACAATGTGTCTCTGGAGATGACTAGTAGTCAACCGAGGAGCAAGAGCTGATAAAAGTACAGCTCCTGCACGAGAGCACGAGAGCTTGCCACACAGTTCTACGGCAAGACAGTGACAGTACCAGATGTCCGCAAGACATAGGTAGTTCTTCGCCAAGATCAGGATTCGCATGTATGAACCAACCGAAGAGGGCACCTGGCACTTGATCAGGCAAGCAGCTCACTACCGTGACACCATGACCATCGGAGTGTGGGATCACCATGCCTTCTACATCAAGAACATCTCCAAGCTGGCACATACACTAGTCTGCAGTCACTGTCAGCAGAGGTTTACAAAGGCATGCAATCTTCAACGCCATGCTGAGCACTGTACAGGCGACGAGAAGGTTGAGGCGCAACAGTCTGTGTATGAGAAAGTCTTCTATCCGCCCCAACCATCCAATTCAGCGGCTACTCGTTGGATCGAGTATGAGTCAAGAAACAGAGGCGTAAACATACACCATGTAGAGTGTGGGCACGGTGGCAAGCGTTGGATCGAGGGTGCTCCCGTAGATGGTTATGATCTGACCACCAACACCGTTAACCAGTCCCATGGCTGTTACTAGCATGGGTGTCCACAAACACCAGCGAGGTGAGGATGCCGAACAAAGACAGTCCTGAGCGAGGAGAAGCTGAGAGCATCTGGATGCACGCTTGTGGTACAGTGGGAGTGCTGTATAAAACACTGTCCAAGCGTCCCTAAATGAGTTCGGACTGTCCCATACCCACACTTCATAGTTTACGACTTCGAAGCACTCCTAGATGGTATCAAGACTCATCCTACGGAGACTCTCACGATCGAGAGTACTCACATACCTATCTCTGTGTCAGTTGGCTGCTTCTTAGATGGCGCCATGGGTGAGCCCACTCACCTCTGCAATCCTGTCCCCACAAAACTGATAAGAGAGTTCATGCTGGTGATCCAACGGTGAGCATATCTAATCCGGACAAGGGTTAGGGCACAGTACATACGGACATACCTGGACGAGCTCCCAAAGCGACAGCAGCGACTGATCAATGAGTGGTGTGACCAAGTGCCTGTACTGGGGTTCAACTCTGGGCGGTATGACATGAACCTAATCAAGAAGTACTTTGTCAATGAGCTGACTGACAGTACAGGTACAGTGAGTCGCCAAGAAGGCTCGTCAGACCATGTTTCTCATAACACCTGAGCTACGGTTTCTTGATGTGCTGAACTACCTCGGCCCAGGAGTCTCGTACAAGGTATGGGTCAAAGCTTACGGGTGTACACACCAGAAGAGCTGGCTCCCATATGAATGGTTCGACACACATGAGCTCAACTATCCAGGGCTTCCTGACTACTCAGCATGGACATCTAAGCTCAAGGGTGGCTACCTCTTGACGCGATCAGAGTGGGAACAGTGTAACCAAAAATTCAGCGAGCATGGAATGCGGACATTCGCCGACTGGCTGCGATACTACAACAACCTGGACGTAGGTGTATCACTGCAGTACCTCCTACGTGGAACCACTCAGCACATGCCGGATGTTAGCCTCTATTCACCAGGCAAGGAAGCCTACGAGATGCTGAAGGGTTCTGTTGTTGGAGGTCCCAGCATCGTGTTCACCAGATACCACGAGGCCGGTGTGACTCGAATCTGCCAGAGTGAGCGTGTCTGCCAATGTCTACTCGGCTACGACGCAAATGCTCTGTACTTGTCAACGATGACCAAAGAGATGCCATGTGGTAAGGAGACAGTGCACCATTGGTCCGGTGCTAGTGGTGTAGCTTTAAGGAGGCTCTCCTAGCAGAGAGCTGGTTTGGGTTTGCTGAGGTGGATATAGAGGTCCACAACGCTCTGTGGGCAAAGTTCGAGGAAATGGCTCCTCTCTTCTATAACTGTGAGATCCCGGTACAGGGAATCTAATCTGAGATACTGGCATATCTAGGGTGAACAGGGAGGAAGCATCCTACCAACCAGAAGCTGGTCGGTGCCTCTCTGGAAAGAAGCGGCTGCTGTACGGATCAACACTCAAGTGGTATATAACCCATGGCCTGGAGATCACTGATGTATACCACACCATCGACTATGAGGCCAAGCGCCCATTCGAGTGGTTCATGGAAAATGTTACAGAGGCCTGCCGCTCGGGAGATGTAGATAAGAGCAAAGCAACAGTGCCTATGGGAAGCTCATCGAGGCCCTAGAACGTCATAGCAACACCAGCTTCACGAAGGATGAACGTGTGGGAGACAAGGCCCTGCGTAGTGCATGGTTCGAAGATATTGAGGAGATCGGTGAGTCATACGAGCACCAGAGTCGCAAGCCGAGAATCACTATTCGAAGGCCCTTCCAGGTGGGGATAGCCGTTTATGAGCTTGCGAAGCTGCGAATGCTGGAGTTCTACTACGACTTCCTTGATCGCTACGTAGCGCGTGACAGCTTTGAGTACCTGCAGATGGACACTGACTCCACGTATATCGCTATAGCAGGCTCCAAGCTCGACGACGTTATTCGCACTGAGATGCGAGCAGAGTACCAGGCTCATAAGCGGGACTGGCTAGCTTGGGGCAAATGGTTTGGATGGACTCCGGGACTGTTCAAGCTCGAGTTCGAAGACTCTCGTGGTATCGCTCTCTGCTCCAAATACTACTATGTGGAGAGCGCAGCTGCAAGTAAGTGCTCGGCTAAGGGAATGTCAAAGCGGCAGAATGAGGTCTCTTAGCAGAGGTTCTACAGCACCCTACATGGCGGGGTGGACAGAGCTAAAAACTCAGACTCTCCGCTTACTATGATACGCACCATGTGCTGCCAGATGGTGTCCATACCAAGCCCATCGAGTATCATGTTAGCACCCTAGGTGGTGGTAGCTGTATGTATGCAGGGACTAGCTGAAGCTCTTCTACGACAAATGGTCGCCTAGGCACTCGGTGCTGGCGTGCCAGGTAGTACAGTGTAGGCCGCCCCTCCGCCTCCACATACCTGTCAAGCCTGTGAACATCTATCGTTAGGATCTGTTGCACGCCGTCGACCACCTTCCAGCTCACCAGGCTCATACAGGTACCAAATCAGAGCATTAGGTTGTAGACACTCCTCTCCCTTGTTCGCTCCTCTAGCGCTGTGACTGGCAACAGCAGAGTGTCTGAAAGCCTCTACCGGCTTCTTCCTGATTAGCCTAGTAACCTTGGCATTGGATCTCTCCACCACAGCAGGCAGCCCTCTCACCCATACTCTAGAACGTTCACTCTGCGCGGCCCTTTCCTGGGTGTATTGGTGTGGGAAGTCTCTCTGCCAGTGTCCGATTCCACCGTGCAATGATAGCCTGGACACGGTGATGCCCTACCTCGCCTCGCCTAACTGCCATAGTGTTTCCGCATGAGGGCTGCAGTCTCACCTCTAAACTCCTTACCCTCATCCACCTGCAAAATTCCGGCCACTGGAGGGGATT
Organism: Chaetoderma sp. LZ-2023a; assembly: GCA_034401795.1. Taxonomy (NCBI): domain Eukaryota; kingdom Metazoa; phylum Mollusca; class Caudofoveata; order Chaetodermatida; family Chaetodermatidae; genus Chaetoderma; species Chaetoderma sp. LZ-2023a. Next base: position 64,697,776 of record CM067362.1, on the reverse strand, counting down.
TTCCGAAGCCTCGTTGACACCCTGGAATGCCTGGGCCACCTGGCCAGCTGACTTGTCTGTGAGCCGTACTGCCGCCTTGTACCTTCTGGCGACATCGACAATGGTGAGGGCATACTTGTAGGTCTTACGACCAACCAAGTCGTGTGTAAGGAATAGAACATCTGCCTGGTGAACTCTGTTCGGGACAGTTTCCTCGAAAAGGGCATGCCTGATGTGCCGTGGACGAGGTCTGTATATCCGCCACATCGCCTGGTGGCTGAGCCACTGGCTAACTGTCTCCAATGTGAAGTTGTGGCCCTTGCGACGTGCACCCTCGAGTAGTTGAGGGGGCTCACGGTAATATCAACCAGGCTGATAGTAGAGTTCCTCAAGAAAGACGGTTGATAAACTTCCGGATTTCATCACTGACGTCCACTACCGTCCTGTCACGCACCGCCTGGGTGAACTCTAAACAGACGAACAGATGGCCGTCATTCATTCGACCATCACTGAAGACCTCCTCAAACACCTTCGTACACTGGCATCTAATCTCTGCTGGATCCTCACTGAACGGTAGTTTATCGACCAACCCTCGGAAGTTAAACGACTTGACCAGGTCATACAGAGAGGCCATCCTTATATAGTACAGCTTAAATGTTCGGCGGATGAGATGGCCGCGAGCGCTATGGCAACGTATGGTAGCCAAGGGCCTGCGACTCCGAAGAACTTACCTACTCCTGAGGCGATGGCTGGTATGGCTTCAGAAATCTTCACCACACCATGGAGAGCCTTCGTTGTGAACAGAGCGATCAGAGCCCCAAATGCTACCAGCGGACCGATAGAACCTTTACGTAAGTGCGATAGATTCCTTTCGCTCTGTGTACTAGCTTGCGGGATTCAGGCTCCACATCATACTCACCACCGACATCGTAGTCTGCATCATAATCCTCCTCATCATAGTCCTCGTCATCAATATCCTCGACTGGATCAGCCTCTGGTTCATACATCGCTCTGGGGATCCGTCGCTGGGGGCAGCTATATAGTAGCTTTAAACTATAGTCTATAGCATGGCATCCGCAATCTTGAATGCCGGCGTGTTTGCCTTAGCGAACTGGGGACTCAGCTTGTCTGACAAGAAGGTGGCAGAGGTCGAGCATGAGCATCACAACCAGGCGATGGAGAAGCTGTCTAAGGAGAAGCTCAAGCATATGCGCCAGAGGGAGGCACGCCGCCAACAACTCCGAGGTCAGGCCAACCAGAGCATCAAAGAGGCAGATGAGAGTCTCGATGAGTACTACGAGGCTGTAAAGATATCTGAGCCAACGCTCGACTATGAAGCATCGACAGGTCAGAAGAGAGCGGAGCTTATAGTAGTGGTGGCAGCTGCAGCTGTGACGACAGGAGTGCCATGATTAGGTGGGATGTCCCTGCCCCGAGGTGGTGACGGCACTTGAGTGCCGACTCGAGGTCATCGCTTCCACTGGTTAGGCACAGAGGACGCGCATATGACTTAGTTCTCTCTCTGTAGAGTTGGCAATCAGCCAGCTCGTGTACCTCACCAAGAACATTGGTCCCAGCAACCACAAGCTTGAAGTCGTCTAGCGTATCCACCTGCTGGATGACTCCTCTCTTCTACGAACCAGGACCGCAACAGTGACACAGTCTGATACACCATGATGCAATGTCAGCTCTACCCGTTGGTTAGTTGTGGCTTGGACCTGCTGGTGTTCTCGCTCCCCATGCACGATCCGCTGTTTGGAACCTGTTTGCTTCAGCTCCTGGTCATTCTCGTCATGCCAGACATGAACTCTTGGAGCATTTATCGTCACATCTGTGAGCCGCTCAGTGTACACCCGGAGGAACAGCCTATCCTGCATGGCAGCCAGATTCACGTGTGGGTTCTCGAGGAGGGTTAAGAGTGGAACTGCCACAGGCATCTCGACACCTACCTGTAGTTCGAATTCCGTGAACCCATCATTGCACCCCACAGCGTAATACCCCTTTCCCTTCGCATAGAAGGTTGGTGCACGAGCCAGTGGACCTAGGACTCGGTACTCATCGTTCACATAGGTGGTGTCCATGGTTCTGTTGCTCTGCACGATCTCCACCCTGTTCAGAACCTGCAGAAGCTCTACCGTCCAATCTGTTGTGCTCTGATGCTTGAACGCGAGTGTCATGCTCTTGATCTCGTGGATCTGTGCCGAGATTGCAAAGTCGATGTGTTTCCCACCAGCGGACAACGGGTTCTCATTGTGTATACTGGGTCGAATAACTGTCATGCGGCCTTCCGAGGATCAGTGAGGTGCGATGTCGCGGGTTCAATGGCCCCATCTGGACATACTGCATACTGCAGCATGTTTAAGGTCCGGGTATATAGAGGTTTTAAACGGCTGCCATGTTCGGTAAAGTTCTCCAGCAGATTGTCTATAGGCAGCAGGACAAGTCGGCATGACAGCCACGGCGTGCACTGTCCCACTCTGACAGGCTCTGCGGACTGCTTCATGACATCAACATAATCCACGAGTGAGCCAAGGTCACACCTCCGTCTGATGCGGAGATACTGGCCGCAATAGAGGAAGGAGCGGCAGCTCGTAGTACAAAAGAACTCCTGACTCGGATACTCTACCGGAAGTTTGACAGCACCCAGGGCAGGGCACTCAAGCTACCTGTGGCCCAAACCAACAGTCCTGTTATTCTAGCTCTACAAAGGGTGTGGGTCGAACCCAAAGATCTACTAACGTTCGGGAAGTGGGCTGCCGTATTTAGCCTCCATAGCCAGGAAGAGCGAGATATGTGGATAGCCTTCAGTCTGTAGCAAATAACTACTTCAGGGAGGAGGTCATTGCCGCTGTAGCGGAGAGCCACGACACCGGTCATGCAGAAGGTACTCAGGAGGGGTTCACTGTTGGCCGCAAGGAGGCTGTTGAGAACATCTTCAACGAAAGAGGGCGCAGGAGATTGGCCAGTAATCTGCCAGCATTTACGAAATTCCCAGATAACTACCAGGACTATCTCATCAGATCCCCTCACAAGTCAGATACTAGGCAGGCATGGCTAAAGTGGGTCTTCCATGAGAAGTTCCAGAAGAAGAGAGTCCCAGACGATGACCCTCAGTGGGTAGAGTTTGAGCGACAGTATAAGCGACAGGCTTCTTGCGAAACTGACGAAGTTTCTCAAGCTTCTGACGAAGTTCCTCAAGCTTCTGACGAAGCTCCTCGAGCATCTGACGAAGTAGCGGAGAACGTGGATGAAGTTCCTCAGCCTTCTGATGAATGAAAAAAAGTTGCGACAGTCTGTCAGCGATGACGCGTAGAGCAGGCTAGTTTCCTGGCTGGGTTCAGCTTGAAGGTGAAGGTCTGCACCTTTTCCAGAGATGGCTTAAAGTTTGACAGCTCACCTGTCTCCTTGTTGCTGAAGATGAAGCTGTACAGATCAGCTGCCATCTGTACACCTGCGATAAAGTCCCCTTTCGTCTCCTTGAGGGTTAGGCTGTCGTATATGGTCTCGAGCAGGGCACGTCCACACTTGAAGCTGAAGTATAGCAACCGGGCATTGTGGCGGATGTCTGGTGAGATCTCACAGGTGTACTTCTGAAAGAGGATGAAGACAGTTATCTTTGTTTGCCGGATACGCCTGGTGATGTTACTGAGGTAGGTGACTGTCTTCTGGTCCAATTCAGGGTCATTGATAATTAGAACAAGTGGTTCTGTCAGTTGGGCTGCCAGCAGCTTCTCCATCAGTGCTTGCAGGTTCTGCGTCTTGGTGATTGGGCCATTGTACCATTGATCATTACTGTCAACCGCCTCAGCGCCGGAGTCAGACACCAGAAGGATGTGTAGATGTTCAGCCAGGAGAGCCCGCAGCTAGATGTTTTTCCCGTGTCCTGATGGGGCAATGATCAGCACCACCTGGCCAGCATCGGCCAGCCTACTGTCGAATGGTACAGACATGCGTGCGGAGTATGGTTAGCACTTGGTCGGCGGTAGCCTCGTCTAGATCTGGGAGACTAAACGGCAGTACTTCCTGCACCAGCTCTTTCGCCTGCAGAGCGGGGAATCCTGCACCTCCGGCGGATACGAAGGATGCGATGGAGGCGTCAAGCATGAAATCCCAGCAGCAGCTGAGAAGATAGCGTAGAGGGCCTGTGTCAGCAGCCACAGTATCTAGTACATCCAGTATCTGTATGATACATGCACAGGAAGTCATGACCATCCTGTGGTCTTAAACGGCAAACCAAAGAACCCTGACTTCTTCACCTCTGGTAGCTGGAGGTTGGCGGTAGCATCTTTTTGCCATCGACAGTGATATTGCTCAGGCCGAGGGTGCCTATCTTGAGATTCTCTCCATCCTGTTGGAATGAGCTCCGCGATTTCAGATCTTTAATCAGGTCCTGTGCAAAGGACTCGGCCATAACCTTGATTGCTCCAGCCTCATCGACTCAAAGCATACCTCGCATCGTCGCCCTCTCCTTGATGCCCATCCCCTTGTATAAAGTCCTGGCCTTGTTAATGGCTGATTGTCCTACCGTATCACTGTTCCCGATGAGATCTTGGGCTGGGATGGTACCTCGGATCTCCCGCGCGTCTCCCGTCTCATCAAAGTCTAGGAAGGAGATAGGGGCAACAGTGTCCTCTGAACCGAGGCGTGCCTCGACCAAGTGAGCAAGATCGCCTAGCTCTTTGCTTTCTAGGTCTGTGAGTGACAGAGTCATAGTGCTATATACAGACGGCTTAAACCTACTTAAACCTACACGATCAGATTCGCTGCCACGTTACTGGCGACATGGACTGCCAGATGTTTTACTTTGGTCAGTAACTTCTTCTCGATTCGCAGCAGGTTCTCCACCTTCTGAAGACTTGCCTGGCTCTCGGGCAGTTGCTTCACGATCTGTACCGTTGACGTCATTGTTTAAGCACTGAGTATACAACTCGGTTAAACGTCTGCGTCCCCTGTCGAGAGAGCTAATAAGATCTTCCCAGTCTGTGTCTGGCAAGTGTCCGGTTTGGTACTCAGAAATATTAATCTCTCTATTGAGACATCTTAAACATATCCGGGCTCACACTATATGAGAAGTACTATGAGGTCTTCCGGAGGGAGTTGAAGGACTACAAGAAGAAGACACCAGATGAGCCCACTCAGCTCTCCAGTGCTGAGCTGACAGAGGAGCTGACAGCTGTGAAGCTCTATTTAGGATTTGGTAAGGGACAGATATGCTTCCTCGAATACCTTATCATGGGCGGGAGTATCATCGAGCCGCTCCTGCGAGCTAAAGGTTTCTACAAGGATCGGGAGTATCTGTCAGATGTGTTCCAGCAGTTGCAGACCGCCATGGCCTCACCGGACTCGGAGCTGAACAAGGCTCCGCGATACTACAAGCTGGAAAAAGGATGCACTGCAGAACCATCCAGCCCTTGGATGTGCATGTTGGCAGCGTGTATAGGGGCTGTAGGGCATGCCAAGTTGGTTCAGTGTCTCACCATGGTCCCCACTGCCACTGTAGAGAGTCAGGATAGTCTTATAGCTGATTTGCTAGTGGCTGAGTAGGCTGATCCCGAGCGCCACGATAGCTAGTCCTGACACCACTCATAGAGCTGCCACGGGAAGTGATGTCGTGTTGACTGGCTGCAGTGTCGGGGTCGGAATGCCTGGAGATGCCGTGTTGACTGGCTGCAGTGTCAGGGATGGAATGACTGTATGTGCTTCCATGCCCATACTACACGTAGGTGCGTTGATATCAGTGCTGAAACCGAAGTAGACACCGGGGGAACTCCCCATAACTATCATGTTGTTATAGCCGCTGACTTGGAGGTCCTCGATGTTCACGATCATGTTGCTCGGAATCAACTGTAGGTGTGGTGAAATAGCAAAGTCAAGTTTGCGCCGGGCCTTCTGCAAGCCCTTCTGGAACTTAGCAATAAGACGACTGGGGTCTGCCACGATGATCATATCCTCAATGAGACTGATGAACATGGCCTGGACCTCTGCTCCGCTGACACCATCTATGGAATGCCACAGCTTGGTCTGTGCTGTAAGGAGGAAGTAGCACAGTGCTTCCAGGGACTGGTTGATCCGAACGATCCCTGCTGGTGTGAGGCCTGAGGTGGTGTGTGGGACAAAGTACTTCCACACATCTGGATAGTCCTGATGGAAGCCAGTGATGTGCATATTTTGCACCAGCGCTCCATGGTCGGAGTCTGTATCGAACGAGAATGTTGCTGTCTTCCGATGGCCTGCTCGTCGGGGTGATCGATAGGGGAACCCTGAGTAGTCACATCTCGGGTCACCATACATAACCCCTAGACCGCTGTTGTCACCACCATGCCACCGATAGTCTGGGTGAGCGCTGAACTCTCTCCGTAGTCTACTAGCCGCTGAGACGCTATGACTGTTGAGCTGTGGGTCGAAGTCGTTTGTATCAGGGAGGCTTGCAACCAGCTCATGGAGGATTCGTTGCACCGTGAAGTACATGTAGAATCTGAGACAGCTGGCGATGAGCACAGCTTCAGGAGTACCAGAATAGGAGTGAAGCAGGGTGGAACTTACTCCACATCCTGCCGTGGCACACCACACAGCAAAGTTCAACTGCTGATTCCAGTATGAGAGGCTTGGAGCAGCCATCCAAGTATGAGCTTGCTTTGCATCCTTGATCATGATGGGGCGGTTGGTCAGCGGTCGTGGGTTGATGGAGACGCTTGTTCGGGACCGTCCATCCACTGTGATGGAGAACGGTGTTAGCTCTGGTATATCAGACAACAGACCTCTCAGGCCAGTCAAGGGTGTACCCAGCAGGGGCGGTTGGCTCCGGATGACTGTCATGAGGTTCAGTGGGAAGGCCATCTATACTGGTGTTCTTAAAGCTACCGTACAGGCAGCACACTATTTGTAGTCGTCTCAACTCCAGAGATCAGCAAGGCGACCTCGCCGTAACATCTCGTTTTTTAGCTCCTCCATATCAACCCGCCCTCTGGAGCCTTTGAGGTATTGCTGTCACGCTTTAGGTTTCTCCGTGCGGTACAGGGCTTGGATCTTCAATATATGGTGGTACTCTTCATCGGTGACCTGCCCATCCTCGAGAGCTTTGCTGACAGACTCGTCGATAGTCCGTAGCATACTCTGTGCCAGTGTCACATACTTAGCATGCTTCTCCAGCCTCCTTGTGATCTGCCGCTGCCCCACCACCAAACCAGTGACCAAGACAGTGGTAGCTAGTGTCACGACACCCAGCGGCATGGCGACGATGGCACCCACCCCTGTAGCGAGAGTGGCCACAGCTGCCACACCAGCACTGGCTCCAAGCACACCCGTAGCAGTGGTTGTACGCGCAAGGACATTGTAGGCTGTCTTATATCGCCTGCACGTTCTGCTGTACTTTTCTGCCTCATGGACGAGATTCTGCCTGATGGCATCTATCTGCTGGAGTCGCCAGCCATGGATGGGGCCGCCCTCGTCAGCAGTCAGGGAGGGGTATATTTCTGGTTGCATCTGCCACTCTGATTTTGCCATAGTATACCTAGAGATTAAACCTTCATCACCTGCAGAATCTGCTCATGAGTCATAGGTTTCATTTTGGAGAGCCTGCCGAACCGTGCCGGCTTTTTAGTGTCGAGACAGACGTCTCTTAGAAAGTGGCCATACAGCACTATGTCGGGTGACAGTAGCTTTCTGAGACGTGACATCTGGAACTTCGCCTTATCACCAAGATAGTAGGTCCGCCGCTGGAAGGCTTTCTTGGTCTTACACTTCTACTCCATCTCCTCTTTTCACGCATCTGACTCATCACCTGCAGACTCTGCTCATGAGTCATAGAAGGGTTCATTTTGGAGAGCCTGGCGAACCATGCCAGCTTTTTAGTGCCGAGACAGCCGTCTCTTAGAACGTTGTCATCCACCACTATGTCGGGTGCCAGTAGCTTTCTGAGACATGACATCTGGAACTTCACATTATCACCAAGATAGTAGGCCCACTGCTGGAAGGCTTTCTTGGTCTTACACTTCTGCTCCATCTCCTCTTTCCACTGTATGACATCTGGCTCATCCTCGTCTGTGAAGATATCTGGATCATCGTCGTCTATAGGGCTTCCTGAGATACCTGGCTCATCGTCATATGTGAAGACATCTGGCTCATCGTCGTCTGTCAAGACTCCTGCGTCCCGCTTACTCTCCTCCAGGAGGGCCTGCCAGTATCGGGAACCTTCACTGTTCCTTCGCGTTCGTGTCTTGTTGGCAGCCAGTTGATACCAGCTCTCCCGCTGTAGTCACTCTCCTTCTTGTTGACAGATCTGTTGCTGTGCGAGCATCTGTGCGTTTAAGGCCTTTTGGCAACCCTCTATCGGGTTCACCATCTCGGAAAAGGTGAGACATTCCTGGTGTGATATCATGTTGTCGTCAGGTCAAGGAGTACTAAGATTGTAAACTCTAAATGGACGTCCGAAATCCCATCCGTGCTGGCATATATGTTAATGGAGGGGCTGTCAAACAGGTGATTTACAGGTATAAACAGGCTAGGACTGATAGCTTTCCATAGGTTGCTTTTGGCACCTGGGAGATACTCTACCACGTCCCGGCCGACTTCTACCAGTGAGCTGCTGTGTGCACTGCCCGGAGGCTGATGAAGCACATCGGCGTGTAGGTATGTTGTGCCTCGAAGAGCACCCATTCTACACGATATTGTACCACCCGTCTCCCCTCTAGAGAGGGTGAGATTACGTTCTCACCACTGGAGAGCAGCAGTCGGACAATCGGCATGGTTATATCTCCTGTTTAAACCCCTTCTATAGTGTGCTATGGAACCCATATTTGCTCACTCGACTGGTCTTGCTGACCTGGCAGATGTGTACGCAGTTGATGCTGCCAAGGTAGAAGAACGCGATGGCAAGTCATTCGCCCTACAGTACGAAGCAAACTCAAAGGCATTCTCCCTCCACCCCATTGGTGGTGATGGGGTGGAGCTGCTCACAGACCTCAAGGATGTGTCGAAGGAGCGCCTGGGTCGCAACATAGATGGCCACAAGATCGTGTTTCGGTACGATTTCCCGAAGACGAAGTACAACCTTGAGTCGTTGATTGAGTTCTCAGATACAGAGGTGGCAGACATCAACACCCTAAATGACGACCTCGGCTTTCATCTGGTCAAACCCTATTCGAGCAATGCCCCGCCGATGACACATGATGGTCTGCTATTCACCCTGGCAAAAAACCTGCAGTTCATGTTTGAGAAGACTGCAGTGTGGTACCGCGCTGGACCTGGTAGTGACTGGCAAACATGGTTGCCACTATATAGGCATCGCGCAGTCATTGACATAGAGGTTACTCCCCTCTCCACTGTTGTGAAAAGGGATGGGACAGTTCGAAAGCTCTACAATCGGGGATCATCCTTTCTCACCCACATAGATGAAGGTGTCTGCCTGACGAGGGTGGGTCACGTGGGTCACCGGATCAGGGTTACAGGTGGAAAGCTCCTGCTGCGGCATCCATTCAATGGCCCCGAAGAAGCTGTTACCCTCCAGGAGGGCATCCTATGGGTAGATGGTGTGTCACATGTCTCCAAAGCCAAGGGTGCTGTTAAACTGCTTCAGCGAGTCGGACTCACTAGCCCGCAAACAACTCATATAGTCCTAGAGCTACATTTCTTAGCCGGTGGCAGAGTGAAGCAGCTAGCCCTGCCCCTGAGGGGATGAAGATCACTATCAATCCGGGTGGAATAGGGCTCGATCTGGCACAGATATTTCTCGAGGGGTTCACTCTGTTCAGTTTAACTCTTCATATGTAGCCATGATTCTCATCATACTGCTCGTGCTGGCGTCTACAGCAGTGGCACAGGGCGCTGAGACTGCCATGATATTGGATGTCAAGTGGGCCTACTTCCTGGATGACCCCCAGTACAATCCTTGGGTCGACCCCTTGCGGAGAAACATTTACGACTGCTTTCACCCACGTGAAGCGATCGAGTCTGTCTGCCACTTCTATGGTGTGGAGAGGGTAGGATGTGGTTGCCTGCTGGAGACACCTGCTCAGCACCAGATTCTCTGCGTAACATGTGAACATGCCAGAGTCTGCACATTAGCATCCTACCAGGTGAGCGTTGTCAAGGTAGATGGAAGACACTATGGCTGGTCCCATCATGGCAGAGACTACATCTTTGTCTGAGCCTACACAGTCACATCTCCATCTAGAGGCATACACCAACCACATGTCTCAACAACCCTATGACCCAGGGATTGAGAGGGCGGTGGGGGCCACAGATTGCCGAATAGCTGCCAGTTGAGGGAAGTGGTATCATTTTGACTCCGACCCTACTACTCCTACGATCTGCTGATTTTCTTTATTTTGAACACAACTTTAATGTTGTCGCTTTGTCTTATTATCTAAATTCGGTTCTTGCTGTGTTAGCGTCTCTTTTGATAAAAAAAATTAAGCAAATAACAATTGACTCACCTCACCCAATTGATGGTAAATGGGTGATATTTGATGAATTCCTGTGTCTGGAATATCTGCTGTGTTCTAATTGGGAGATCAGATTCGGGATTAGGTCCTATCACGTCTTCTAACCTAACAAATTAGCATGATACACAAAATGTTAACATAACTGTTACCCAAACGGCCCCTATGAGGCAGGTTAACAACTATCAAATGTTGGCACATCCAGAAGACCAACTACATAAGTGTGGTGCATGCGCCGATTGACACATAACCAAGATAAACAAGCGGTATCAGAAGATACCAAATATCTCGCCTTCTTATGTTGCCACAGGAATCCGCCAGTACTGGCCAAAAATTTTTGTGAAAGAATAATGTTCAAACCGTGTACATAAATAGAAGCAGCGCTATCAGAAGATAGCAAATAGCTCACCTGTATATTAATTGTACATATCACAGGATATGATGGATCACCGGCATCTCATTAAAAAATTTGATAATCTACTTATTGAATCATGGTAGTACGCAATGGGCAATGAGCCTCAGAGGTACGTATCCTTAAGACTGAACCATAAAGCCTCACTGCCTGGTACAAACCTGCAGTAGAATTACTACTGGTATCTGACCGAGAGGCAACTGGTCCAAACATAAGCAGAGTTCAAATCCTGAAAAAAGCAGAAACATTTTCAAAATCAAGTACACTAACATGATAAAGACTATATTTACGCAACCTATAGAACAAAAAGCTACGCGAAAACTACATCATCCAAGATGGTCACCAAAGTATTTGGCCAATCAAGTACTCTTGAACAAACTTTGTTTAGCTCTTACAGTAAATGATATTTCATGAGTTTTAAATCCGCCAAGCAGTTTCAAGATTTTTAAAGACATTTCGAAAAATCAGCAAAATCCAAGAGGGCCAACAGGCCAAATTGGCCGATTGGTTTTGTTTGCACAAACTTGGATCTCCATGACCTAAGGATGCTTTCTGCCAAATATTGGCCCAGTGGTTCTCAAGAACCAGACATTTAAAATGTCCTATTGCTTTAGTATGGGAGCTTTTGGTGAGAAAAGGATCGATCTAAGATTGCTGCCAAACTGTTTATCCGACTCCTTCTAAAAATCGCAAATTTGAAATTCAGAATACCCTAAAACCTATATCAAACCAATTTTGGCTTCAAAATCTATCAAATAAAAAATTCTAATATGGCCACCAAACACTCTATTTTGACTGGCCGCCATGCAGCGGTTCTGGAGTTGTTTTCGTGAACATTTGGTCATCCAAGATGGCTGCCGACCCATATAGTCAATCAATCAAGTTCTCTTGAACAAACTTGGCTTACCTCTTGCCCTAGATGATATTTCATGAGATTTTTAAAAACGTTTCAAAAAATTGGACAAAAATCGGATTAGTTTGAACAAATTCGGATCTCTAGACCGTAAGCATGCTTCTTTCTAAATATAATTGAAATCGGCCCAGTGATTCTTGAGAAGTCATTTAAAGAAAAAGTTGATGAACAGATGCCGGACAGTCACCACGGCATAAGCTCACTTGGCCATTCTGGCCAGGTGAGATAATAACAACAACTGGATGTCTATATATGTATTCATATATTTATCAATTTAACACTGTACTCACAGTAAGTTGATTTGTCAATTAATTTACATTGTTAATGTCAATATAATACATACAGTCTCCCCAAAAATTATTTGTACACTTTCAAATAATGAAATAGATTTAAAACTTGTACCCAGTGAATTTAATCAACTCTAGCTTTTACAAGCTATTTGCTTTTTTTATTACACGAATATCAAATTTATGCATTTTATTACATTTGTTAGGCTTGGCGTGTCATTGCAGAATTTTCATGACCCAAAAATTATTTGTACAGTAAACATGAACTACTACTACCCCTGCATGCTCTGGTCAATATCAACGGCTTACATTAGCAGGAACATGTTAATTTCATTTCATGTTCATTTCTTCTCATGTTTATTTCACTCTTGCATGCAGAGTGAGTCATTCAGACTTGCACAGTTGGAAAGCATGCCATACATTTTCTTCTGCTAAGAAGGACTAAATTACTAAACAGCAAGCAAGTTAAATACAGACTGTGTGTTAGCAGTATGGCTAAAACAGCTGAAATATGCTGTGGTGTGAGAGAGAAGATAATTCAATTCCATAAGGAAGGACTCTGTGCGAAAAATTGCTTCTAGGTTGGATTTAATACACACATCAGTGCAATACATCATCACGAAATATAAGAAAAGTGGTATGATTGTCAATGTTTCCGGGCGTGGCAGGAAAAGCAAAACATCCAATAGGGCAGACAGATATATTAAACAACTGGCAATGAAGAACCGCAAACTTTCAGCCAAGAAAATTGCATCTGAGGTACAGAAAGCTACTGGTATAAAAGTGTGCCCTCAGACTATTCGTAATAGGCTTAATGATACGGGACTGCATGGTAGAGTGCCAAGAAAGAAACCATTTATCAGTGATAGAAATAAGAGAAAACGTCTTGCCTTTGCAAAGAAACATGTTAACAAGTCTGTGACATTTTGGAACTCCATTTTGTGGTCTGATGACAGTAAGTTTAACATGTTTGGCTGCGATGGGCGACCACGTGTCTGGCGTACTGCCAAGGAAGTTTTCAGTCCACAGTGCTTAAACCCTACAGTGAAACATGGCGGTGGCAGTGTGATGGTATGGGGTTGTATGGTAGCCAGTGGTGTTGGAGACATACATTTCATAGAAGGTATGATGAATGCAGAGGTCTATGAGACAATACTCTCCACTAAGATGGTTCCATCTGCTTCGAGATTACTTAGCCGTCGGTATACATTCCAGCATGACAACGATCCTAAACATACCGCAAAACATATTGTTGCGTTTCTGAAGAGAAAGCGTGTCAGTGTACTAGAATGGCCACCACAGAGTCCAGATCTGAATCCGATAGAACATATGTGGGATGAACTCGAGCGACACCGTACAGATGATTTGCCCTCAAACAAGGAAGAGCTCAAGGCTATGATTCAGCGTATCTGGAATGGTATTGGAAAGGATGTTTGCACTAAACTAGTACATAGCACGCCAAGGAGGCTGCAGGCAGTTATTGAGGCCAGAGGGGGACCTACTAAGTATTGAACATTAACTTTGTGAACTGAACTCTAAACCTGTACACTAGTGTACAAATAATTTTTGTTTCGTTAAAATTATGTAATACACCGCAAAACTAATGAAATTCATTGAAAATTCATAAAAATGTCTTCATGTAATAAAGGAACACAAATATTATTTAATACCAATGGTTAATTACACTCCCTAGGTATATTTCTTAATTATATTCCATTTCAAGAAAGTGTACAAATAATTTTTGGGGAGACTGTACATGTCAAAATAATACATACATGTCATATTAACACATACATGCCACTATAATACATACATGCACATAGTTCAATGCTTAAGAAATCATAACATGAAATTCTAATGAGATTGTGCCATACCATTCCGTGGACAAAACAGCCAAACCAAGCATTGCACTATGGGTGTGCGATATTGCTCCAGACACTATCATGATTGATACATCTAAAATCGTGATATATCGATATATCGTAGCCCCTTATGTCAAAATGTTGAGAGAAATGTTGGTGGTTGTTTAACATGGGTAAGCACACCTATAAAAATTGGTAACATAGTGTCAATGAAAATCAGCTTAAAACTGTTGAATATTTTGCAATTACTTTGACTGGAAGCTGTTTCTGCTTTAAGCAGCAACATCTTCTAGTCAAAGCAATTTAAAAATATTCAACATGTCACCGCAAATCTTTGGGGATTCTGTGATTTTCGCAGTTTAGCATTGTAAAATATCGTGATCTTATATCGAATCGTGATATATCGAAATATCGAAAAAATTGCACACATCTACTTTGCATTGGTCATGCAGAATGTATATTTGCCAGGCAAGAGAAGACTATTTCTTAAAATTTCACAACTGGAATGACTGGCTTACCATTACATTCAAGGAATAAATTTACATAAATTAGTGACGCTTCTCTTGGCTGGACAACAGATATTCCCTAAAGAAAAATGTCAAATTACTTGACAAATTCTGATCATTAAAGGGTTAATAAACCTAATAAAACTAAGTTGAGAACTTGCAAGAGGAAATCCCATGTGTGGGTAACAAAATGTTTTTAATTCACCTTTCCAGCGTATCCATTGATGATTTGACGTCATACCATTACGTCATAAATGATTCTATTAGGCCCGTCTAACTACTAATAGTCTGACACGTTATAAGACTTGTGTGTCTCTACTATTTAATAAACATGCTGTTGAATATTTTGACACTAATTTGACTGGGCGCTGTTGCTGCCATACCTGTATAGTTTTCTGGAAATTGATAGTCAGGGAGATCAGAGATCGATTGATAACAACATGAGCGAGGTGTGGGTGGAGCTTAGCTAGAGATGGGTGGGGCATAGCTAAAACTGGAAAGGTCCATTGAGAAAGCATTAGCTTTAGCATTAAAGGCACATGTTCCCAACAAAATGAGAGAAAATAAAATTATTTAATTTATAATTATTGAAATCATCATTTGCTAAGATTTATTTCGTTTCATTACATCTAGGCCCGCAATTTAAGTCTCTAAAAATATACAATTGTGACAATTTTATTTTCAAGCACTTTGCTGTGAATATGCAATTTAAACTTTATTTTTTTTAAATTCTTGCCATGATTGTTGGAAATCATCACCAGAGACTTTGGAACCTCTTGAAACCGAAAGACAAAATATGAAAGACATTTAGAATTGAACTCTATTATGAAACTAATTTTACAGCCTCCCTGTATGATGATTCTTGAAATTGACAATTTGAGACTTGAGGCTTCAAAAGATTAAAGCCACAACTTGTTTAATGTTCAGGATTTGGCAAGAAAATTAAAAATAGTGAATGTCCATTTGCAGGTCAAGCGCAGACTTTTTAACAGTGACACTTTCAAAAATAGTCTTCTCTTGATCTGCAAGTGGACATTTCTAAAGACCACTGTTTGAACATTGGGAGATTAATACTTTCATAGTATTGCTCATAGACACTACTAATCCAGTAGCAATAGTGCTGTAAGTATAAGTACATATAAGGCCGTGCTCTCACTAAAGACTTAATCCTGAATAACGCCATACTGCTGTATGGCGTTATTCAGGATTAAGTTTCTAGTGCGAACACGGCCGTAGTATAATAATACATATCCACTAACTGACAAGTGGCTCTAAATAGGGGTATCCATAGTTATGCCCGCTAAGTTTCTAGCTAAGCTGTGACCACTTTTTGAAATCTAGTTTAAACTTTGAAAACTTAATTCTGGGAAGCTAAATTTCAAGGTAAATATACAGGTAACCTGTCCAATATTTTGAAACTAATTTTAGGCAGCAACGCCTCCAAGTAAAATTAGTTTCAAAATATTGAACAGAATCTTTATTGAATTGTAAATTTATCAGAGACATAGACTTCATACACTAGTGACAGGCGTTTCCATTTTTTCCACTGCTTTATGATAGCTTAAATTGCTGTTGTAAGGAGAATAAAGTTGACGTACGAATGACAGATTAACCATTTACCACGTTAATGGCTGGCTCGATAATTGAGCCAGTTATTCCAATGGGAAATTTTAAAAATATTCTCTTTGTCTGAAAATGGGCATTCACTAAGGAAAGATAAATTTAGATTCTCGTGACCATTAATGTCTTAATGACAGATGGATGCGACAGCGTGACAGATTCCTGAGTTCATAAATGTATGACAGAGATGTCTTGTCGAAGATTAAGAGTATTAATGTGTGATAACATACCAATGATTTGTGTATAGATCATGAATAATGATAAAACTGGCATATAACAAACAAACATAATTATGAAATACATCGAGAAGTAAGTGTCACGAGACTATTGTAATAGACATACCTGCCTGCCTACCTACCTACCTGCCTGCCAGTCAGGTTCACACATTTCCTGATGATAATTTAAGGTCTTTTGAGATATTCAGAGATATTCAGTATTCTCGGTCTGCACATTGTAATTGGCATCATAATCCTCTCTACAGTCAGGTGGTCTCTCAATACAAGTGCATTGTTATAAGAAATAACTTTTGGGACCATATGGTTCTTTAACCTGTTAATGCTTAAAGTTTGTAAACAAAATTGTAATTTTCTCATAGAAAATGCCCATTCACAGGCTTAGAGGACAATTTTAAGAGATTTATCACTGAAATGACTGACTTGATAATCAAGTGGCAAAACTTACAAATATTATCTTCTCTTGACTTGCAAATGGACATACCTGAAGACCACTACACCGACTGCTTTTCAGCGGCTTGATCATTAAAATGTTAAATGATTAACTCCAGTTGCTTGAATTCAAGGACTGACATCTGTAGGTCTGAAAAGGCAGCCAATGTTTATATACTGTTCCACATACTCAATAGCCGTTGCCAGGGGCGTAGCTAAGGGGGTGTTTTGGGTGTTAGAACACCCCCCATGGGCCTGGCAAAAAATTTTAAAATCTAAGTCTAAGTCACAATAAAATCAGCCTATGTGCGCAAGTGAGATAACTGCATATAGAAACAGTGAGAAACACGGCCAGTCAGGCTAGACAATTGACCTCATTGTCTACCAGCGGCCACGCGCATATCGCCGTAGTCACGTGCCTTGTAGCATTGATGCTGTCTCCGCATTGGCTGACCTACAAGCGCTGTCAGAAAGCAATGCGTGTTTCCTATTATCGTATGTATCAGTGTAACTGTTTAAAATGGGTGATAAAAAACGGCAGAAGACAACAATTTATTCGTTTTTTAAACCTTCTCGTGACGCTGGTTGTACCTCGGTAATAAACAATGATATCAGAGCCAGTACGCCTAACAATTTACTGCCACAGCATATGAATACGGAAACTGTATTAGAGACTCCAGTCACTGTACAATGTGCTGCTGAAGTGCCAACGGAACAACCTGCTAACGACATTGGCCTCTTCTGTGGAGATGACTCAGATGAATCTAGGAAAGTGAGTTTCTAAGAGTATTTGTACAATAATGACAGTGATGCATGAATTTTAATTAGCCACGATCGTCGAGCGGCTCCATAGGGCCTACGACTATAGGAGCCTTTAATTGTTAGTCCGTTACCTAATTCCACCCTCAAAATGTATTGTTTTTTAAATTGAAATATAAAGGATCAATGAGTTATCCGATCACAATGAAACAGGATGCTTCTATGCCATCATTGCATCCATCCTACACCATGCGAACCTTTGT
Organism: Chaetoderma sp. LZ-2023a; assembly: GCA_034401795.1. Taxonomy (NCBI): domain Eukaryota; kingdom Metazoa; phylum Mollusca; class Caudofoveata; order Chaetodermatida; family Chaetodermatidae; genus Chaetoderma; species Chaetoderma sp. LZ-2023a. The sequence goes on along the minus strand of CM067362.1, from coordinate 64,680,071 downwards.
TAGCCCGTCTGTCTGTCCCTCATTCCATTACTCCATGAGGCTCACACATTCAATGTTAAGGTTTTCGTTCAAAATGGGTTTTTTCAAATGATACAGTATTTAATTCATCAATGGGTTATCCGATCACAATGAGACTTAACAGGATGCTTCTCTACCACAATTACATCCATCCTACAGCAAAGGACCCTTTGTTCGTCCGTCCGTCCACCTGTCTGTCTGTCCATTACGCTAACTCCTCTCCAACTGTTTAGTGGAATTGAACCAACTTTGGTATGTGGGATACCCAGAGGATGCACTTTGCAAGGCGACATTTTGATTAGGCTCCGCCCTCAAGGCAGCATGACAGGAGTCAAAAGGTCAAATTAATTGTCTAACTGTCCGTCACGCTAACTCCTCCCAAACTGATGGGTGAAATTCAACCAAATTAGCTGTGGCTAACAGTGGGTTACCCCTAAGAATGTGCTTTGCAAGACGAGATTTAGTTTAGACCCCTTCCCCAATTTTCAATTGGTATTTAATTCATCAATCCTAAAAGGTTGCTGCTTCAACGGCATATGCCGCCTTGTTTTGGTATTACGTTCGCAATACCCCCAACAAGCCTGACAGACAAAATTAACAAATAATACGAGAGATCCGCTATAATTAAGCAAGCAACTATGGCTACTAGCACTAGTAGAGTCTTACAGTTACCACATTAAAAATTAAATAACGCAATTTCGAAATATATTTGTATTGCACCTCAATGAGTCTTGAATAGGCCTATAACGAGTTGTGGGAGTTTCCAGTTAAATTAATTTCAAATTAATATAGCTCGTCTAATTGTATATAACGATTTTAAAATTGAGATTCTGTGACGTAATGGATTAAACAGTTTAACCCTTTAGTGACTAAATTTGTTCCTGAAAATCAAAATATTTGCTTTTTGAATGTCTATTTGCAGACCAAGAGAAGACTATCTTTTTAAGATTTACCACTGGAATGACTGGCGTGGATATTGGACCAGCTATGACTGACGTGGATATCGGAGCAGTTATTCCCATTGTAAATCTCCAAAATGAGTCTTTTCTCTGTCTGCGAATGGACATTCCTCTAGACCACTAAGGAGGCCGGTTTTATTATTAAATGCTTAATAAAATATGCTGGAAATTGGTTCAGGTCGCTGGGCTGATGACCTTTATACAGATCAATTATTAGGAGGTAATCGTGTGTGGCGGATGTACGCAATCTCTGAATGCCTTCTAATATTAGAATATCTTGCTAATCTGGTCATTCATCTGATTCTGGCCCCAGCTTTGAGTGAGAGGTTCTAATTTATTACTGTATTCCATATTGTTTGCTCATCTGGCCAGAATGTCCAATGAAGCGTATGGCATGGCGACTGGCGGGTGTCCGTCCATCCTCCGGCGTCTGTACAGCTAGTCACAGTGTCCCTTTAAAATGCTACTCATTAATTCAATGTAAATGATGATCCAGGTGAGCATCACATGCCATTGTGCTTTCCAAAAACCCACACATCCAGTATTCGATCCTAATCTTAATGATACATTTTATTCAGAATTCAGATGTATAGTAACAATTTAAAATCCTTGGTTTGAATGACAGCCTCGTCATTATAGAACAAGAGGCAGATCACCTAATACATTTTTCTCGTACAGTTCAAGACCAACCCACCAACCAACCAACCAACAAACAAACAAACAGACGCATCGGTTATATACGCCCTTTACTTTGGTCTATAAATGATAATAATGCACATGTAATGGTTATTGACTAGTCGGAAGTAAATAGAATAGATTTTTATTTTCTTAACAGTTAACCATGGAGAAGCGCTTGGACCTCCTTTGTAATGCGTGGGTTCCTGACGCAGACTATATATTTTCTTCCCGAGGCAAGCGTAATCTACGATTCCAGCACCAGTGGCTGCATCGGTGGAAGTGGCTCTTATACAGTCAGGTTCGGAGTGGTGCATTTTGTAAGTACTGGGCACTATTCGCGCCAGGAGCGGGTATTGGAAGTCAGTCTCTGGGAAAGCTTGTGAGGATATCTTTTTCTAACTGGACAAAGGCTGTTGAGGTGTTTAACGATCACGAGACCACTTATCACAAGGAGTGCATTGCGAGTGCTGGAAACCTTCAGTCTGTTGCTGTTCGTAAAGTTGATTCAATTGACATCCAAATAGATAGTGCGTCCAAAACCATAATTCATGAAAATCGTCCCAAAGTTATACCAGTTATTGATACTATTATTCTTTGTGGCCGGCAGGGATTGTCACTTCGTGGCCACAGGGATTCCGGACCTCTGAGACTGAATTGTGCAGAAACATCCGCTAATGAGGGAAACTTTAGAGCTCTGCTATGGTATCGTGCAAACGGCGGTGATCAGGTCCTTAGCAAACACCTACAATCATGCTCATCATTTTCAGCATATGCCTCCTACATTAGTCCTCAAATTCAAAATGAAATAGTAGATTGTTGCAATCTCTTGATCCGTGATAAGCTAGTAAATAACGTCAATGCTGCAAAATGCTTTTCAATACTCGCTGATGAAACAGCTGACATTTCGGGAATTGAGCAGTTTTCACTATGCGCACGCTACATAGATGAATCGGGACATCAGATTCGAGAAGACTTCATTCAGTTTGTACCTGTTTATTATGTCACTGGCCAGAACCTCGCTCAAGTGATCATAGATAGTCTGCGAAACTTCGGTGTAAATTTAGATTATATGCGTGGACAAGGTTATGATGGCGCAGCTTCCATGAGTGGACGATTCAACGGTGTACAAGCACACATTGTGAGACAGTTTCCACTTGCCCCGTATGTTCATTGCGGAGCACATAGTTTAAACCTTGCTGTGTCAGATGCGTGTACTGAGGTATCAGTACGGAAAAGTATGGGCACTATCAGTAGTATATATAACTTTCTCAACACACCAAAACGACAAGCTGTCCTTGCTAACGCTGTTGAGGACAATTTACCAGATGCCAGGCGAAAACACCTAAAGCAAATGTGTCCAACGCGATGGATTGAGAGGCACGATGCTGTCATAGTTTTTTTGGAGTTGTTTCCCGCTGTAATTGAGTCGCTAAATACTATTAGTGAATGGCAAGACAGAGACTCTGCCACAAATGCTAATCAACTATTGTGTGCCATTAAACAGCCTGAATTCATTATCACTACGAATGTTGTTGCAAAGGTGTTCTCTATTAGCCTTCCGCTTTGCAGATTCATGCAGAAGGAGAACTTGGACTTGGCTGCAGCAGTTAACTTAGCAACAGATGTTGAGGACTCCATCAAGGCTATGAGAGCCGACTCAACACAAGTGTTTAATGATCTTTATGTTAAAGCTGAGAAGACATGTGAAGAGCTTGGCATTACTATACTTGTCCCACGTACTGCTAAAAGACAAACTAAGCGATGTAATGTTCAAACAGCGGATCCTGAAGAATACTTCCGCATCGCTGTATTTGTGCCATTCCTAGATCATTTTCTAAGCCAACTCCAGGAGAGACTACTAGCTCACAAACAGCTTCTCAGATGGTTTATGTGTCTTATCCCAGATGGAGGCGCGTCGAAACCTTCGATGGCTCAGCAAGCACAGATTAAGGAACTCCTTGAGAAATATGCCTTCGACTTGAATTGTAATGATCTAACACTGCTGAGCGAAATGGACCTATGGTATCGATGTGTAGCTACAATGGACAATCCTCCAGCGAACGCTCTAGATGCTCTAGCTAAGTGTAACGTTGACATGTTCCCAGCTGTACGGAAACTAATTAAGATCATGGCAACATTGCCTGTGTCAACCAGTTCAAGTGAAAGGTATGAATTGTGTTGCATTGTACGAATGGATATTATAACAGTAGTAGTAGTAGTAGTAGTAGTAGTAGTAGTAGTAGTAGTAGTAGTAGTAGTAGTAGTAGTAGCAGCCGCAGTAGTAGCAGTAAGAGCAGCAGCAGCAGTAGCAGTAGTAGCAGTAGTAGTAGTAGTAGTAGTAGTTGTCAGCGAGGTCGCGGCAGTAGCAGCAGCAGCGGTGGTGGTTGTGGTGGTGGCCATGCTGCTGGTGGGGCTCGTGGAGGTGTTGTTGTTGGTGGTGGTGGTGGTAGATTGTGGGTGGTGATGGTGGGTGGTCGTAGCTGTTGTTTGAACTAATTAAATATCTTGCTGTTTGCAGGTCTTTCTCTACATTTCGCCGACTTAAAACCTATCTTCGGAATACCATTGGTCAAGATCGCCTCAATGGCTTGGCGCTGATGAACATACATTAACTTAACTTTATCCTATGATAAAGATTACCAAATTATGAATAGCCCAATAGAGCATATATACGCGTGGGTAATGCGCCCATTATTAAACTGTATAAAGTTTTGCTTGAATAAATGACTTTTGTTCGACTTTGCTTTATGTGTTATATTTATGCCGAAGTTTTGAAACCTTTAAGCATTTGACTTTTGAATTGCATACCAGTATTGCAGTTTAGCTAGGCCTGTATAGCATTGGCAAGCATTCTTTTGTCTATGGCGCCTTAGATATACACGTTACAAATTATCAAATACAAACTGAAACGTTTAACATGTTGAGCGAACGGAATTAGTAGATCTTTTCAGGGTATGATGCATCGCAATGGTGCAGTGTATTTTGGTGCCATTGTCGGTGTCTATGTATATCAAGGAGCTTAAGACGCATACTGCAATATGCAAACGTTCTGCAATTATTTTATAAGTGATGTAGCTGTTAGGTTTAGTGGGGGTGTGATGGCAACGGGCAAGACTTTCAAACCAGGGAATGTTTTGTAGAAAGATATATTTGACCAGATTGATAGTCCAAGATTCTATCAACCTGAATGCAAGAAATTACTCCCAATACATCAAATTTATGAAAAGAATTCTGGAAATACTCATTTCAATACACTTGTATAGCAAATTACCAAAACTGGGGTACATTTTCTCCAAAAAGTATGTATTATCTCGGTAGAATCCAAGTTTGATTTATCATTAAAATTGCTGGAAATGACGTCCCAGAGCATCTACTTTCATAATTTTCGGGGGGAGGACCCCCAGACCCCCCGCTTTAGGGTCGTAACACCCCCCATGAATAGCCTGTAGCTACGCGCCTGGCCGTTGCATAGAAGTCTGTAGACACACGGTATATCAACTGTCGCAAACATTTTTATGGCATATGAAATTCCATAATATTAATACGAAAATGTGATCTTGTGAGTGATGGGGGGGGGGGGGGCTAAGCTGGAACATTACAGGGCATACGGTTTCCTGGTGTGATCCACTGATCTTTATTGACTGTATATGTGAATTGTACAATGAGCTGTTAATCACTGAAATGTACTGAGAGTCTGGAGCCGAGCTAGATCAAATAGTATACATCTGATGGAGTGTCTTAGCCGTGGTAAGTCATCCACTTTGTTGTCTGCATCCAGGCCTAGCTCGAGCGCTTCTAGCACTGAAATATAAATAATGATATATATATATATATATATATATATATATATGAAATCGTAAAAGCTATGATTACCCAAATAAACACCAACTCTTCCAATCCACCCAAATACCAATGCTGTACAGTGTAATACATAGGCTGTTAAATATTTTGAAATAAATTTTACTGGAAGCTGCTGCTGCCTTAGGTTGGAAAAAAATTCTTTTGAAAATTCCCAAAAAAAATTGACAATTAAAATTTCAAAAATGTTTTAAGTTGAATATTTAAAAAAAAATTCCACTTAAAGTAGCTGCTGCCTGAGGGAGCAACTGCTTCCATTCCAATTATTTTGAAAATATCAAGCTTTCCAATAAGATTGCCTTGAAATTGGCATATTGGACATCAGGACAGAAAGGGTTAATAAGAATGGCATTAGGCTATCTATATTGTGCTTGTAAAAATAGTATTCTCGTGGCCTGCAACTGGACATTCAATAAGGAAATATTTTAATTTTGTGAACAAATTTAGTCATTAAAGGGTTAATAGGACAATATAAGTCTATCTTCCAACCTGCAATATTTCCTTCGATGAAGTCCAGCCTATCAGAGACATCTGTTTGCATGCTGGCAATGTGTTCCAGGAGATTTTCTTTGCACTCGGTGATCTGTGGATCATCTTTGTCAACGCCAGCTTGACCAATCTGTTCAACGTACAATACATAATACAGGGATCCATTTCTAGTTATGCCCGGTCCATTTCTAGATAAACTCTGCCAATAGCTGGCTAAACTTTGCCAATATCTAGCTAACCTCTGCCAATATCTAGCTAAACTCTGCCAATACCTAGCTAATCTCTGTAAATACCTAGCTAATCTCTGTAAATATCTAGCTAAACTTTGCAAATATCTAGATAAACTCTGCCAATATCTAGCTAAACTCTGCCAATATCTAGCTAATCTCCACCAACTTTTTTACGCATCTTGGAATCGATTTAATACATTGAAGCCTGAATTCATGGCATCTAAATTTCAAGGTAACCATTCACAGGAGCGGATGAATAATTTGAAACTAATTTAACTTGGGACTATTGCTGCATACATTGCATATATAAGGCAGTTTCAAAATATTCAACAATGTTTATTAAATTGTAAATTCAACAAAGTTACACAATTTGTAAAGTAGTGACAGACATTTTGATTTTCTTAATGGACCTGTAAGTCATTATGATTGTGACGACAGCTAGCTAGTAATTCACCTTTCCAGACTATCCATTCATCATCTGACCTCGTATGACGTCATAATCAGCTCAGCACGTGTATGATGACGTCACAATCATCAGGTCACAAAGGGTTCCATATAGACCGCCATCAAATCTCAAATACTCCGACACGTTGTATGAATTGTATGTCTTTGTAATTCATTGTTATTTAAGAAACATGCTGTTGAATATTTTGAAATTAATTTGACTGGGCAAATACAGTGCTGAACAGTGTTTTAAAGCTTATAAGCTTACTGGGCCACAGACTGCCACCCAGTCAAATTAGTTACAAACTATTCAACAGCTTACGTGTGTAGTTTTTTGGAAATTGATAGTCATGGTGTTCATGGATCGATCACTCCCAACACGAGCGAGGTGTGGGTGGAGCTTAGCTAGAGATGGGCGGGGCATAGCTAAAACCGGAAAGGTCCATTGATTATGATATCAGATACTTGAGTGACTGAACAGATCCCTCCATTATTTTCCAAAGACTTTGACAACTAGTTACCGCATATATGCATACAGCAGACCTTGAATGTCAGCAATGTTGTAATTTTTCGCTTCATATTCTTCTAATCGCCTCATATTTTGGATGGTCTGGGGCTTTGACACATGATGTTTAATTTCTCAAGAGCCTAGTATGAATACCATGTGAGAAATAAAAAAATCAAACCTTTACCTGTATAGGTCTTGTATCATCAGATGGATCAGCACCTATTTCTCTGTCTTCCACAATAATACAGTCATCATCATCGTCGTCGTTATCATCAGCTTTGTCAACATCTTTAGATAGATCTGTGTTCTCAGGCTGAGAGATCATTGTCTCAGAGGACACAGTGCCATCTGCAGTCTCAGCTGCACTAGTCATCTCTGTGCCATCATGAACAATCTCAGAGCTGTGTGTCATCGTCTTTGACTCATCATCTTTAACTAAACTGCTTACAGTAAGTTCGGAACAATCTTTAGCAGGTTGTAAACTGCCTTTATTGTCAGTATCTGAACCACTTGGTAGCACCAGGGAAATGTCTGCATGAGATTCTGTGTCAATATTTAAATTACTTGTAACATTTTCTAACCCTAGAACATTTTCTGTATCCCTTTTAGATAAATCTGCACCAACCTTCATATTTTCACCACTGATTACATCCATTGTGGATAAATCCGCAGTAAGCTCAGAATCACATGCTGTACTTGGCTCAGACACTTCTTTAACAATGTTTGATTGCACTGTAAGAATCTCAGGACTAACAACTGCATCAAGTTCGGCTTTAGTATTCGAGGATATCTCTGTAGATTTATCTGTGTCCATCTCTGAACATACTGCTAAAGGGTCTGACAAATCATCTGTTTTAGCAACACTTTGAGATTCTATTTGAGGTTCAATAGCATGTACATTATTTCCATCTAATTTAAGTGGATCTTGTCCGACTGTGAGACTGACATCTACACTATGTTCACTGTAAAGTTCTAGATCAGGGTTTTTACTAGGTGTTTCTTTCATATTAGCTTCTGTATGGTCAGTGTTAAAATTATCAACAGTTTCATGATCTTCAGAGCTTGTTTGTTCAATCTGAGGCTCACTTTCAAATCGATCAGTGTCCGGACAATTAATATGAGGCATGGTTGTTAGTCGGTCAGACTCCAAACATCCATTGGAATCATCACCAAGATCAACCTTGTCATTGTGGCCAATTTCAGGTAAACATTCTTCTGCTGTATGTGCGACATCATCATCGTCATCAGCAGCAGCAATTTTATCCCAATTCTTTGTCCATAATCTCAATTCTTTGCTATCATTGTCCCTGTAAAACAAAGTAAGAAAAATTGAACCATACAATATATTCTGGTAAATATAGATAGAGTACAGCTCAGAAATAACTTAACGTCTCCAAGACAAATAAAATGTGCTGTTGAATTGTTTGAACATAACTTGATTGGAAGATATTGCTGCCATAGGTAGGCAGCAATATGATGGCAGCAATGTCTTCCAATCCAATTATCAAAATTTTCAACGAAATATTTTTTACATCGTGTTCAGAATTGTACATGTTTCTGGTTTCGTTGTGGAAACATGTTAATTTAGTTATGAGCTCTACTGTACCTAGTTCAGACATATGCCAAACAGTAACTGATCCAGGTTTCTCTCTAAGATGGTCAATGGAGGAATACAGTTTTACCTATGCCCCACCAATCTCTATCTAAGCTACACCCATGTGTTGGAATCGATCGATCCCTGACTATCAATTTCCAGAAAACTATATGGGTAAGCTGTTGAATATTTTGAAACGAATTTGACTGCATGCTGTTGCTGCAGCAGCGCCCAGTCAAATTAGTTTCAAAATATTCAACAGTATGTTTATTAAATTGTAAAGACAAAATTCATACAACAACACTTAGTCCGTCGTCAATTAAGCGTTCGCGACAAACTTAGCTACGTCATTTAGATGCAATTGATTGACGTCATCCACTGCGTCATGTAGTTGATTATGACATCATATGATTGATGGATAAACTGGAAAGGTCCATTGGAGCATGGTCATGGAGAGGATGACCACTTGCATTTAGCTGGGATGGGGGGGGGGGGGTACTCTCGCTCGTAAAACATTGAAAACCAGTGCTCAGATAAGTGATTTCCTTAATTATGAGTGATGGAACATGTAATTGTCCAATTCCTAATATTCCTCCTGGATACGTCACTACAAACATGACAAAGCAGAAAGGATAGATCTTACCCCTACTCATGCATTACCTATAATATATATATATATACACCTGTGCAAAAGTTAAGCACCAGCAAAAACAATAGAACGTAGAAACATGATGGTACAACTAGGCTGCCATACTTTTTGTCCCCACGTTAGCTGACATAATTCCAAGTACGAAATGCACATGCATGCATGACTTCACGCCGCTTGATGTCCGTGCGTGGCGGGAAACAGCACACGTGTTCAGTTATGTAAAAGTCCGGTTTGAGGTGTAGAACATTACATACAGATTTAGGCGACAAGATTAGGAATTTTGTGTTCATGACCGTGGTTTATTTGTACAGAGAGAATTAGCTCTTGATTGTGAACCGCTATGGCAAGACGAAGGTTAAGTGATCGTGTGAAATGGCAAATCATAGGCATGCATACCACTGGAATGTCATGCAGAGAGATTGGCAGACAGCTGAACATTAACCATACTGTAATCAGTCGTTTGATTGCAAAACATGGGCAAACTAACGAGGTGACGGACAGGCCTAGATCTGGAAGACCGAAGAAGACTACTGCCCGTGATGATCGAGCCCTAGTACGCCTTGTTAGGAGATCTCCATTCACCAACAGCAGAGTGCTCAGCCAGCAATGGGAAACGCGCAATAGAGTGTCAATGTCTACCGTCAAAAGGAGACTGTATGCTGCTGGCATGAAAGCTAGGAGACCTGTCAGACGTCCTCTCCTCACTGCACACCACAAAGAGGAGCGTCTGAGGTGGTGCAACGAAAGAAGACACTGGAACATGAGATCCTGGAGACGGGTACACTGGTCCGATGAAAGTCGGTTCCTGCTTCATGCCACAGATGGTCGAACTCGTGTATGGAGGTCCAGACGCACGGCGTACGACCAACGTAACATCATGGAAGAAGTTCCATTTGGTGGAGGTTCCGTTATGATATGGGGGTGCATCTCATTTGATTGTAAGCTGGATCTGTTGACTGTACCTGGAACACTAAATGGACAAAGATATCAAGATTCCATACTGGATAGAGTTGTGGTCCCTCATTTTGTAAATCATGCACCTGGAACCCACCCTATATTCATGGATGACAACGCCCGACCACATCGTGCTAGAGCTGTGCATGAATACCTCCGCCAGAATGCCATCGAAACCCTACCATGGCCAGCAAGGAGCCCTGACATGAACCCTATTGAGCATATCTGGGACATTCTGGGAAACATGGTGAGAAGGAGGGATCCTCCTGTGCAGAACCTACAGGAATTAACAGACGCACTCCATCTTGAATGGCAACGAATACCACAATGGCGTATCAGTCGGTTGGTGACCAGCATGAGACGTCGTGTCCAGGCCATCATCCAGGCACAAGGTGGATATACCCGGTATTAATAATGACAGTCTCAAACTCGTGCACAGATGTTAAACTTCGTTTTCAGACACCATTAATGACAATCTAGCCACGTGTGTCAACTGTAGGGCAATAGTTGTCAGTTGTGTCAACGTAACCATATTCAGTCCTCGTTTTCAAGTTCAAACAAAAACATACAGTGTTTCCCCACCATCATAATCAGCATTCCTCTAGTTGCATTATTACCTCTTGCACTAAGATGGATGGGTACATAAATGTTTATGCTATTGCTTTCTTCATAGCACATGAATATACCCTCGCATGTGCGTAAAAATAGGGTGGTGCTTAACTTTTGCACAGGTGTATATATATATATATATATATATACTACTCTCTTAGTTTTTAATGGATAGCCGTGCTCTGTACATACATTTCATATACATCCACATTTTCCATACGCTTCCTTATCATACTGTCCCAATTGATTTAATAAATTATGTTTTGATTAGCCAATAATAGAGTTATTGTACACAACTTAATTTTCAAGATAATCATATCGGATTTAGTGTTCATCCCAATTTCACCAGACACTCTCGTCATTTAACCCTTTAATGGTCAAGCCGGCCAAAACCGCCCTCTGGAGTCGTGTTGAGGAATGTGCATTTGCAGGCCGAGAGGACTATTTTTGACAATTTACCACTGGACTGCCTGGCTCGATAACCGAGCCAATCATTCCAGTGGTAAATTTTCAAAAATAGTCCTTTCTTGGCCTGCAAATGGACATTCAATGAGCAAATATTTTGATTTTCTTGACAAAATTTGACCATTAAATGGTTAAAAAAGACATCAGAACATAAAAGCAAAGCTAAGATAGTTCAGGGTCTGGTAAAGGCTATGTGTATTAAAGTGTTGGAGATGGTGCAAGGTAATTATTATCATATGGGTCCTTTTGAGGGTACATATATATGTAACTTCAGAACCTCGCTTGAGATGCCCAGAGGTATAGGGATGCAGTCACGGGTTTTCCGTTAAAATTAGGTATAAAATACTACATTGTTTTATGAACTTCTACATACAAATCTTCAGATAAGACTAGACAACATCCTATAGTGACGATGGAAACATGTCTTTCTCAAAATTATGCATGGATGCCAAACACTGGTGTATGATGGTGCGTGGGTGGGTCGGTGGTATTATTCATGATATTGTGACTCACCCATGGTCATGTATCTTCCTCTTGATACCAAACAGAACAGACGTGATATTCTGAAGATCACTGAGCAGAGAGTTAGTCGCGAGCCTTGCTTGAACTGTATTCTCATGATCGAGTTCTGGCAGGAAGCTGAATGTCGGCAGAATTCCCTCTCGTAGCCAGTCCTGATGGTGTATATATCGGGCGCTATCACGAAGGCCTGAAAGAAAACAGCACATTATCCATGTATCCACTTTAAGCTAAGATCTGGCAACTTGTGTTTTAACCCTCTAATTTTTATATTTAGTCAAGAAAATGAAAATATATTCATTTATTGAACATCCATTTACCGGCCAAGAGAAGAATATTTTTGAAAATTTACCACTGGAATCATTTATCGAGCTAGTTATTCCAAATTTTTCAGAACTTGTCTTCTCTTGGCATGCAAAATAGGAATTCCTCAAGACCACTGCCGTGGCCGCTTTTGCCTCGATTGACTATTAAAGGGATAAGCAATGTTCATTCGCATGAACGCTTTAGTTTGTATGTATGTACGATTACTGTATTCTGCAGCTGTCATGGCTGTAGTAGTAGAAACATCCTACAGCTGTAATCAGTCCTTCTTCGCTTTTGCTCACTGTGTCTTGTCCTCAGCCAAAATCCTTAACTTCCTCAGGTCCATTCTTGACTTGAGTGTACTGAATCCTGCTTTCATTAGGTCACCTTGTCGCACGTTTAGCAGATTTATGCAATGTCGTCCTCTCCTGTCTTTGTATTTGCTGGCTCCAAGTAGGGTGCATTCCAAGGCTCTCTGTGCTTGTGTGTTTTCTGGCATCCTTAGCACATGGCCAAACATGGACCATCTTTGCTGGGCGACTTTTACAGACAGCAGCGACGTATTACACATCCTGTATACTGCATCATTGGAAATTATGCTATCTGGCCATTGGTGTCCAGTGATGGTGCATAGGTATTTGCGGGGGCAGGCATCAAGTTTGTCTAGAGCTGCCTTTGGAGCTGTGCAGCTGCTAGAGTTATAAATACAGCATCAAGGATACGCAAGACAGGCAGACAGGCAGGCAGACACTTATACAAACTGCAACTAAAAATATATACTCAATTTCATGTTGCTTTAAAAAAACATACGATATAAATTTCTATTGCCAGATTTTTCTGTCTTTTGCGTCACACATAGAAAATTTCAAACATGTCATAGTAATATCAGTCAACATGTGACATCTTTCAGTTTCAGATCAAACTTGAGTGACAGATCGGATCCATAAATAATATTACAGGTCTATTTGCTAACCCTTTCACGGTCACACATGCCAGGGAAAGAATGGACCTTTCCGGTTTTAGCTATGCCCCGCCCATCTCTAGCTAAGCTCCACCCACACCACGCTCATGTTAGGATCGATCGATCTCTGAACACCTGACTATCAATTTCCAAAAAACTACACAGGTAAGCTGTTGAATATTTTGAAACTAATTTGACTGGGTGCTGTTGCTGCCTAAGGCACCAACAGCGGCCAGTCAAATTAGTTTCAAAATATTCAACAGCATGTTTATAAAATAGCAAAGAATTACAAAGACATACAATTCATACAACGTGTGGGACTGTTTGAGATTTGATGACGGTCTATATCTATATGGAACCCTTTGTGATATAATGATTGCGACGTCATCATACACGCGCTGAGCTGATTATGACGTCATACAAGGTCAGATGACTGATACACACTCTGGACTGGTCTACTGGTCATAGAATAAATAGATGTTTACAGGCGACGGAATGTGTATCCTTGAAAACTTTCCACTGATACGACTGACTCGCCTGAGCCAGCCATATCAGTGGAACGTTTTCAAAAATAGATTGATTCATTTTCTTTTCAATTATTTGTCATTGATAAACCATATTTTACTCCCAGGATATGTGACCATAAAGGGTTTACCTCTTTAACCCGGAAAGTTGTTTAACCCTTACTACTCAATGTCAATATTCTATCTGTCACTAAGTCAATAGCAAAGAAACTGGTGTACACTTTGCAACGATTTTGCTGGATGATGTTCGTATCCACGACAGTAAATTTGTTGAAAAATGAGCACCAGTTCATCTTTTAATTTAATTTGAAAATTTAAAATTTTGACAGAGGGACCAGAGCTAACAAAAGTTTAAATGTTGTTAACCCTGTAATGGTAAAGATTTCTTAAAGGTGCATATTCACACTAAAATTTCTGAAAATAAAATTGTTTAAATTATACTCTTTTAGAGGCTTAAACTGTGAGCCTATATGTAATGAAACGAAATAAATTTTAACATATGATGATTCCATTCCATATAAATTAATATAATTTTTTTAGTTGCGAAATTGAAATAGAGGCACGGGCCTCTATTTCAATTTTGCAACTTAAAAAATTGTATTAATTTATATGGAATGGAATCATCGTATGTTCAGATATATTTCATTTCATTACACATAGGCACATAATTTAAGCTTATAAAAGTATGCAATTTTAACAATTTTATTTTCAATCATTCTGGTGTGGCTATGCACCTTTAAGAAAATCAAAATCAGTTGTAAATTTTCTCTAGGCCTACAAACAGACATTCATTAAAACAACTACAGACCAGTGTTGGTCAGCTTGACCATTAAATATAATATATCAAACAATTTTTTCCTAAACTCTGTAATCATAGATAAGCATTGCTACCACAGTACAGCTTAGAGTTCAGATATAACTTATCACGTTTCTAAAACAAAATAAAATGTACTGTTGAATATTTTGTACATAATTAGATTGGAAGACATTGCTGCCTTAAGGCCACAATGTCTTCCAATCCAATTATCCTCAAAATCTACAATGGAAGTTTTCTTACATCGTATTCAGAATTGTATTAAAGCGATGCTAATCTCATTTTAAATGTCGTATTGCACAGATAGGTTATGGTTTATGGATTCCATATCATTCATATCCTGTCACATTCCCTTCTCTGTATCACAATTATCTGCTTTGTAATATCGTGTATACGTTTTATCGTGATCGCCACCTTTTCTTCTCCTCAAACGATAGCGTGTGATGTCATGTAGGTGCCAATGTATTACATTATTTATTATGTAATACTCATCCCATTGAATATTTTGAATCTAATTTGACTGGAAGTTGTCGCTTCCTATGGCAGCACCAACTCCCAGTCAAATTAGTTTCAAAATATTCAACAGCTTACCTGTACGATTGCTTTTATACCACATTGCCAAGCTATAGCTGGCACCTTTATGACTGAGCGTATATACCGAGGCAAACACGCTATGCTTTTTCTGATCGGTTGAAAAGTAAATCATGACTGCCATCAGAAGCGGGAGATGTGTCAACATTTCGCTACTAAAATGTGAATATGTTTCGTCGTCAGCATCATAAAAAGCTATACTGTCAGGGATGGATTATGGCTGGCAAATTCTATGACCTGAATAGTTAGTATAAGATAAGGTGAGATTTCCTTTAACTAAAACATTTCTGTATTTGTTTCACAGACGTATTAACTTATCTATGAGCTATACTATCTATACAAGTCTGTAAGTGTCTGTTAGTTAGTTGTCTGTCCTTCGTGATGCTCTCTAACTGAACATAGGCCTTACCTGGCGGGTTCTCACACACGTAGCAGGTGTACTTTGAAGGTAGTGTACTTTCTGTGATGTTGAAGCAGGATGCATGCTGCCACGTGAAACACACCTCACACTAAAGCAAACAAACAATCAATGTTATTCTCACAACGCAGAAGGCAGGTGTGAGTATTACTGTTGGTGCTGTCTGTCTGTCTGTGTCTATTTGTTTGTTTGTTTGCCAGTTTATATGAGGCTCATCTCTAGAATCATACACCGTAAAATCACCAATTTTTAGTTTGACGTCAAAGGCCAAACATTGAGGTCACAGGGTCATGTAGTGCATACCAGAATACACATTTTTATCGATAACTCTGCAATGCAACAAGGTAGAATCCCCAAATTTGTAACATGCATTCATATTGTGGTTCGCTAGAAAGAAAATTTAAGTTCAGGTTAAAAGTTCAAATGTTGGGATCACTTAGTATGATTTGTCAAAACCTAGCGTAAAGACATGTCGGCATCTCCCTCGAGTACATTCTAGTTTAGCATTATAATGCATGTATGGTAACTCCATGTTAAGCGACCATCTTATGATGAACAGACAATTAGTCACTATAAACATTGGAGCTCTTAACTCTTTAAAGGCCAAGTCGGCCAAAACTCTGTACCGGTCTTGAGGAATATCCATTTGCAGGACAAGGGAAACTAATTTTTGAAAAATTACCACTGGAATGCCTGGCTCGGTAACCGAGCCAGTAATTCTAGTGGTAAATTTTCAAAAATAGTCTTCTTTTGTCATGCAAATTAGCATTCAATAAGTAAATATTATAATTTTATTGATTAAATTTGACCAATAGAGGGTTAATGGTTAAGCAATCAGAAGAAGCCTCTGTACAGTCTGTAATGGAAATTAAAAATGCCCATTTGCAGGTCAAGAGTTTATTCTTTAAAATTTGCTCTCGATCACAGATTCAGTCATTCTAATGGTAAATTTAAAAAGAAGTTTTTTCTCGGCCTGTGAACAGACATTTTCTATGAGAACAATCTTGACCATTAATAATTACCATTTATTACAATACAGATTAATAGGAGCTTATATAGAGATGGGCGGGGCATAGCTAAAACTGGAAAAGTCTATTGTCAAATAGGAATTTAATTCTAGTTGCAAACCAGAAACCTCTCCAAACAGAACAGATTCTTTCGTTTCACTTCATTTTACCAGTGAAATATTAACTTAACCATCTGCCTGCTGAGTTTCTACAGACTACATTTCCATGGGGTTTAACTCTGGATATGCTGAATATTTTGAAAACAATTTCACTGAAAGTTGTTGGTAACTAAGCCACCGACAACTTTCAGTCAAATAGTTTTCAAAATATTTCGCATATCCAGAGTTAAATCCCATGGAAATTATTGTGTGGTGGCTTACAGCATAGACACCTAAATTAGTAATCATAAACATATTTTATAAACAGTGTTGATTCTACAGACCTGTATCATGAGTCCATTCTCCTCATTATAGCGACAAACACAATGTACGAGCTCGGACTCCAGCTGTAGCGGCTCATCTTCCTCTTCTTCTGTCTCAATAACAGTCTCCTCACAAGCGATGGCTAAAACACCATCATCTACTATGCAGGCATCTAACTGCTGTGCTGCTTGTATTTCTTCAGGCTCAGGGGTTTGCTCTGCAAAATGAGTTTTTGAGTTAGCATATTAAACAGTGTATCCCTCGGAAACCAGAAATGATAAATTCTTTATGCTGCAAGGAATATTCGGTTGAATATTTAAAAACTAATTTGACTCTCTGTGTTAGCAACAGTTTCCAGTCGAATTATTTTCAAAATATTTAACATTCTCCAGCTGCACAGTTTGTTTTGTAATTGCAACATTGGAATTTCGAGTGTCAAAGAGGTGATTTCTGACACACCCGTGCAAAATGAATCACATTTTGTGTGAAAGCTAAACGAACAATAACAAACGAATTAAGACTTGATTCTTAAAATTTCCCATGATTAAAAGAATAGGTGGTACCTGCAGCGAATTGTTATCAAAATTATCAAGCAAGCAATTGAGCTTTCCAGTTTTAGCTATGCCCCGCCAATCTCCACTCACGCACTGCCAGATCCCAGAACTCCCTGACTATCAATTTCCAGAAAAATATACAGGTAAGATGTTGAATATTTTGGAACAAATTTGACTGGGCGGTGTTGCCGTCTATGGCAGCAACAGCATCCAGTCAAATTAGTTTCAAAATACTCAACAGCAGGTTTATTAAATAGTAAGAACATGCAATTAGTACAACAACGCTTAGTCCGTCACCAATTAAACATTCATGATGTACTTATCTACATCATCATGACGTCATTGATTATGACGTCATCCTACACATCACGTAGTTGATTATGATGTCATATAATGGATGGACGAACTGGAAAGGTCCATTGTTGTGTAGAAGCTATTTTAAGAGAAAAAGAATTCCATAATTAATTTGTGCACATTAAATTTGGCATGGACATTAAATTATGAAAAAGACTTGCCCTATCTTTAAGTTACCATTACCTTGTAACATCTCAAGCTCCACCTGTGTCGCTACAGCTCTCTTATTCTCTGTTATCACCTCTTCAGTGTCCCCAATTTTACTGCCAGTGCTATCATCTTCATTTGCACCACTCACATCACTGGCTGACACAACAGGAGCAGAATGATGTGCAGGTTTGACAGGGGCAGGGGCGGGGTCTGACTGCGAAACTGGTGGTGAGGTCACTTCAGCTATAGAAAGGTCAGATGGTGGTAAAGCTGGTGGAGTGGCAGCATCTTTAGAGTCAGAGTCAGCTGGTGTTGTAAGTGGGGGAGTAGTGACCATAGCTTTGGACCGTCCTGGTTTTGGCAGAGGAGGTGTATGGACTGTCGATTTGGATTGGGCTGTCGTTGTTGCTAAGGGTGCTGCATCAGCAGATTGTTCTGGTGTTGTGAACTGTGGTGATATGTCTGATGATCTGGACCTGCCTCCTCCAGATAGACATGGTGTATTCCCTGATGACTTTGATCGTGAATTTGATGAGTGATCAGAGTCTGAGGAGCCTGGAAAAAATGCAATAGTGTTATACAATCAATACTGTAATAGGAACGAGAATCAGAGATTGCTATGTGTCATACCCACACTCCATGCACTCGGCCCTCTACCCCTCACCCCCATCACACAATGGATTAATGTAGCATGAAGATTGTCTAGCAGTGCAGTGTTAAATGTAACTGACAGTTTTACTGACCCCTTCAGTAGAAGATAAGTTATCCTCTGGAAATGCAAATCAATTTCCATAATTTGTTACAGGTGTATGTTCACACCAGAATACTTAAAAATTAAATTATCTAAATTGTATACTTTTAGAGGCTTAAACTTTGGGCAAAGAAACGAAATAAATCTTAACAAATGAAGATTTAATTCCATATAAATTAATATAATTTTTTTAGTTGTGAAATTGAATTAGAGGCTTGTGCCTCTAATTCAATTTCACAACTAAAAAATTATTAATTTATACGGAATGAAATCATCATATGTTAAGATTTATTTCATTTCAATACATCTAGCCACATAATTTTAGCCTCTAAAATTATTCAATTTTAACAATTTTATTTTCAAGCATTTAGTGTGAATATGCACCTTTAACAGTGATCTTGACCCTTGACCTTCGCATGACCATGTACCGTTACAGCTGCTACTATCAAACTTTCAGTGCTGCATAAACAAAGGTTAACCTTTCTTCACTGTTAACTTTGCGCAAACAATGAGAAGTGTCTCACAATACTGTATTTAGCTTAAATGGCACTGCTGGTGAATGAGTGTTGAAATTAAAGCACTAGGCATGCATGCACGCACGCAGACACACGCGTGCACATGCACGCACGCACACACACAGGACATATGTCTCAATTGTAATTCTATGTTTATTGAATCCTTTAATGACAAAGCTGGACAAAAAGGCTGCTGCAGTGTTCTTGAGAAATGCCCATTTGCATATCAAGACTATTTTTGCAAATTTACCACTGGAATCACTGGCCTGATAACAGGCCATCTCATTTCTTGTAAATTTTCAAAAATAGATTTCTCTTAGTCTGCAGATGAACATTAACTAAGAATTCTATTTTTACGTGACAAATTTTTATCGTAACCCTTCAATGGTAAATTTGCAATTTTAAAAATCTTAATGAATGTCGATTTGCAGGCAACAGCCCAAGAGATTATTCTTGGAAATTTACCATTGGAATGACTGGATCAGTTACCAAGCCAGTCATTCTAGTGGTAGATTTTCAAAAATAACCTCTTGGCCTGCAAAGGACATTCCTCAAGACCACTGCAGAGGCTGATTTTATGCCGGCTTCATCATAAAAGGGTTCAAGCTTTACCAGTAACTTACACATGCTAGTTGTCTTCCTACGCCGCCGTGGAGGATGCACTACCGGAGTTTGTACAAGGTGTATTGGAGATCGTGCAGGGTGTACTGGCGCAGATTGTGCATGGTGGACTGGCAGAGATCTTGCAGGGTGTACTGGTGGAGATCGCGCATGGTGTACTGGTGGAGATCGCGCATGGTGTACTGGTGGAGACCGTGCAAGTTGTACTGGCGGAGATAGCGCCGGAAGTGATGACCGAGATCGTGAAGGGTGTGTCAGTCGTCGTGCTGGCTTCTGTACAGATGGTGGTGAAACAGGTGAGCTTTTCACTGAGAAATGACGGCCACGGTGAGCAGATGGTGAAATCTTGTGTCCACTGCTATGATAATATTTAATATGATACTCGAGAAGGCTTTGTTTGCGGAAACTCTTTGCGCAATCCGTAAAGAAGCATTTGTATTGATTGTGGTCTTCCTCAATCTTGAACTCTTTCGGAGCCGATACTTGGTAAAAAAATGTATTTACATGTAAATCAGTAAATTAATGTTTGCACAACTACAGACATGATGAACTATAAACTCATAGAACTGCAACAATATGATAATTGATATTGAATATTTTAGATGTTGTGGCCTAAGAGTTTCAAAATAACTAAGATCATTCCAGACCTGTATTCTTGTCTTGAGAGTCAAATATACCGAAATTTCAGTTTTCAATGAATAGCTGACCTCTCTAATTTTAAGGTATGGCCATTTCTCAACTATTGGACGCAGTGTTTTGTCTGGATTAAATGTTCTATGGTGTGCGCATGCGTGCGTGCGTGTGTGCAACCTGTAATCGAATATTCTTTAATCATTTTTTTGGACAAATTCATTCGTCAAAAAAGGATGAAACTGAGCAAGATATGTGATTTTGGCGAGTCAATCATTGTTGTATTATATCATGATACAAACCCGTTTGACATATTTGGGGAAATAGAATGTCGCTTAACCCTTTAACTCTCAAATTTATTCAAGAAAATTTTCATAGAAAATGTCCATTATTTTGCAGGCCAAGAGAAGACTATTTTTGAAAATTTACCACTGAAATGACTGGCTTGGTTATCGAGCCTCAAAATCCATCAAATAAAAGAAAACCCAATATGGCCGGCAAACACACTACATTCTGATTGGCCCACGGTGGCCATGTTTTTTTAGGGATCAACTTCCCTTGAACAAACTTTAATGGTCCTTAGTCCCTAATTCTATCTTCCAAATTTCTGCCCGATCCCTTCAGCGGTTCTGGAGAAGTCATTTTTGGGAAAATTAGGTCATTCAAGATGGCCGCCAAACTATTTGGTCAATTAAGTCCTCTTGAACAAACTTGGCTTACCTCTTGCCCGATATGATGTTTCATGAGTTTTGAATCGATTTCCCAAATGGTTTTGGAGAAGATTTTTAAAGACATTTCCTAAAATCGGCCAAAATCCAATCGGCTTCATTTGAACAAACTTGTATCCCTATGCCCTAAGAAATCGGTCAAGTGGTTCTTGAGAAGTCATTTAAAGGAAATGTTCATGGATGTCAGACGACGGACGGACAATGGATGGACGGACGATGGACAGTCCCCATAGCATAAGCTCACTTGGCCTTTCAGGCCAAGTGAGCTAAAAACCAGGTAATTCTTCACATCAATGAAGTTTAATTCATGTAAGTTGTTGAATTGTTTCCCTCAATTCACTCACCCAATGGCCCATTCCACTTTTAGCTATGCCCGCCCATGTCAATCTAAGCTCCACCCACACCACGTCCACGATTGATCTCTGAACTATCAATTTCCAAAAAACTATACATGTAAACTGTAAAATATTCGACTAATACAACAGAAAAGATATCCATGGTAATGAAAAGCTTGAAAGCAAATCCTAAATCTTAAGTACCTCTAAGTTAGCGCACTATATTACTTACATGGACGTGTCCAGTACTCAAAGACTGGATCTTGGATACTACTCTGAGCCATTGATGTGTCATGGCAATGTGCACTTGTTTCAGTGGCATGACGTTTACGGCCTCTTCTGCCTGGAAACATTCAAGAACAGATAAATATAACTCAATAAGAATGAAGTTATTTGTTTCCAGATTATCATAACTGCATGTGAAACAATGAGAACAATAGGGCTACATATTATGAAATGTGGATAAAAATGTCTTAACCGTGGGTGTGTGCTGCTATTCATCCCCACTCCTCATCTGGAAAAACGTCCTCTAGAAAGGGTATTTACTTGAAACAAACACCAAGCAGAATGTGCAATCGATGACATGCCATCGCAAATCCGCACGCTTTCACCAATTTTCTCACCATCGCCATCTGAAAACTGATACTCCTGTCTCACTTCTACCTGGCAGGCCAGACAAAAACCTGTCACAAGCGATGAGTTGATACTACATGTAGATCACATCCCGCCCTAATTTTGCAACACCCGGTCATAAAAATCAATTTATTTCAACAGCATATTATTTCTTCAATTACCAAGATGGCCTAACAACACCCTCTGGCAGTGGCCTTGAGAACTCTGCATTTGCAGACCAAGAGAAGACTAAACCATATTACTGGAATGTCTCCGTCGGGTTTCCTGTACGTTAACCCTTTAACACTCGGGCCGGGATAAAAATGGCTTCTACATTGTCTTGAGACATGTCAATTTGCAGACCAAGAAGACTATTTTTTTAATTTACCACTGGCAAGACTGGCTATATACTTGAGCCAGTCATTCCAGTGGTAAAGTTTTAAAAATAGTCTCTTGGTCTGCAAATAGACATTTTTTATAAGAAAATTAAAATTTTCCTGATTAAATTTGAGGTTTAAATGGTGAAAAGATTAAAATCTAATCACTAAAGACAGCATTGCTTCATACAAAATGTAACTCAGGGCATAATTTAGAATTTTATATTTGCATAGCATGTATTGCTATGCAAATATATTTGCATAGCATGTATTGCTATGCAAACTATAAATTGTGTAGCTATCAGCAAAAATGTATAGCAATCAACTCTTTCACCGATGAATTCCCTGTATCCCAATGTCAGAGCAAACAAATAGGAAAGCTGTTGAATATTTTGAAATTAATATGACTGAAAGCCATTGCCACCTTAGGCAGCAATGGCTTCCAATCATATTAATTTCAAAATATTCAACAAAATATGGTATACATTGTAAAGAATGTACTTTTTCAGGGGATTTTGTTGTTAAAAGGGTTAATGATAGAATTGTGAAAATCAATGATAAATTGCAATCGCGTACAAATTTTGCATAGCAGATACAGCTTTGCATGTTGCAGAATGTATAGCAACTGCTTAAATATGTGTAGTAAATTGAGATGCGATACCAGATAAATTATGCCCTGTACCTGTTGGTGTGCTGGTGCTATCACTTACCTGTTGG
Source organism: Chaetoderma sp. LZ-2023a (assembly GCA_034401795.1). Lineage (NCBI taxonomy): Eukaryota > Metazoa > Mollusca > Caudofoveata > Chaetodermatida > Chaetodermatidae > Chaetoderma > Chaetoderma sp. LZ-2023a. Next base: position 64,656,710 of record CM067362.1, on the reverse strand, counting down.
TGTGCTGGTGCTGTCACTGGAGCGGGTTCGAGAGGTATGTGGTGGGTAGTGACCACTGTCCACCTTTGAACAGAGTTTCTGCAAGGATTGCAGTGGATCTGCCACTCCAGGCATTGTTGGTTCTAATAGACAAATAAACAATTGCAACCAAAAACATCAACACTAGTAATATATTTCTCCATTAGAGAATATTATACACGGTTATTATGTATTTAGATGAAGCAAAATCCCAATGATGCTGTGAGATATACACATAATATAAGTCATGGATTGGAAACATATACATTTTTAGTTAGTGAATGGCCATTTGCATGTCAATGGACTATTTTGGAAAATTTAATTCTAGAATTACTGGCTCGGTTATCAATCCAGTTATTCTAAATTCATAAACGTTCAAAAGCAGCCTTTCTTCGCCTGCAAATGGAGTTTCCCCGATACCACCGACGAGCTGGTTTGGGTCAGGCCAACCATTTAACCCTTACCACTTTGATCTCAGAATTAAAAATTTTCAAATTAAATTAAGAGAAGACAGCAACATCGTCCGCCAAAATTGTTGAAAAGTGTACACCAGTTTCTTTGTTATTGATATGGTAAAAGATAGAATATTGACATCAGGGTAGTACGGGTTAGCTGTCAATGCAAATCCATGAAAGCATGCTAATGTAATTCACCTTTCCAGAGTATCCATCGATGATCTGACATCATATGATGTCATACTCAGCTAAGCGGCGTGTAGGATGACATCATAATCATTACATCATAAATGATTCTATTATGCCTGTCTTTAACTCTTAATAGTCCGACACTTTGTAAGAATTGTATGTCTTTACTATTTTATAACCATACTGTTGAATATTTTGAAACTAATTTTACTGGGTGCGGTTGCTGCCAGTCGAATTAGTTTCAATATATTCAACAGCTCACCTGTAGTTTTCTGGAAATTGATAATCAGAACGGTCCGAGATCGACTATCACAACACAAGCGAGGTGTGGATGGAGCTTAGAGAGAGATGGGCGGGGCATAGCTAAAGATGGAAAGGTCCATTGTGCAGAAAGCATATTATTTTAACAAATTTTGAGCAAATATTAAACTATGTTTTAAGACATGGTTTGATTGGCGTATATGCCTGATTGACAGGTTGAATAAAAACCTAATGACACAGATATTCCAGGAAATAAGCAATGTTTATGACACCACTGATTAACCGTCTGATTTCTGCAAGCCACCAAACAATAATTTCAATGGGCAATAACTCTACACCTGCTGATTATTTTGAAAACGATTTGACTGAAAATTGTTGGTGGCTTATCCAAAATGTTTTCAAAATATTCTGCATATCCATTGTTAAACCACATGGAAAATACAGTCTGCATAAATGCAGCAGGTAGACGGGTAAAAAGAAGAGGCCCAGATATAGAACATTGTTTTTGAACAAGATTAAAGGATATATATACAAATGTATCTACTCCAAATACATTTTGAACCATGAATATTCATGCCTGAGATACATATATATACAAATGTATCTACTCCAAATACATTTTGAACCATGAATATTCATGCCTGAGATAATATATATACAAAGGTATCTACTCCAAATACATTTTGAACCATGAATATTCACGCCTGAGATATATATATATACAAAGGTATCTACTCCAAATACATTTTGAACCATGAATATTCATGCCTGAGATATATATATATATACAAATGTATCTACTCCAAATACATTTTGAACCATGAATATTCACGCCTGAGATATATATACAAATGTATCTACTCCAAATACATTTTAAACCATGAATATTCATGCCCGAGATAGAAAACTTGCAACCCAAAACCAGAAATTCTAGATGTAAAAACATCATTATTCTGGAGCAGAGATTGTAGAAGGTGGACCTTTACATTTTTAGCTATGCCCCGCACATCTCTAACTAAACACCACCCACACTTCGCTCGTGTTGGGATCACTCACTCTCTGAACTCCCTGACCATCAATTTCCAGAAAACTGTTGAATATTTTGAAACTAATTTGACTGGGTGCTGTTGGTGTCTATGGTTTCAAAATATTCAACAGCATGTGTATTAAATAGTAACGACATACAATTCTTACAATGTGTCAGACTATTAAGAGTTAAAGACGGGCCTAATAGAATCATTTATGACGTAATGATTATGATGTCCTACATGCCGCTTAGCTGATTATGATATCATATGACGTCAAATCATCGATGGATACGCTGGAAAGGTGAATTGAGGAGAAATATGCAAATTTGGGCTATAAATTCAAAGAAAACATGAACATTTTAATCAGAAATATGAAAATTTGCGTTATAAAAGTGAACAATTATCAAATCAACGTGAAAGCAAGATTCTTTCCAATGTGGCAAAAATTCAGTTGAAGATTTTGAAATTTAAATAGCTGGGAAGACGGTGTTACCATAATCCCCTTAACCCTATAACCCTCGAATTTGTTCAAGAAAATTTAAATTTTCTCATTAAAAATGTCCATTTGCAGACCAAGAGAAGACTATTTTTGAAAATTTACAACTGGAATGACTGGCTCGGTTATCGAGCCAGTCATTCCAGTGGTCAATTTTCAAAAATAGTCTTCTCTTGGTCTGTAAATGGACATTTCACAAAACTACTACAGAAGCCGTTTTTGGCTGATATGAGTGTTATAGGGTTAATAGTCGATATCAGTCAAGAAAACTAAATGTTTTGCATATGGAAGGTAATTTTTGACAATTTATCAATGAAATGTCTGGTTCACTATAAATTAAGCCAGCTAATCGAGTGGTAAATTTTCAAAAATAGTCTCTTGTTCCGCATATATTACATTTCTCAAGAGGACTACAGAAGCTGTTTTGGTTATTAAATAGGTAAACAACATCAAGAGTTGCCAATCAAATTTTTAGTTTCTTTGCAACTAATGTGATTGGAAGCTGTTTTGAATGTCGTGAATAAGATTTGAGGAATGAAAAGGTTAAAGATGAAGGAGTATTCCCATTTAATCCTTACCACGCCGGTGTCAATATTCAATCCTTTACTATGTAAATATCAAAGAAAATGACGTACACATTTCAACAATTTTGTTAGATGACATTGATGTCTATGACAGCAACATTTTCCATCAAATTTGTTGAAAAATGAACACCAGTCGAACTTTTAATTTAATTTAAAATTTAAAGATTTTGATATCAGAGTGGTACGGGTTAATGATCAAAGAGAGTATTTGTCAAGGAAAATAAAAAATTTCTCAAAAGGTGTGTACGTTTATTGGTCAAGAGTAATTTTGAAAATTACTACTAGAATGACTGGTTTTGCTAGCGAGTCATTCTAGTGTCATGTTTTCTCAAAAGGCGTGTCCATTTCCTGGCCAAGAAGACTTTTGAAAATTATTACTGGAATTGCTGGCTCTATTAGTGAGTCGTTCCAACATTTCTCAAACATTATTTTCATTATTTTAATACACATGTAGATATTTTGCAAGCACATTACATGAGCCATTTTTTTTTTATCAATTTGACCATTAACCCTTGAATTTATTCAAGAAAATCTCAATTTTCTCATAGAAAATGTCCATTTGCAGACCAAGAGAAGACTATTTTTGAAAACTTACCATTGGAATGACTGGCTTGATTATCGAGCCAGTCAACCCAGTGGTAAATTTTCAATAATAGTCTTCTCTTAGTCTGCAAATGGACATTTTCCAAGACCACTGCAGAAGCCGTTTTTGGCTATATGAGTGTTAAAGGGTTAAAACACTAGAGATGCATATATAAGTTAGTTAGGAACTAAACTTTAAATCATAATGCATTTAGTATGTAAATTAAGAGCAAATGACAGTTTACACACATTTTTAACTGTTCTCTTCGTAGACACACCTTGCTGCAATTTCATTGGTCAATTAACGCTTTAATAACACACAGGTCGGACAAAAACGGCTTCTGTAGCGGTCTTGATAAATGTCCATTTATAGACTAAGAGATGGTTTTTTGAAAATTTACTACTGGAATGAGATAAATTTTCAAAAATAATCTTCTCTTGGCTGCAAATGGACATTTTTAGTGAGAAAATTGAAATTTTCATGAACAAATTTGAGGGTTAAAGAGTTAATTACTTAATATCGTGCATGGAGGATTAAAACGTGATTAAGAATAGATGTCATCATATAGCATGAGAAAAAGCTAAGAAGATGCAACATTTATGCATCAATATAAATGCATAAAACAATCTATACTTGGCTGTTGGTTGTAATACAGGCCCAAACATTTTCTAGCAAACTTCTAACAGAATCAAAGCCATATAACTGGTGAGGTGACCCATAGTCCAACTGAGGGGATTTTTCTGTAGAGGCTGAAAAGCCTAAGTTATGATAATTCATATTAAATAATTTTTGCAGCGCAAAACTAAATAATAGCACATAATAAATATGTTATTTTGGGGGTTATATATTTAGATATGATCCACCACACACTTGATAATAATCAAGTCATTCCACTCAGTCCAGAGGTAAATTTTCAAAAAAAATAGTCTCTTAGCTTGCAAATGCATATTCACCTACAAAAGTTTTCTCCACCAATCATGAGCATCAGAGGCTTAACTAGGACTAGCTTTGAAAAAAGAAGAGTACACAGAAACTGGACATTTTTACGAAAAATAATAATTCAGAGTATGGTATTAGGTTTCAGCGGCAGCCATTGGGAAGCTAACCACGCTTACATGACAGATTTGAATTATGGCAAGACCTACACTAGAGGCAAATGTGACACCATTGAGAGCTAGAAAGATTAGTTTGTTATAGATAAATGTTTAGCATGACAAATATCAAGATATTGTCATAGGCATGGGTTGTCTAGTGTCCCTCATACCAGTCTCTCAATTACCAGTATAGTGTGGAATACTTATCCTGATGTCAGCAGTGTGTTTGAGTATGGTCACTTTCTTGTGACACTGTGATAGACTTGTGCAATTATTGCTTTGAGTGATCATGATCAATGATTTAACCCTTTAATGACTAAATTTGTTCAAAGAATTCAAATATTTACTTATTGAATGTCCATTTGCAGGCCAAGAGAATACTATTTTTGAAAATTTCCCACTGGAATGACTGGCGCGGTTATCGAGCCAGTCATTCCAGTGGTAAATTTTCAAAAACAGTCTTTTCTTGGCCTGCAAATGGGCATTCCTTCCTCAAGACCATTCAAGAGGCCGGTTTTGGCAGGCTTCGTCGTGAAAGGGTTAAGAACAATTATGATTACTGGATTAATCAGTCTGGGTACAAATTAGGCCAGACATAACAACAAAGCCACAGCAATGATGAAAGCGGCAATGGTGTTTAGAAATGTCCATCGAGCCAGTCATTCCAGCAATTAATTTTCTAAAAATACTCTCATGCCCTACAAATGGACATACATTTGCTGAACAAACTCAACTTTCATGACCGATCGCATTAAAGAGTAATTTTAAAAAGTAAGTCTTGAAATATTTTATTTAGTAGAAATTATTCACAATGATTCGATTATTTAATTTTTAATCACATAAATTCATGATATAAACAAGAACACTAAAGCGTGATATGTTTTGCCCCTGATATTATTGACCACTGGATACATATTTTGATACTTAAAAAGGCAAACTACTTGCACAATCATTATAATTATGAACTAAAGAGGGACGTGGATGCAGTGAGAATTTTGGTAATGTCCATACACTGACTCCTATGATCGCATATTTTGTAATTATTTGGGAGTCCTCATATATATCCCCAATATGTCAATTGTAAGGGGATTGAGTTAATTTTGCATAATTTATCTAAAAGAAGTTAAATATTAGATCTGTTAAACTATTATTCCATTTACACAGTTTCCAAAATACTGAAAAAAACAGGAGAAATTCCTCACAAATCAAAATAGTAATGATGGGGAATGCATCCATATATAGCAGAGCATGTCTGTAAAGTTTCTTTGATATCCGATGAGCCATTGTTGTAAAATAAGGCAATTAAAAACTTTAACGCAAAAATTATCCAAAACCGTGAAAAAAACATGAGAAAGTCACAGAAAATCTGCTTAGTAATGCTGAGGATTGCATCCGTGCATTGGATACAACCAGTCAGTAAAGTATCATTAAAATCTGATGAGCCATTCTTGACTAATAAGGCTAATGAAAAACCTTAACGCAAATATCATCGAAAATATTCTAAGTCCAAAACCATGAAAAAAACATGAGAAATTCCCCAAAATCGGTTTAGTCTTACAGAACCAGTCTGTAAAGCTCCATTGAAATCTGATGGGTCATTCTTGAGCAATAAGGCTAATGAAAAACTTTAACACAAATGACACGACGACGACGTGGGAATTTATAATCCCTGTCTCGCTCCCTTCGGGGAGAGACAAAAATCATAGCGATTTTCGTTTTGATCAAGTAACTGTGTAAGCCTAAAGAAGAGTACACAGAAAATGATGACATATTCATGAAAATAATTGACCAATGAAATTGTGTGAAAGATTGAGAAGAGAAGATGAAAATAATGGTGAGCAAGCAGATACCTGGATCTAGCTGAAGCCATTGGCAAACAGGTGTTGCAGCAGCAGACAAAGGATTCGATTGGCTGCTAATAAAAGGCAAAGCAGAAGCAGCCAAAGCATTTGATTGGCTGTTAACAGAACCAAATGCATCATGCAAGAGACTTTCTGATTGGTTATCAGCTAAGCTGGCAGAAATGGCACAAGTGTGCTCATTACTAAAAGCATTACGAGACCCTTGATCTGATTGGTCAGTAGCATTCTCTAACAAGTGCATTGATTGGCTATTACCGCATGCAGCAGCTAATTCATCTGTTCTAGAGGCTGGAGTTGAGCAAGCCATTTCTAGGGATTGAGCTGAGAACAGAGTTAATGAAGCATTATTATTATTATTATTATTATTATTATTATTATTATTATTATTATTATTATTATTATTAACTACTGCTATTGCTACAGCTAGTACTATATGATATAAATAAAGAGACATTAACCCATACCACTCTGATGTCAAAATCTTAAATTTTCTAATTAAATTAAAGGATGAACTGGTGTTCATTTTTCAACAATTTTGGTGGATGATGTTGCTGTCTATGACAGCAACATCTTCCACCAAATTTGTTGAAAAATGAACACCAGTTCATCGTTTAATTTCATTAAAATATTTAAGATTTTGACATCAGAGTGGTGAGGGTTAATACCTAACTGAAGTTTATTATCTAAAATCGTGTTAACTGCAATGTACACTAGTGATTTTTACAGACAACCAAAACTGAGTTAGTGTCATCGAATTTGAATGGATGTGGACAACAATTCTGCCACTAGTTGCATAAAGTAAAACCTGTTTTTACTCATTTGTTTGTTAGTGTTCATGTCAAGTTCGGTAGGTTTGCAGACGTTTGACCATTTTAACACTTTTATTAGCAAGCCATCCAACACTGGCCTTTGCAGTGGTCTTGGACAATCTCCATCTGAAAGCTAAGAGAAAACAAATCTTGAAACATTACCACTGGAATGACTGCCTCGATAACTGAGCCTGTCATTCAAGCGACAAATTTTCAAAAATACTCTGCTCTTGGCCTGCAAATAGACATTGAGTCTTGCTTTCTTGAAGGGTTAATCTTCTACCTACATGTCTATACAATTTGTCAGCAAACCATTGTTGCTGCACCGCTGCACTGTATTATACAATTTGTCAGCAAACCATTGTTGCTGTACCGGTGTACTGTATTATACAATTTATCAGCAAACCATTGTTGCAGTATCGGTGTACTGTATTATACAATTTTTTAGCAAACAATTGTTGCTGTACCGGTGTACCGTATTGTACAATTTGTCAGCAAACCATTGTTGCTGTACCGATGTACTGTATTATACAATTTATCAGTAAACCATTGTTGCTGTACTGGTGTACTGTATCATACAATTTGTCAGCAAACCATTGTTGCTGTACCGGTGTACTGTATTATACAATTTGTCAGCAAACTGTTGCTGTACCGGTGTACTGTATTATACAATTTTTCAGCAAACAATTGTTGCTGTACCGGTGTACTGTATTATACAATTTATCAGCAAACCATTGTTGCTGTACCGGTGTACTGTATTATACAATTTATCAGCAAATCATTGTTGCTGTACCGGTGTACTGCATTATACAATTTATCAGCAAATCATTGTTGCTGTACCGGCGTACTGTATTATACAATTTCTCAGCAAAGCATTGTTGCTCTACCGGAGTACTGTATTATACAATTTCTCAGCAAACCATTGTTGCTCTACCGGAGTACTGTATTATACAATTTCTCAGCAAAGCATTGTTACTCTACCGGCGTACTGTATTATACAATTTCTCAGCAAAGCATTGTTGCTCTACCGGAGTACTGTATTATACAATTTCTCAGCAAAGCATTGTTGCTGTACCGGTGTACTGTATTATACAATTTTTCAGCTAACCATTATTGCTGTACTGATGTACTGTATTATACAATTTTTTTAACGCGCACGCACGCACGGATGCACACACACACGCACACAGATACAATGAGATATAAAATTGATAAAAATGTGACCAAAGACTCTAAAACTATGTTATCAATCATTGTTGCTGATAAACGTCACTAGTCAGCATTGCAAACAACTATGTGGATATTAAATAAAGGCTGACAGACAGCAGAACAAGGCAGTGTGCTAACCCTTTAAGCCTTGAATTTATTCAAGAAAATTTCAATTTTCTCATGGAAAATGTCCATTTGCAGACCACGAGAAGACTATTTTGGAAAATTCACCACTGGAATGACTGGCTCAGTTAACGAGCCAGTAATTCCAGTGATAAATTTTCAAAAATAGTCTTCTCTTGGTCTGCAAATTGACATTTCTCAAGACCACTGCAGAAGCCATTTTTGGCTGATATGACTGCTAAAGGGTTTATAGAAACTACTAAATATCATCGCATTTCATAATAAGGTAAAGCAAGTCATAGCTGTAATAGAGGTATTCATTTCTAGCTATGCCCCACCCATTTCTAACTAAGCTCCACCCACTTGGAATACATATGGCAATAGACTTTCCAGTTTACCCCTCAATCATATGATGTCATAATCAACTACGCGATGTGTAGGACGATGTCATAACCAATGATGTCATGAATGATGTAACTTTACTATTTAATAAACATTCTGTTGAATATTTTGAGAATAATTTGACTGGGTACTGTTGCTGCCATAGGCAACAGCACCCAGTCAAATTAGTTTCAAAATATTCAACATGTATGGGTTTCTGGAAATTGATAGCAAGGGAGTGCAGGGAGTCGAAGGAAGTGTTGGTGGAGCTTAGCTAGAGTCGGGTGGAGCGTAGCTAAAACTGGATTCCTCCATTAATTTGCACATTTTGAACCCTGATTTCGCAGAATCCAAATTGAAAGGTTATTATATAGGCATGATAGGTAAGATGTTGACCATTTTGAAACTAATTTGACTGGAAGCTGTTGCACACACTCCAAGTCAAATTAGTTTCAAAATGTTCAACAGAATCTTTAATAAATTGTATATTCACTAAAAACATACAATTCACACGCTTTTAGAACAGATCAACGTCATTTTGATTGTGATGTGAGCGGACTGATAAATTGTATCTCTTCATTGTTGAACAGTAGCCACTGACATAGAAAATTAAATAATATTCTCTCAGTGGGCATGAGTTAGTAAATTCTTGAGGATACAATGTGATTACCTACTGGGCAAATAAATGCTTAGCGATTTTAGTATCGCAAGTAATATCTTACTCGACTCAAGCAACTAGACAACACTTAATTTCAGAACATGCTTTGCACTGGATTGTTATTTTTGTTAAGAGACTCTAGCTAAGCTCCACCCACACTTCGCCGTGTTGGGATCGATCCCTGAACTGCCCGACTATCAATTTGCAGAAAACTATACAAGTAAGCTGTTGAAACTATTTTGAAACTAATTTGACTGCGTGCTGTTGCTGCCTATGGCAACGGCAGCAAATAAACGAAATCAAGGATTTCATTTTTCACGAGAGAGTTGATACTTACCTCCCTAATACTTTTGATATTGCTAAATATCGGCTTTCACTCAATAAACACTCAGATTAAAACAGTTAGGTGCCCCTACTGGGCAGGGAGTCAGAGTGTAGTCTGGCGGATGCCAGCCCCACCACCGCGCATGCGCAGACTAGCACTTCCTCTGACTAATTTATTGGCTGATACACATGCAACTATTAAGAGCCTGAAGACCGAGCCTCTGTGGGGTGGAGAGGCCGGGTCCGTATCTAGGGAGGTAAGTATCAACTCTCTCGTGAAAAAAGAAATCCTTGATTTCGTTTATTTCACATCAAGAGTATACTTACCTCCCTAATACTTTTTATATTGCCAGAATTCGACAGTGAATTCGGCGGGAGGGAGGCGAGGTCAAAAGACCAGCTCATCCCTACACGTTTTTCTGCGTTTAAGGCACTTAAACTTCTGAAACTGTATGAAAAAACAGTCAGGATTTGACTAGCCATCGGATAACACCACCGATGTATGAGAGATGACCGAATGTCATATGCGCTCCCCCCCTCCTTCCTGGGAGGAAGAGTCGAATGACCTCAATGTCCTATACGCTCTCTACGTACAAGTGCCATGTACTACAGGACAGAGACGAAAAAGCTCCCTTTTCGTATACTCTCAACAATGAACCACATAAATACACAAAACCACCATCATATTAATAACGGGTAACGTGACAAGACAATCAACAATGGACAACCCATGCACAAGACTGACCTTGTTGAAATGGCTGCTGACATCATCTTCCCATTGGTGAAGAATGATGCAGTCCCAAAAAAGTGGTTGTTTCCATAAATTAATTGTGAAATATATAAGCAATGAGGAAACCTCATCAAAAATATAAACCTAGTTATTTTTTCAAAATCGACAAGGCGAGAGGATTAGAGGTGTCACGGAGATAATGGTCTGTAAAACTTGACTCACAGTGCCACTGAGCCACCGACATAATATCATCCACAGGGACCCCATTAAATAGGGCAGTGGATGTCACTACGCCGCGGACACTGTGAGCCTTGGCCACGTCAACCTGCTTCCCGGTGGCGGATTTATGACAAAACTGAATGCATTCTACATCCACCTGGAAATGGTGTCCTTAGAAGCCCTGCCATGGGGTTCAATATATGACAACCATAACGCCGACTGGTCGGTGCGCCACTCCGATGTACGTTGTTTGTACCGGAGAAGCGCCCGGACGGGACACCATGCTTTAGAATTAGGATCATATCTAGTTAAAGCAGGCAAAACAATAGGTTGACCTGGATATTTCAACGACTGATTCTTAGCCAAGAAATTAATCCTAGGTAGCAGCTTAAGGCCTTCCCCTGAAACCACAAAACGGTCATCCTCGGCTGATAAGGCATGAATTTCACTTCTACGCCTAGCCGAGGCCGCAGCAATTAAAAACACAGTCTTCAGTGTTAATAGTTTCATAGAAATGGAACTAAGTGGTTCAAAAGGCTTATCACCTAGTACTTGAAGCACTAGCGATAAACTCCAAGACGGAATCACAGGGGGATTCCTTGGTCTTAGATTGCCCATGCCTTTAATTAATACATTTAATGTATTTACTTCATCACTTCCCCTCTTAGCCAAGCAAGGAATAACAGACATTAAAGCTGACTTATAACCAGCAATAGAGTTAGGCTTGAGGCTATAGGCATCATACAGGTGACAGAGGAAATCAGCTACTACCTGAATAGATGAATCCATTGGATCAATACATCTTTTTGAGCACCATTCTGCAAATCTGTTGATTTTATAATTATATGCTCTGGAGGTTGACCCCCTCCTGGCTTTGGCCATAAACATGGCTGCTTGCTCAGAAAAGCCCTCCTTAATTCTAGATTCCTTGACAACATCCACGCAGTCAATCTGAACATTGACGGATTGTTGTGAAGGGCCTTGCCCTGGAAGATAATGTCGTTCATCAGAGGCAGAGGAACCGGATTGCAGACCAGAAGGTCCAGCAGATCCGTATACCATGATCGGCTTGGCCAATCCGGGGCGATCGGAAGCACTTGGCATTCCTCCTGTCTGATTTTCTGAAGAATTTTTGGAATCAGGATTGCTGGAGGGAATGCGTATGCATACATTCTCCCCCAGCTGATAGCTAACGCATCTGTTGCGAAAGCGCTTGGATCCGGAATCGGAGAGACGTACGTCGTCATCTTCGCATTCTTCTTCGTTGCGAACAAATCGATGTTGGGTTTCCCCCAATGGTCGAACAGACGATCCGCCACACATTGATTTAGTTGCCATTCCGTGGGTAAAACACTCATCCTTCGGCTCAATGAGTCTGCTAGCAGATTTAACCTTCCCGGAATATGAACTGCTTTCAAGGTAATCTGGTGATCCAGGTACCAACAAAGCAGTCTCCATGTCATCATACAGAGACTGGGCGACTTCGTTCCGCCCTGGCGGTTTATGTAAGTCACAACTGTTGAGTTGTCTGAACGAATAAGAACAATCTTGCCCTGAACTTTCTGTAAGAAATGTTCCAGGCCCAGGACTACTGCTCTTAGCTCCAGTAGATTTATATGTTCCTTTGACTGTTCCAGATTCCAAAGCCCTGATATCGTGGATTCTTCCAGGCAAGCTCCCCAGCCCTCCATCGATGCATCTGTATACACAGTCACCTGAGGGTGGGGAGGGGTTAGCATAACCCCCACCAAGAGATTCTCTGTGTCCAACCACCATTGCAGGTGATGAATCAGAGGCGCCAACACTGACACGTTCGAGTCCAGCGAACCTGTACTCTGGGTCCATTGTGTCATGAGAAATAACTGGATCGGCCGCCTGCGTAAGGCGGCCTGAGGAATGACTGGTTCCAATGAAACCATCAACCCCAGCATTCTCAAGTAAACCCATGCCAGGACATGACGACTGTCGCACACTGACTGAATTAATGAGATGAGTTTCTGAACTCTCTCCTGAGTAGGAAAAACATATCCTGTCTCTAGATCGAAGAACATCCCCAGGTAAACAAACTTCTGGGATGGAGTCAGCTCTGATTTTGGGAAATTGATTATCCAGCCCAAGTCTGTGAGAGTCTTCAAAACAATCTCCAGACTGGCCGATAAACTTTCCTGGGTGTGCGCTTTCAACAGCCAGTCGTCTATGTACGTGTGGACTGCTATGCTTCTCCTGCAGAGGTATGCGGTGATCGCAAGAACCACACGGGTGAAAACCCGAGGAGCCGTGGAAATTCCGAAGGGTAACACCCTGAATTCCCACTGTCTGCCCTGGAATGCAAATCTCAGGAAGCGACGGAAACTCCTGTGTATGGGGATGTGGAAATAAGCGTCCTTCAAATCTATCGACGCTGTCCACATTCCCCTCTCTAACCCCGCCAACACCGAGCGCACAGTCTCCATCTTGAAACTTGGCGTCTCTATGAACTTGTTCAATGGCTTGAGGTTGAGAATTGGTCTCCACCCTCCGGTGTTTTTTGTTACTAAGAACAGGGTTGAATAGAAGCCCGGACACTTTTGTGCCGGCTGAATAGCTCCTTTTTGTATGAGGGAATTTATTTCCTCCTCGATACACAACCTTTGCTCTGGATCTCTCGGATTTGGAGTCCAGATCGGCACTAGAGACAGTCGCGATGGCGGGCCTGTCATCCAATCGGGATGATACCCGACTGAAAGCCATCGCAAGACTAAACGGTCCTGAGTTAACCGTTCCCACTCTTGCATGTGGTCGGCTAGCCGGCCTCCCACCGGTCCACCTAGGGATAGAGGTGGACATAAGGAGTGCAAGAGCGGCACTGTCTCCTTTGCCAGAAACACCGGAGCGGTTCTCACCGCAGTAACCGTCCCATCAGGAACGATTACCACGACCAGATCCTCGCGCGCCACGACCAGCACCACGCGCACCTCGGTGCGCGGGCGGCTGCCTGGCTGACTGCGCCTGAGGAGCCTGCGCCCCCCTCGCTGCTGGCCGAATCGCACGCGGCCGAGGCCGACGCTGCGATGGTGGTTGGCCTCTGACCTGGCCACCACCACCTCGAGCCTGCAGGGGACGATACGCCGGGGGTGCGGCGCGAACGTTAGCACGACGAAGCACCTCAAACTGCTCGCGCAGCGCCCTCTGGTTATTTACCAGAGTAACCGTCTCCTGGAGGTGTCTACATCCCTCACCTCCAAAGAGACCAGGACCTGTCATAGGCATACGCAGTAGCCTATTGTACAGGTCCTGGGACGGGCACAGATTGTCCAAGGCAAATGTGCGCCTTGCTCGGACACTCCTGGTCACCGCCCGAGTCATACAGTCCAGAGCCAGGTTGATACCATCCTGGATGGCTCGCTGGACTGTGACCGGACTTGGCTGGCGCGATGCGGATGCTGTTACTACCCCTTGTAACAGCTGGGAGACGTGGGACAGAGCGGCAATCGAAGCCCTCCCACTCTCCTCCGCATCACGCAACGCGGTATTTGCTGAACGCAACGCGTTCAAACAAAAGACTCCCGTGTCAGAACAGGAGCCTGGCCGCGCATCCTCACCCAAAGCCGCGCGGTCATCCACGCTCGGCTTAGGTACCACACCGTACCGCTGGTAATCCAGGGGCACGATGCGGCAACGCCTGGCCACCTCGCGCCGGGCCTTCGCGAGACGTCCACTCGACTTAATGGACGTCTCCGCCGCCTCGAACATGTCAACGACATGCTCTGCCAGCGGCAGAGAAGGCATAGCGTTAGCAGTAGCCTTACCAGCTAACCACGGCCTGTGGTCACGCTGGCTAGCCGACTGCTCCACGGGCAGATCTGGCCTAACACTTACCAACCACTGGCAAGCGTCAGACCAATCCTCCTCCGTGGCTAGCTGCGAGCGCTCTACAAGACGGGGGCCTTCGTCTTCCTCCTGAGTGCAAGCAGTAGAGCTTGACGGCGGATACGCTGATACCCCTGGCAAGCCAGGGAAAACATGCGGGCCTGACAACACCGGCATGCTAATCTCACTGGCTTGACCAGGAGCAGGCGCCATGGTAGAGCGCGGGGCACATACCGCCCCACCACGGCCCCGGACAGCACCAGCGACACTCTCGGCAAGCCGAGGTATGCGGTAACGCTGGCCCTCAGCAGCGCCCAGGGCCACAGTCTGAACCGTGGATTCTACTCCTGCGTGAGTAGAACCGTGGAATAAGTCGCCTGTATTCCCCGCGAGGGGTGCACAGATGTCATAATCCATGGCCACGTCCTCAGGCGGCGACCCCAACAGGTAATCCTCTTCCTCCTGGCCAGACAGATTAGACTCCGGGTCAGCAAAGAGAGCTAACCCGGACTGGCCAGGGAAGGTGCCATAGGAGGTACTGGCACCCGCGGCGTGCGGATACCCCTGGACTGATAAGCAGCCCGCGGGTTCCAGCGACAGCCGTCCACGGCCCCTCGGCGCGGCACTAAGCCTGCTGCCAGGGTCGTGGAATGCCCCCTCTAATGGGGCCACCTCTGAATCTTCGAACAACGGAAGCGTACTAAGGAAAGGTGATTCAGAGGTGGGGATTACCTGCTCCGAAGCAGATGATGAGGACAGCAAAGGATTTGGTCCAGGAAGCATGCCACGAAGCAACTCTGGAACCAAATCCTTTATTGTCCTCTTCATCTCTCCCAACATCTCGGTCCGGAAGGCCTCCATGTCCACCGCGGACGAGGCCTTCCTCTTACCCTTCTTACTCACACCCTCTCTTTTCTGCTTCTTCTTCTCCTCCTCCACCACCTTGTCCTTCGCCTGTAAGCACAAGAATTCGGACATTAGCTCGCCCCCCCAGTGCTTACATATCTCGCAATTAATCAAGGGACCACAGGGGCTACACTGATAGCAGAGATGAGGCACAAACTTGTCCTTCAAAAACCGTCCACAGGACGCACAACCAGGTCTCTGAAACAGGGCAAAGGACAAGGAGTATGAGCAATCTAGTTAAGCTCAGAAACTCAACCAACTCAAGAGAAGGAAATGATTATAAAGATCAATATTCATCAGAAAACCAGCCTTGGACAAACTTTAATTGTTAATAAAGAGCAAGTCATTAATCCTATGACAGGAAAAAATCGATCCCCAACAAACATCCAAGTGCAAGGACGAATTGTATCTCTAACCAGAACATGTGCAGAATGGACATTTCGACTACACAACCATCAGATATATACTGATAACAATGGCAAATACTGTTAATTATCTCCCTTTCCTCTCTAAATAATTAACTAATCACCTCATATCAATAATTAGATACCTGACACTTTGTATAGACAAACCATCCAACGTGATGAACTGGAGCACTCCACCAACTGAACGCCTCTTAACTCGCTCCACCTATAGGGGAAGGAATTGGATAAAGAGGGCAAAGTGAGAAGACCTTTATACTAGGCCTCCGACTCACTGGACATAAAATTTTTGGTTAGATAACCTAACAGTATTAGTAGGAAATGGAACCATGGTGGAGAGAAACAAACCCTCTGCTGATGTGATGTCCATTACATATCGTCACATAGACCTGTGGACATAAACACAAAGAGAGATTAGTATTATATAGCACCTAGTTGAAATAAACCAACTAAACAAGGCGCTTATCACGGTAAACGCGAGTCCCGGAAACACATTACACCTGGAAAAAAACTCGCTAATTTTACTAGAAGTCACCTGATTTAAAGGTCCTGGGCCCTCCTCTGGCGAAGTCATCCTTTCTGCCATCTTTATCAGGGATAATCACTTCCAAATTCACACAAAAAGACTATGAATTGAGTAAAGAAAAGCTCTAGCACAAAAACATGTGTAGACTCTCTGCCAATAAATTAGCAAAGAGGAAGTGCTAGTCTGCGCATGCGCGGTGGTGGGGCTGGCATCCGCCAGACTACACTCTGACTCCCTGCCCAGTAGGGGCACCTAACTGTTTTAATCTGAGTGTTTATTGAGTGAAAGCCGATATTTAGCAATATCAAAAGTATTAGGGAGGTAAGTATACTCTTGATGTGAAAAGCGCCCTGTCAAATAAGGTTCAAAATATTCAACAGCATGTTTATTAAATAGTAAAAACATACAATTCGTACAACAACTCTTAGTCCGCCATCAATTAAGCATGTATGACGAACTTATCTACATCATTCGACATAATTGATTATGATGTCATCCTACACATTACGTAGTTGATTATGATGTCATATGATTGATGGTGAAATCTAAGAACTTTACTATCATTAGACATACCCGAGGTGGCTAAAGGAGATAGAGATCTAAACCTCTTATTGGCCGAACACGCAGGAGCCTCAGAGCTGGCTGGTGAGGCAAGTCGTTTCGCAGGCCGAGCAGGCGATTTCTGTAAAATAAATTGATTTAACACTTTAACACTCATATCAGCCAAAAATGGCTTCTGCAGTTCTCTTGAGAAATGTCCATTTGCAAACCAAGAGAAGACTATTTTTGACAATTTACCACTGGAATGACTGGCTCGATAACCGAGCCAGTCATTCCAGTGGTAAATTTTCAGAAATAGTGCTCTCTTGGTCTGCAAATGGACATTTTCTATGAGAAAATTGAGATTTTCTTGTACAAATTCAATGGTTAAAGGTTTAACCCTACCTGATCAGAAATGACATATTCTTTATGGCAGCAACTGGTTCAAATTTAGTTGCAAAATATTCAACAACTTTCTGGTATACCTACCTATAGCAGCAGCAGGTTCCAGTAAAATTAGTTTTAAAATATTCAGCATATTTACAGCATAGCTGATTTTAAATTGAAACACTGGACTTTCAGGGGTCAAAAGGTTAATAGTCAGGTTGACATAAATTGTGCGTAGATGCTACATTCCAGAGTTTTCGCATCAATGGTCAATCCGGCCAAGGCAGTCTCTACAGTCGTCTTGACAAATGTCCATTTGCAAGCCAAGAGGCTATTTTTTTTAATTTATCACTGGAATAACAGGATCAATAATCAAGCTAACCATTCTAGTCTTCTCTTGGCTTGCAAATGGACATTCACTATCCATAAATGTCAATATTCTTGGCCAATCTTGACCAATAAAGGGTTGACCACTGATAAACCTGTAAATAGTTATTGCATTACAAGGTTGATCATGTTCGTCTTCTTCTTTTCGATCACTGGTATCACACTTGGAGAGCCGTTCGTAAGATGAAATCTGTGGTTTTCTGCAGTTCTTCCACAGGCCCATACAGCTTTTCAAGAAAAGAGGTTGACAAAGGCCAGATCTATTCTCTCAGCAGCTGATACGTACTGCAACATTGAAGTATGTGCTCTGTGGTCTGTTCTGCTTCCCCACAAGGACAAGCGGGCGATGTCGTAAGGTGGAACCGCCTGTACATGTGTTGGTTTAGTCTGTTGTGTTCAGTTCTGAGACGAAAAATGGTCACTTGCTCTGGCCTCGAGAGATGATGGTAGGCATCTTCTGATTGAGGTGTTCTATATGACTTGATGATAGTCTTCATCTCTGTTGATCATGTGATTTACTACACGGCTTAGGCTAAACGATGGTCAAAGCGCATTACTGAATTCAATACATAATATTCACATACACTACCACTCAGAAACCACTTAACGTGATTCCCAAACAAACACAGTTAGAAAGGAATGTACTGTTGAATAATTTGAACATAATTGGACTGGAAGACATTACTGCCCTAGGCAGCAATGTCTTCCAATCTAATTATGTTCAAAATCTAAAAAAACAGTACATGTTATTTTGTTTTGGAAATGTGTTGCTATTTTTTAGCCATTCTGTAGATTTTCATTTATCTTAGCAGCCATACTCACTCTACCACAAGGTAATTTTATAATTCTAGAAAATCGACTGGATAAGCGTCGCTTCTTTGGGCTGTTTGCGGTTGACAAACTCTGACTCCTCCTAACTGAGAATGCTCCTGCCACTATCAGCCTGGGACGTCTTCTTCCATCCGTTTTTCGTCCTTGCCGACTCATCTTCTGATCATCTTTCTGAGCGAAAGCTGAATGTAAACAAACACATTTTATTCATGAAATCAGCTACCATCCAGGAAAGGAATGCTGTTGAATATTTTGAAATGAATTTGACCAAGTTTCCAGAATCAGAATATTCAAGAGACTATTTTACCCATAGGTTTAAGTGAATTTATATCGTACCACTTAGACAGTGTTTCTAACATGCTATGACCACGAATTGATTTGAACCTATAAATGGTCAAGAAAACGACTTTCTAATCAGTGAATCTCCATATGCATGCCAAGAGAAGACTTCTTTAAACGTTACAACTGTCTGCTATTGAGCCAGTCATTCCAGTGGTAATTTTTCAAAAATTGTCTTCTCTTGCCCTGCAAATGAACATTTCTCCAGACCAAAGGATGGTTTCACTGGCTAACCATTAAATGATTAAACAGTGAACTTTGACACTTTCTTATATAATCGCTAAAGCTACATAAAGCACAAACAGCTCTCAGCAACATGGGGTGGGGTGGAGGCAGAAATAGCAGTAGGCCTGGGAAATGTTGAGGTAGCTCTCTAACCGGAACCTCAAGAACATGACATAAACAACAAGCCATTCTTGTCATATATGCATCACTAGCATTTCTTTTATAATCTATCATCGTGCCAAAATACATGAACATGCACATTTCATTTACGAACAAGTCTACAATTTTGTTCTAGCACGATGATGGCAATAAATTACACAGAATTATCTGGTCTGACTCTTAACCCTCGAACACTCAAATTTGTTCAGGAAAATGACAATTTTCTCATATAAAATGCCCATTTGCAGATCAAGAGAACACTATTTTTGAATATTTACCATTACCAGTCATTCCAGCGGTAAATTTTCAAAAACAGTCTTCTCTTGGTCTGCAAATGGACATTTCCCAAGACCACTGCAGAAGCCATTTTAGGCCGACGTGAGGATTAAAGCTAGTGGCATCATGAATAGAGATAGATAACCTACAGATTCTATATCCACGAGTTTTTATAATTCAAGACAAACCTGGCCACCGACGTTCGCGCTCTCCAGACTCACTTCTCCGTCTTCTTGGACCTATAGCAGAAAAAATATATTCAATAAAGATGTCAGGGGAAACAAGGTAGGTGAGGAGACACAGATTTAACCCTTAAATTTAAGAAAATTTAAATATTCTCATAGAATATGTCAATCTTCAGGCCTAGAGAAGATTATTTTTCAATACTTGGCACTGGAATTTTAAATGGTTCTGGTAAGTTTTCAAAAAATCTAAATGACCACAAAAAAACCTCGACCAACCAGAGTTCTGAATAGAAATTCTAGAGCCTACGACTATAGAATCCTTCAGGCCAAATTTGGATAATTCCACCCAGCGGTTATGGAGAAGATGCATTTTGACAATTCCCCTAAATTTTTCATAATATTTATGCTTTTCACACAAAAAATCAATCCATTAAAATTCTGAATAGATGTTCTGGAGCCTACCACGATAGGGTGTGTCCAGTCAACTAGGGTTGAAATCTGTCAAGCGGTTAATGACAAGTGACAATTTCCAGATTTTCTCCCCAAAAAATTGAACAATCAAAATTCTGCATAAAAGATCTGAACCATAACCCCATAGGGTCATTCCAGTCAAACTAAGTTGAAATCTACCAATTATTAATGAGGAGCCGCGCTTAGACAATTTCTGGTAAATCACCAAAAAACTTGACCAGTCAAAATTCTGTATGCACGTTCTGAAGCATATCCCCATAAGGTCCTTCCAGCCAAAGTAAGTTGAAATCCGCTATGCAGTTAATGAGGAGTAGCATTTTGACAACCTACGGTAAATTTTTCAGATTAAATCAAACATTTTCACACAAACAAATTGACCAATCAAAATTCTGCATAAAGATCCGAGGCCGAAAGCATTCGGCTCCTTCCAGCCAAATTAGGTTAAAATCTGCCAAGCGGTCAATGAGTAGAATTTTTAAACTAGTATTTTTAGACCTTGACCTTTGACCTCTTGACTAAAACATCATTGTTTGATGCCGTGTTACTACAAGGAGGCATGTGTCCAAGTTTGGGTCCAGTATGATTAACCACACATGAGATCTAAACAGTAAGGTTGAGCCAAATGGAAAATTGGACGACGATACCACCGCCGTACAACGTGCAGGGTGTCATAATAGCTTGTTTTACTTCGTTTTTCCAAGACCACTGCAGAGGCTGCTTTAGTGTAGTTAGCGTTAAACATGTGTTAATAATTTTAGTTAGAAATCTTTTCAACACATTAAAGAGCCATGTCAGCAACATCAACCTCTGACATGGTTGTAATAAGTCAATTTTAATCATTTTTATATCTTACCACTGGAATGCCCGACTCAAAAACAGCACCAGTCATTCTTCTGATAAATTTTCAAAAAACATGGACATTCGCTAAGCAAGATTGATGATTTTGTTCAGCATTCTTGAAGACTGAAGTGTGTGAGACATTGGCTTCCTAGCATACAAACAGTATGATTAGCGCGGAAAAAGCTACAACTTCAACTACAAACCAGACATGACAAATACTTCATGATGTGAAACAGTTTGCTGAAATTCCAGTCAAATTTAATTAAAATATTGAACAGACTGATTTGAGGATTGGAGATACTGGGGGTTTAGGGGTTAAAGTGACAACTACAGCAGTAAAATCTCTTAGAATATATAAGCAAAATATCTTACGTTTAATTGAAGATGTATTGGATAGGCTCCGAGTGTGATCAGTCTTTGTTCTCAAGTTCTTTGGAGCAGAACTGATTGTATCATGATCAGCGTGCTGGTCAGGGGTGGGTCTTATTGCACGTAATGGAGGAGACATGGATGCAGTCTGTGAATGAACATTTAACACTTTTAATTCTAGAAACAAGATATAACAAATATTCTATTTCTTTACATTGTCAGATATTGACCAATGGTTACAGTACAGCTCAGAAATAAAACAAAAATAACAAATAATGTTGAATATCTTGGACTTAATTTGATTGGAAGACATTGCTGCCTAAGGCAGCAATGGCTTCCAATCAAATTAAATCCCAAAATATTCAACATAACATTTTTTACATTGTGTTCAAAATTGTACTAACTAACACGTTTCTGTTTTTGTGTTGGAAACAGGTTCAGTTATTTGTGAACTGCACTGTATAATGCGCATATGGTCCATGTTGAACTACAATAATGCTAAAATCCATCTTTAACATAGAATACAAGTAAAAACAAGAGACAAAGCTTTACACATGGATTAGTGATAATATAATATATTGCGTACTCTAAGAAAAGCAACGGTACACAAGTTTAAAGTTGCTAAAATAATTCTCAGAAAATTCCACCTATTTCATAGAAACACACATTCCATTTCAGGAGAAGAGTCAAGAGAAAACAATTAACCAGTTAGAAGTCAAGTCGTCCAAAATCACTTCAGCATTAGTCTTGATGTATGCCTAATTACATGCCAGTTATTCCAGTTGTAAATTTTCAAAAAAAATCCTTGCTCAGCCAACACATGGGCATTTCAGAAGACCACTATAGTAGGCGGTTTTTTGCCAGCTTGACCATTAAAATCAATCTTGAACTAGAAGTTAAGATGATTTTCTAAAAGAGGAGTCAATTTAACATTCAAAAGTTTCTAGTCAAAACCTATCAGATGTCAGCTTGAACCATGATCCTGACTTTCATATTCTGAACCTCGCTATGCCCTGAAAGTGTCAAATTATTGATTTCTGATAGGAAGTTTACCAAGACAGAATCTACTATGCCAAACATGCTATTTTGAAACCAAGCAACTAGTTCATAAATTTACTCTAACAATTTTATCATTAGATCGGAGGAATAAATAGACCTTTCCACTTTATCAACCCATCCTACAGTACAGCTCAGAGTTAACTTAATGTACGAACTGGTCTGAAATGCGTGCATGATGCGTTGAAGGCCCGTTTCCAAAGCATCGGCTTTAAAAACACAATGCATTCACAACGCATCTAGCTAAATTTTTTGATGCATTTATAATAATAAATATATGCGTTGAGAACGAGCATTAAATGTGTAAATAAGCAAGTTTGAACTTGTTTGATGTCCCCCAGAGATAGTGCCAAATGCGTTGTTAAAAGCAAAATGGACAGATACAAAATTTTAAATGCGTTTAAAAGATTCATACGTGCATTGCCTAATACCCGGTGTACATACCAACTCCACGGCTCCAACTACCCGGGTTCCAATCAAACTTAGCGGTACATTATATTTCCTAGACGGGGCAAAGGTAAATATGAGTTCTCCTAAAAAAGAGAGCGGGACATAATATTCAAAATCAAAATCATAAATATTACGAAACAAAAAATCATGATTCCCGGTTGAGAATTAATGTAACGATGCGCCCCTGAACATTTTGCTCCCCTGAACGTTTTGCATCTAGTGCAAGAATCGTAAGCATTTAACTTTTGTAGTTTGGATCGACCGGTCGGGTACCGGCCGTACCAGCCAAGCTGGGTATGCGCCGCCCGTCTAGGATTCGTTTCCTGAACACACCCCCTCTGGGTAGAGCTATAAGTGTATACAGGCCTATGGGAGAGAGCGTATCGAAAAATGACTAAGTTCGTTAAAACGCATTATGTGCATGCGCGCGACGCTGTTTCTATGGAGTGCGTAGTTGTGACCTAGATGGAATGGGGCTTTTTAGTGTACTCGGTAATTCTTATTGATTGATTGTTCCCGTTATTTCTGGCATTAACCAAGACCAGAATTTGACGGGCTTTCCAAACCTGTAAACCATTTCAAAATCAGTTGAGAAATGGCCGAGTTATCCAAGGAAAACCTTTCTTGATGATCTTCAAAATATTGCCGCAACGTCATAACCACGTGGACGTAAAGCTTCTAGAATTTTCTAGAACGTTCGACGACGCTATTATTAGCGACGCTCTGATTGGCTGTTGATCGAGCGATGACTGGATGAAGCCTGCGCCTGTGACATCACGGAGAGTATAAAAGGAGAAGCGATCCAGAGATCGAGAGCATCTTCGGCCAGGGGCCGAACAGGTTGGAGCTGTACCAACTATTATCAAGCGCGATACACGTCTTTCTTCGCTATGGGTCGGGTTTTTATCCCGAAGAGTAGTTTCCAACCCACTGCACTAAATCAATTTTGTAACTCCCCTTTTGCGGGAGTAGTTTAGAAACTTTTTATAAAGCGTTCACGAATACGACATCTACATTCGGAACACAAACTTGCAGTGAGGCCTTTGCGGCCTGATAATGTGAATCTACAGATGTAGAGGCAGGATGTTCTTTGGTGGATGACTCACCGGATCTGCCGGCCACGCCTGAAAAGTGGTATTTCAAACGCCGCCGCACCTAGTGTGTAGGTTCTTTCGACTTTCGACCGTAGCAAGTGAACTCTGCCCGGTGCGTCTTCAGAGCTGGTTGACGTACCCAGCACCGAACGCTTTGTTTTGTATCTTCATCCGCCTTTGACAACCCCCGCCAGTGATCGGGTTGTTTACACTTTCCATCCGTACCATCGGTGTACGGGAACTTTCTTCACCTTGTAGTACTATCGTATCTTTTGCTGACTGCTCGTTAGACATTCTGAATAGACTTACAGTGCTGAGCGATGATCCCCCCGCCATGGACGTTCTTGCAGGAATCCTGTATGCTGACAACAAGTTGCGTGAACCAGCCTGCGGGAACTATCCAGCCTCCAGAGAGCGCATCATCTCACGCCGTATATGGAGTGACGTATCAATTTCAGTAACATCGTAGCCTTACTTGGGAATGGCTACCAAGTATTCAAGTAACTATACTTCAGAGTTTAATTATTTCTCTATATAGGTTTTGTTAATTATCTCATATCCATAATAAAGGTTCCGATGACTAAAAGGAACCACAACGGTCTTAGGACCAATAGTTATAGTTTCTGTATTTGTTAAATAGTTATTATCATTTTCCTCAATGTGTTGCTAACCGCACTATAGTAGGTTCGTAGACCTGTACTAATATATATATATACCGTAATCATTTGACATCCCATTGCTCTATGTCTGGTTAGATTATGTATGTACATGGCCAGTGGCCGTCCGTTAACTCGTTTTGTTTAGCTATAAAAATATGGGACTGCAGTGTACGTAGAAACCACTATACAGCAACATTTATATATGCAGCACTTTCTCCCGCCACCAACAATTTTTCACTGAGGTCGCTGTCCATGCTATAACTCTGTTTAGCCCGGCATGCTACCGACTAAAACCTTTTCTATACAGCTCGACAGAATAGGTTCAGAATGATTAGAGACACTTTCTTCATTATATACTGTGTAATATACTCTTCTCTTCCGGTAGTGCGATAATTTAGCCCCGCACTCCGGTAAGACTCATAACGCCAAGATTTTGTCTCTCTTCATATTCCTCTTAGCCTTGTGGCTTCTTAATTGTTTGGATATCCCTATCCGCACCATGGGCTGATCCGACTCTGGGAAACTATTGGGGTTTCCGAGTGGTGATGGCTAGGGTGCGGTGCCACACGTGTATCTTCGGATACTAAGTAGATAGTACCGTAAGCCAATGTAGGAAAGCACTGCGAAAACATATGTATGAATTATTATTCTACTTTACTGATAATCCTCCCGCACCGCAGTGCAAAACTGGCAACTTGTGCATAAACCTAATGACAGGTTAAACGGTTAGTTCCATAGGACCCGGTGACGGGCGAGATACATATGCTCACCGAATTCTGTTCAAATGTCTGGACAGGATATTTAGATCTGCCACGTCCTTACGGGAAGGACATTCACGGTGTGCATCCGTCTCTCTTAAACCCCCCCCCATAACGATAGGTGATATGGCCTAATAATGCTTCCGTCAAATGTAAACCATCTCCTGTAATGTTTCACCCAGTTCGGAGGTCCCGCTATGTAACATGTAAGAGTGCTGTCTGCAGTATTGATGTCCTCGGCCATCTGTTCTCCGTGACCGCCGTGTCTAAATAGCTAGGTAGTTATCGGCCAGTTGCGGCCTAAACTAAATATGTGTTTGAAAAACAACTAAAGGTTGAATTAAGCAAAGCAGAAGGCCCGCAGAAATAAAGCGGCAACTACTAACTCAGCATAATGGGAATTACATAAGACAGGGATGAAGGAATCCATCGGGAATCTTCCGTCCCGTCTTCACGTAAAATAGTACGCACCCCTATAGTCATAAACTCACTAGGTATGGTCTTTTCTTTGCATAGCATTTTTGTTTGAAATATTAGAGTAGGCCTATTTTTGCCTGCTATTCTTCTCCCGCTTTAAGCCATGGCAGCACCTTCCCGAGATGGAGGCCCACGCGAGGTACTTGCCTCTCGCAAGGATTCAGCGACGACGGTCCACGCCAGGATAATACTCCTCACCCAAAAATTGCATTAGGAGTAGTGCCTGCGTGAGGCACATCACTTTTCGTCCGAGATATTCTTCTTCCTTCCACCCTAGAGGTATAATAACTTATATTAAGTTAAATAGCTATGTCTCGTGTATGGGAGCCTCCCTTGCGGTGATACCTCTGCGGACCTACGAGTCTGTGTGGTACCGTCGGGAGCTCCATGTTTAAAAGTTCATCTACCTGCCTCTATGTCTTATATTTTCGTATGCTCTTATTGTAGTTTTATCTAGCATATTTTAGGCAAACACATTGTATAGACTTATATTTTTAGGTTACCAAAATCAAATCTTGTAAGTCCATAGATCACGAAATTGCTATGGTCAGGCATACTGGTGACACAAACTCTTGGGATGATACCGTTATATTTAATGTTCGCGGCAATGGTCGCATGGCCCCACCGGAACGATTGAGTTCCACTGGCCTTAGGAGCCGGTTTTTGTTTCCCGCAGGGCAGTCTCATTCAAGGTCTGTCACCCCGCGACCGGATGATAACCAGCGTCATCATTCGTCGTGCAAATGCGGCACGGCGAGTCGACAAGAGACATCGGAACGGCCCGACACTACCCGGCGAGCTACACTTTTATAAACATCCAGCACAGCGAAACATGCCGACTGGCGAGATTTGACATAGGTTAACCATATTGAAAATTGTCCGTAAACAACTTCACTATCACTTCTACGCATCACCTGTGTTCGTGATGAACAGACAGTGAATAAACGCAAAATTATGGATTAAAGATGTCAAAATATAGCTTATGTGTACCAACGCTCGACTAATGTAGACGCTTTTTATTAAAACATGAGATGGTGTGGTTTTTATTGATATGATGCACAAATTAGCAGATTCGTGTCCGCTACCGCAATATCCCCATCGGTGCTCTACATGAAAAGACTAGTTCAGGGCTCATTATGAAATACTATGCGCCCCTAAAGCTGTAACATGTAATGATATCTCATTGGCTTTTCGCGGAAAGTAAACGCCCGTAGTGATTTAATGATTTTCTTTTTGTGACATTCGGTAGCTTTCGGATTCACTATATTGCAAAATAATGTAGCCGAGTATAACACATTGTTGTTGCCTCACTCGGGAACCCGGCCAAGGAAATGAGCAATCGCTGCAGCCCCCCCCCCCCACACACACACACCCCCCCCCCCCCCGCCCCTCCTCTACGTAGCAATAACATTGCTAGATGATAAATAGTGCCTTATAAACCAGTGAAAGTTAACGTTATAAATAGTCAGGGAGCTAATTTCACTATATTTCATGAACCAGACATTGTTTTATTAATTTAAAAGTCAAAGCGGGCTTTAAGATATTGCTTTATTGCTTTTAAAAGCGGCACCGCGAATACGTATACAATTTTGCGTTCCGCCATTGTTGATCGCGAGTCGCTCAGACTAGTCAAAATAAATCACGTGATCAATTTGTTATGAATGACTAATCACGTGATCAAAATTTTACTACAATAGTTATTTTCATTCATTCATAATGACGTCAGATGTCCAGCAAGCCAATCAAATTATGGCTACGCTTTTCCGAGAATTTACGACTGCACATAATTATCGATCAGTGAGACAGTCGCGTGAGGCATTTCTCATTAGTGGTGAATTTAGGCAGTGAATAAGTAACCGGGTTCATTTTGTTCTGTAACAATGGAATGTTTACGTTACCAGGCAGCTGTATCGAAACTGATAATGCAACATACTGCCAATTATTCAACACTGAATGTGGCCTCCCCCTAAAATCATGACAGGAATTTTGCGAAAATGTACGGTACCCTGGCAAAATATAATTGCATAATGTGTGTATGCCCGAGTAATCGGTTGCCCTTCTTGGTCGACTCGCATAATGTCGTTATACCAGCACGGCGTAATTATGAACGCATTTCATGTTATTAGATTTCAAACGATTTGTCTAGCCAATATCATAAATGCGTTGTGTAATAAGTTCTGACGCGTTTCCAACCCATTTGTTTTACTTTCACACTGCGTTTTTTTACCGTTCACAACGGGAAAGTGATGCCTCCATTATTTTAAAATACACCCGCCATGTACGCGTCATAGATGCATTTTATTCACAGGGGGGCTCAGAGCTGTACTGTATGATGTCATAATAAACAACGCGACGTGTAGAAGGATATCCTAATGAATGACGTTGATAAGGACATCACGAATACATATTTGAAGATGGACTATGCGTTGCTGTACGAATTGTATGCCTTTATTATTCAATAAACATTCCGTTGAATACTTTTAACTAACTTGGACGGCCATAGGGAGCAACAGTACCCCGTCAAATTAGTTTCAAAATATTCAACAGCTTACCTGTATAGTTTTATGGAAATTGATAGTCACGAACGAGGTGTGCATGGAGCTTAGCTAGAGATGAGCGGGGCATGGCTAAAAATGGAAAGGTCCACTGAGAAGGAACTTCGTTAATTTCATTTCAGATCTCGATATAATGGACCTTTCCATTTTTAGCTATATGCCCCGCCCATCACTAGCTAAGCTCCTCCCACACTTCGATTGATCGATTCCCAAATGCCCTAGCTATCAATTTCCTGAAAACTATACAGGGAAGCTGTTGAATATTTTGTAACTAATTGGACTGGGCGCTGTTGCTGCCTATGGCAGCAACAGCGCCCAGTCAAATTAGTTTCAAAATATTCAACAGAATATTTATTAAATAGTAAAAGCAAACAATTTGTACAACAATGCATAGA
This sequence comes from Chaetoderma sp. LZ-2023a, assembly GCA_034401795.1. Classification (NCBI taxonomy): domain Eukaryota; kingdom Metazoa; phylum Mollusca; class Caudofoveata; order Chaetodermatida; family Chaetodermatidae; genus Chaetoderma; species Chaetoderma sp. LZ-2023a. The sequence goes on along the minus strand of CM067362.1, from coordinate 64,627,531 downwards.
CCGTCTTCAAATATGCGTCCGTGACGTACTTATCGACATCATTCATGACGTCATTTATTATGATGTCATTCTACACATCGCAGATGATGGGTGGGTACTCTGGAAAGGTGAATTGTCCTCACTAATTGTAGTTAATAAATTACAAGTGCAAATAACAACACAAAACAGCGTATGATACATACATGTACATCTGGTCCAACTTGTGGCCGGAGGTTTGCTGGCATTAATCTCAAGTTTATTGACTGTACACACTTTGTAATGCCATCATAAAACAAGACATCATACAGACCTGAAATTACGGTAGTAGAATTCAAACAGATTAAACATTATGTACACGATACAACACTGACTGCAATAAATCATATAGATCAGATACAAGTTATTTATCAAATTATGATGTAAGCAATATGCTGATGTACACCTTCATTACATTGAAAGTAATTTGCTGAGAAATGGTTGCTTCAAAATTTTCAACTGTTTGTCCATAAGGTAACTTTGAAATTGAGCTACTTGTAATTTTGTAAGGGGAGTATTTAACCCTTACTACTCTGATGTTAAAATTTTTAATTTTCAAATTAAATTAAACGATGAACTGGTGTTCATTTTTCGACAAATTTGGTGGAAGATGGTGCTATTGTAGACAGCAAGATCGTCCACCAAAATTGTTGAAAAATGTACACCAGTTTCTTCGCTAGTGACACAGTAAAATATAGAATATTGACATCAGAGTGGTAAGCGTTAATATCAATTTTGCTTGATCAAATTCCGCTAAGGACACCCCATAAATCATAATTTTATCAGAACCTGAATGAAGACATTTATAAACAGGCTAGACACCAATCATGCTAATGATCTTCAATGATTTGATTGAAATTCAATGAATTGGACATCATATTGTTTTAAACATGTTTTAAATAATTTGGCTGGTTAGTAGTACAGCTTCTAGTTAAATTAGTTTCATTCCACTACTAAGAATTTTAAGACATTAGGTTTGTAGAGGTGACAGTATCAACATTGGTGATGAATGATTGCATACATGGGTCAAGTTAGACGCCTAACCATAGTTAGCTAACTAGATTCCGGGTCGAACTCAAATAGTTAACTAGCTAGTCAACTATAGTCGACAGAGCACCCAAGCTTGGTTCAGGTGCTTAGTGCAAAATTTGCATAAATTTAAAAATGGCAGACCCCGATCTCTTGCCATGAATAAATGCATATAAAAGTGTAGATGTTTCATTAAATAACTTAGGTTTGATGAAATTATGCTCTCCCATTGTATATCACTGTTCCCAAGCACATATTTCTTCCCACGTTATGTCATATGGATGCTTTTTGACATCTGGGCAGACAAAAATAACCCATTTTAGTAGGTCATCAAAATAGATGACAGAAAGGGTTAATGGAGACTGGTACCCGGCTCCAAATTTTCAGCAATAACAGTTTAATGGGGAACCGGGTACCACCGAACTATATTTAACTATTCAATGTTCGGCTTGGCTAAGCGACTGCGCATGCTCATGAAACTGACTATAGTTAGCTAGTCGAACCTGACCAAGGATATGACACACTCTAAAAGTAACCGTCGCTAAATAGTTTTTGGCAAAGATAAAATAATTAATAGTTGGCTAATTTATTAACTAATAATTTGCAGATACCATATCTATCCTTGCAGCCACCTCCCTCCATCCCCACACCTATAGCATTCAGTATTAAAATGTTACCGCCTTGTTACTGTGTGCCAACAAGTCGACTTCTGTTGATATCCATGCTTGTCTCCCTCCAGTACCCATGGTCCATCAAAATGTGCATGCTCAGAAGCAAAAATACAATAGACCTTTTCACTTTATCAATCCATGGCATCCTATGACCTCATAATCAACTACGTGACGTGTAGAATGACAACATAATGAATGGCGTCATGAATGACGTCGATAGGTACGCCACTAATGCATATTTGAAGACAGGCTATGCGTTGTTGTACGAATTGAATGTCTTTACTATTTAATGTATATCCTTTTGAATATTTTGAAACTAATTTGACTACAGCACCAAGTCAAATTACTTACAAAATATTCAACAGCTTACCTGTACAATTTTCAGGAAACTGAGTTAGGGCATCCAGGGATCGATCAATCCCAACACAGCGAAGTGTGGGTGGAGCTTAGCTAGAGACGGGAGTGGCACAGCTAAAAATGGAAAGGTTCATTCTCTCACTACATCCACATGTACAAAGGTGAGATAATGAAAGCACTATAATCGTATGCATTACACAAGTCTAGAAAGTTACAGCAAAGACGTATGCATACCATTCAGTTTGACGCGAACAACCTTGGCTGGGTACTGTCTGCAATCAGTCCACTTGGCAAATACATAGTCACCAATCTTGTAAACCTAATCAATAAAACAGATAAGCAAAGCATGACAATTTACGGTCACATTGAAGGCAGCAAGAGCACATGCCGAATGATTTCTTGCAAACAGGACATCTTTCTTTCACATGCATTGATCAGGATATTATTAGAGGTGTTTACATACACTACAATACAATTCCTACTCTTATACTCCAAGTTTTAAGACAAAATCGATTCACCCTGCATTTGCACAAAGATAGCTATACCGTCTGGAAAACCTAAATTTGATGTGAACATATTTTCCATATGTCTCTTTCCATTCATCTGTTAACGAAACCATACTCATTACTCGCTATTGATTCTAGCAATTAAAATGCCTAAGTGCAAGGTAGAACAGACAGACAATTACTTAGAGGAAGAAAGGCTTGTTTTGGTAAATATCATCAAAAACCGTGTAAATGTCACTGAATCAAAAAACACTGATGCGAAAAGCCAGCTGCAGAAACGCCATGGGTGGGATGCAATTCTGGCCGAATATAATAATCAATATCCACACAAAAAACTGAGAGAAATGAAATTCATAAACGATTTACAGAAACTCCTTAAAATTAAGACCAGGAAACAGCTTGCGCAATGGCGCAAGGATGTGAAGAAGACTGGTGGCGGACAGACGGATTGATACAGCTGGTGGCTGACATCATGAAAGATGACTTGTCGCGGTCACCACTATCTATGACGATGATGCTGACAGTGAGGTGGAAGAGTAAGTATAACAAGAGCAATCAGAGATTGCAGACCCTCGCCCCGCCCGTTTTTGTCACATGTTTTTAATTTCTGATTTTTTTTCTGATCCCCCCCCACCCCCTCCACAGCCCCCTGGGGTTTTACTTTACGCCAGATTGAGCCCAGATTGCTAATACTCTAGTGTATAGTAACCGACATTCTCGGTTTTCAATTTAGGCAAAATCTAATCGTTAGTTTTAGAGATATCCATTGATCCAGGATTTGATCTGATTTGGATCCGGGTATTTTAAGTTGGATCACACCCAATCTGGGGAAATCCTCTTTCAAGACCAGCACCTTTATTGTGTCAAGATTTGAGCCTGATCAGATCAGTAGTTTTTGAAAAATCAGACACGCACGCAAACAAACCCTATTACAATACCCTCGGGGGGGCGAGGGTAACTATGTTGAAAGATCAAGTTGTCCGTCAAATCATCAAACGCTCTTCCTGACCAGTCCAACACTGTGAGCAGTTTATCAATTTTAATTAGACCCAAATTAGGTTTGCGCGATTTTTCGATTTAATTGTGAAGTTTGATTTATTTTTAAAATTGCCATTTTTACGATGTAATTGAGGAAAAATCGGAAGATCGTCAAAAATTTCATGTTTTTTTTAAAATTTTAAGTGTGTACTTTAATGTCACATTTTATCAGTACATGAATACAATTATAATCGATTCACGCCTGTGTTCATTGTGTTTATATCCCGCCATGCCATTCATGTGTCGAATAATTACTAATCACAACACAAAGCGCTACAATAAACAAGCTAACAATAGAGAGGTAACACCTTTGTCATTGAGAAAACCAGCTAGTTACTCCGTCGAATAGCCACATAATTTTCTTTCTTTCGCTGCAAACCGTGACAATTTCAGGCGGTGTAATAATTTTTCCTTTTTGATTTGGTTGTCATGTCAAATTAAAGAAAATAAAGCAACAACATTCCGGATTGTTTGATTTTGAACTGTGTTCTGTTGATTACTCTTAAATGTAAATCGTACATACTGACAGCAACTATAAACTGCACTATAAGACGAGTTTACACTGTTACACTCGTACCTACTCAAAGCTACCGTCCTATGTATATGGATTGCACAGTATCTCCCCGAGTACTAATATTAGTGTCTTCGCCGTACTCCGGTAATGACCTAAACTCGTCCTACAAAGGGAGGCTATAAGCGGAAGCTGATACATCATGTAATTTATATTTTTTTCTCTGCGACATTTTATGTCAAATTTTATACGCAATATTTACACGGTCCCAATTAATAATTTCACTCCCGCGATGATGGATATAAGGCATACATTAAGCATAGACGTAGGATGGTAAGAATTCATCGCATCAAAATGTGTTCTAATTTTGTGCTATTTTAGTATCATTTATTTCAACTTTTGTTAGAAACAAGTCACGTTACCCCGGTTTATACTTTTGGGAATTTGGACATACGATTTAATCGAAAAGCAGTTTTTTTTATAAAATCGATCGCGATGTTTCAAAGTAAAAATCGTGCAAGCCTAGCCCAAATTACATCTGCCAAGGTGGATGGAGGTTATGTTTTCACCCTCGTTTGTCTGCGCTTTTGCGTGTTGGATATCTAAAAGGTAATGGGCAAATTCGCGTTAAACCTTTTATAGATAGGTTGAGTATGTGAGAAGGAAAGATTTGCTCAACTGGGATAAAGAGTCAGATTCACTGACGGCGATTTCAGGATTAGAAGCGTTAATAGGTAAGAAGTGTCTTTTATCCATATTTAATATATAATTTTATTATATATAATTTCAGGCCACATAACGAATCGCCTTCATGTTCTAATCGTATCTGCTATGACGCAACAGACGAGGACCAATTGTCCAGAAACACCATCCAATCAGACAAGTCAGCAGAAAGATCTAGAATCCATCCAAACGTCACGTGAACGCGATATTGTTAATATGAGGAGTAAAGAACGTGTTGCGAAGATGGAACTACATAAACTGGAACCGGATGTAGCTAAAAAACAATTGTACGTTTTAAAATTGCAACAACTGTACTGGGAGCGGAAAATGTCCACTTCTAACACTAATAACGCTGACTAATTATCGTCTCTCAATGATTAAAATCAATAACAGCAGCGTATTGAGGCTGTCTGGCATTTTAATTAAAGTGTCGGTTAATGTACGCTTGTCTGAAAGCCAGGCCACGGTACAAGTTTTCTGGATTGTCTTTGTTCTCCTTATGCTCATCGTCCATTGCTAAGTTAAAATCTGGTTCACCTAAAGTAAAAAGACCGATTACATTGTAGGCCATATAGTATTCTCGTTTCATTACTCGTTACTATTGACAGGAAATCGAACCCAACAACCAGCGAAAGCTCCTAGCATCATAGCCCACGAATGCTTTCACCGCACCAACGCCACAAGACAAAATCTTCATTTGAGAGCCTCTCCAGCAAAGTAAGACTTTGTCTTGTAGCATGAGTATGGTGGAAGCGTTTGTGGGCTATGATACTAGGCGTGTATTACTCGTTAGTGTGTGCGTGCATCGTGCGTGGCCGCATGCCAGCTCGCGATGCTTGCACGCAAGCATGATTCACAACCCCATCAATTTGATTAATATGATCACCCACTCAGTAGAACTGTTTTATTATGAGGAAACATAATTTCCATAATAAAATCACCATAGTCGTGCCCTTTAGACTAACCTAATCATGCTGTTCCGGCCCACAAACGTATCAACTTGCCAGATCTGGTGATAATCCATTTAGTAGTGCTTGAAGATGAATAGACGAACAAAAGCATGAACAGATGCATTTAGGGTGCTGTTCCAGGATTTGACAGAGCAACTGCAGCCTGAGCACCTATCACTTTGTCATCACAATTTATCCAGCCATGGCCACAAATGTATGGATGTTCGATCTATAGGCCTAGGTGGTCTGTCACATCCTCTCGTTCACCAGTTGATCTATTGAGATATACCGTATCAGCCACAAGCATATCGTATGCACCCGTGGTCCTGCATTTTTGAGACCATCTTGCAGTCCAAGGGTCGTGGCTTCGACTCCTACCTCCACCTGACCGGGTTCTAAAAGGTCAAAACCGGTAGTGAAGTGGATGAGTCGCATGGTATGCATAAAATGATTAGGTAATGGATAAGATGTAAGTAAACACAACACTGGAAGCATTATTTGCGAGATATCATTTACTCACCAGCATCAATTGCGATGTTGTGTAGCACAGCGGCAGCAACAATCACAATCTTAATTAACTCTAGCTTGTTCCTGAGCTGCAAGCAGAGAAATCTCCTTTTCACAATGCCAAACACTCTCTCAATAATGCACCTTCCACACTTCTGGGCCTCATTATAGCGGTGTTGTTGTGCCATCTGTGAGTTCAGAAGCGGCATTAGCAAGTAATTGCTACAAGCACAGACATTGCCCTGAAGTAAGATGCCAGGTAAAGCATCCTGCATGTGCTGACGAAGTTGACTATTTTCAAAGATTCACGAGTCATGGGCTGAACCATGCCATCTTGCCACTATGTTAGTAACTCGCATAGACGCATCACACACCGTCTGCACATTCACAGAAGAATGCATCGACATTGTCTCCACCTGGTGATTTTATTAGCACATGTGTACAGTCAATAGCTCCTATATTTGGCATCCCACATAGGTCAAGGAAATTTTGTTTTACAGCTGCAAGTTCATTACCTTGTGGGAATCTTAAGTAACGGGGCTTTAACCGAGCTGTGTAGACTGTGACACTATGATTAAATCACCACACACGTGCTGAAATGTCCCCGTAGCACAGAACCGTAGCATGAGCAGTACCTGCTGACGAGTTGACAGGGCCATATTCACATATCTCAGCAGCTCTAGCTCGTCAAACACAGCTGCGATTAATCCAATGCCTACGCATTTAGAAAGTCGAAAATGACAACGAAAATCTACTTCATCGTACATGTCAAATGGGTCATTTCGGTCTCTAAGCACCCACTCTCTACGAATGGCACGTCTAATCACACGCAAATAACGAATGTCTCGCAATTCCTCCATTTTGATTTTGTGAAATCATTTAAACCGAGTCGTAAACCTGCCCCCACGTGAGAAAGCGGGTGGGTGTGGGTGGAGAGGGGGGGGGGGGTGACTTCTATTAGGTACACATGTGGAATTCACGGCAATGACATCACTAAAAGTCTTGAAAGTCTTACAAGACAATTTTGATAAATTTTAATCTTTCAAGGGAGATAACTCTGGAGAATATGGGTGGATTTTGCCGAAACGAAATTATCACACTTCGTCTATCCCTAACACATCTGCTGAAAACCAAATTCTGAGTGTTGGGTCAAAACGCTTCGAGATCTGGTCCTACCAACAAAATTTTGACAAATTTTAGCTTTTCAAGGGATAACTCTGGCAAATATGGGCGGATTTTGCCCAAAGGAAATCATGACACTTCGTCCATCCCTAACACATCATCTGGAAAGGATTTGTGAGTGTAGCTTCAAAACTCTTCGAGATGTGGTCTGGACAACAACATTTTGACGAATTTGCTTTTCAGGGGCGATAACTCGGGCAAATATGGGCGGATTTTGCCGAAACAAAGTCATGACACTTCGTCCATCCCTAACATATCTGGTGAAAAGAAATTGTTAGTGTAGGTTCAAAACTCTTCGCGATCTCGTCCAGACAAGAAATCAGACGGATGGACGGATCACCGGCGATCACCATCACATAATAAGATCCTGCTTTGCGCGGGCGTATAAATATTAAATGAATATTTTCTATTGCATAAAATATTTAAAAACCTAACTTTCAATTACTTTTTAATGCGATCGGTCATGAAAAATCACATTTTGCTTAGTGAATGTATGTCCATTTGCAGGGTGAGAGAACACTATTTTAAAAAATGTATTACTGGAAGGCCTGGCTCGAGAATCGAGCCAGGCATTCCAGTGACACATTTTCAAAAATAGTCTTCTCTTGCTCTGCAAATGGACTTTTCTAAACACCATTGCAGTTTTCTTCATTGATACTATTTTGCTGTTATGTCTTGGTAATTTGTATCCAAGCTGATTAATCGAGAAATCACAACTATTAGTAGTATTTAATAGTCGATCGCGATCACTCAATGCAATAATCCTGCAAGGCTAAATGAAATTCATGATTTATCAGAAGCTGTTGTCTACTACTGTACTACTCTTAAAACAGAATTCAAATTACATAGCTTCATGATCTTTGTTGTCGCTTTACTCAATCATTCCAGTGTGAAATTTTCAAAAATAGTTTTCTTTTCGCCAGCAAATAGACAATTCGCAAGTCAAAGGCAGAAGCCGTTTTAGTCAGCTGGACCACTTCAGTGTTAAATGATGATAAGATAATGCATCAAGCCTTTCTCACGATTAGATTTTGTGAGCAATCTGGCATGTCTGGCTGCGGAGATATTTATGTACATGCCATACTACATACCGCTCGAAGTTTCTTTCTCTTTACTTTACGATCTGACTGGCGTGTAAGCGGGCGGAGCCGGTCACTGTTCACAGACAGCCATTCATCATAGCGAGCATTCCAGCCTTCAAAGTGGATAAGTACTACCTGCTCATCCGGTGAAATCTCTACAAACTTTGCAACATACCTGAAACATGTCAATAACACTATGTAAATACAGTCTGTGATATATCTTAACCATTTCATCGACGAATTCTCTATTTCTCATTTTCAAAGCAACTATACAGCAAAAACTGTTGAATATTTTGAAATTAATTTGATTGGAAGTAATGACTTCCAGTTAAATTAATTTCAAAATAGTCAACAGAATAAGTTTTATATTGTCAAGAATAAACCTTTTCAGGGATTTGACGGTGAAAGGGTTGACATTACAAATATTACAGATTGTGATATGCTATGATCGCGCTAAACTGAAGTGATATCATGAAAATTTGTGGCGAGATGTTGAATATATTTTAATTACTTTGAGTGGAAGCTGTCATATGCCTTAGGATTTAGCAGCTTCTAGTAAAATTAATTTCTGAACATTACCCCATATACCAAAACGCCTTATGACATTGGGACATGCAATATATTGATATAATGTAACACCTAGCGGGGTATTATTGCGGGCAATATCATGCATCCCTACCTGCATACCATTAGACTAAGATGCAATTATAATCAAGGACTGCATCTGAGATCGCATCTAAACATGCTAAACGTGGACAGATATTGAATTTGCCCATCTACATGGAGTGTGATTATCCTCCAGTCTTCAGTGAACAATAAAGCATGAGGCACAATAAGCTAGTTTTAATATGCGACACACCAGTGGGATTTAAGTCTAGGGTCCTATGAAGCTCCGAACATTCGATTCGATATTGACACGAAGGCTCGATTCGGTTTTTGTGGATTTACGGTTTTTTAGTGGTGGATAGGTTTTAGGGCTTCACAGTATTGGACAATGTAGTAGGCTTGTGCGATTATTGCTTTCAGTAATCACGATCGATTATTTAACAATAATCACGATTACTCGATTAATCAGCTTGAGTACAAATTACCCAGTTGTAATAGCAAAAAAGGATATCAATGATGAAAGATGCAATGATGTTGAGAAAGGTAGATTTGTAGGCCAAGAGAAGACTATTTTTGAAAATGTGTCACTGGAATGCCTGGCTCGATTCTCGAGCCAGTCATTCCAGTAATACATTTTCAAAAATAGTTTTCTCTTGGCCTGCAAATAGGCATGCATTCACTGAGTAAAACATAAATTTCCGTGACCGATCGCAATAAAGAATAATTAAAGGGTAGGTTTTGAAATATTTTATACTGTAGAATTATTCACGATTATTTGATTATTTAATTTTTAATCATATAAATTCACGATTTAAAAAATAGTCGCGATTTTTTTTATTAAAATCACATAATCGCGCAAGTATACAATGTAGAATGATGGCTTGTGTAGTATGTTTTTACTGTAAATTGGTCAATTAACCTTATTTTCTGTCTTTCTGCCCCTTGAAATCCTGTTTTGAGCACGGTAACCTGGTAGGTAGCGTTGTCTGATAACTGATTGGGTTTTTTTTGTGCACAGATCGCTATTTTTAAATGGGCCATCATGATATAGTGTTAACTGATCCATGTGGATCAGAGCAAAACGTTTTCAGCAAAACTAATTTGGTATTTTCGGCCCTATGCACACCAATAGATAGTATACAGGCAAAGATTTGGCCCAGTGTTAAAATACTGTCGCCAGTTATAACAGGGGAATCCCCATTCGTGTTCTCGCGATAGCAATGCTAATCAGAGTGACATAGCGTATTCTTGGTTCGATTGAGAGCAATATCATGCCATGTACAGGTACGCTCAAATAAATTCGCATTATAAAACAAGAGGCCCAAGGGGCCTGTGTCGCTCACCTGGAGAACCATCAATTTTTGTCAAAATTGGTGGTGGGTGGTTTAGCAGTCTTTTAAATGAGTTGGTGGACATTTTTGCAAGTTCAATATGGCCGCCAAACAGACTACATTTTGATTGGCCCACGGCGCCCATCTTTTTTTGATGGATCAACTTCCCTTGTACAAATTTTAATCGGCCAAATTTTGGCGTGATCCCTTCAGCGGTTCTGAAGGAGTCATTTTCGTGAAAACCAGGTCATCCAAGATGGTCGTCGAACCATTTGGTAAATCAAGTCCTCTTGAACAAACTTGGTTTACCTCGTGACCTAGATGAAGATTCTGCAAGTGGTTTCAGAGAAGATTTATAAAGACATTTCCTGAAATTGGCCGAAATCCAAAATGGCCGCTGGGCAAATTGGCCGATCGGGTTCATTTGAACAAACTTGGATCCTTATGCCCTAAGGATGCTTCCTGCTAAATATAATTGAAATCGGCCTGGTAGTTCTCGAGAAGACATTTTTAATTTCCCATTGCTTAAGCATGGGAGCTTTTGACAAGAAAATTATGCAAGATGGCCGCCAAAGCGTTTATCCGACAGTTTCGAAAATTGCAAATTTGAGCTCAGAATACCCAAAAACATATATAGAACCAATTTTGGCCTCAAAATCCATCAAATAAAAAAATCCAATATGTCCACCAAACACGCTATATTTTGATTGGCCCACAGCGGACATGTTTTTTGACGGAGCAACTTCCCTTGAACAAACTTTAATGGCCCTTAGTCCCTAATCATATCTCCCAAATTTTGTCCTGATTCATCCCGCGGTTCTGGAGAAGTAATTTTCGGGAAAACTAGGTCATCCAAGATGGCTGCTGAACCATTCGGTCAATCAAGTTGTCTTGAACAAATTTGGCTTACCTCTTTGCCTAGATGAGGTTTCATAAGTTTTGATTCGATTCCTCAAGCCGTTTCGGAGAACACGATTTTTAGACATTTCTAAAAGTCCGCCAAAATCAAAGATGCCACCGGCCAAACTGGCCGATCGGCTTCGTTTGAACAAAATGAAATTTCTATGCCACAAGGATGCTTCCTGCCAAATATAATTCAACTCGGCCCAGTAGTTCTCGAGAAGACATTTTAAATTTCCCATTGCTTTAGTATGGGAGCTTCTGGCGGGAAAATGATCCAAGATAGCTGCCAAACCGTTTATCCAACAGTTTCGAAAATTGCAAATTTGAGATCAGAATACCCAAAAACCTATATAAAACGAATTTCGGCCTCAAAATCCATCAAATAAAAAATCCAAAATGGCTGCCAAACACACTATGTTTTGATTCGTCCACCGCGGCCATGTTTTTCGATGAATCAACTTCTCTTGAACAAACCTTAATCACCCTTAGTTGCTAATTATATATCACAAATTTCGGCCTGATTGCTTCAGCAAGGGGTGGGGGGGAAGAAGTCATTTTTATGAAAACTAGGTCATCCAAGATGGCCGCTGAACCATTTGGTCAATCAAGTTCCCTTGAACAACTTGATTCAGCGCTTACCCGAGATCATATTTCGTGAGTTTTGAATCGATCCCTCAAATGGTTTGGGAGGAGAAGATTTTTAAAGACATTTCTAAAAATCGCCCGAAATCCAAGATAGTCGCCGGACAAATTGGCCATTCGATTTCGTTTGAGCAAGCTTAAATTTCAATGCCTTAAGGATGCTTCATGCCAAATATAATTGAAATCGGCCCAGTAATTCTTGAGAAGATATTTTAAATTTCCCATTGCTTTAGTATGGGAGCTTTTGGCGGGAAAATGATCCAAGATGGCCACCAAACCGTTTATCCGACAGTTTCGAAAATTGCAAATTTGAGATCAGAATACCCAAAAACCTATACAAAACCAATTTCGGCCTCAAAGTTCATCAAATAAAAAAAACTAATATGGCCGCCAAACATGCTATATTTCGATTGGCCCACAGCGGCCATGTTTTTTGACGGAGCAACATCCCTTGAACAAACTTTAATGGCCCTTAGTCCCTAATCATATCTCCCAAATTTTGGCCTGATCCATTCAGCGGTTCTGGAGAAGTCGTTTTCGGGAAAACTAGGTCATCCAAGATGGCTGCCAAACCATTCGGTTAGTCAAGTTGTCTTGAAAAAACTTGGCTGACCTCTTTGCCTAGATGAGGTTTCATAAGCTTTGAATCGATTCCCCAAGCCATTTCGGAGAACGAGATTTTTCAAGACATTTCTAAAAATCAGCCGAAATTAAAGATGGCCACCGGCCAAATTGGCCGATCGGCTTCGTTTCAACAACATGAAATCTCTATGCCATAAGGATGCTTCCTGCCAAATATAATTCAAATCGGCCCAGTAGTTCTCGAGAAGACGACATTTTAAATTTCCCATTGCTTTAGTATGGGAGCTTTTGGCGGGAAAATGATCCAAGATGGCTGCCAAACCGTTTATCTGACAGTTTCGAAAATTGCAAATTTGAGATCAGAATACCCAAAAACCTATATAAAACGAATTTCGGCCTCAAAATCCATCAAATAAAAAAATCCAATATGGCTGCCAAACACACTACATTTTGATTGGTCCACCGCGGCCATGTTTTTCGACGAATCAACTTCTCTTGAACTAATCTTAATCGCCCTTAGTTGCTAATATATATCACAAATTTCAGCCTGATCGCTTCAGCGGTTCTGGGGAAGAAGTCGTTTTTGTGAAAATAAGGTCATCCAAGATGGCCGCTGAACCATTTCGTCAATCAAGTTCCCTTGAACAAACTTGATTCAGCGCTTACCCTAGATCATATTTCGCGAGTTTTGAATCGATCCCTCAAATGGTTTGGGAGAAGATTTTTAAAGACATTTCTAAAAATCGCCCAAAATCCAAGATGGTCGCCAGCCAAATTGGCCGATCGGGTTCGTTTGAACAAACTTGAATCGCTATGCCTTAAGGATGCGTCATGCCAAATATAATTGAAAAGATATGTTAAATTTCCCATTGCTTTAGTATGGGCGCTTTTGGCGGGAAAATGATCCAAGATGGCCGCCAAACCGTTTATCCGACAGCTTCCAAAATTGCAAATTTGAGATCAGAATACCCAAAAACCTATATAAACCTAATTTCGCCCTCAAAATCCATCAAATAAAAAAATCCAATATGGCCGCCAAACATGCCATATTTTGATTGGCCCATGGAGGCCATGGTTTTTTTTACGGATCAACTTCTCTTGAACAAACTTTACTGGCCCTTTTAGTCCCTAATCATATCTGCCAAATTTCGGCCTGATCCCTTCAGCGGTTCTGGAGAAGTTATTTTCGCTAAAACTACGTCAACCAAGAAGGCCACCAAATTATTTGACCAATTAAGTTCCCTTGAACAAATTTGGTTGAGCTCTTGCCCTAGATCATATTTCATCAGGTTTCCTTCAATCCCTCAAGCGGTTTCGAAGAAGATTTTTAAAGACGTTTCTAAAAATTGTCCAAAATCCAAGATGGCTACCGGCCTAATTGGCCGATTGGCTCCATTTGAACAAACTTGGATCCCTATGCCCTAAGGCTGCGTCCTGCCAAATATAATTGAAATTAAGAAGTCGTTTAAAGGAAAAGTTGATGGACGGACGGACACACAACGGACGGTCGTCACAACATAAGCTCACCTGGCCTTTCAGGCCAGGTGAGCTTATGTTGTGGCGACTGTCCGTTGTGTGTCCATTTCCTAAATTTGGGCCTGATCCATTCAGTGGTTCTTGAGAAGTCGTCTTCGCGAAAAGTAGGTTATCCAAGATGGCCGCCGGACCATATGGAGTATCACATTCCCTTGAACAAACTTGGTTCAGCTACACACTTAGATGATATTCCATGAATTTTGAATCGATCCCCTGAGCGGTTTCGGAGAAGATTTTCAAAGACATTTCTCAAAATCGGGCGATTTGGCATACGGCCATCTTGGATTTTGGCCGACCGGCGCCGTTTGCACAAACTTGAATCCCTATACCGTAAGGATGCTTCCTGCCAAATATAATTAAAATGGGCCCAGTGGTTCTTGAGAAGAAGTTGTTTAAAGGAAAAGTTGATGGACACCAGACGACGGACGGTCGCCATTGCATATGTAACACTATAATACTCTTTATCAACAAGATGGCCAGCAAACCATTTATACGACAGTTTCGAAAATTATCGGAATACCCAAAAACACATATAAAACCAATTTCGGCCTCAAAATCCATCTAGTAAAAAAATACAATATGGCCACCAAACATGCTATATTTTGATTGGCGGCCATGTTTTTTTACGGATCAACTTCTCTTGAACAAACTTGAATGGCCCTTAGGCCCTAATCATATCTGCCAAATTTTGGCCCGATCCCTTCAGCGCTTCTGGGGAATAAGTAATTTTCACTACAACTAGGTCAACCAAGATGGTCGCCGAACCATTTGACCAATCAAGTTCCCTTGCCATAAATCATATTTCATGAGGTTTGCATCAATCCCCCAAGCCGTTTCGGAGAAGCTTTTTAAAGACGTTTCCTAAAATCGGCCTAAATCCAAGATGGCCGCCGGACAAATTAGCCGATCGGGTTCATTTGAACAAACTTAGATCTCTATGCCCTATGAATGCTTCCTCACAAATATAATTGAAATCAGCCCAGTGGTTCTTGAGAAGAAGTCGTTTAAAGAATTCCCCATTTCTTTACTATGGGCCCATTGCTTTACTATGGGAGCCTTTGGCGGGAAAACAAACCAAGATGGCAGCCAAAGCGTTTATCCGACAGTCTCGAAAGTGGCATATTTGAACTCGCCACACTGATAAGCATATATAAAGCAATTTTCGCCATCAAAATACATCAAATACAAAAAAGCCAATATGACCTAGAAATGCTGAATTTTGATTGGTTGATGACGGCCATGTTTTTTTACCAAACAAACTTTAAAGGCGCTTAGTCCCTAAGCATATTTACAAAATTTCAGCTCTATCCCTTCAGCAGTTCGGGAGAAGTCATTTTCGCGAAAACTAGGTCATTCAAGATGGCTGCCAAGCAAATCGGCCAATCAGGTTGCCTTGAAAAAACTTGGCTATACCACTGCCACAGATGATGTGTTATGAGGTTTGAATCAATTCCTCCAGCGGTTTTGGAGACGATTTTTTAGTGTTTCTAAAAATCAGACATTTTGGCCGACGGCCATCTTGGATTTTGACCGATCCGCTTCGTTTGAACAAACTTAGATCTCTATGCCCTATGAATGCGTCCTCCAAAATATAATTGAAATTGGCCCAGTGGTTCTTGAGAAGAAGTCGTTTAAAGAATTCCCCATTACTTTACTATGGGCCCATTGCTTTACTATGGGAGTATACGGCGGGAAAACAAACCAAGATGACAGCCAAACCGTTTATCCGATAGTCTCGAAAGTGGCATATTTGAACTCGCCACACTGATAAGCATATATAAAGCAATTTTTGCCATCAAAATACATCAAATACAAAAAAGCCAATATGACCAACAAAAGCTAAATTTTGATTGGTTGATGGTGGCCATGTTTTTTAACGTACGAACTTCCGTTGAACAAACTTGAATGGACCTTGGTCCCTAAGCATATTTACCAAATTTCAGACCCATCCCTTCAGCAGTTCGGGAGGTCATTTTTGCGAAAACTAGGTCATCCAAGATGGCTGCCAGGCAAATAGGCCAATCAGGTTGCCTTGAACAAACTTGGGTCTACCGTTGCAATAGATGATGTGTTATGAGTTTTGAATCAATTCCTCCAGCGGTTTCGGAGAAGATTTTTTAAAGGGTTTCTAAAAATCGGCTATTTTGGCCGGCGGCCATCTTGGATTTTGGCCGATCGGCTTCATTTGAACAAACTTGAATCTCTATGCCCTAGGGATGCTTCCTGCCAAATATAATTGAAATCAGCCCAGTGGTTCTAGAGAAGTCATTTTAAAGGAAAAGTTGACGGACGGACGGATGATGGACGGACACACAAGACGGACGGTCGCCACGACATAAGCTCACTTGGCCTTTCAGGCCAGGTGAGTTAACAATAATATTGCAGGAATTTGACCTTTATTGTTTAAAAAATTTGTATCAGAAAGAAAATTTGTTAAAAAAATGATTTCCATTAAATTTACTTCGCCGAGTCGCCATCTAATTATCATAATGTAACCAAGTCATTCCAAAATAAACCGTGCAATTGAACACAAATCTTGCCAATAAATACACGAGGTCCCTGTGTCGCTCACCTGGAGCACTATGCATTTTTGTCAAAATTGTTGGTGGGTGGTTTAGGAGTAGTCTTTTAAATAAGTTTGTGGACATTTTTGCGATGCCAATATGGCCGCCAAACACGCTACATTTTGATTGGTCCACTGCGGCCATATTTCTGACGTAGCACCATCCCTTGAAAATACTTTAATGGCACTCAGTGCATAATAATATCTCCCAAATTTTGGCCCAATCTGCTCAGTGGTTCTCGAGTTGTTTTGGCAAAAAATAGGTTATCCAAGATGGCCTCCAAACCATTTGGCCAATCAAGTTCCCTTGAACAAACTTGGTGCAGCTCTTGCCCTAGATATTTCATGCGTTTTGAATTGATTCCCCCAAGCGGTTTTGGAGAATATTTTTAAAGACATTTCTAATAAGAGGCCCAAGGGGCCTGTATCGCTCACCTGAACCCTAGGCATTTCAACTGGAATGGTAATTAACAATAAGTAGAACTCTTAGAGTTGAGCAGACTTGTAACAAGAAAACAGAGGCCATGTTTCTTTATGTATCAACTTCTTTTGAACAAACTTTGGCCCTTAGTCATCAATATTATATCACCCAAATTTCGGCACAATCTGTTTAGCGGCTCTGGAGATGAAGTCGCGTTCATGAAAACCAGGCCATCCAAGATGGTTGCCCAAGCATTTGGCCAATCACGTTCCCTTGAACAAACTTGGTTCAACTTGTGCCCTGAATAATATTCTATGAGTTTTGAATCAAGCGCTCAGTTTTGGTGAAGATTTTAAAAGATATTTCTAACAATCAACCAAAATCAAAGATTGCCAGCCAAATTGGCTGATTGGGTTCCTTTGAACAAACTTGAATCTCTATGACCTAAGGATTGTTCATGTCAAATATAAGTGAAATTGGTCAGGTGGTTCTCGAGAAGACATTTTAAATTTCCTGTTGCTTTAGTATGGGAGCTTTTGGTGGGAAAATGATCCAAACCATTTATCCGACAGTTTAAAAAATTGCAAAGTTGAGATCAGAATACCCAAAAACATATAAAACTAATTTCAGCCTCAAGATCCATCAAATAAAAAAATCCAATATGGCCACCAAATATGCTATGTTTTGATTGGTCCATGGTGGCCATGTTTTAATGGCCCTTAGTCCCTAATCATATCTGACAAATTTCAGCTTGATCCCGGTCCTTTCAGGCCAGGCGAGTTAAAAACCAAACCCTTTTTAGAATATTTTGCCTGAATACACGGATCAATTTCTAGCTAAAATCCGCCCACATTTTTACGAGTGCTTAAATGGGTTTGAAACTTTGAAACCTGAATTTCCAAAACATAAATTGTAAATTCTTTAAAGACATCTAATTTGTACATTGTAAATTGGCTACTAGAAATCAGGCAAAGATTCAAACAGATGTTTACCTGAGTTCTAGTAGTCAGTTTACAATGGGCATTTCCATTTTTAGCTATGCCCCGCCCATCACTAGCTAAGCTCCACCCACATCCCGCTCGTGATGGGATTGAGAGATCTCTGAACACCCTGACTATCAATTTCCAAAAAACTACACAGGTAAGCTGTTGAATATTTTGAAACTAATTTGACTGGGTGCTGTTGCTGCCTAAGGCAACAGCGCCCAGTCAAATTAGTTTCAAAATATTCAACAGCATGTTTCTTAACGAGCAAACAATTACAAAAACATACAATTCATACAATGTGTCAGACTGTTTGAGATTTGATGATGGTCTACATGGAACCCTTATTGACGTAACGATTCTGACGTCATCTTACACGCGCTGAGCTGATTATGACGCCATACGAGGTCAGTTGATGGATAGAGCCTCTGGAAAGGTGAATTATACTAGCATTTGGATAAGTAGTGACAGCACCAGTTACTGAAAAAACACGTCAAAAGTCTATTTTATAAACAGCTTTGCCTGTGCCGAGTTTCACAGCAGGTCACAGTACAAATACTGACCATTTTTCACCGAAATCAAGGGCCTCTATTCGTTCTCCGATCCTCCACTTAATACCAGGTCGGCGAGGCATGTTGGCAAGAAACTCTTCATACTGCTGCAAAGATGATGTGGACATTGATGATGTACTTGGGGAGCTATCAGATACTGGTGTCGTATTCACAGAAATACCTGAAAGATGAAAAAATGTTGAAGTATTATCCAACCTTTTAACCATCACAAACCAGATACAGATGGCTCGACTTTATGACTTTGCAATGAACTATGAAGCTTGACTTTAAATATAAAAATAAATATAGAAGGCTTATCAATACACTTATTAACAAGAGGCCAAAGGGTCTGTGATGCTCACCTGGACCATTGGCATTTAAACCATTTGCATTTAAATAGATATGATGGATGACTTTCGGAAAATTCAAGATGGCCACCAGAAAACTGACAAATCAAGATTCTCGTTTAATACGTTGAAGCCTACCGTCATCATAGGATCGCTTCACCCAAGTTTTGTTGAAATCGGGCTTTTGATTGAAGGAGTACCATTTTTAAATGGTTCCGGAAAACTTTCAGAAAATCGAAGATGGCTGCCAAAACATTGACCTATCAAAATTCTGAATAAAATTTCTAGAGGCTATGACAATAGGATCCTTCCAGCCAAATTTGGTTGAAATTGCCCATTCAAGAGATTAATGAGGAGTACAATGTAGCATTTTATAGTGGTATATAAATTAAGGCTGCTAGAACAGAAGACTGTCAGAACAGAGGATCGCCGATCGGCGGCTACAGGAGAGAGGTGGGCTGTTAGAACAGATATGTTTGCCCATTTTCGTGCTGTACAGTAATTATGCACATACATTCCACATATTCTAACTCCGGATTGTGTCCTGAAAAAATATGTGATGCGCCTTAAACTAACGCTTAAAACACTATCTCGCTGTTGTTATCTGTTAGATGTAATACATGTATGCCAGTTATCAGTAGGTCTGCGGCTAATAACTAAGACATAACGTCTTATCTAGGCGGTGTTATATAGTGACTGAATGTTAGTGGACTGTCTGTCTGTCTGTCAGTGGTCTGTCTGCCGTGGTTAATGTTGGATAAAATGCAGCTAAGCACTTCCTGGATCGATTGGCACGGGAAGAGAAGATAACGGCCGTGCTCGCCCACCCTAGGCTGATGGAGTTGACCAGGGGACTGGCGAGCTCATAAAACCGCGGTCAGTTGCCATGTGTGCGACAGACCATTAGATGGGGACAGTGTTAGAGATCACTGCCACACCACTGGTCTCTACCGCGGAGCAGCACACAATGTGTGTAATCTAAAGCTGCGCCTCAACCCTAGGCCCACCACCATCCTGGTCGTGTTCCACAACCTGCGTGGGTATGATTCTCACCTCATCATGTAGGCCATCTCCCAAACAGAGGGACAGATCAACTGCATCCCCAACAATATGGAGAAGTACAGCTCCTTCAGCCTCTGTCGGCTGTGGTTCATCGACTCGGCCCAGTTCTCCCCAGCATCACTTGACAAGCGGGTAGCTAGTTCCACAATGTTCCCACTTACAAAACAGTATGAACCTAATACTGCCAAGCAGAGCTCCTGCTCCGCAAGGGTGTATACCCCTATGAGTACATGGATGGGTGGCACCGCTTCAATGAGACCTCTCTCCCACCTCAAGCTGCTTTTTACAGCAAACTCTCTGGAGAGGGAATATCTGACAGAGACTACAACCACGCACAGGCTGTCTGGGCTCAGTTCGGCTGCCAGATGATGGGAGACTATCATGACCTATATCTGCGGTCTGACACTGCTCCTTGCAGATGTCTTTGGGAACTTCCGCATCACATGCCTCCAGCAGTATTGGCTGGACCCAGCACACTATTACACAAGCCTGGGGTTGAGCTGGGATGCACTTCTAAGGAAGACTGGTGTGGAGCTGGAGCTCCTCACTGACTACGACATGCATCTCTTCATAGAGAAAGGACTCACAGGTGGTGTATCAATGGCCAGCAAACGCTACGCTAAAGCAAACAACCCATACATAGCTGGCTATAATCCACAACAGCTGACAAGCCGCATCATGTATCTGGACGCTAACAATCTCTATGGCTGGGCAATGAGCCACCACCTACTGACTGGGGTGGGGGGGGGGGGGTTGAGTGGGTGGAGGACCATGATGTCAAAAAGATTACACAACATCTCGATGATGATGAAAAGGGCTACATCCTAGAGGTTGACCTTGAGTACCCACAAGAGCTGCATGACATGCACAATGCCTACCCGCTGGCACCTGAACGGATGAAGCTGAAGGGAGAGTGGCTCTCAGAGTATTAGTGTGCATTGGGTGAGTCGATAGCGGAGACGGCAGCAGAAAAACCGGTGCCTAACCTAAGAGACAAAGAACAGTACATTCTCCACTACCGCAACCTGAAGCTCTACCTCAGCCTGGGTATGAGGTTGAAGAAGGTGCATAGGGTTCTACGCTTCAATCAGTCGCTGTGGATGGAGCCTTACATCCGATTAAGCACAGAGCTCCGTAAGAAGGCCACCAGCGACTTTGAGAAGGATCTCTACAAGCTGATGAATAACGCTGTCTTTGGTAAGACCATGGAGAACTTGCGCAAGTGAGTGGATGTCAAGCTAGTGCGGTCATCCGAGGAGGACAAGCTGCGCTGCCTAATAGCCAAGCCCAACTTCTCCCGGGTGAAGGTGTTTGATGATGATCTAGCTGCTGTCCACATGTACAAGACGAGCCTGCTGCTGAACTGCCCTGTCTATGTGGGAATGTCCATCCTGGACCTCTCGAAGCACCTACTACAACCAGCTGAAGCGACTATATGGTGCCAACTGTGTGCTCTTGTATAATGACACAGATAGCTTCCTGTTGGAGATCGAGACTGAGGATGTCTATGCTGATATTGCTGCGAGGAGCGACCCCTATGTCACAAGTGACTACCCAGTAACGCACCCGCTACACAGTACTGCCAACAAGGTCCTGGGCAAGATGAAGGATGAGTGTGCCGGGGTGCCAATCCAAGAGTTTGTTGGCCTGCGCCCGAAGATGTACTCCATCAAGCGGTCGGATGAATAGGAAGTCAAGAAGGCAAAGGGTGTGCGCAGGGCTGTGGTTAGACAGATTCGCCATGATCAGTACAAGGAATGCCTCTTCGAGCGAAAGGTCTTCCACCATGGTATGAACATGCTGCGAAGTGAGGGTCACCACCTCTACGGGGTCCACCAGACCAAAACAAGCCTCAGCCCCGTAGACACAAAACGATGTATCGCTCCCGATGGTATTCACACCCTGGCTTATGGTCACAAGGATGCCACCACTCCAATGGATGCTTTCATCGAAGAGCTGCAGGTTTGAGCATCACGTGACATGCTCAACCGACAGTCAGTGCAGGATGTCTATTCTCCGGGGTGGAGGTAGCTGGGTGTCTGTAGGGATAAGCTGGAGCTCCTCTCATACAAACGGACGACTAGGACTGCTCTCCGACTGTGCCAGGTAGTACCCACATATCTGTCAATCATGTGTACATCTATCAACCAGTTGGGGGGTCATTCGTCCGCCTACGTCCACCTTCCAACTCGTCAGGCTCATACAAATACCGAACCAGGGAATCGGATGGAAGTCTGTCCACCAAGCACAGCTCATGAACAGAGCATCGAGGTTGGGACACAGTGGCTCGCTGAATGGCTTTGACTGGCTTCTGTCCTATCAGCCTAGTAACCTCGGCAATGGATCTCTCCACCACAATGGGCAACCCTCTCACCCATACCCTGGAATGACTGCACGCTGCGACAGCCATCTCCTGAGCATACTGATGTAGGAACATCCTCTCTGCCAGTGTCCGGTTCAACTGCTCAACAATAGCCTGGGCACAGTGATGTCCCACCTCGCCTCGCCTAATCGCCTTACCCTCATCTATTTGCTGCAACTCTGGCCATTGGAGGGGATTTTGCGGGTCCTCATAGATACTCTGGAACCTGGCTGCCACCTGACCTGTGGACTTATCCGTGAGAGGCACTGCCGCCTTGTATCTACTGGCGACATCGACGAT
The DNA here is from genome assembly GCA_034401795.1 of Chaetoderma sp. LZ-2023a. Lineage (NCBI taxonomy): Eukaryota > Metazoa > Mollusca > Caudofoveata > Chaetodermatida > Chaetodermatidae > Chaetoderma > Chaetoderma sp. LZ-2023a. The sequence continues at coordinate 64,604,771 of CM067362.1, read as the reverse complement.
GGTGAGGGCGTACTTGTAGGTCTTGCATGTTCCTCTGGACCAGACCTGATCATGTGGAAGGAACAGCACATCAGCCTGATGTTCAGGACAGGTTCATCGAAGTGTGCATACCAAATGTGCCGTGGACGAGGTCTGTAGATCTGCCACATTGCCTGTCTGGTAAGCCACTGGCTAACCATCTCCAAGGTGAATCTATGACCCTTGCGAGGTGCAGTCTCGAGCAGCTGGTGAGGCTCGCGATAATAGCCATCGGGCCGGTAATAGAGATCTTCAAGAGAGGCTGTCAGGACCTAAGATTTCATCGCTGACATCGACTCCTGTCCTCTCCTGTACAGCTCGGGCAAACTCTAAACAGACAACCGTTGTTCATCCGACCATCGATGAACACCTCTTCCAATACCTGTGAACACTGCTGTCTAATCTCTGCCGCGCTGGCGCCATCACTGAAAGGAAGCTTATCGACAAAGATATGCCAGTTAAGGGACTTGACGAGGTCATGCAGAGAAGGCATCTTATATAGCATGTCTTAAATGCTTGGCAGCCCAGATGACTGTGAGTGCTATCGTAACATATGGGAGCCATGGACCGGCAATGCCAAAGAATGTGCCTAACCCTGAGGCGATGGCTGGAATAGCCTCAAAGATCTTCTCAACTCCATGGAGAACATTGTTGACGATTTTGCGGACCGTCTTGCCAGCCTTCGTCGTGAACAGAGCAATCAGAGCCCCAAATGCAGCTAGTGGGCCAAGAGAGCCCTTCACATAGGTATGATAAATCCCCTTGGCTCGGTGGATTAGTTGGCGGGATTCTGGCTCTACATCATCACCATCATAGTCCTCGGCATAGGCATCCTCATCATTGTCCTCGTCTTCATCATAGTCCTCAACTGGATCCTCGAAAGCTTCCGGTTCATACATTGCTTGCAGTTCCTGCTGACTATACAAGTGCTTTTTAAACTCGCTATATATAGACATGGCATCCGCAATCTTGAATGCAGGCATGTTTGCGTTGGTGAACTGTGGTCTCAGCTTCGCTGACCATAAGGTGGCGGAGGTAGAGAGAAAATGTCATAACCAGGTGATGGAGAAGCTGTCTAAGGAGAAGTTTGAGTACAGCAAGGCACTCGAGCATAGGGACCAAAGCGAGGCACGCCGACGGCAACAAAAGGCTTAAGCCAGCCATAACATCCATGAGGCCGATGAGAGTCTCGATAAGTACTACGAGGCTGTAAAGCTCTCGGTGCTGACACTCGACTATCAGGCATTAGGTCAGAAGACGGCCGAGGTCATAGTAGTAATGGCTGTTCTAGGAGCGGTGGTAGCTGGGACAGCTGCTGGAGTTATGCTCTACGCGTGTTCAAGCTGAATACCTCCATTTTGTGAGAAGTGAACCTTGCTACAATGTATATCCAAAGTACAGCACCGTTACTCCAACAGGGCGAGTGCCCCCTCCCTCTCCCTGCAGATTCCCACCATGAATGCAGAGCTGGTTGCCATGGTTAGGCGGGATGTTCCTTCCCCCGAAGTGGCACTGACCTTTGAGCGCCGACTCGAGATCCTCGTGGCCACTGGTCAGGCAGAGTAGGGCATGTGACTTTGTCTTCTGTCGATAGAGACAGCAATCAGCCATATCGCACACCTCACCGAGTACATTGGTCCCAGCCACCACAAGTTTGAAGTCGTCTACCTCCCCCACCTCCTGGACCACCCCTCACTTCTGAACAAAGACTGCTACACTACGCAGTCCGAGGCACCTCATTGTAATGCCAACTCTAGACGCTGGTTAGCCGTGGCCTGGACCTGCTGATGCTCTCGCTCTACATGTAGGATTCGTTGGCTAGAGTCTGCACGTTTTAGTTCCTGGTCATTCTCATCATGCCAGACCTAAAGTCGCGGAAAGGTTATTGTTACATCCAGAAGATGTTCGGTGTACACCCGGATGAATAGCTTGTCCTGCATCAAGGCCGGGTTTACGTGTGTGTTCTCGAGGAGAGAGAAGAGTGACACCGCGTCTGGTTGTAAGTCGAATTCTGTGAAGCCGTCATTACATCCGACGGCATAGTAGTCTTTCCCCTTCGCATAATAGGAAGGTCCACGAGCCAGCGGAGCCAGGACCCGGTACTCATCGTTCACATATGTGTAGGTGGTGTCCAGGGTGTTGTTGTTCTGCATAATCTCCCACCTGTACACCACCTGCGGGAGCTCTAGCTCCTTCAGCGCTGTGCTTTTGAGCTTGAACTTGAGCGCCATGCTCCTAATCTCATGGATCTGTCCTGAGAGGGCGAAGCCCATGAACTTCCCCGCTGTGGATAGAGGGTTCGCATCATGGATACTAGGTCGAATGACTGTCAGACAGTCCTTCCGAGGATCAGTGTGGTGCGAGGCCGCCGGTTCAACTGCCCCATCTGGATGCTGTACATACTGCTGCATGTTTAAACGTCTGTATATACAGGTTTTTAAATGGTGATGTTTGGTAAAGTTCTCCAGCAGATCGTCTTTGGAGGGCAGAAGAAACCTGTATCACCCTCCAAGAAGAAACCAGTACAGCTGCCAATTGACAGGGGCCGACGACTACTTCGTGACGTCTGATGCAGAGATACTGACTGCCATAGAGATCACACCAGCCCGTAGTACAAAGGAATTATTGACTCGGACGCTCTACCAGAAGTTTGACAGTGCCCAGGGCGGGTCACTAGATCTCTCCAGGACCCCCAATAAGAGTCCTGTAATTCTAGCTCTCCAGAAGGCTAGGGTTGATCCCAAACTCCTAACGGTAGGGAAGTGGGCTGGCATATTTGATACCCACACTGATGATAAACACCGGATATTGGATGATATACAGGCTGGGGCCACATATTACTTCCGAGCAGAGATCAGTACAGCTGTGATTGAGGGCCATGAGGCTGGGCATGCCACTGGTCACACAGAAGGTAGAGAGGAAGGTAGAGAGGAGGGGTTGGCCACCGGCCACAAGGAGGCCGTTGAGCACATCTGCATAAAGTTTTGAGAAACACCTACCCAAACCCTCTGGAGCAGCGAAGTCTATGGACGAAGCTTCTGAAGAAGTTCCTCAAGCTTCTGAAGCAGTTCCTCAAGTAGTATATATATATATATATATATATATATATATATATATATATATATATATATATATATATATATATATATATAATGGAATCCATATTTGCTCACTCAACCGGTCTAGCTGATCTCGTGGACGTGTACAACGTTGATGCTGCCAAGGTTAAGGAAAGCGATGGCAAGTCGTTCATCCTCCAATATGGAGCAGACTCCAAAACATTCTCCCTCCATCCCGTGATTGTGTAGTGCTGCCCACTGACCTAAAGGATGTCTCGAAGGAATGTCTGGGTCGAGAGGGATGGGGACAAAATAGTGTTCCGCTATGACTTCCCGAAGAAGAAGTTCATCCTCCACCCCCTGATAGAGCAGTCACTGGACAAGGTTAAGGATGTTAACACTTTGGATGCTGATCTCAGCTTTCATGTTTTAGAGCCGACTGTGATGCATGCCCCACCGATGTAACATGATGGTGTGGTGTTGACCCTGGCGAAACAGCTGCAGGTAGTGTTCGAAAAGAACGCGGTGTGGTACCGCGCTGGACCTGGTGGTAATTGGTGAGCATGGGTGCCACTATATAGACCTCCAGTGGTTATTGACCTGGAGGTCACGCCCCTATCTACTGTTGTGAAGAAAGATGGCACGGTCCGGAAGCTTTATAACAAGGGGACATCTTTCCTGACCTGTACAGGACAGGGCACATCTCTAGTTGCAGTGGGTCATAGGATTGGGATCACTGGAGGAAAGCTCCTGCTGCGTTACCCCTTTGATGGACCAGAGGAAGCTATCAATATTCAGGAGGGTGTTTTACGGGTTAAGGGTGTGTCGCACTCCTCGAAGGTGAAGCTGCTCGAGCGTGTCGGGCTCACAAGTCTGCAAACAACACCCATTGTGCTAGAGCTGCGGCTTCTAACTGGTGGTAAAGTGAAGCAGCTAAGATCTGCCCCAGATGGGATGAAGATCGGCATCGAGGTTGGCACAGGGCTCGATCTGACACAGATATTTCTTGAGAGGTTCACCTTGTTTGGTTTAACCCTCCATGTATAGGATGCTGGTTATACTACTGCTCATACCTGTGGTGGCTGCCTCACAGACAGCCATGATATAGATGCCAAGTGGGCCACTTCCAAGACGCGCCTCAGTACAATCCCTTCCGCGACCATCTGCGGAAAAATATCCACGACTGATTTCACCCACGTGAGAAAATTGAGTCTGTCTGCCACTTCTATGGTGTAGAAAGGTCTGGACGTGGTTGTCTGCAGCCGATGCGGCACCAGATCTTCTGTGTCACCTTTGAACATGCCAGAGTCTGCAATGGTGCAGATGGTGGACACTTTAGCGTTCTGCCAAGTGAGCGTTACCAAGGCAGCTGGAATGGCCTGTGGGTAATCCCCTGATGCCGATGTGACACTGGTCATGATTACGTGTTTGTCTGAGCAGCCTCGTCGAGATGTTCTTGTTAGCATCACTGTAGACCGACTGCCCAGGTCATTTAAATACTTCATAATTCCGTTAATGCCATTTCTGTCAGTGGATAGCTTCTTAACTCCTGTATTGTTAGTGGATTTTGGGTGAGTAACTCGTCTACTACTGTTGGGATTATTAGGTCAGGAGAAGCTCTCCAGGACTCAAGTGACCTATTTGCATAGTCGCCCAGGTCATGTAAGGATCTTGCCACCTTTTCCCGCTGTGCCGCACAGCCTACACCATGCATGTAACTCCATAGTTCTTTGGGGTAACCCATGGTACACAACGTTAATCAGATTTGTCTCTGGAAGATTAGACCCTGTAATGTGTGGTTGATCACAGGTGATCGGTATACAATGTAGAACGTGTGTCTCTAAATGGGCATTCGGACCATGTAATGTGTGGTTGATCACAGTTGATCGGTATACCACCAAGGATGTGTCTCTCTAAATGGGTGTTGGAACGAGCTGCTGCAACATTATCATGCCTCTGTTCTGACAGCCCACCTACCTCCTATAGCCGATTCCCATTTTTCTGAAAATCCAAGATGCCCACCATCAAAATCAACTCTGTCTACATGTTCTGAAGCATACCAACCTAGGGTTCTTCCAGTTGAGTTTGTTGAAATCGGACAAGCAGTTAATGAGAAGTAGCCGTTTAACTGATTTCCCAAGCCAAGTTGGCTGCCAGAAAAATTGACCAATCAAAATTCTGTACACAAGTTCTGAAGCCTACCATCGTAGGCTCATTCCAGCCAATCTGGTTAAAATCACCCAAGCAGTTTATGAGGAGTAGCACTTTAAATAATTCCCCCACTATTTTTCGGAAATTTCAAGATGGCTGCCAAAAAAATAGACCAATCAAAATGTTGTAAACAGGTTTTGAAGCATACTACACTTGGGTTCCTACAGCCGAGTTTGATTCAAATCGGCCAAGTGGTTATCGAGGAGTAGGCTTTTAAGTGATTTCCAGGAATTTTCAGAAAATCCAAGATGGCGGTTTGAAAAATTGACCAATCAAAATTCCATACCATACCAGCATACTATCCATCCAGCTAAGTCTGGTTGGAATTTCCCATGACAAGCAGTTAATGAGGAGTAGCACGTTAAATGGTTTCCCGCTATTTTTCAGAAATTTCAAGATGGCTGCCAAAAAACTTAACCATTCAAGGTTCTGTATACAATTTCTGAAGCCTACCCCAAAGGGTCCGTCCAATCAAATTAGGATCAAATCCACTAAGCGGTTAATGAGGAGCAGCATTTTTAAGCAAAAGTTGATGAATGGATGGATGGACAGATAACAGATGGTCGCCATGGCATAAGGTTACTATGCAATTCAGGTCAGGTGAGCTAAAAATTAAAATCAAAATTTTCATTTGATTTCTTGAAGCCTATCGTCATACGGTCGCTTCACCAAAGTTTGTTTGATATTGAGCCGTAGTAATTGTAGGATTCTTCCAGCCAGGTTTCGTTGGAAGCTGTCCATTGCTGAAGGCGTAGCGTTTTAAAGGATTTCTAAATTTTTTGGAAAATCCAAGGTGGCTGCTGAAAAAAAATCGACCAATTAAAACACTCATTAGAACTCTTGAAGCCGGTCACCATAGGATCACCCACCCATGTTTCGTTGAAATCAGGCCATTGATTAAGGAACAGTAACATTTTAAAGGATTTCTAAAAAATCCAAGATGGCTACCGGAAAATTGCCCAATCAGTTCTGTATGCAAGTCCAGAAGCCTACCCACTTAGGGTCATTTCAGCCGAGTTTGATTGAAATCAGCCAAGGGGTTAATGAGGAGTAGCCTTTAACTGATTTTCTAAACCTTTTGGAAAATCCAAGAAGGCTGTTGGAGAAATTGACCAACCAATATTTTGTACACATGTTCTGAAGCCTGTCGCCATAGGGTCCTTCCATCCAAGTCTGGTTGAAATCGCCCAAGCAGTTAATGAGGAGTAGCATTTTAAACAATTTGCTGCCATTTTTTCAGAAAATTCAAGATGGCCGACGAAAAGATTGGCCAATCAAAATTCTGTATATATATATGGTCTGAAGCCTAGCCCGATAGTCACCCCAGCCAAATTAAGTGGAAATCTATCAAGCAGCTAAGGAGAAGTAACATATTGAGACATGATCTATAAGGACTGAAACCTAACCCCATAGGATCCTTCCAGCCAAACCAGGTCGAAATCTGCCATGCGGTTAATGAGGAGTAGCGTTTTGACAATTTCCTGTAAATTGTTTATAAAATTTAAGAGTTTCACCCAAAAAAATTTAACAATCAAAGTTCAGTATACAAGGTCTGAAGCTTACACTTATAGGGTCTTTTCAATCAAATTAGGTTGAAATCCGCCAAGCGGTTAATGAGGAGTCGCAGTTTGACAAGTTCCAGTAAATTTTTCATAAAATCTAAGATTTTCACACAAAAAATAGAACAATCACAATTCTGTATACAAGCCAACCCAGCTAGGGTCCTACCAGCCAAGTTAGGCTGAAATCTGTCAAGCGGTTAATGAGGAATAGCATTTTAAAGGAAATGTTGATGGACAGGCGACAGGCAGACAATGAACTTGACCGCTGCCCTTTTCACACCACCATAATTGATTGACACCCACCAATTATGAGGAAGTATGTGTCCAAGATTCGGTCCAATATACTTAATTAACCAAAGATAAGATATGAACTGCTAAGTTGAGCTAAATGCAAAATGTTAATATTGACAATGTTTTTACCAATGTCAGTGACTGACTTTTTTACCCCAAGGTCATTATGCCATGCTCTCTCATTACATGGAAGCATGTGTCGAAATTTGGGCCCAGTATGATTAACCAAAGTTGAGATATTGACTATTAGGTTCAGCCAAACAGAAAATGTTAATGTTGAAAAAAACGAAGATATTAACAGGGTTAGTGACCTTGCCCTTTGAACTTTTGATCCAAGGTCATTGTTTGATGTAGTACCATTATAAAGAATAATGTGTCCAAGTTTGAGTCCAGTATGATTAACCAAAGATGAGATATAAACTGCTAAGTTGAGCGACCTTGACATCTGACCTCTTAACTCCAAGGCCATTGTGTTATGCTGTGTCATTACAAGGAGGCACGTGTCCAAGTTTGGGTTCATTATGATTAACTAAACATGAGATGTAAATAGAAAAGTTGAGCTAAACCAAAAATGTCAATGTTGAAAACAAGAGGCCCAAGGGGCCTGTGTCGCTCACCTGGAGCACCATAAATTTTTGTCAAAATTGTTGGTGTGTGGTTTAACAGTCTTTTAAATGAGTTTGTGGACATTTTTTCAAGTGCAATATGGCCACCAAATACACTACATTTTGATTGCCCCACAGCGCCCATGTTTTTTGATGGATCAACTTCCCATGAACAAATTTTAATGGCCCAAATTTCAGCCTGATCCCTTCAACGGTTCTGGAGGAGTCATTTTCGTGAAAACTAGGTCATCCAAGATGGTCGCCGAACCATTTGGTCAATCAAGTCCTCTTGAACAAACTCGGCTTACCTCTTGGCCTAGATGAATATTCCCCATGTGGTTTTGGAGAAGATTTTTAAAGACATTTTCTGAAATTGGCCAAAATCCAAAATGGCCGCTGGCCAAATTGGCCGATCAAGTTCATTTGAACAAACTTGGATCCTTATGCCCTAAGGATGCTTCCTGCCAAATATAATTGAAATCGGCCTGGTAGTTCTCGAGAAGACATTAAAAATTTCCCATTGCTTTAGCATGGGAGCATTTGACAAGAAAATTATGCAAGATGGCCGCCAAAGCGTTTATCCGACAGTTTCGAAAATTGTAAATTTGAGCTCAGAATACCCAAAAACATATATATAGAACCAATTTTGACCTCAAAATCCATCAAATAAAAAAATCCAATATGTCCGCCAAACACGCTACATTTTGATTGGCTCACGGCGGCCATGTTTTTTGACGGAGCAACTTCTCTTGAACAAACTTTAATGGCCCTTAGTCCCTAATCATATCTCCCAAATTTTGGCCTGATCCATTCAGCGGTTCTGGAGAAGTCGTTTTCGGGAAAACTAGGTCCTCCAAGATGGCTGCCGAACCATTCGGTCAATCAGGACGTCTTGAACAAACTTGGCTTACATTTTTGCCTAGATGAGGTTTCATAAGTTTTGAATCGATTCCCCGAGAACGAGATTTTTAAAGACATTTCTAAAAATTGGCCGAAATCCAAGATGGCTACCGGCCAGATTGGCCGATCGGCTTCTTTTGAACGAAATGAAATCTTTATGCCATAAGGATGCTTCCTGCCAAATACAATTCAAATCGGCCCAGTAGTTCTCGTGAAGATATTTTAAATTTCCCATTGCTTTAGTATGGGAGCCTTTGGCGGGAAAATTATCCAAGATGGCTGCCAAACCGTTTATCCGACAGTTTTGGAAATTGCAAATTTGAAATCAGAATACCCAAAAACCTATATAAAACGAATTTCGGCCTCAAAATCCATCAAATAAAAAAATCCAATATGGCTGCCAAACACACTATATTTTGATTGGTCCACCGCGGCCCTTGAACAAACATTAATCACCCGTAGTTGCTAATTATATATCACAAATTTCGGCCTGGTCGCTTCAGCGGTTCTGGGGAAGAAGTCATTTTTGCGAAACTAGATCATCCAAGATGGCCGTTGAACCATTTGGGCAATCAAGTTCCCTTGAGCAAACTTGATTCAGCACTTACCCTAGATCATATTTCATGAGTTTTGAATCGATCCCTCAAATGGTTTGGGAGGAGAAGACTTTTAAAGACATTTCTAAAAATCGGCCGAAATCCAATATAATTGAAATTGGCCCAGTAGTTCGAGATATTTTTAATTTCCCATTGCATTAGTATGGGAGCATTTGGCTGGAAAATGATCCAAGACGTCGCCAAACCGTTTATTCGACAGTTTCGAAAATTGCAAATTTGAGATCAGAATACCCAAAAACCTATAAAAACCCAATTTCGGCCTCAAAATCCATCAAATAAAAAAATCCAATATGGCCACCAAACATGCTATATTTTAATTGGCCCAGGGCGGCCATGTTTTTTGACGGATCACCTTCTCTTGAACAAACTTTACTGGCCTTTAGTCCCTAATCATATCTGCCAAATTTCGGCCTGATCCCTGCAGCGGTTCTGGAGAAGTTATTTTCGCTAAAACTAGGTCAACCAAGATGGCCGCTGAACTATTTGACCACTTAAATTCCCTTGAACAAATTTGGTTGAGCTCTTGTCCTAGAGCCTATTTCATGAGGTTTCCTTCAATCCCTCAAGCAGTTTCGGAGATTTTTAGACGTTTCTAAAAATCTGCCAAAATCCAAGATGGCCGTCGGCCTAATTGGCCCATCGGCTTCATTTAAACAAACTTGGATCACTATGCCCTAAGGATGCTTCCTGCCAAAAATAATTGAAACTGGCCCAGCGGTTCTTGAGAAGTCGTTTAAAGGAAAAGTTGACGGATGGACGGACAGACACACGACCGACGGTCGCACGACATAAGCTCACTTGACCTTTCAGGCCAGGTGAGCTAAAAGTTTTTACCAAGGTCAGAGTGGCTTTGACCTTTGACCCCAACATCATTGTGTGATGTTGTCTTATTATAAGGAGGCATGTGTCCAAGTTTGGGCCCAGTATGATTATCCAAACATGAGATAGAAATAGAAAAGTTGAGCTAAACAGAAAATGTTAATGTTAAAAAAAAACATTTTAACAAGGTCACAGTGACCGCGACCTTTTGACCCCAAGTTTATTGGTGATGCTGTGTCATTATAAGGAAGCATGTGCCCAAGGTGGAGTCCAGTATGGATAAGCAAACATCAAATAAAAACAGAACAGTTGAGCTAAACGGCAGGGTTACAAATGTAACAGCAATTTCTCGTTGTGGAACGGGAATAGCGGGTGTGAAATACCTGTAAATACCACCCACCCCCACACCCCGGGAAATACTCTAAAAACTGACAAATACCAGGAAATACTCCAATAGGTGGGTAATCCTCATCAAAAATGGTAAATTTTAAACTAAATATCCTAGATATATTAATCAAAGGGGTTAATATAGAAGCCTATATATAATACAGGTTGAGATATAAGATAAAATAAACAAAATAGTTACACCATATCATATATATAACCCTTCCAACTCTACATAACAGACACAACACCTGCTATTTATTGCACAAACTATTTAGATGATTTTTTTTGGAAACCATTTTTAATACAACTTTTAGTAAAATAGTTTCAAAATATTAAACAATTCATGTCCTGAATGATTTAATTAAACTGATAGACAATGCATTAGCATGCTGTATAGATAGTAGTGTTGTTCCAATTAATCGATTTGATCGATGATTGATTGGTTTGCGTGTTCAACCAACCAATCAATCATGATTTCAGAAATCGATTTTGGTTGTTTATATATTGACTTTATTAATATATTTTTAACTGGTCAAGCTAGAAAACGAATACTTTTTGGAAAATAATTTAAATTTAATTGTTACAAATATATAGTATTATTCCTTAGTCATTAATTCTTTCAGCACTGAAATAGTCCGTTAATTTCAAAGCAACCATACCAATAACATGTTGAATATTTTGAAACTTATTTGACTGGAAGCTGTTCCTGCCTAAGGCAGCAACAGCTCCCAGTCAAATTAGTTTCAAAACATTCAACAGATTATTTCTTAAATTATTAAGAATCTGTCATACCTGTGTCTTGGTTTGAAAGGGGCACAATCATCCTTGAACACGCTATAATTAATGCAATCAAAATGAGTAAAAAATTAAAACCTGTTATGATCAATCATTAACTGATCATCGGTTAGTATATAAAACCAATCATCGATCACAAAAATAGTACCAACTCCCAACACTAATATATAGTAACATCAGATACAAATCCATTATACTGCCTTGGATTCTCAGCCTAGCAAAATATTGATATCCATGTAAATCAACGCTCTGAGCTTAGCTGTCACCCATGGTCAGTTCATATTCTGGTATTTATCTCATAATGGTAATGGACATTTCCGGTTTTAGCTATGCCCCGCCAAGCTCTAGCTAAGTTCCACCCACACCCCGCTCGTGTTGGGATCGATTGATCTCTGAACAGCCTGACTATCAATTTCCAAAAAACTACACAGGTTAGCTGTTGAATATTTTGAAACTAATTTGACTGGGTGCTGTTGCTGCCTAAGGCAGCAACAGCGCCCATTCAAATTAGTTTCAAAATATTCAACAGCATGTTTATCAAATAACAAAGAATTACAAAGACATACAATTCATGCAACATGTCAGACCATTTGAGATTTGATAATGGTCTATATGGAACCCTTTGTGACGTAATGAGTCCGACATTGCGCTGAGCTGATTATGACATCATACAAGGTCTGATGATGGATGGATACTCTGGTAAGGTGAATTAAGATAGGAAGGTGTGTAATTGAGATTAAATGTCCATTTGCACAGACCAAGAAGACCATTTTTGAAAATTTACCACTGGAATATAACCGAGGCAGTTATTCCAGTGATAAATTTTCAAAAATAGTCTTCTTTTGCCCTGCAAATTAACATTTCTCAAGACCACTGCAGAAGGCATTTTTGGCTGATACTAGTGTTAACGGTTTAAATAAGCACTGACCAGGTGTTGTCTCTGTGGCAGTAGGTTGATTAAGAGATGAAGACGAGGCCTGGCTTGGTGTTAGCTCCCCAGCATCCACTGTAGGCATCTCACAAGAGCCTACTTCTTCAGCAGCAATGGCTGCTGTCTTCGGATCCATGTTTGCTTATGACAGTGGACAAAAATCTCCTGAAAAATAAATAATAAATAAATAAGATGACCTTGTCCAACCCAATAAATATACTTTCATACACATTCAGTAATAGTTTGACGTAATAATGTACATGGCGTAACGCCTAATGATGCGTGTCAAATCATCCACTTGAGAATAAACTTGGCCGAAGTGAAATTATCATTGAAGCCATGCCAATGCTACAAGGATTAATCTTCTGGTGGCCAACGTGGAACTAGTTACAGCTTTTCAATTTAATTTTATATTAGCGTAATTAACATATTTAGGGCTAGTCTATATCATTATTCCTAACTCTAAAAAAAATGCTAACTCGAGTTGATTTCTGTTATTTGGTTTACCGATTTTAATTTTCGAAAAAATCATAGAAGAATAGCCATACTTATTTAAATAGTGCAGACATTGAAAACATTATAGATGCCACCGGGTCAAGCTGGGGTAGCGCAGAGGTTTCAGAATACCAAAACCAACAATTACTTGAAGAGGTCGATAATGGTTTATTCAAGATGAACTGATGAATGGTGGCGATACATGAAGAACTGAGGTTTGAAGTCAAGTTTCATATCAAGGTGGTCAAAACATCCCTGGCCGGTCAAGGAATCATTTTCAAGATACACGAAATCACGAATAGTAGTTAACAAGAAATCAACTGTTCCTTATGATATTAAGATCACAAGTCCCAACAATTAATTCATGTTCCGCTAAAATTTGCAATGGGTGAATGTAATCATAATGCTGTGTAGTGATGACAGTTCACAGGCCAGTCATTCACATAGTCATTCATACACAAGGCAACGCTACACAACAAAATACAAAGGTCCCCAGAGAACAACATAGACATACCAAACAGTTATAGACAACAATATAAGACAAGTCTATTTAGATACCATTTTTATTCAAGGAAAGACCACTAGCTTGTATTGGACGCAGACTAAATTTTGGCCCAAACCCTCCCCAAAAATCCATATACTCATAGAAAGGACGCATAGAGAAACTGAAATCCATTCTCTAAAATGGTTAAAGCTCATAGAACCCACCACGAAATTTGAACGCAATTTCCATATGCATGGTTACCGCCGTACCACTATGTTTAATGTACACCTCAAAAATATAATCGTGGAATTGAAATTATTAATGGGACAGCCTAAATATCGTGTATCTTCAAAAACGATTGTTTATTACATCAAAATCAATGCTTCTTTTGACATAAAATGTCACCTAGAAAATATGGAAATCATGTGATATTAGGAATGCGGTAAGATCAGCAGTTGTGTTGATCTGACATTCTCTATTTTCATTGGCTTGTATAGGTTTGTGAGCGACAGAGTCATAGTGCTATATACACGGCTTAAACCTACTAGTCATACCCCCAGTGAAATAGTTGGGCATAGGAGGACCACACAGTCGGCCAAGGGAATAGGTAGCAGTGCTCAGGGTACTGGCCCTCTCTGCAGGGGCACGCCTTGTGGGCGGTCCACCATTCCCGGGCATTGGCGATCCTCAGTCTGCGTGCTCGACTATGGGCTACACACCGCCCTCCGGCACGCCATGCCTCATATGCTGCAGGGGTCTCGTGATCCATCTCTCACTATTCAGAGGGGTTAAATGTAGGCGACGATGATCTCAGCCATTGCACTCGTTTCTAGCCCTAGAACCGCGGCCTCAATTAGTGTAACACATTCACCCATGATTTTGGCGGCAACAGTGTAGGAGGCACCACTGAGGGCGATCTTTGAGATGAGTGAGTTATTCCGAGACAGTGTCTGGCCACCCCACACACCACTGTAGCGTGGACAGCTGCAGTGGCGGCAGGAAGAACCTCATTTCCCCCTGTCATCTTCACCACGGTCACTATCGCTGCCACATTACTGGCGACATGGACTGCCAGAGGTTTTGCTTTGGTCAGTAACTTCTGTGTCTTGGTTCGCAGCAGGTTCACCTTCTGACGACTCGCCTGGCTCTATACAACGCTATTAAATGTCTGCGTCCCCTGTTGAGTGAGCTAATAAGATCTTCCCAGTCTGCATCTGCCAGGTGGCCGGGTTGGTATTCAGGAATATTCATCTCTCTATTGAGACATCTTAAACATGTCCGGGCTCGCGCTATGCGAGAAGTACTATGAGGTCTTCCGGAGGGAGTTGAAGGACTACAAGAAGAAGATGAGTTCGCTCAGCTCTCCGGTTACGAGCTGACAGAGGAGCTGACAGCTGTGAAGCTCTATCTAGGATTTGGTAAGGGCCAGATCTGCTTCCTCGAATACCTTATCATGGGCGGGCGTATCGTCGAGCAGCTCCTGCGAGCTAAAGGTTTCTACAAGGATCGGGAGTATCTGTCAGATGTGTTCCAGCAGTTGCAGACCTCCATGGCCTCACCTGACTCAGAGCTGAACAAGGCTCTGCGATACTACAAGCTGGAAAAAGGATGCGCTGTGGAACCATCCAGCCCTTGCATGTGCATGTTGGCAGCGTGTATAGGGCCTGTAGGGCAAGCCAAGCTGGTTCAGTGTCTCACCGTGGTCCCAGCCGAGACGGCTGCTACTGTAGAGTCAGGATAGTCTTATAACTGATTTGCTAGCGGAGTAGGCGGATCCCGAGCGCCACAATAGCTAGGCCTGACAACACTCGTAGAGCTACCACGGGAAACGGTGTCGTGTCGACTGGCTGCAGTGTTGGGGTCGGAGTTGCCATGGGAAGCATCATGTCGACTGGCTGCAGGTTCAGGGTCGGAACGACTGTATGGCCTGTACTACGCGTAGGTGCATTGATATCAGTGTTGAAGCCGAAGTGGACACCGGGGGAACTCCCCTCGACTATCATGTTGTTATAGCCCCTGACTTGGAGGTCCTTGATGTTCACGATCATGTTGCTCGGAATCAACCGTAGGTGTGGTGAAATAGCAAAGTCAAGTTTGCAACGGGCCTTCTGCAACCCCTGCTGGAACTTAGCAATAAGACTGCTGGGATCTGCCACGATGATCATATCTTCAACGAGACTGATGAACATGGCCTGGACCTCTGCTCCGCTGACACCATCTATGGAATGACGTAGCTTGGTCTGTGCTGTAAGGAGGCAGTAGCACAGTGCTTCCAGGGACTGGTTGATCTGAACAATCCCTGCCGGTGTGAGGCCTGAGGTGGTGTGTGGGACAAAGTACTTCCACACATCTGGATAGTCCTGCCGCAAGCCAGTGATGTGCATATTTTGCACCAGCGCTCCAGGGTCGGGGTCTGGATTGAACGAGAATATCGCTGTCTTCCGGTGGCCTACTCGTTGGGTGTTCGATAGGGGAATCCCGAGTAGTCACGTCTCGGGTCACCGTACATAACCCCTAGGCCACTGTTGTCACCACCATGCCACCGATAGTCTGGGTAAGCGCTGAACTCCCTCTGTAGTCTGCTGGCCGCTGAGACGCTATGACTGTTGAGCTGTGGGTCGAAGTCGTTTGTATCAGGGAGGCTTGCACCCAGCTCATGGAGGATTCATCGCACCGTGAAGTACACGTGGAATCAGAGACAGCTGGCGATGAGCACAGCTTCAGGAGTATCAGAATAGGAGTGAAGCAGGGTGGAACTTACTCCACATCCTGCCATGGCACACCACACGGCAAAGTTCAGCTGCTGATTCCAGTATGAGAGGCTTGGAGCAGCCATCCAAGTATGAGCTTGCTTCGCATCCTTGATGGTGATGGGGCGGTTGGTCAGTGGTCGTTGTTAACTGTGGTATATCATCCAGTAGACCTCTCAGGCCAGTCAAGGGTGTACCTAGGAGGGACGGTTGGCTCTGAGTGACTGTCGTGAGGTTCAGTGGGAAGGCCATCTATGCTGGTGTGCTTAAAGCTACCATACAGGCAGCACACTATTTGTTATCGTCTCGACTCCATAGAATGGCGGGGTGACCTCGCCGTAACATCTCGTTTTTTAGCTCCTCCATATCAACCCGCCCGCTGGAGCCTTTGAGGTATTGCTGTCGCACTTTAGGTTTCTCCGTACGGTACAGGGCTTGACCCTTCAATATATGGTGGTACTCTTCATCGGTGACCTGGCCATCCTCGAGAGCTTTGCTGACAGACTCGTCGATAGTCTGTAGCATACTCTGTGCCAGTGTCACGTACTTAGCATGCTTCTCCAGCCTCCTTGTGATCTGCCGCTGCCCCAACCCCAAGCCCATGGCCAAGACATTGGCGGCTAGTGTCATGCCACCCAGCGGGATGGCGACGAGGGCACCAACCCCTGTAGCGAGTGGCCACAGCTGCCACACCAGCACTGGCTCCAATCACACCTGCAGCAGTGGTTGTATGCGCGAGGACGTTGTATGCCATCTTATATCGCCTGCCCGTTCTGCTGTACTTTTCTGCCTCACGGACGAGATTCTGCCTGATGGTATCTATCTGCTGGAGTCGCCAGCCGTGGATGGTACCGCCCTCGTCAGCAATCAGGGAGGGGTATAGTTCTGGTTGCTTCCACCACTTTTGCCATAGTATATCTGGAGGCTTAAACAGGCATCACCTGCAGAACCTACTCATGAGTCATAGAAGGGTTCATTTTGGAGAGCCTGGCGAACCGTACCAGCTTGCAGGTGTTGAGACAGACGTCTCTTAGACAGCGGTCATCCAGCACTATGACGGGTGCCAGTAGCTTTCTTGGACGTGACATCTGGAACTTCACCTTATCACCAAGATAGTAGATCCGCCGCTGGATGGATTTCTTGGTCTTACACTTCTGCGCCATCTCCCCTTCCCACTGTATGATCTCTGGCTCATCCTCGTCTGAGAAGACACCTGGCTCATCCTCGTCTGTGAAGGCATCTGGCTCATCGTCGTATGTGAAGACATCTGGCTCATCGCCGTCTGTCAAGACTCCTGTGTCCCGCTTACTCTTCTTCAGGAGGTCCTGCCAGTATTTGGAAGCTTCACTGTTCCTTCGCCTACATGCAATGCTCACGTTCTGTTGACACCAGCTCTCCCGCTGTAGTCGCTCTCCTTCTTGTTGCAGTGTGAGCATCTGTTCGTTTTGTGTAGGGGTCATGAAGGGGCAACCCTCTTTCATCATCTCGGCAAAGGTCAGATAATGCTGGTATGATATCATGTTGTCATCAGGTCAATGAGTAATAAGAGTGTAAACTCTAAATGGGCGTCTGATATCCCATCCGTGCTGGCATATATGTTAATGGAGGGGCTGTCAAACAGGTGATTTACAGGTGTGAACAGGCTAGGACTGATAGCTTTCCACAGGTTGCTGTTGGCACCTGGGAGATACTCTATCACGTCCCGGCCGACTTCTACCACTGAGCTGCTGTGTGCACTGCCCGGAGGTTGATGTAGCGCATTGGTGTGTATGTATGTTGTGCCCCGCTGGGGCACCTCGAAGCGGACCCATTCTACACGGTACTGTACCACCCGTCTCCCCTCTAGAGATGGTGAGATTACGTTCTCACCACCCAACAGCAGCAGTCGGACAATCGGCATGGTTATATGTCTTGTTTAAATCCCTCCTATAGCCTGCTATGGAACCCATATTTGCTCACTCGACTGGTCTTGCTGACCTGGCAGATGTGTATGCAGTTGATGCTGCCAAGGTAGAAGAGAGCGATGGCAAGTCATTCTCCCTACAGTACGAAGCATGCTCAAAGGCATTCTCCCTCCACCCCATTGGTGGTGATGGGGTGGAGCTGCTCACAGACCTCAAGGATGTGATGAAGGGGCGCCTTGGTCTCAACATAGATGGCCACACGATAGTGTTTCGGTACGATTTCCCAAAGAGGAAGTACATCCTCGAGCCGTTGATTGAGCTCTCGGATACAGAGGTGGCAGACATCAACACCCTAAATAGCGACCTCAGCTTTCATCTGGTCAAACCCTATTCGAATGGTGCCCCGCCGATGGCCTGCTATTGACCATGGCAAAAAACCTGCAGTTCATATTTGAGAAGAATGAAGTGTGGTATCGCGCTGGACCTGGGGGTGACTGGCAAACATGGTTGCCCCTATATAGGCCTCCTGCAGTCATTGACATAGAGGTTACTCCCTTCTCCACTGTTGTGAAAAAGGATGGGACAGTTCGAAAGCTCTACAATCGGGGATTATCCTTCCTCACCTACATAGGTGACGGTGTCTCCCTGACGAGGCGGCAAAGTGAAGCAGCTAGCCCCTGTCCCTGAGGGGATGAAGATCACTATCAAACCGGATGGAGCAGGGCTTGATCTGGCACAGATATTTCTTGAGGAGTTCACTCTGTTCAGTTTAACTCTTCATATATAGCCATGATTCTCATCATACTGCTCGTGCTGCCGTCTACAGCAGTGGCACAGGGCGCTGAGACTGCCATGATATTGGATGCCAAGTGGGCCCACTTCGGGGATGCCCCCCAGTACAATCCTTGGGTCGACCCCTTGCGGAGAAACAGTTACGACCGCTTTCACCCACGTGAAGAGATCGAGTCTGTCTACCACATCTATGGTGTGGAGAGAGTAGGACGTGGTTGTCTGCTGGAGACACTGGCTCAGCACCAGATTCTCTGCATAACATGTGAACATGCCAGAGTCTGCCGTGGCACAAATGCCAAGCACTTTAGCATCCTGCCAGGTGAGCATTGTCAAGGTAGATGGAAGAGACTATGGGTGGTCCCATCATGCCGATGCGACTCTGGCAGAGACTACGTGTTTGTCTGAGCTGACACAGAGGCCGGCCACTGGCCGGTATCCTGAGGAGGTTCTCCTGGACACGTGGGGTCCGGGAGAACACCATCTAGAGGCATACACCACCCACGATCACATGTCTCAACAACCTATGCCCCAGGGATTGAGAGGGCGGTGGGGGCCACGTATCGCCGATCGGCTGCCAGTTGAGGGAGGTGGTACCCTGCAGTCTCCGCTGCTTGAGAGGGCGGTGGGGGCCACGGCACCGGCAGGCCGTGCAGTGGTATCATTAGTAGTAGTGTCGGGATTGAAATAATACAACATTCCTCAACTGGCCGCCAATCGGTGATCCGTGGCCCCCACCGCCCTCTCAATCCCTGGGGCCTCCATCTTGAGGCATAACCCAGCCACCTGCAACCCTGGGCCTCCATCTAGAGGCCTACACCAACCACATGCAACCCTATGCCCCAGGGATTGAGAGGGCAGTAGGGGCCACGGATCACGAACGGCGGCCAATTGAGGGAGGTGGTATCATTTTAATCCCGACACCACTACTAACTCTGTCATATCTAAATGAAGATATCAAAAAATGAGAAGTTTTTCAATAATATCAAACACTTTGCAAAATGCTTCACAAAAGTAGCTATAGAGCACATGATATCTTCATGGTCATGAACCCTGAGCACAGAGGTGTCATTGTCCTCAATTAAATCTATCCCGACATAAATAATGCAGCCAACTGAAATACCACATCTTCCTTTCTCATCTGTTTATAGATATGACCTGTCTTGTTTGATTTAATGAGATTATAGTAATAACCATGAACAACTTTGGTTCTTACAAGTGTCCTGAACTACAAATGTACTACGGTTTTCTTGAAGACTACCCACACCATCAGACGTAACGTGAAACAGAAAATAGTCACTCATCGATTCAACATTTGGTCTTACAGCCGCTGCACTGTCCTTCTAAATTATATCATATATTGACTCAGTTTGTGTTTGTTTCTAATGTCTTTGTGTGACGAGAGTTATTACCACCATTACCAGTATGGTCCAAGAACAAAACTAGACTAAAAGGTTCAACATAATTGGTGTTCTCACACTCAGAAAAAAATATCCCTGTATGCAATGGAAACAAAGCAGGAAAGTAATCTAATGCCCGAGTGGTACATGCCTAAGAATGTTTTTTTTTGTTCATCTCACAATGAAAAATTGTGTGTGTTCTCGATCTGAAGTGATATCTGATTTGTCTAAGTGATACCTGGTCATAAGTAAAATATTACGGACTCATTACCCGTTATATAAATTTCTTGGGTTCAAATTTGATTATCTTTTTAAGTGTTGCACCTAGAAAAGAAAGTAAGGGAAAAATTTCCAATATTTTTCCAGAAAATTGGAAAAATATGGGTATATTTTGAACCATAATATATATATATATATATATTGTGTGTGTGTGGGTGTGCGTGCGTGTTTGTGTGGCACTGTGGTCTCCGGGTGTGTCACAGTGTATGGGTAAGTTGGTGGGTGAGTGCAGGCACTGCAGGGCTGTCTGATTGTTTGTTTAACAGACTGCCTGCTAATTTTTACCAATTTAAGTGTAAGAAAAAACCAAATGGGTATTTTTAAACAAATTATTTTGAAAGTTTAATGACTAAAGCAACTGTCACATTACATGCCCTTTACACTGGCTGATTTACATGTGACTAACTGAAGTGAGTAAGTTTCATATTTAGCTCAACAGTTCATTTTGGTCATTACAGGCATATTTTGGTGTCTATCAGAAGTCATCGTTTATATTCCATCAAATGTCAGTTGGGATCAAATAAATCATCATCATGAAATATATAATGACTTACATGTACTGTCATGTATGCAAATTACTTTTCAATTGTCTGATCATCAATCATCATTATCATCATCATGTTACATTCATCATCATCATTCACACATCCTCATCTCTATTACAAATTAAATTTCATCATCATCCACATAATCATCATCAAGATACATCATTATCACATCATCTGATCATCAGTTATATTTCTGTGACATACATAATTATATTAGTACTATCAATTACACCTAAATGGCTCAATCATTATGATCATCATGAATATCATCATCGTTATTATCAGCATCTTCATCAACGTCAACTATATCATCATCATCAACATCGTCATCATAATCAGTCATCATCAACTTCTATGGCATTGGCATCATCGCATAGAAATGTCAACACTGGCGGCTTGGCTGGTTCCAGGCACTGAACCAGAAAGGTCTATACGATGTTCCTCCTGACATTCGCTCAAATCCTGTTTTAACTGGAGTTGGAGGTACAGACACTAATTTCCTCAGTCTATCTCAAGTGTCAAGCGGTTGCGCTTTTTCGTCTGAACTATAGTAATAGTGTAACCTGATGCAAGCCATTTCAGCCATGGCAATAGATGACACAAATCTAAATCTATTAACTTATATTAGTAGCAAAAGCATCGGTATTAATGCAATAGGGAAAGTAAATCTTCTAGAAAATTTTCTGACTCACAACACTAATAATTACTCTGCTTATTATCTTCCCCTTCAGATAAGACCATTCCCATGTCATTTGAATTGATAATAAGAGTTGTACTCCAATGTTCACCTAAGTTTAAATAATTACTCTGCCACCGTCTCCTCCGCCACCTAGTCCACCTCTTACATAGGTGGACGTATTGGAGCACAACTCTCTTATTATCATGTCAAATGGAATCAGAATTGTCTTACCTGAAGGGGAAGTTAATACGCAGTGTTATGATGCCTTACTTTCTTTTCTGGGTGCAATACATCAAAAGATAATAGAATTTGAACACAAGAAAAATTTATAAAGTGTAACAAACAAGTCCACCACTTTTTGGGGGGTACCAACTTCTGACCATATAAGAGTAAGAATTTTATCAACAAATTTTGTCAATTTCATAACTAACAAACACTCACTGAAATAAAACATGCTGCATAAAAATAAAAATAAACGCTAAAATAAACTTACTGCTTATAAATATCCACAACCTGGTCTATAGATGCAATCTCAGTACTGCGTCATGTGTTTTCGAGGGTGATGTAATCGCATAATTTAAACTCTAGTGAGGCGGTGAATTGATGGTAGTGTTCATGATTTGAGCAAAAGAGAGTCTGTCACCTACAATAATGACATAAACGGGTCTGATACAGACACAAAACTTAATTTATAGTGGTAAATCCAGATCAGGTTATATTCAGCTTTTCGTGATAACCTGGTAGCAGCAAATTTCAGCCAAAACATTAAAAGTTAAAATCTTTCAGTTTTTCTTTTGGAAATTGGTAAATGTGGTATTGAAAATGAACATAATTGTTTTGCCTACCGGAAACTAGAAAGGATTATTGAAATTTATTTTGTATGTGGTAACTAGGGCCTGTTTGAATTGCCATTGTGGGTAGGGCTTCACGGTATTAGAAAAATGAATATCGGTATCGATATCAATTTTCATACAGATATACCTTTAATACCAGTATTATTCCGATGAGAAAAATGGAGTGAGGCTTGAGTAGTATGATTCCATATTCAACGTATATCAGCGCTGCTTAAATAGTCACTGCAAATTTCCACAATAAAACCCAGAAACTACATGAATCCTGATATCAAACGTTGAATTTGATCTCTCTTCAGTTAAATGATATCCCAAAACTGGCTGAAACTTTCCCAAATCGCCCCTACAAATGATTTGAATTTGCCACGAAATTACAAATATTTTCGCGTGGAGATCACGAGATACCTGTAACCAGTGACCATCTCATCCCATATAAACTCGCCCAGTTGAACTGCGAACAGCTAAAGCAGTTGATATTTGATATTATACAAATATCAATGTTATGAGTCAAACACGCTGGATATGAATGTAAACATATGTTTTACTAATTTTCCTGGCTATCTGCATTGGTGGGTGTGTGTGCATGCGTGCGTGTGTGCATATTATGCATTAGTATAAACTTTTATCACATTCTTGGGCTCAGAATTTTGGGTCAGAACGGCCTCCTTGATATACAATTCAGCCCAAAAATGCGATACCATCAAAGGGAAACCGCTCTTTCCTCTTGCCTGCCTTATTGCAATAACCAATATTGTGGGCTAAATTGTGTGCAGTAATTGTATTCTATGTAATATTTGTAAATCTTACGTGCATGACTCTTAAATGATGAGATAAAACTCAAACTGACAAGTCATTGTACATGTATTATCATAAACCAACATAAGATGACCCAAAACAATGTAAGATATAAAATGAGGTTAGATCGCTTCTTAAGTTGGACGACCAAATTAAAGCTCTTTGGTGATTGGAGGCATTCCACTGAACTTTATCTGGACTAGAAGGAGACCTCCCAAATAAACAGATTTTGCAATGTCGCAAATGCCAATATCGCAAATTAATAATAAATATATATACAGAAGATGTTTTTAAAACAATTCACTATTACCTAATCAGTAAATGTATTCGGCAGTATATTCACTGGCGAAATTTTTGTTCACGTGGGCAATTTCATCTCGGCTGACTTGGTTACATTACATTCTACCGAGTATTAATCGCCATATTAATCAGCTATAGGATGAGTTTATGCCATCACTCTTGTAGCTACTCAAAGATCCCCTCCTATTTGTGGATTGTGCAAGTCTCTAACCGGGTACTACTATTAGCCTCTTTGCACTACTCAGGTAACAACCTAAACTCGTCTTATAGCCTAATACAGCGTCGCGACCAGAGTTACCCTTATGCGTCCTTTTGCGCGTATATACGCATAAAAATGGCAGAGGGACGCATAAAGATTAACCCTCTGCATCCCCGAGGACGCGCGAGGGGACGCAGTGAAAGCGTGTGCTTAATTATCGATTATATTATCTTGTGTGTATATTTATTTGTGCATGTTTTTACTTTAAAAGATATACCTAATGTATTGTGTGTTCAATTAAAACGAACTTATGAGTTGTTTAAGACTATGATTTGTTGTATGTTTTCTTGCACAACTCAAAGTTGTTAATGCCCATAAATAAGATTCAACCATCACATTTAATTGTAAACACAATCCCCAAATCATCCTTAGTATTCCATTTGATCTAATTTTTATAAATAATGAGTTTACAAGCCCGATGTTAGTCGCCTTGTTTGGTCTTCAAATTGCAAAAATACCCGCCATGTTTCTGTCAGTTGTGCAAAACGTCAGTGTGACGTGTCAGTATTTGATTGGATAACAGCGGAATCTCCCTCTAGAGGAACTCACGCTTGAGAAATTCAATACAACTGATCAAGCGTATACAAACGTGTCTGGGCGTCTTAACCCTTTCACAGCTTAGAACATTGGACAGATCATAAAGTTGTTATCAGTAATATGCTGAATATTTTGGAATTAAGTTGCGCATGCCTACTTGCCTAAAGCAGCACCGACTTACAGGCAAAATATTTTTTTGGGGAAGATATTGTGATACCTTTTACATTTGAATGGTCATTTGACGGATTAGCGGCGGTGTCTTTGTATTGCTGTTTGAATAACGGTGTCAATACGCGCTATAATCTGTCTTTTATTTAGCAATAGTGGCTGATTGGTTGACTGATGGATTAGTGTTTATAATGTTTAACAACACTCGATCGTTAGGTGTTGCCAATTTCTCAACTAAAAAGCTCATCCCAGCAGCGATGTTCAACGATATCGTCGATCTACAGGTAGGCATACGTTAAAATATAGATTTTTTCCAAACAGCGTATAGCTCAAAGCTCTCCGATACAAGCGTTCTTATTGGATACACGCTAATGCGTTATCTATGCTTCAACCCATCAGCAATCGCGTTACATAGTTACTCCCTATGAATTAGACATATCCAGTTATTGGCTGATATATTTTCACTAATTACGCATTTTAATCTGATTTATACAGATTATTTTTGATAAATTATTGTTTTGTCTGATCTTAGCCTATGTATTCCACTATATTTAGTCATTCCAGTTACATTATAAAAAATACGCGCGCATTATATCGAAGTAGGTCAAGTCGTCCTTGAGCAAACTCGCCCAAGAAACTCGTAATTTATCAATTCGTCCAAAGTCAAGTTAGGGTTTTATAGAAAAACTAATGCAGTGGTCTTTGATAAAGTGGTCTTTGGAAATGTTAATCATACAAGGTTGTCAATCTAGGTTGGTTTGTTTATCAGACAACAAACAAGTACAGTGCATTAAGTTATTGTTTATTGACATGCAGTTCAAATGTTATTAGTTAAATATACAATGGCCATTTCAATAGATAAATTTTAGCCACCATTGTAGATCACAGAATACATATTTTTGAAAATTTACCACTGGAATGACTGGCACTGTTTAGAGCCAGTCATTCCAGTGTTAAACTTTCAAAAATTGGTATTTTGCTGATCTACACTAGTGGCGAAAGGTGTTAAGTGCTAAAGGTTAATAAACTATGCATAGTTAATATTCTCTATATATACATTAACATTATTTACACAATGTCATAACTAGTGCTTTCAACATGTTTAATAAAGTGCTTTATAATTAGATCATTGTGTTGTGTTTATTTTAAGAAAAAACATGGGACCCAATATTTCAGATGAAGACCCCCGTGGGACCCACAGATTTTACAGTGGACCCCCAAATCTGAGTGTGGGGTCCTTGGGACCCCCAAAAATCAGGTGTTGTGGGAAACACTGGTCGCGACGCCATTTTATGTCAAACTTTGGATTGATTTTGATGAAATAAACAATGTTTATTAAAATATATGCAGTATTTAGGTGGTCCTAATTAATAATTTCACTCCCGCGATGATGGATATAAGGTATACATTAAGCATATGCGTAAGATGGTAAGAATTTCTATGATGAAGATTTTAGAATATGTTCTAATTTTGTGTTATTTTTTTGTATCATTTTTTAAATTTTTTCCTTGAAATATACGTAACAGAAGCTGCCACCCTTTCTCAGAGGTTTGGATTTAAAGAATTTACAGCCCTTGTCCTATTATAAGCCACAGCTACTAATGAGCGTTTTACGGTACCAATTTTCGTTCGCCTGAAAAATGTTTTGCAATCTTTGTGAACTGTGACTGCGTGTTAGATACCTGTATACAGCTTTTTTGGCTCATATTTTGACAAATTTTGCCCTGCGTGTTATCTATTAGCAGATTATCTGCCTAACAAAATGCTATATCGGTTTTATCTTATATCTTGATATTTTGTTATCAGCAAAATCATATCGGTATGAGTCCATGACTAACGGTATAGCTATGATACCGGTATTCAATATAATATCAGTATATCATGAAGCCCTAATTGTGGGTAGAGAAAAATCAATCTAGATCTGAAAACTACATAAGCACCCCATGCCACTTCCACGCTTCGGGAGAAATAAATTATTGCTATGAGTATGGCAACGGATCTCCTATTCTACTCAGGACAGTAATGGGGCGCGCCGCGAAGAGTTATCTCCCCAGAGGGCGTGCGTGCGTTGTGAGGCATAAATATACTTCCGCGTTTATCAATGGCGTGTATAGTAACAACGTCAGAGTACCGTATCATTGCGTAACGCAAAGAAGCAGATATGCTATGTAAGTTGCGAATAGCCATGAAAGAATCAATAAGGTGACGCGCAAACTGTGGATGTCGAGATCGACTGAACTCTTTTACAGTGATCATATAGGCCCTACATACATAATACGATGGAGTGGTTCAAAGAAACTCTAACATGTATGCTTAAATAAATTTATATTGTGATATTTTGTTGTCCACGTTGTCAAATGGCATCTATATCGGACACGTTCTTGCGATCGCCAGTTATCATCCCAGGTTGTGGCTATTAAAGGGTGGTCTCTTAAGACAAGTCAATAAATATGTCATGAATACCGTAGTTTCTGTAAAACCAATGGTCTATCAGTAAACCTGTTTTAACCGTTTAATGCTAAAATTAGTTCCAGAAAAATTATATTTTCTCATAGAAAATATCCAGTAGGGTAGGCCTACAAAGAAAATTGTTTTAGAAAATTTTCAAGGGAATGGCTCGCTGCAGGTGGACCGTTACATATATTATAACATTTAACATCAGACATTAATCACAGGTACAGCATAATGTATACATCATAGGAGGTGTAACCCCAATTTGTCATTGTCAAGACTTACACAGATTAATTTCTAAATCCATTTACGCAATGTATTTGAATCTCTATTAAGAGACCATCTGCCTTAAGAGACCACCTTTTAATTCTCACATGGGAGGTCTCTCAATGCAGGCTTGAAAGTATGTCATCAGTTTGGTTTGTTAGCACTGATGTCATCCATTTTCAAATAAACATTTTTCAAGATCACTTTTGATTAAGCAAATCAGAATGCTTGCATAGGCAATGTCCATTTTCAGGTTAAGAGACTCTTTAAAAACAATTTCTACTGGAATGACTGACTAAGTTTTCTAAAATAGTCTTATCTTGACTGGTTAATGGACATTTCTCAACAGAACTGCAAAATCAATCTCTGCAGTGGTATTGAGGAATGGTTATTTGCAGCACAATGGAAAAGTAATTTTTGTAAATTTACCATACGAATGACTTGCTCGCATGCCAGTCATTCCAGTTGTAAATTTTCAAAAATAGTCTTCTCTTCACCTGCAAATGAACATTTAATTAAGCAAATATTTACATTTTTGATCAAATTTAGCCATTATAGCATTAAAGCAGTGATCTGTATGTGAAAAAGGCCTTCAGATCACAGAATCAGTGGTTATTTCTAGCCCTATTGAGATGATCCATTTTTGGCCAGTAGGATCCAAGCAAATTAGTTCCAAAATTATCATAAACTTACCTTACTGTTGTCTTGTTTTTAAAAATTAAATTTGGCCAAGCAGATAATGAGTAGTAGTCTTTTAACACATTAACCTCTATATGCCAGAAAACAAGATGTTTTATATATGATGTATGCATTGCCCTGTTCAATATTTTCAGACCAAGTTGACTGTGAGCTATTGTTGCTTCCTATGCCCTATTAGTTTGAAATTATTCAAGAGCTTTCATGTATATATGTCTAGAAATTGAGCCATGGGCATTACATATGTTAAAGGGTTAAAAGAAAAAGTTGACAGATGGAAAGTGACCATGGCATAAGCTCAGCCCGCCCCACCCCTTCTGGACAGTTCAGCTAATAATGTGTCTGATCTGTTTTCTAATTATTTTACAGGTACCTCCTGTAAGCACCTGTAACGTACTGTTTCAAATTTGTTCAACTTTGACACTCCATCTACACCATATGCCAAGGGAAGACAAGAAAGTACACAAAGAAATAGGAAACTAGTTACGGATGTGATGGGTGCCAGTCTAGATATTGGAAATGAAGTCCTCAGGGAGACAATGGAGAAAGGTGAAAGTACTTCATCTATCAATGACAATCACTTCCTGTGTGGTTAGCTGTCAAGTATGACCTTCTTTCTGACAGAGTTTGTATTCGATAGAGATTTCAGGACAATCTTGATACAGTCAAATTTAATACAGGCTTTGATAATTATGACCATTTTATGCGCAGTTAAGACTTGTGAATGATAATATTTGCTCAATTCTGACTTGTGAATGATAATACATGTATTTGCTCAATTAAGACTTATGAGTAGGGCTGCGCGGTTTGGCTTACAGCCATATCGGTTTCGATATGACTTTTCATATCAGTTTTAACAGAATATCGGTTTTATGGACATGAAACAAACAAATCTAAATTATAAAAAAATAGCACGAAAACAGAACGTATTTTCACGCCCTGATACATTCGTAACATTTTACGCATTTAAAGCTTAATATACCTCATAACATCCATCATCGCGGGAGTGAAATTATTAATTAGACCACCTAAATATTACGCACAGTTAAATAAGCATCGTTTATTTTGTCAAAATTAATCATAAATCATCAGCAAAACAGGTTGCGAAAAGATGTAAATCACGTGATTGTAATTAATTATGATGTAATTATCTCCCTTTCTTCTTTCATTTCCAATTCGGCCCGGTGACGAAATCATGCCTTGTAGAAAATGTTAACTGTAATATTACAAACGCGAATTTCATTAGTTAATATGATATTGTGTATAGAAGATAACGTTTTAAAATCGGCTTGAGTAATAATTTTATTTAAAATTATATCCTAATCAGCAAAATGTATTCAGCATTATATTTATTGGCGAGATTTGTATGCATTCGGGCGATTTAGTTTTGGGACGACTTTGCATTATGTTAATTAGCCGGTGACGTAAATAAAATGGATGCCGTTGTTTAGAAATGTGTTCCCCGATACAAATTTCAATGACAAATTCCTGCGTTAGTATTGTGTTTTATATTGCAAATTTATCGGAGACTACCAGAGAAAAGACGAGTGGATATTTATTTAATTAATTCGCTGCTTGATTTCTCTCGGCGTACAGCGAGTTACATGGAGTTAGAATGCCAGTCAAGTCGTCCTAACTACCAACTCGTCCCATCTAGAAAAGTCAAGTCGTCCGAAAAAAATAAGTCAACTCGCCCCACTTTCCCAAACAAGCGAGTTGGTCTATTGTGTTAGGACGAGTTGACTTATATAAAAAGGGGCGGGTTGGTGATTGGGCGCGTTAACAATATTATTTGATAAATAGTGTTTAATCATATAGATTGAAATTTGTTTTGAAATATAGTTTCTTTTATAAATAAATGCTGTATCCATAAATTGAATCATAGAATATTATTTGTGAAAATTAAGTCTTACAATTTAATCTGTTGTGTAGCGTTATCACTAGGTATGTTCCCCTTTCATAGATCACTGACTACTAGTAGGCAGTGTTTTCCTTACAAGTAATTGCCGCAAAGGTGTGGCTTACATGGGGTGGTTGCATGCTTTTTCAACTTATTAACCATTTGAATCCAAAAGGCAAAAACAATATTAGCATACAGAGGTTGTAGTTATCTTAATCGATCGCTGCACTCTATGAAACTCAATTTACGGAAAACAATAGAGATAAACTGATGAACATTTTGAAACTAACTTGACTGCATGGTGATGTTGATGACTATGGTCTGTCAAATTATGTTCAAAACGGTATATTTCTTAAATAGTAAAGACATACAATTCGTATAATCGATTAAGTGTTCGTGACAAAGTTATCTACATAGGTTTCAAGTTTGTTTTGGAAACACTGAAGTTATTTCTGTGTTGTACTGTATATGTAGTTATTTTGCTTTCGTCACATCTGTCCGCCCAACTCTTGGATTATCTATCTTTAAAAACATCTGATAACTTGAAATTTTGTCGTATATAGAAAGATCGTCCTCAGTACAACCCGCCCTACTTCTAACTCGTCCTAGGTCAACCCATCCAATTAGTGTTCATATGTGAATATACATGGTTATTATATTATATTATTCAGGATTATAGAGTATATATTATTTGATTAATACAATGTTATTTAATTGATAACCACATAATATCAGCGCTCTATTATCCTGAATAATATAATATAACTACGTATATTCATATATGAACATTATTTGGGACGAGTTGACCTAGGACGAGTTAGAAATATGGCGGGTTGTACTTAGGACGGGATGTATTTAGGACGAGTTGACTGGATACCTGGAGTTACACACTATGCGCAATTGGGGCCACGTTCAATTATTAGTTGCCCCGAACGTAGCTTAATGGAAAGTATGGGCATTATTATTCATTACACTTTCATGCTCGTTAGTATATTTTATTTTTAACAATCCTGATACGAAAACCCGAAAATATGTTCATATTCGGTTTTTCGATATTTATTTCTTATAATCGGTTATGAAACCGTCAGTGCAGGATATCGGTTTTAAATATGGTATCGGTATATCGCGCAGCCCTACTTATGAGTGATGAAATTTACTTAATTGTGACATATTAGTGATGAAATTTTCTCAACTGTAAGCTAGACATGATGAAATTTGTCCAATTGTGACTTTTCAATAATAATATTTGCTCAGTTATGAGTTGTGAATGATAATATTTGCTCAGTTGTGGCCTGTGAATGATAATATTTGCTCAGTTGTGACATATGAATGATAATATTTGCTTACTTCTGCCTTATGAGTGATGAAATTTGCTTAATTGTGACATATTAGTGATGAAATTTGTTCAGTTGTGATTTATGAATGATGAAATTTTCTCAACTGTGAGCTAGAACTGATGAAATTTGCCCAATTGTGACTTATGAATGATAATATTTGCTCAGTTATGACTTGTGAATGATAATATTTGCTCAATTATGACTTGTGAATGATAATAGTTGCTCAATTGTGACTTATGAGTGATGAAATTTACTTACCGTTAAAATTCGACTAAAGGACGCAGTTTTTTGGTCAAAACACATGTACTAGAAAGGGGGGTGCGTACTGGAATCGAGAACATTCCTTCCGCACATTTTTGGGGTCAAAATTTTTCTTAAAGTCACAGATTATACCACGGAAATTGAACTAAATGTTACCCTAGCCAATTCGCGCCGCCTGACGACTATGTTTATTGTTTAATGTATACTCCAAAAACACCAAGCGGAAGTGAAATTATTAAATTGGGGCGCCTAAATATTGCTTATTCTTTAATACATATCACTTATTACATCAAAATTAATCCAGAATTTGACATAAAATGGCGTCGAGAAAAGATACGTGTGTATAAATCACGTGATTCGCCTCCAATCGCAAAAGATCTTTATTCTAATTAGAGCGAGTACTCGGATATAAATATTCTGGACTCGGAACTCGGAAATTGCTATATCATCATTGCGCGATAGGAACTGAATGTTCCCGTACCTGTTTGATAACCAACTCCCGTTAGCGCATAAGATTACACAGCGCCTCCAATCACAAAAGAGCCAGATAACCAACTCCCGTTAGCGCATAAGATCACACAGCGCCTCCAAACGCAAAAGAGCCATTACAATCTGTTTCTATCACGCGATTTCGATGTTTTCAAGGAGACATTTTATGCCAAAATTAGATTGATTTTGATGTAATAAACAATCTTTATTGAAGATACACAATATTTAGGCGGTCCTATTTAATAATTTCTCTAACATCATGATAATTTTTAGTCATGCATTAAACATGACGCGGAGTGATGGTTATTTTTTATACCAATTTTCGATTTTTTAAAGGTACGTTTTTTCTAAATTTAACAGCGTCTTATACTTGAATACAAGAGTTTTTTGGGCGGATTTTGGTCAAATTTGGGACAGCGTCCTATATTCGAGGGCGGCCTTTAGTCGAGAAATTATGGTAATTGTGACATATTAGTGTTGAAATTTGCTCAGGTGTGATTTATGAGTGATGAAATTTTCACAACTGTGAGCTAGAAGTGATGAAATTTTCCAAATTGTCACATATGAATGATAATATTTGCTCAGGTATGACTTGTGAATGATATTTAATCAATTGAGACTTGTGAATAATGATATTTAATCAATTGAGACTTGTGAATAATGATATTTAATCAATTAAGTCTTGTGAATAATGATATTTAATCAATTGAGACTTGTGAATGATGGTATTTAATCAATTGAGACTTGTGAATGGTGATAATTAATCAATTGAGACTTGTGAATGATGGTATTTAATCAATATTATTGTGACATAGAAGGGATGTAATTTGGTCAATTGTGACCCGTCACTTATGAATTAAGCGTGTAAGATCGGATAAAATTATGGATCTATGAGCCATATCTCAGAAACTGCTTGTCTGATTTTCTAAACTTTTACCACAACAAAGAGTGTGATCTTATACTAGACGTCGCCAATGTTGGCCGGGCATGATCCAAAGAAATCCAGAAAGTGTGAAAAAATTTAGGAAATCCTATTGGTTTTAAAAACTTGGGGATACTGGCATTTCATTATATAAATAAAAAGTATATGCCTATATTCATTATTCCAATGTTTCAGCTCTGTATGCTATATGGTTAAATATAATTGTATATTGATCATAGGATGCATCTATTTAACCCTTTAATGGCTAAATTTAGTCAAGACCTTAATATCAAAACATTTACTTATTGAATGTCCATTTTCCGGTCAAGAGAAGAGTATTTTTGAAAATGTGCCATTGAAATGACTGTTTCGGTTATCGAGCAAGGCATTCCAGTGGTACATTTCCAAAGGTTCTCTTCGCTTGTCCTGCAAGTGAGCATTTCTCAAGACCACTCCAGAGGCTGGTTTTTGCCATGACCAGTAAACTGTCGAAAGGCATGCAAGCACATAGGCATGCAGGCAGGCAGACAGACACGAAGGTAGATAGATAGAAAGATAGAGAGTATCCATCTCTACCAGCAAGCAATAGGGAAGTAAGCAATAGGGAAGTGAGGCTATGTATAGGCTAGATAGATAGCTAATCGCTACTATGACATAAATGGTTGCTACTGCAATACATGATGTGCCACCATGAGAATAAGATTGGTCATACACAGGGCTGGTGTGGGTGTCAGGGTGGGGGGAGTAGAAACTATTGTTGTATTTAGTAGGGCACAACGACCTTTCTTGCTTGATTAATGAAAGGTACCACTACTAAATTCTCCCTATGGACTTTCACCCTCAATAGCTCAGTTCAGAACTTGTAACACATTTAATACACTTCTAGCAAAGCATGCATGTAATGGATTGGATTGTATATATTTGGTAGGGCTTATAAAAAGTTATACATAACGTGGTCTATGCATACATGTATGGACACTACAGCCTGCTGTGATACAATTAACTCAAACAGGTGTTTTTTTTATCTTTGCCTAGCATATAGGCCTACCATAGCCTCCCTCCCCAGCGCTGATACTGGTAGAGATGGATACACTGTCAAATCTTTGCCCACCCGCCACCTAATCCTGGAGACGCTCCTGCTTGTCAATTTACACTATCGCATCATTTACATGTGGATTAAATAATGCACCGATGTCTGATTAGTGATTACTTGACAGCGGCGACATTTATGTCTCGGTCCGAAGGTAATGCTTTAAATCACGGAAACGTAGAACGACGTTTGAAAATGTCGAGTTTGGACACTATTAAAGTCATTGTTAAATATATATTGCCAATAATGATACGGTATTAAACAAAGCAACTACAATCAGCGTATATACGAACTATAACTCCTTAAATAGACAAAATACGAATAACAAAAGTACAAACTTGCGTGATGTCAAACATGACCACATTAGAGATGATGCCTCACAACGCACCAACGCCGCCTGGCGGCTGTTGCAGCGGTGCGCCCCATTAGCAGATGTCGTTGGATGCAAAAACTGGATTGATTTGTATCATTTGCTTACGAGTTATCAGTATTTTTATCATGGGTAAAAAAAGTAATAGTGAAAATACATGTTTTTCATTACACTGACATCAAAATAAGATTCTGCCAGTGATAGAAGTGTAATTTTTGTTACGAAAACTGGTGTTACATGCAACACATATTCTTATCCTAATGATACATTACCTCTAAGTATATTACTACTATGCATAATCTAGTGTATCACATGATACATAAACGAATCTCAGCTAAGAAACTATATAAATTTAACATGGGCAAAAAACAACAAAATGTCTCTCCATCTTCTTCTTCTTCTGTATGTGTCATCCTCCACTTGATTGGAGCACCCACAACAACGTGTGGTAAATATAAAATATAAACTTTGAAAGTTCTTCCAAATTGCAAATTATCACAGTGAAACAAATCAAAATGTCAATGATTCCAATTAATATATAACGCATACAGTCTCTGTCCGTATAACTTTAGCAAATTATTGCCGGTAACGCGTGCTATTGTGAGAATTAAGCATATATGTTCTACCACAGTGAACATCAAGATTCAAGATTCAAGATTCAAAATTATTTATTTTCATATAACACATAGATTTTACATTTACACAACAGGCAGTCCACCAAAGGCTGAGCCTATACAGCGGTGGACCCTTACATTTAACATATAATAAACATATAATTCAGTAATAGTTGGATCATGGGTGAAGATAATATAATATTTACATGTATACATTTAAGACAATAGACAATAACACACACGCACGCACGCTCGCACGCACGCACGCGCGCGCGCGCTCACACACACACACACACACACACACACACACACATATGGGAATGGGGAAAACACATGCATATCTTGTTTACAATATTATTATTATTATTATTATTATTATTATTATTATTATTATTATTATTATTATTATTATTATTGTCATATATAACAATGCGGCCTAATTTGTATCAACATTTCTTGGTGCATTATTATTATTATTAGTATTATTATTATTATTATTATTATTATACACATCTGCATCATCCACATCAACAATTACGGATGCATTATTATTATTGCAGATGTGTATTTTACATTCTAGTTGTTATCCTGGCAACTGGGTACATACTTGTTTTTGTACTGCCATGGTGGTGACTTCTGCATTCATGTCATTGGTTTTGATTTTTAGTATCTATATGTGTTTAATATTTTGTTTAAAAGAGCTTTGTGTAAGAATTTGTGTGCGTATATTTATATCTGTGTTGTTCCAGAGTTGTATTGCTTGGTGGGAAGGTTTTTGTGTAGCTGTCATTGTTCTGTAATAGGTTTGGTGTACGTTATTCTTAGTTCGTGTGTTGTGCGAGTGTATATCGGAGTTGTTCCTAAAAAGATTTAATAATGAGGAGGGTAGATTGCCATTATGGTAGTCCCTTAAGATAGTGTATAGTTGGACAGCTCCAATGTCTTCAAGTTTTAGCATTTTTTCGGTTTTAAAGACATCCTGGCCCTCTGCTGGCTGTGCGAATAATTTGATTGCCTGCTTTTGTAGTGATTTTAGATGTGCTAATTTAGTTGTATGCGTGTTAGTCCATATTACATTGCAATATGTGATATGTGGAAGGATCAGTGTACAATATAGTTTTTAGAATATTAGGGGGAAGATATGGCTTAAGTCTGCGCATGATACCGATGTTCTTTGCTACCTTGGATCTCACTATTTCTATATGCTTCTTCCAGGTTAGGCTTTTATCCAGATAGACGCCGAGAAATTTGACATATTGTGCTTCGTGAATTTCTTGATTATTTACATGCATTTTGGGGAGAGCTATTTGTTTTAAATTCTTAGATTTTGTGAAAAGTATATAGTTAGTTTCATCGACATTCAGAGAAAATTTATTCACTTTAAACCAGTCTATGATTTTTTTCATTTCATTATTTACATACTTGTATACAGTGTCTATGTCCTTGTGACTACAAAAGGCATTGGTATCATCCGCAACCAATATTAGTGAGAGGTGATTACATGCTTTGGGTAGGTCATTCATGTATAGTAAAAACAACAGAGGTCCAAGAATTGATCCTTGTGGAACGCCACAGACTAATTTCCTGTCTCCTGACATGGCCCACTGAATTTTACACATTGTGTTCTGTTAGTTAAATAGCTATATATCCAATTTAATGCAATGCCCCTTATTCCATAGTGGGCTAGTTTTTAAAGTAATACTTCATGATCAAGAGTATCGAATGCTTTGGAGAGGTCCAAGAATACACCTAGCAACATAGTTGCCTAGAGATAATCTCAATTTGATGACAGAGATCTGGAATATCTGGGATTATTCCTGAATCCATGAGCAATGTGCAGTCGATGATCAATTTGGCTAACAGACGGACATCTCTACAAAGCAGCGTCCAAGTGTGACCACCTAATTGTTGTTCAATGAGAGCTTTAAGTTCCAACAAGCTCTTCTTTCTGTGTGTGAGTAAGGTGCAACAAGTAATGAGCATATGCGGATAGTCTTCTGGCTGCTGTTGACATAACGGACATGTTGGATCTATTTGCATTTTGTTAAACCTGCTATGGTAGACTGGACGATGTATGTTCCTTTTTGTAGTCTGAGTTTTATGCAAGATCTTCGTACATCTTTGACTTCATTCTGAATGCTGCTGATCGACAAATGAGGTCTACCAACATAAAGTCCTGTAAAACAGTGTTTTCTTTGTAAGGCATTGTTGACGGAGCTCGGGTGTCCACCATTTATCAACGACACCTTTGATCATTTTCTTCCATTGCTGTTTGCTGGGAGACTGATTTCGTAGGTCTTTCAATTTGTAAGATTATATTTTTGGAGAATAGTCTGTATACAGATAAACCAGCTTTGTGATTTGGATGTAATGGGCCCTATAGCCAATTGTCGCTCCATTATAAGGTTTAGTGTGATATTTCCACTCCTAATGATTCCACCCAGGAGTGTGAGTTGCCGAAGGTGAAGTTCTGCTACAAGAGCTCTGGCACCAATTAGTAGGAGAATACCACATCTAGCTGTGCAAACCGGTAATGCAAGTATCTTTCTCATCATGTTGAGATGAAAGCTCTCTAAGGCTTCTACTTGTTTTAATGATAGTATAAATATTTCCAGGCCATATATAAGTATTGGAAGAATGTACATGACATATATATATATATATATATATATATATATATATATATATATATATATATATATATATATATATATATATATATATATATATATATATATATATATATATATATATATATATATATATATATATATATATATATATATATATATATATATATATATATATATGAAAGCATATCTTTGGAGCTAAGCCATAAGACCCATGAAGTCCAGTTCCTGTCATGGCATAAAAGGTTCTTCGCGCCTTTGACATCTTTTCTTCAATGTTGGCGGAGACTTCACGCTTTGCAGTACGCACTAGACCAAGATGTGTTGGTTTTTTTCTTACATCTATTGTTGGGATTCCTAGGTTCTACTTGAGATCTTGTCCCATAGAGGTTTTTTGGTTAGGTTTGCAGAGGATACTGGATTTCTCAGAGTGAATATTGTATCTTTCCCGACATGCATAGTTGTGTAATTGGTCTAACATAGCCTGAAGCTCATTAGCTGAGTTGCTGCATAGAGTAAGGTCATCTGCAACAGTGGGACATCCAGTATGTCTTGGACCTATATAAGTCCCGAGTTGTTGAGTTTGCAAATTGACCAGAAGTTTATTGATGTAGGTCTTATACAGTCCTGTTGATAGAATTCATCCCTGTCGAACTCCTTGTCTGATCTGGATCTTATCACTAATGGCATTCTTCCATTTTACCTTCGCTGATAGATCCTCATACATATGATCAACAATTTGCCATATATGTGGGTCAATGTTCTGGTCAAACAAATGGCATTTTAGAGAATTATGATCCACAACATCAAAAGCTTTCTGGCTATCAAGGAATGCAATGTAAATTGGCTGTCTAGTTTCTGTGGCTTCTGAGATTGTCTCTGATATCGCTAAAGCTGCCATAGTTGGAAATAGGCCTGAAGTAAACCCATACTGCAATGAAGATTGATTTACCAGAAGGCTATTTTGGAGTCTGTCTAGTATGATGTGATCGAAAATCTTTCCTAATAAGGATGGCACAGTGATACCGCTGTAGCTACTATCTTGGGTGAGGATTTATCCTTGAATGTTACACCGGGCAGACATTCAGAAGATTCCGAACACTTCCAAAATGCCACTGTATGCAGATGAGACTGGTTGACTCACGTCGCTGATTGGCCTAACTAATAAGATGCATCCACGGAAAGAGCCAATATTTCCATTGGTTGTCTATTTTTAGAGCCATGAATCCCAAAACAAACGCGAGGAGTGTAAAAAAGCCGATTACGAGTATAGCAATACATCGCTTAAAACGGCAATTATTAAGTATCTAATTCTAATCTAATCTAATTATTAAGTATCTATCTAATCTTATGAAATGCAACTACCATTGTTTGATACTCGGTTGTACAAATCCATAGACTATTGACCAATTCAAGCGACTGAAATGCAATTTTATTAGAGCGTTAATTATAATTCCTAGAAATATCGCTCGTCCACGGCAAGGGTGGGGGGAGTGTAATGGGTGGGGTGGGGTAGTGGGAGCTGTGTTGTTATTGCAATGAGTCAATAATTTTGAATTAGGATTTTAACTTGAGTTCAGTGGCGGATCTATGTGAGGGGAGAGTTGCTTCCACCTCCACACCCACCCCCTTCTATACCCACCACCCCCGGTACCAACTTATTTATATACCGGAATAGGCAGAGAAAATATTTTAGTCGAGCGTTTCTCGTCGAGTTGATAGTTCGCAACACGCTAGGCTAATTATCTTTAGAGCAAATTGACTGGCAATTATTGCTGCCTATAACAGCAAGAACATTCAGTCAAATTGTTCTCAAAATAATCTAGCAGATAATACATTTTAATTTCACCAGCTAAAGTTTTGAGAACGATTTGATTGAAAATCAGTGCGGAAACAACTTTCAAACAAATTGTTCTCAAAATAAGCAACAATGTAGTAACACTTACTGCAGATATTTTAGCAATTTGATGTTCAGTCGTTGCTGACTAAGGCAGCAACAACTTTGTGAAACTGCCTCCCTCCCTCCACTCACTCACCCACTCACCGCCCCCCCCCCCACACACACACACACATTCCTAGCGCCCTCTCCCTTCCCCTCTCTCTCTCCCTCTCTCTCTCTCTCTCACACCCCTACCCTGACCCCAGCCCCTAATGCATTGTCTAGCCTACAAGCTTAACCTAGACTATTTCATGATTCGAGTTTATTTGATCAACCATATAACGTCATAATAAACTACCTCACATGTAGGATGATGTCAAAATCAATTATTTCATGAATGACGTAATTAATTTCGTCATAAATTCTTTACAGTCCGTCAAGTTGTATGAATTGTATGTCTTAACTATTTTACAAACATTATGTTAAGTATCTTGAAACTAATTTGACTGGGCACTGTTGCTGGACGCAGAAACAGCACCCAGTCAACTTAGTTTCAAAATAATCAACATCTTACCTGTAGCTTATAGTTCTCTTGAAACTGATATTCATGGAGTTTATGGTTGGGTGTCTGGTGAGAGTATCTGTAAGGTTGTATAATAAGGCAGGTTAAGGGGTTTACAGTCCATAGTGACAAAGTTTTAAACAAGAATTCCACCGAATTAAATGTCTGGCCTGTCACCCGTCTGTCACAGTGGCATTGACCGTTGACCATGTGACCTCAGTGTTATCATGCTGCTTACTAACACTGTACGTAACCATGTATTCGAGTTTAGTTCCAAAAGGATTAACCAATCCTGAAATATAAATAATTTGCTGAATGGAAAAAACTTAAAGCTGAAAAAGCAGAGGTAAAATAGCAAGGTCACAATTACCTTGACCTTTAACCTAGTGACCTCGATGACACCATCCTGTATCTTCTTGGTTTAAGCAACCATATACCCAAGTTGTGTTCCATTAGGGTTAAGCAATCCGGAAATATAACATGATAAGATTTGTTAAGCCTAAAAACTTAACATTGGAAAATAACAGTTTTGTAGAGGTCAGAATGACCTTGACATTCGCCATTCAGAATTCAGTGTCAGCATCATAAAATCTTAAGTAACAATGTATTCACGTTTAGTTCCAATAAGATTAATCAATCCTGAAAGAAAAGCTGAGTAGTTTTGCTAAACACAAAAACCTAACATTGAAAAAAACAGAGTTTGTATCAATGTCACAGTGACCTTGGCCTTTGACCTTGTGATCTCAGTATCATCATGCTGCTTCCTAACAGTATGCTGAGTATAGGCAACCACATAGCCAAGTTTAGTTGCAATAGGATTAACTAATCCTAAAATATAAGCTGAAAAGTGACACATATGTCTCTCTTTCTGCTTCGCAGGCGAGACAAAAATGATAATTTGACATATAATATAGCCTAAGCTCTCCGGTACGGACCGGAAAGGTAGGGTAGGGTTGACTATCCCTTAGCAGACTTGACTTTGCCTTACTTATGAGTCATTCTGTAGAAATGTCCAAATCTAGAGCGAGTAATAATGTTGGGCAATGGGCATAAAGGTAATAGAATGATTTTGTTGGTTTTTAATTTCTATAACAATTACTAATGTATAATCAAAGGTCAGCAGTAATGATAACCACCAAATAAAAGTGCAACACATTTTCAATAACATGTCAACTCCGTGACATAAAAATAAAAGAATATAGATGCCAGAGGATACAGACAAATTGAAGATTATTGGTGTCTTCGGGTTCTAGTTAATTACAATCTCGTCCACACCTCGGTAAGGCTTGTATGCGCAGTTGCTGCGACAACCAGTCTTACTGATGATGAAAGAGATGGACACAAGCTCGCCTCGTTGGTAGATGAACGTAACGATATTTTTGTTTGTATCCGGGCCTGATCTGACTATTCCACTAGAAGATGATGGTAAGATATGGTGGTCTTCCGTATTTTCCAGAGTGAACTATTAAGAACTCAAACTCTTGCCTTGAGATAAAATTTCATGGTGATAATTTTATTCTCCTACATGAACTGTACAATAATACTACAACATAGAAGTGACTTTTACTGTCACGTATAGAAGTTAAAATTGACTTTATAAGTTTTGCCTATTTATCCTACATTACTAGTTTCACTATCTTAGGTTCCTAGATGACTTAGTATTACTCCCAGGCGCGGCTGGTCTGCTATACTATCAAAACCTAACTGTTCTTGCCTACTCCAATATATTAAGCAAGAACATTCGATACAAAGGACGGACCACGACGAAAAACAAAGTGCCCATTATATACTCTTTTGAGTTTTGCGCCCACGTTCGTTTGGCTTATCTTCCCCAGAGTTTGATCGGATGCCCATTGATTGTGACGTCATCCCGACTAATCAGACTCCGAGTTTCGCTTCTAGGACGAGAACGTTGAACGTGGTCGAACCGGTTTGGGCTGGTTCTGCTTTGATGCGATCTGTCAGCTAACCAACAACATTACCGAATGTGTTGTTGTTGCATGTCTCTTCTTGAGGGACATATAGTTGATATACAAATTTAGATTGTTTTACTTATTCCTACAGGACGCTACAATGTCTCCGTCCTGTCCCTTGCCTATTAGGCATCTGCCTGTAGGATAGGGAGGTTAATAGCACGTGAGCTACCTGAGCTCATCACCAGCTGGTGTTGTGCTTTCTATAGGGAGTCGACATGCTGACTGTCATCCCTAAACGTTAACCCTCATTCACTCCGTCGCGTCCAAACCTATCGATTCTTATTGCTTGATTATTTACTAAACTACCGGCCAAAACAGCTGCTGAATATCCTGAAAGTGTGTGCAGATCCCACATCACCAATTTCCATCCTCAACTATTGACAGATATCATCAACACAGAACTGGTGGTCCTTTCCCATCCTATTCAATTTCTAACTCAAACCTGACTTAATACCATTATCAGTTTCGCATTGTTTTCCATGAAACTGTGTTTCGGCAGCACTGGCCGATGTCAACCAGTGCAGCGGTCCTTCTGCGTATTATAGGATGATGCTTATCGTGCTACACCGTTCATTAGCCCACCTGGTATTTTCAAATAAGGTCTTACTCATAAATATAAGATGTCCATAGGGTCATGACTCCCACCAGACAATCCGATATCTACACATGCCCCTCAACCAAAGTTAATTAACCGTCTCTTAAGGCCTTAAGAGAGCGTCAATTAACTCGTAAAACATCAACAACAAAACCACACTATACCAGCGGCTCCTCAAAATGGATAACACACAACAATCGATCTAACAGTAACAATAGTAATCAATCAAATAAACACGTAATGCATCGTAATGGCATTCACCACTCTAGGGCAATGCCATAGACAACGATACATATAACCTTAATCCGACAGTGCAAATATCATTACAACTCATATAAATGTTCCTACATGTGCAAATGACTGTACCAGGGTATATAACTATACAAACATACCTGTCCGGGTAACGGAATATCATGCGCAAATGACCGTCCCCGGAAACACATTAATACCATCATTAAAACGTGGATGTAATCATAGTCTCACGTGTAAATTAACAAAGATATACAATACAATATAATACAATACAACACCACTCACGTTTCAGATGCATAATGGCTTTGCAGTGACACAATAAAAGTTAGTGTTATAAAGTCACATTTACCGATAGATCCTCGTAGTTCACACCAACACTAGGTCCGGCACATAGCTCCACGTCGATCCAGCGTCGGCCATCGGGTCGATCTCACTCCTGGTCGCGTTAGGCGATGACCCGGCCAACATCCTCAGCGGCTCTGGTATAACTGCAGGTAACCTCGGCCTCTGAGGTCGGATCTCACGTGGCGCACTCCTATGGGCCGCAGGTGGCTTGCACTTTATCCACAACCACATGCGGTTTAATACTCCACACTTATACAATATAACTACCGCAACAAGCACCAGAACGAAGGAGCCCGTCGAATAGGATACAAACGATCGTACCCCGATGCCATCGACCATCACTGGATCGATTGCGGACAATGGTGCTAGCGGCACGTACTTAGACTTCTGTAAATGGTTCCAGAGATGTACTTTTAAATGATCAACGATAATGGACTAATTAAGGACGCCAGTCACATCCAAATGGAGCATCTCAATGGCCAGGCTAACCCGAGTGTACGTCCGACTGTAAGACGCTACAGGCTCGAATTGCCAACCCTTGCCACTATAAACACACTTTCCAGACATCAACGAATACACACCATTTTCCACATTGCATCGGTCAGTCAGTCGCCCGTCACTGTGAATTTCCATAGTCTCAACGAACGTTTGCAACACTATGCCTATTTTCCTATTGGCAAACAGTTTGCTAGATGTTTCATTTGATTCGGAGAGCTGAATATTACAAGCACTGTCGGTGGTATTGATTAACAGGCTTACAATGCATGGAACTTGGGTCTTGTCGACCCGTAGTGGACCATGACACACTCGGGGTTCCTCCCCGTGACGTTCAGATGGCGTGAAGTACCATCCAGTCTTGGTGTCGAGACCGATTATGGTCCGCGCGATCATTACTTGCATGTAGTATCCCCTCGCACTTAGCGGTTCCGGCCATGCATGCACCCCGTATTCGATATATTTGCCCCCGTCAATTAGCGGTAACGTTGCTACGTAATGGAGTCGTGAGTCGTCTTTCATTAAGGATACACGACCATGTTGCGGTAGTACCACTGGTATGGACGTATCAGTCGATTTCCCACTCTAACTTGTTTGGCCACGGAAGTGAGGTCAGCAGGACTGAATAACTCTTCTGTTAGCCTACCTAACTCTAGGGATGCAGTTTGTCTATGAAACTGTTCTGCTGCCTTC
This sequence comes from Chaetoderma sp. LZ-2023a, assembly GCA_034401795.1. Lineage (NCBI taxonomy): Eukaryota > Metazoa > Mollusca > Caudofoveata > Chaetodermatida > Chaetodermatidae > Chaetoderma > Chaetoderma sp. LZ-2023a. The sequence continues at coordinate 64,560,514 of CM067362.1, read as the reverse complement.
TGGTAGCTATACACCACACTTTCGGCAGAGTCGATAATGTGTCCAAGTCGCACTAATGCGTATAAGTCGGCTTGTCGGGCGGCGTGCGCCTTAAACATATCACTCACATTTCTAGTCAAGTCCACTAGACTATCGGTAACTTCGTTGATATGGTCAACGTTGGTATTGATCCCTACGAATGCCAGTTTCACGTGGGACGCTAGTTTGTTGGAGAAATGTACCAAACGATTCATGTCTATCAAAGCAACTTTGACTACCTCTTTAATTGCATCTATATCAGCAGAGGTAGCGGTACCGAATAGAGACGAGGCTATGTCCCCGACAAAGTCAAATAAGCCACGTTTGTGTCGTTTACTGCCTCTACTCAGCATAGTTTGTTGTGTCCTAACAGCGATCTTCTTAATATTGTTAACACGATGTTGCAAACCGAAAATGTCTTGAGGGCTCAACGAAGTCTTTTGACCGATGTCCGCAATAAGAACACGAAATCGCACTAACCGTTCAAGAAATTTTGCAGGCAAATAAGGGTGGTCGATAGACACCACTACGGTCCATTCAGCCCGGATAACAGATATATCCTCGGGGTTAGTTATCATTACCCCGTTCGGTAATCTATGTACACTAGACTTTTTACACAGTCCATCTACTAAACTCACTAGAGCTACTACCACTCCTAATCGTAAAATATACATGATGGCTAGACTAATGCGATACTACTAGTACAGTGGTTATCAGACTATAGTCTTGCTCGTCGGCCATACATCAGATAAAATGGCATATATCCGGTCGTGGAATGCCTAGTACTGCGGTACGCCGTTAAAGCAGCACCTAACTCATCTTCGCACTCACGAGATGCATTGTTCACCCCTTCCTGGACCAACTCCTTAAGAGTGCGATTGAACCTCTCGGTACGTCCATTGGTCTGCGGATGGTATGGACTCGATCGTCTATGATCTATACCGTGTTCATGAAATCGTTCTTCCAGAGGTTTGGAACAAAACTCCTTACCCTGATCAGTTATTATGATCTCAGGGACCCCATGACGAGCGACATACTCATTGAAGAACTTATCTTCAACATTCTGAGATGTCTTGGCAGCAATCGGGTATGCTTCTGCCCATGCAGAACAGTGATCGATTATCGTCATGATATACAGATTACCTTTACTCGACTCCAATAGTGGACCGATCAAATCCATACCAATTATCTGGCTCGGGTAATTGGCCATGGGCATCTCACTATACCTTGGTCGAGTCGTGACGGGTCAATTGACCTGGCACGTCGTACATGCCTCCAGCATGCGTACCACATCTTTCCTTAAAGATGTCCATACAAACGAATCCCTTACCATACCGATGGTCTTCTGCAGACCTTGGTGACCAGCTCGTTCATGAGCCATCCGGAGCACCTGCCCCTGGAACAGGGTAGGTAGCAGGATTCTGGGGTACTCAGCGTCCAACGCTGAAGGGGTAACTAAAGAATACAAAATACCGTTCTTAACCATATACTCCTCCGGTGTGTTCTTAAACAACACCGGGTATTCCTTGGTCTGCTCGGTACACAACTCATCGTAGGGAATGTCGAACGTCTCTAGAGGGACGTGTGGTAGCACACCCTCATCGACATCTGGTATTACAAAGTCGCCCGTATCTATTGTAGCGACTTCCACCGGACGACGTAACCTGGACAACATGTCCGCTCGAATATTCTTCGAGCCTTGGATGTACTCAATCTTACACCCGTACTCAGCAATCAGTACCGCCCAGCGCTGCACGTTCGTGTTCTTAACCTCTCCCACAAACAAACTCTTGAGGGGTGTGTGGTCAGTATACACGGTAAACTGCGCACCAAATAGATAAGGCCTAAGCTTCTTCAATGCATATATCACAGCATAAGCTTCCTTCTCTATTACGGGCCAATTCAACTGACTGTCTTTAAGAGTAGAGCTAACATACTGGATCACCCGCTCAATACCCTTGTCATCTACCTGTACCAATATCGCACCTATTGCATAACTAGAAGCATCAGTATACAGTCTATATGGGGCATTTAAATTCGGATATGCGAGAACCGTTTCACTACACAACAAGTTCTGTAATTTCTTAAACGCTTGCTGTTCCTCCTTACCCCACTCGAAGCATTTATATTTCTTAGTTAGTTCTATTAAAGGCTTAGCAATTTCGGCGTAGCCTTGCACACAGGATCGGTAGTACCCCGTAGCTCCAAGGAAACTTCTCACCTCGCCCACATCCCGTGGTGGCGACATTTCCCTAATGACCTTGACCTTCTGGCCCTGAGGAGCTACTCCTTGTGCGGAAATACGATATCCTAACAAATCTACTGACGATCTAGCAAAATCGCACTTCTTTTTCCTAACTTGCAAATTATACTCTCGTATCTTGCGCATGACCGTACGCAAGTGCTGTGCATGTTCCGTTGGATTTCGTGAATATACGACTATATCATCGACGAAAACATGCAGATATCTTCCTACGAATTCCCGGAAGATATCATTTATTGCCCTCTGAAATACGGCACCTGAGTTCGCAAAACCGAATGGCATCCGAATCCATTCGAACAAACCTTCACTGCAGACGAACGCTGTCTTCTCTATGTCTTGGCTGTCCATTGGTATCTGCCAATAGCCAGACTTCAAGTCCATAGTTGAAAATATCGTTGCGCCGCCCATAGAGTAAAAAATGTCCGATATATTCGGCAGAGGATAACTATCCTTACGACATACGGAATTCAATTTTCGGTGGTCTATACAAAACCTGGTGTCCCCGTCCTTCTTAGGGACCAAAGTAATGGGGGACGCCCATGGGGATGACGACGGTCTTATGACGCCCGCTGCCAGCATTTTAGCCACTTGGTTTTTTACTATATACTGCTTGGCTAGCGGTAGACGGTAGGCTTTCTGCCTTATAGGAGCTGCGTCTCCTGTTGGTACCGTACACTTGACTTTGGGGACCAACCCTAACGTGTTTGGACGAGCCATATCAAAGATATCCGCAAAGTCCCCCATGACTTTGTCGATATCTTTATATCCGGTCGTTTCTTTACAACTCTCATAGATATAATTCGTCTGTTCCCTATAGGGATACCTAAAGGGATATACCTGACCAAACCATACTACAACTTTGGCCCGATAGTCAATCTTTGCATTTCCCAGGTGCAAAGCATCCACTCCCAGCAAACATTCATGCCTCATTCTCGCTACTACCATACTCGGAATAGGTCGGGCGTTCTTGAATTTTACTTGGGTTTCCCCCAAAAGCTCTATTGGGGAACCATTTACAGCTACGAGCATCTTCGCTCTTTTCAATGGCCTAGCATTTAACATGCTACGCCATATATCCTTGCGAATCAAGGATGTGCTAGCACCAGTATCCACTAAGGCATGCAGGTACTCACCTTGATCTGTTGGGCCGGTTAAATCCATTTGTAGACGGATGAAAAACCGCTCGGTCGGTGTCCTCACCAACGGTTTTCTCTGTCTTAGTTTAATGGACTCCTTCACCCGCTAACAACTTCTGCATAGCTATCACGACGGTCTGATGAACCACGTCCGACACCATATGAATAACGGCCTTGTCCATCAGTACCTTCGCCGGTTAAAACAAATCCATCTCGATCCTCGTACTCGTTGCGGTCGCGCATTCTATTGTTCAAATCTTTGTGAAGATTTCTGGAGCATTCACGAGGTGTGGTCTGTCTTTCTTCCTGACGCTGATCATTAATTTCGTCAATGTCTATGCTTTCACTTCTAGGACGTTTCATCGTCCTTCTGGGTTGGTCTATGGCTGGCACTACTGGGGGCCGGTCCTGCCTGCGTGCTTCTTGCGGACAGTTTCTGACGAAATGCCCCTCTTGGCCACATCTAAAGCAGGTTACCGGGTTTGCTGGACCTGTTCTTCTATCAAGGTACCCAGCAAAACTGCCGCTGTATCTGGCACAATCCTGGGCCATGTGCCCTTCCCTGCCGCAGTTAAAACATGTCATCGGCGGTCTTTGGGGTCGCGGACGTATTGCTACTTTCTTGGGCGTGTTCATAGGTGGCTGTTCTGCCTGCCGACACTCGCTTTTATAATGTCCCACCCTCCCGCAGTTGTAGCATGTGATGTGCGGTGCATTCTTAGGAGATGCTGGTCTAGGGACTGGACTGCGTCGTTTCGGTGGCGGTGTTACGACCTTCTTTACGTGCGGGGCTCTTCTAGGAACCGGTTTCGGCACTTCGTCAGCTACTTGCAAGTCCCTGACTAAGCCGCATAGCTGCTCAATCATCTTCGACTGCTGGATGATCTGGCGTTTCAAGCTTTTGACGACTAGCCAAATCTCGCGTTCCTCATCGGCCTCTAACACCCCAACTTCCATACGTTCCTCATTCCTGTCATCTATTTTCATGGCCCGCAACAAGTCATTGCAGGTTTCTTCTTCCTCGGCGATTTCTATCGCCCGGGCTAACGTGTTCGCCCATTTGCGTATGATTCTTTTACTCAACCCCCGATTGCCCAGAGCTCTGAGGTAAATCCCCAGAATGGTGCGGCGGTTGTCATCATTCTCATCGGGGTAAGCACGCTGGCTGGCCTCTTTGTAACGATGATTAAATGATATAATCGTCTCATTCCATCTTTGTCGCATACCCTCCAAGTCATACTTTATGCGCTCACCTTCGTTCGTGGAGACGAAATTCATCGTTATGAAGCCTCGGAATTCGTCATAGGTGACGTCCTCCCTGACCTTCCCTACTAGAAAACCATCTATAGCCTTGGATAGCTGTCTCCGGGCTGCTCTGGTGATTATATAGGCAGGTATGCCTTCTAGGCGCCCCTCGTTGGCTACCTACGCCCTCCTTGTTTCATCTAAGAAAGTCCTCACTTCTTCGGGCACTATCCCATCGCACGGCTGGATACGATAAACAGTATCCCTGATTTCTCTTCTGTATACCCGAGCTGTTTCTCGCCTGTCGCTACTCTCCACTATGGCTCCCGCCATTGCCCTCCCTATCGTCTGCATAGCAGATACTGTCTCGGGTCTTAATTCAGCAATGGGTCTTTCAATGGGGGGCAGTGTCGGGTCAGCGGGTCTTCTTGGAGCTGCCATCTTTTACTACTATTGGTAGAGTAGGGAAATAACGACTCTTGTCAACTGTGGTTGCTCAGGGCAGTTTATTTCTGTGGTGACTTTTACTATGGAGTTATCGCTGTACTCGCGATGTTGAATCACCTTAGCGGTCTGTTGGGCTGCTTCTAAGAAGACCTGTACCCTGTCTGCGAGATCTTTGAGGACTAATGTAGTGGGTCGTCCTACTTGCGCTTGGGCCATATGGGTTATGTACTCACAGTTCTTTTCTCTCTGGATCCTGGCAGTTGAAGCCACTGAAGATTATTGGTGTCTTCGGGTTCTAGTTAATTGCAATCTCTTCCACACCTCGGTAAGGCTTGTATGTGCGGTTGCTGCGACAACCAGTCTTACCGATGATGAAAGAGATGGACACAAGCTCGCCTCGTTGGTAGATGAACGTAATGATATTTATGTTTGTATCCGGGCCTGATCTGACTATTCTACTAGAAGATGATGGTAAGATACGGTGGTCTTCCGTATTTTCCAGAGTGAACTATTAAGAACTCAAACTCTTGCCTTGAGATAAAATTTCAAGGTGATAATTTTATTCTCCTACATGAACTGTACAATAATACTACAACATAGAAGTGACTTTTACCGTCACGTATAGAAGTTAAAATTGACTTTATAAGTTTTGCCTATTTATCCTACATTACTAGTTTCGCTATCTTAGGTTCCTAGATGACTTAGTATTACTCCCAGGCTCGGCTGGTCTGCTATACTATCAAAACCTAACTGTTCTTGCCTACTCCAATATATTCAGCAAGAACATTCGTTACAAAGGACGGACCACGACGAAAAACAAAGTGCCCATTATATACTCTTTTGAGTTTTGCGCCCACGTTCGTTTGGCTTATCTTCCCCAGAGTTTGATCGGATGCCCATTGATTGTGACGTCATCCCGACTAATCAAACTCTGAGTTTCGCTTCTAGGACGAGAACGTTGAACGTGGTCGAACCGGTTTGGGCTGGTTCTGCTTTGATGCGATTTGTCAGCTAACCAACAACATTACCGAATGTGTTGTTGTTGCATGTCTCTTCTTGAGGGACATATAGTTGATATACAAATTTAGATAAATTTAGATTGTTTTACCTATTCCTACAGGACGCTACAATGTCTCCGTCCTGTCCCTTGCCTATTAGGCATCTGCTTGTAGGATAGGGAGGTTAATAGCACGTGAGCTACCTGAGCTCATCACCAGCTGGTGTTGTTGTGCTTTCTATAGGGAGTCGACATGCTGACTGTCATCCCTAAACGTTAACCCTCATTCACTCTGTCGCATCCAAACCTATCGACTCTTATTGCTTGATTATTTACTAAACTACCGGCCAAAACAGCTGCTGAATATCCTGAAAGTGTGTGCAGATCCCACATCACCAACTTCCATCCTCAACTATTGACAGATATCATCAACACAGAACCGGCGGTCCTTTCCCATCCTATTCAATTTCTAACTCAAACCTGACTTAATACCGTTATCAGTTTCGCATCAGTTTCACATCGTTTTCCATGAAACTGTGTTTCGGCAGCACTGGCCGATGTCAACCAGTGCAGCGTAGGATGATGCTTATCGTGCTACACCGTTCATTAGCCCACCTGGTATTTTCATAGATGAATTTCATTAAGGTCTTACTCATAAATATAAGATGTCCATAGGGTCATGACTCCCACCAGACAATCCGATATCTACAAAATGAAGAATTATTGTGTTGATCATCGAAGTAGACATGGTATCTCTCTGTCAATCACAGATTTACTTACATTTACCTAGAACCTTTGAATTATAAACACAATTTGTATATGCTTTTCATTGCATAATTACAAAGTGTGCATGGTTTGCGTTAGTTACTCAATACATAAATATGTTGCACGTTAGCAAAGGTTATTGAGATGGCTGTAATCATATATCAGATACAGAATGAAAGGGTAGCATGGATAGCATATACTTCAAAATATATGGCCTGTCATGGTGTTGACAATTTGTAACGGTGCTGACTATCACATAAAGGGGTTTGCATAAAATCATAAAATTGTTATTTTAAAATATTTAGTTTTGCAAACTTGAGTAATTAGCTACTTTATCATTAAATTATACATCGTCCGGCAGGCTAACAATAAGTGTCTAATGCATCTTCATAGTCCATCAGATAAGTTATCATGCCATGGAGTTGACCATAAACAGGAAAATTATTAAATCAAAATTTTAATCCCCTTTACATATTACCCCACTATAATAAACACAGTAATCAATACAATCACGTTTGTCCATAGCAACCACACGTTTTGGGGCCAAAATACGGCATTTCTCTAGGATGAGTGGGCATAAGAACCATAACCGCTTGGCCCCACGTGCAATTTAACCTCAATAATTAAATGCATAAAAACGACTGTCCGCGGGAGGCACGCTTGAATGCCCACAAGGCTTGACTGTAAATGTTAGCCAATTGGCCAATCAACATGGTCAAGTTCCCTCAAAAAACTTGGTGCAGTTGTTAACCATAAAAGATGTTTCATAAGATTCAAATGAATACATCAAGCGCTTTCGGAGAAGAATTTTAAAGACATTTCTAATAATCAGACACAATTCAAGCTACTGATCAAATTGGCCGATCATCTTCATTTGAAGAAACTTGGATATCTATGGCCTAAGGATGATTCCTGCCAAACATAATTGAAATTTAGCCAGTGGTTCTTGATGAGTCGCTTAAAGAAAAGACAGACAGACAGACAGGCAGGCAGGCAGGCAGGCAGGCAGGCAGGCAGCCAGGTAGGCATGCATGCAGGCAGGCAGGCAGGCAGGCAGGCAGACAGACAGACAGACAGACAGACAGACAGACAGACAGGCAGGCAGGCAGGCAGGCGGGCAGACGGACAGACGGACAGACGGACAGACAGACAGACAGACAGACAGGCAGGCAGGCAGGCAGGCAGAGACACACAGATTTGCTATGCTGAATTTGAGAACGAAATACTAATTTCATGGGAGCGTGACGTCACCACAGACTATTAGAATTAACCATGTATAAGGTGAAGAATAAGGGTAAAGGAATGCTTTCAACACAAGATATTTCCCAAATCATAAGAAAAGATGAAAAGATGAGAAAGCTTTTCCTAGAAGTTTATGCTCGAGACAAGATACCTAAAGAAATACCACGAAATGGATGTATTATTGTGAATACAGACAAGTCAACCGGAAACGGGATTCATTGAAGTCCAAAAATGTTGTTATCATTAAGCTAGGTTTTACTGCTTATGTCAGCAACAAGTACACAAAATCTATCCAAAAGGTCAATAAAGTTAGGTGGTAAGTATGGATGGTTGATAGACACTACCACCGTCCATTCGGCTAGTACCACTGAAATTTGTTGATGATTGGTAATCATCAAGCCATTCTGTATTTTATGAATATTCGAATTCTTACAAAGTCCAAAAACAATACTAACAAACAATAGCACTACACAGAGGCGTAAAGTATATATGACTTATTAACAGCAAAATACGATGTTATCACTAAGAGTATCAAACAGCGATTAGCACCTTTTCGTACCACGTCGACTTATAACGGCTTCAACACATCTAACTAAGTCAGCAAATTTCGACCAACTAAATGCGCCTATCCTAGCAATGTTTATTGCCTGATGACTCAGAATAGGAGTTATGACTACGCTTGCGCAGATTATAGAAGTGCGTAGGTGGTGACACATCCATTGGTTCACTGGCAAGCTCAGGTATAGTTTCTGATGTGTCCATTGGTGGGTCATCACCAAGAGTCCCTGATGTGTCCATCAGTGACTCATAATTAGGATCATTGCTCATACCCGGCTTATCAATATTCATGTCAACCTCCATACGTAGATGTTGGTGTAGGTTCAGGGAATGGTACTAATCTTGGAACATGACTTGCTTTAGTACCTTTAGCGGGATTTCTAATAGGGCATGGTCTTAATTTGTGCCAGAACATCTCTGAATCAACTACGCATAACTTGGAGATGTTCAGAACATGCACCTTTCCAGATCTTTAATGCCGGACATAAGCCAAGGGTCCATTAATTTTGAAAATTTTGTACTCAGGGTCACTGCGGGAGATCAACTTCATCCTCTCCTCAGCCTTTACAACCACTGAGTCACCTACTTTGTACTCACCAGCATTAGCATGCTTATTAATTTGTTCACGGTGATGTTCTCGTGAGTTGGCTGTCTCGCTGCGAGCACACACTAAGGCATTGTTAAGACAGGTAAGTCTTTCACCCAAATCATGCGCTGCATCGAGGGGAATAGCTAATGGAAGTCTCGCACGTCGACCGTACATCAGATAGACTGGTGTATATCTGGTCGTAGCATGGCGAGTATTGCGGTACACTGTTAAAGCTGCGCCCAACTCGTCTTCCCATGTTCGAGACTCGCTGTTGACACCTTTCTGTATCAATTCCATCAATGTTCTGTTAAATCTCTTAGTTCGTCCGTTTGTCTGTGGATGATATGGATTTGTTCTTCGATGATCAATACCGTGCTCAGTATACCTCTGCTCAAGTGAGTTCGAACAAAACTCCTTTCCTTGATCAGTAATGAGGATTTCCGGTATGCCATGATGAGCAACGTACTCATTAAAGAACTTGTCTTCCACATTCTGTTACGTCTTAGCGGAAATTGGGTATGCTTCCACCCACGCAGAACAGTGATCAACAATCGTCATTATATAGACATTGCCTTTCTTGGATTCTAATAATGGACCTATTAGATCCACTCCAATTATCTGACCAGGATAATTGGCCATAGGCATTTCTGTATACCCAGGTCGGGTCGTGACAGGTCGATTGACCTGGCAGGTTGTACACCTATCTAACATATAGACCACATCTTTCCTCAAGGATGGCCAAACAAAAGAATCTCTTACCATTCCTATAGTCTTTTTCAAACCCTGGTGACCAGCTCGCTCATGAGCTTTCCTGAGTACTTGCTCACGGAATCTACCAAGTAACAATATCCTTGGCTATTCAGCGTCTAACGCTGATGGTGGGATTAATGAATACAAATACCATTATTAACCATTTACTCCTCCGGTGTGTTCTTAAACAACTCCGGGAATTCCTTGGTCTGCTCGGTACATAACTCTACATAAGGTACATCATATACCTCCAGAGGAACATGAGGTAAGACACCCTCTTCCAACCCTGGTGTAACAGTCTCCAGTATCTAATGTGGCGACTTCAACAGGATGACGTAACTGGGATAACATATCGGCACGGATATTCTTTGAACCCTGGATGTATTCTATCTTACATCCGTACTCAGCAATCAATACTGCCCAGCGCTGCACTTTCATGTTTTTTACCTCACTCACAAACAAGCTCTTAAGAGGTTTGTAGTCGGTATACACAGTGAACTCAGCGCCAACTAGGTAAGGACGAAGCTTTTTCAGTGCATAGATCACAGCGTAAGCCTCCTTCTCTATTATGGGCCAATTTAACTGACTATCTTTCAGGGTTGAGCTGACATATTGAATTACTCGCTCAATACCGTTATCATCAACTTGTACTAAAATCGCACCTATTGCAAAACTTGATGCATCTGTGTACAGTTTATACGGTTTATTCAAATTTGGATACGTGGGAACGGTCTCACTACACAGAAAGTTCTTCAATTTCTCAAACGCTTGCTGTTTGTGCTTTCCCCACTCAAATCTTTTATATTTCTTAGTTAACTCTATTAAAGGTTTGGCAATTTCGGCATAACCTTTCACACAAGATCGATAATAACCAGTAGCTCCGCGAAAACTTCTGACCTCACCCACATCACGTGGTGATGACATTTCTCATATAACCTTGACCTTCTGACTTTGAGGAGCTACTCCTTGGCTTGAAATGTGATAGCCTAATAAGTCCACCGACTTGCTTGCAAAGTCACATTTCTTTTTATTCAATTGCAGATTATATTCCTGAATTTTACTCATAACAAGATGCAAATGACGTGCATGCTCATTCGGACTTCGTGAATACACGACTACGTCATCGACAAAAACATGCATGAATTTTCCCATAAAATCTCGAAAAATGTCGTTCATTGCACATTGAAATACTGCACCTGAGTTGCAAAAACCAAAAGGCATACGAATCCATTCAAAAATACCTTCTATGCAGACGAACGCCGTCTTCTCAATGTCTTGGCTAGCCATGGGTATCTGCCAATAACCAGATTTCAAGTCCATTGTAGAAAATAGTGTCGTGCCTCTCATTGAATCAAATATATCTGAGATATTAGGCAAAGGATAACTGTCCTTACGACACACTGAATTTAACTTCCTAAAATTGACACAAAAACGTGTATCACCATCTTTCTTGGGTACTAAGGTGATAGGTGATGCCCAAGGTGATGATGATGGTCTTATGACGCCAGCTGCTAACATCTCTTTGACCTGATTTTTGACCAAGTATGCCTTTGCTAAAGGTATCATATATGCTTTCTGTCGAATGAGAGGGTGGTCTCCCGTAGGAATTGTACATTGTACCTGGGGCATACGTCCAAGAGTGTTGGGATGAGCCGTATCAAAATTATTGGCAAAGTCACTTAGTACTTTGTCAATAACTGCATATCTGGTCGTTTCTTTGCAACTCGCATACACACTTTGAGACCTAAAGGGTATTCTAAATGGGTACTTCTTTCCAAACCATTTTACTTCCCTAGTCCCATAATCAATTCTCGCTTTTCCCATATGCAAAGCATCCGCACCAATCAGACAGCCATGCCTCATACATTCCACAACCATACTTGGAATCGGCCTGGCATCTTTGAATTTAATCCGAGTTTCTCCTAATACATTGATTGGTGAACCATTTACATCTAACACGGTATTAGCCTTCTTTAATGGATGAGTATTTAAGATACTCCTCCACATATCCTTCCTAACAAGGGAAGTACTAGCACCAGTATCAAGTAAAGCCTCTAAGTACTCACCCCTGTCGTTTCCTTGACCACTTGCTTCGACTTCTAGTCGGATAAGGAACTTTTCGATCACTGGCTCCCTCCGAACTCGTTTAAAGATCTTCTTCGTCCGTCGACAGCTTCAGCATATGATCGCCGATGTCCTTCCCCTGGCGAGGCTCCTTCATAACCATACAAATAACGGCCATACTCGTCAGTGTGCGAATCTGTTAAAACAAAATCATCGCGATCCTCGTAATCACGGTCACGATTCATGTGGTTATTCCTTCCGTGTATTCCGCGAATACGCATGAGAGGTCATTTCCTGTTGAGAATCATATGATGCACATTCACCAAAATCGATATATCGATGATTGACTTCATTGATCTGCATCAGTGTTTCGTGGCGATAACTGGTGTTATCGGGCTGATGCGTCGCTTGTCACTGGGGTTGAGTAGACTGCTGATTAAGCGGGCAGTCACTTTGGTAATGCCCAGTCTTCTGGCATTTGTAACATGTCACACTGCATTTGGGTTGACTAGGTGCAGTCGGCGCCGAATAGCATTCTGATGCCATGTGTCCTAACTTCCTGCAGTTAAAACAAGTTATTGGTTTATGTTCACGCATTGCACGTGAGGCTGACAGATTGTTCAGTGTTGGCTGTACTGCTTGGGTGCAGTCTCGCTTCATGTGCCCTTTTCGCCTGCAATTGAAGCAGGTTGGTGCCTTCCATTTCTTGGGTGCGGCCTTAGTGCGTTGTTGCCTTGGTTGTGGTGCAGGTATGGACTGGAGTCCTTCGATCACTGCACAGATTTTCTCAATCATACGGCTCTGCTGGCTTATCTGTTTTCACATTTCACATAAGATTTGCCATATATCTTTGCCTTCCTCCCTATTAATCACATTTATTTCCATCTCCTGCTCTCGCCTTATTGGGATCTTCATTGCTTGTAACAGATCGTTATAACATTTTTCTTCCTCAGTCATCGTCATCGCCTCATCACAAGATTTTGCCTTCTTTCTGACGATCCTTCTCCCCATTCCCTGGTCGTACAGTGCTCATATATATGCCGAGAGCACTATTTGTTTGGTGTCCTCGTTTGTAGTGGGGTATGTGCGTTTAGACAGTTCTTTGTAGTGTTGGCTAAACGCGATAATCGTCTCGCTGGATCTTTGTCTCACAGCATCCAAGTCATATTTAACCCGTTCTTTCTCGTTTGGAGAAATGAAATCTAAAATTACGAACTGCTCAAGTTGCGTGTAAGTGACATCGTTTTTGTTTTTACCCAGTATAAACTGGTCGATAGCCTTGCATAAAGCTCCTCTCAAAGCTCGGGTCATGACATATACTGGTGTACCTGCTAAATTTCCCTCGGTCACTTGCCATACTCGACGTGTTTCGTCCAGAAACTGACGAACCTCTTTGGGTATCAAACCGTCGCATGGCTTGATACGTTGAGTCAGTTCGTGTACTTCCTGTCGGTGAACATGATCCATTTCCCTTCTATCTTCTTCTTTGGTCACAACATTCGCAATTCACAATCCGATGGTGTTCATCGCATCCACAGAAGCTTGAGATGGGTTTACTGCAACGTGTGTAGCCATTTTGAGTTTCTGATGATTTAACACTTTGAAATTACTGATAATACAATTGTACGACTATTCGTTTCAACTGGGGTTGATCCTCACAGCGTACGTCGGTTGTGATACAAATTATATTGTTCTCGTGGTACTCGCGATGTTGAATCACCTTAGGACTGTCTGATAATTTAGCTAAGTCTATAAAACAAGTTATCCTATCGTTTAAGTCATTCAATAATGAAATTACTTCTTTGGCCGCTGGATTGTTCATGATTAAAAGTACTTACATGTTTTCATGGATTTGCACTCCAGTGCGAATAATATAGGTCCGAAACGAATTTAAGCACGAATTTAGAACGAATCTAGAATCCTGGCAGGCTCGCCATTGAAGATTTTGGGTGGGTGTGACCTTCAAGAACACTTACTAAGATCTTTGTCGATGATCGCTCCCGCTTCACCACTGGACACTTTTGAGTGTTGCTGCGACAACGTCGTCGATAGTGAGGAGGGGTTGAAGAAGCTGCAGTCGGCTCATCTCGTCCGACAGATGGTGAAGTGACGATATTTATTTCTGACTGCTGGGCATTATCTGACTGACCTAAGATTGCGGTAAGGACTGGGTGTTTCTCCCAGCTCAGCTAGATTCCTACTGACTAACAAATGACTGTCTTACATATACGTAAGATGAACACTTTATTTACACTATAGATACAAGTAGTTTGAATTACAGAGCAAGATCGCTCACACAAAGAAAACACTTTGCACAAGTCGATGTACCAAAATTATCAGCTAAACTATTCTAAGTCCTAGTCCTATACTAACATATTAAGCTTTGTTAGGCATAATGCTTAGTGAATCAGAAATGGCGATTGATTGATTTATTCTGAGAGAAGTACCTTCTTTTATAGCCCAAATCTGGACTTTCCAATTCTCTATTCTTTTTCCCAGAATTGTACAACTTCTCTCAGAATCTATTCTTACAACTCTTCTAGATACCTGATAAGCACACCCTGATTGACCGAACAATAAAGTCACCAGTCAACTTCTGCTTATCTCTTCCTAGAAGTTCCGAACCGATAACTGACTGCTCCTTTTAACCAATCAGTGATTCCTCCCTCACTTGTCTGGTGCACAAATCTATTCTTTATGACACTTTACTGCAGTCTGGTTGATTTTGATTGGTTATGACGTCATTCCGACCAATCATACTCTGCCTAAATCTTCCATGAAGATTGTGCCTCACATAGACAAAGCGGTGGGAACTGGTTCTGGTTTGATGTGATATGCCAGCTAACTAACAACATTCTGGAATGTGTTGTTGTTGCTTACCATAAAATGAGTGGCATATCATTTATCAATAAATTTTGATTCTGTTATGAATTCCTAAAGAACGCTACAATGTCCATGTCCTGTCCATTGCATACTAATGGAGAAGTCTCAAGAATCCTAGGGTGCTAGGCAGATGTGCTGGATGATTCATTACCAGATGGTGTTGTTCTAGCCCACGATCAAATACTAGAGTGCTTACGTCATCAACTATGTCAGTTAGTTACGTTCAATTTATTCTCATAATTCATGATCCCAACACTTGCTACTAAACATTAATTATTTCCAAAACTATAACTATCAATAACTGCTGAATATTATAAAAGTGAATGCCAGCTAAGCAGCAACGACTTTCATCTAAATCATTCTCAAATACACATCAACTCAGAACCCTAGAATCATTTTCAATTAATTCATCCATTCCTAACATTATCATATTAAGCTCATCTGCTGGTTATTCCACGCTATAAACAGCATCCTATTCATTTAGCATTAGTGCACTTCTATTACATACAAAGAGATGACCTGGCTGGCTCGACTTTCCACCGTCCCAATGATTGACACATATTTATAAATAACAGGTGGTCGACTCAGCCATGGTACACTTAGTCATCATAACTTTCCCGTTTCGAATTGTATGTTATAAATACTACTGATGCAATGCTACGGCATCCAACTTTGGCTCACCTGGACTTTTAGCTCACCTGGTATTTCCAAAACATAATTTCTTTTGGGTCTTAAGTGAATTATAAGATATCCTGCGGGGTCATGACTTCCCATAAGACAATCCCATATTTACAATGTGCTCCTATCATAAAGTCACAGTAATTTAGTGTGAATGGGTATAAACCACATATATCCACATAACGAATTACCTCATTCTCTTTTGGCTTGACAAATAACTTGATGGCATTCGTTCAACCTCCTGTTAGAGCATCTCGAGGGTTGAGGGGTCCAGGGAAGGACACATCATCTACAAACTTTTTGACTTCATCGGATTTTAATAGATTATTAAAATCACATTCAAGCATTGTGTGAACAACATGCACCTCTGACTTTGTGAATTTTTGTCATTTGACGTGTAAAACAATCTTCCATTGTAAGGGATGGATCGAATGGACTATGGATGACATTCCTATTTTTAGGAAAACACTTTTCACAACCAATTGTAGCACAACCTGAGAATTCGAATAACTCACCAGTTTTTGGACAATAACCATCAATAAAATGTGAAAGTATTTCTTTTTCGCTGAGGTTTAGAGCATGTTGAATGAAAAGATTTTGCCTTTTTTTACTCCAATTCTAATTACTTACAGGCCATAATTGAATATTTATGCTTCGGTCTAGTTCCATTTAATGGAATGATGACCATTTACTCAGATTCTAGAAAATGTTTTCAAAAGATGAGGTTACAAGTACTTGCTAATGTAATTGCATAAACAAAAGGGTCGATTTCTGTTTCAGAAATAATGAGATCACGGACTTTCTCACAAGCTAATCTCACGACATTCACATCAGCCCTACAGTATTTGATAAATTCAGTTTTGAAATTAAATGTTTCATATTTAACGGCCTCATACCACTTATCAAATGCTAAGGCTTGTGAAGGTGACATTTCTCCATAGCCATAAAGCTATTTAGACATGATAGACCCAATATGTCTGATTGGACGTAATATTTGCAAAATGGGGGAAATACCCCTTTCTTCTTTAAGGTCACACATAGCCGACAGTTTTTGCAAAGCTGTTAGAAGGAAGGAGAGGCTATCTTTAAATAGGATACCTGAAAGTTGGTAAAACTAAATCTTTCGGCCATCTAGAATAATGTCAGTGGGTTTGCTATTTGGATTTTTATATAACTCAGTCAGAACTAGGTGAAGGTCATAGGATCTTGAGTTATGTGCAATGGCATCCCGATGTATAAATTGAGTGTAGTTGTTTTTATTTTTATTTTTATTATTTCCCTTTTTAACTGTTTCAGTTTTTAATAACCAAGCTAAAAATTTCTTCATACATGTCCTGCCATAAAAGATTTGTCCTTATCTTCACATTTACAATCTTACAAGAAAATGTTATATCCTCAGAAATACATGTGGAACAAACCTTTTGAGCAATAACTAAGTTTGGTTCATGTTTTCTTGAGGATATATCACATTCTATGTCAAGGAATATGCAAATTTGACTGGATGCATCTTCAATTTCCAAGCGCGCTAGTCGTTTCTCTCTGAGGGAAGTGACAGATTCGTGGGAAGGTTGTATATAGCAGATATGATTTTTGCTGTCCACTTCCTCTTTGCAATATCTACATTTAATCTGACAAGACTTGTGATTTTCTGAACTCTCTTGGTCTTTATATAACTTTCACATGTACCATTAGTGGTGTGTTTGTCAAAACAGGAAGTTGATTTCATCCACTAACCCCAAAGCGCACAGAATTTGTAATTTGTAATTAGACAGGGAGGATGTGATTTACAACTTCGACATTTCATCTTAGGAGAGCAAGTATGAGGTTTCCTCTAGTAAGGATTTTGACATAAATTACAGAAGAAGTTTACTTCCATGAGAGCTGACATGCTAGTGATATATGCAAAGTGAGATTGATAATGATACAGATTGAGATAATTCCTAAATATTTTTGAAGAATAATAGCTTCTTTGAGACAGCATGGACCTTGAGGTGCACTAGCGTTTTTATGAAGTTCCTGGGCTTTAGGTTTATGATATTTATTATCATATGGTTTTCGTGGTGGATTTTTTATTTTGCGTTGTTCCTTTTTATCGCCATTAATCATAGCTATTCCAATTACAATAACTCTAGCCATACATAAATCATCGGAGTTACTAACTGTACATAGGCCTTTCTTAACTTTTACTTTCAGTTCTAAATGGTTTGAATATTTGCGTTTTAAATCATTATGGCCAGAACTCTGAAGCATTGGTACATGAGAGATTTCAATAGACAATGATTGATTGATTTTAAAAAGGTAAATAGTTTTGGAATCCTCGTCTCATTCCGGTCTTGATAGATACCAAGAACGACGAGAATACTTACATTTAAAGAAATTATGTGTACCGACTCGGTAGGCTTTAGTATGCATTCTCTCCCAACGTTGACATGTGTTGTCAGGGAAGCTCTGATGCGCGCATGCATGCTCTCACGGACATTAGCTATTTCATAGAAACCTCTCTCATATGGCGTCATACACGCATACTATCTTACCCACGGGGGCGTGCTTGGAATGTACCCAGAGAGGTCGTTCCATACCCAGCCAAGATGGGACGGTCCGTACCTATCTGGCCGATCCACACCACAAATTGTAGCTCAGGCGTCATGCTGCTCTGTCATTTCCTCCTTGGATTCCAGCTCATACTCTCGCTACTCGCCGGCCCGACGATGCTGGTTAGCTGGCCTCGGGGATGGGGTGGTGAGACTGCGGGCAGCTGGTGACCACACAGGCTGACCTCTATAGTCAGTTGAACGTTCACGTACCAGTGGGAGCGGGCAACCATTGCCGCCAAAAGTGAACACCACAGTATCATCTCCACTATTTGTGTATCAAGTGTGTCTCTGCATTATTAGTTCATTAAATTATAATATAAGTATATATATATATATATATATATATATATATATATATATATATATATATATATGAGCTCAGCGAGTCGAAAGCTGGCTTCTTGTAAAAGGTAATGCTGGTTTAACAATAATTCGTTTCCTGAAATAATATAATGAAGTGACGTGTTGGCGCCATCTGTGTTGTATCTTGCCAAAGATACCTATACCTAACCTATCCTTAATATATACGATAGGTACATCTGTAAAGGAGGAGTCCTAGCGTGGCTAACTAGTTTAACTAATGCCTCAAGCATGGCAATAAATTGGTTTTGCGAGAGGAAAGTGCCTCGTGCAGGCCTCCTCACCACTTTCTGAGAAGTCGTCTCTTTCTGCGACTCTCCGGCCATCTGGCTAATAATTGTCTGGTAACTCCATCTACTGGTTTGGTTAGAGCCGACCATTGAAATCGCAGATATTTCTTGATGGCTAGAATCGAAACGGTGACGTGTCACACACTCCCCCAGTACCTTCACTGGTACATCTTAAGATAGCCTATATGCCAAAGTAGCAATTCACTGTGCAAACATAATTATAGTAGCAATTGAACTAGCAGTGACCCTTTGGGCAATTACGTAACCCTAAAGCAATTTAAACATTAGCTCCAGGGAATGAGTCTCATGCGGCCCGTTCTTGGCACTTCGGCAATGGAAAAAGATGATGATTGCAGACTAACTCTATACGGTGACTGGAAGGGCCTAGTGTGTCCTCCACACCTTCATGGAAGGTCACCATAGCCTGCCATCAGCTTCTTCAGCACGGCCGTAACTAGTTATGGTGCTTATTCAATGCTTTTGTTCTGTCCTGTCTTTGTCTTGTTACTTGTGGTTGTGCTGACACGTGGTTAGAAGCACTCTCCAGCTTCGAACCCGTCGAACAGACAATGCATTTGCGCTGTTGGCTTGATGGGTCCACTCAATAGGTGCATCCTGAGATGGGTGCCTGAGCGAGCTACACAAGAAGACAAAACTTGTTAATGTTAAGTGGGCATAAGCCGTTTCAAGCCTAATATCTCCATGTTTGGACTCAATAACTAAAGGTTAGTCTAGCACTACTGGAAGGACCGCCGCTGACTAAGCAATCTTCGCAAGAATAGAGACGACTGCGCCGGCTTCTTTTGAAACCTGTGCACAGTCTCCGTGTAAAACAGCATACATGTCTACATAAATGACAAGACACACATAATTCAGCACCTTTGTTTTGTTCTAAAAGGGAGAAGAGAACGGTATTAACTGATTCTTCTCCTCTGCTTCTATATTGTAGGCATTTTCCTGTGATGGAGGCCACGCAAGGCATTTTCTTTTCACAAAACCAATTTATTGACCCACTTGAGGCATTGGTTTATATTAAGCTAGTAGGCCATGCAAGGACTTGCGGGGGTTACCTATTGCATATATATATATATATATATATATATATATATATATATATATATATATATATATATATATATATATATATATATATGGTTACGGTAGGTATCTCTGGCGAGGTACACCATAGATGGTGCCAATATGCCACCTTCATAACCTAGGGAACGAATTTCTTTGTTCGTCCCTGCGCAAACTCATTTCACAAGAAGCCACCACTCGAGCCTAAAATAAACTTCACCCAGCATACATCATCACACCGGTTACACGAATAGCTGGGACAACACGGTGGTGTTAGCCATGGGTGGGAATATGCACCCGGCCCCGCTGGAATGTGATCGTTCCACTGGCCCTAGAGGTCGGTCTATGTATTCCCCAGTCGTCCGCAGTCTCCCTTCTAAATCCCCGAGGCCAGCTAAACCAGCATCGTCGGGTCGGCTCGTACCATGAGCATGAATTGGAGTCCGAGGAAGTCCTGGTATGGTAGCGCGGCGCTGGAGCTACAATTTCCAATCGGATGTACTTATGGAAGATTCCAATTTAGTTGCTCATATTAAGATTTTAGCCCATACTCTCAGTTTCGCACATATGAAGAATGTCGCTAGAACATAATGAACCATTTAATGGATAAGTTTAGTCAAGAAAATCAAAATATTCGCATTTTGAATGCCTATTTTCAAGCCAAGAGATTAGTTTTTGGAAATTTATAACTGGAATGACTGGCTCGGTAAATATCCAAAATAGTCTTCTCTTGGCCTGCAAATCAGCATTCCCCAAGACCACTGTAGTAAACGGGTTGGGAAGTCTTCACCATGAAAGGATTAAAATAGAATATTTAGTTGTCAAATCCTGTTTAGCTATGCCCCCATCCCTAGTTAAGCTCCGGTCATGCCTATTAGGATTGATCGATCCATGCACTCCCTGAATCTCTATTTCCAGAAAACTATACAGATAAGCGGTAATTTATTTTGAAACTAATTTGACTGGGTGATGTTGCTGCATATGGCAGCAACAATGCCCAGTAAAATTAGTTTCAAAATATTCAAAACCTGATTATTAAATAGTAAAGACATACAATTCGTACAGCAATGCTTAGTCCGTCATCAATTATGCATTCGTGACGAATTTAGCTACGTCATTCATGACGTAATTAAATATGACGTCATCATACATGGTATGTAGCTGATTATGATGTCTTATGATTGACTGAGATACTGGAATCCTCCATTACTCTGTTGAGTGAATATTGTGTTTTAAATCAGAAAATGGCGTATGATTCTTTCTCAATTCATTCATCTTTGGCAGATTGATTTCTCTCCTCTTTGAAACCAGCTTACTACATATTGGACAATAAAATTTCTGCTTGTCATGAGTAAATTCTCCAAGATTGAGTAGACTATGTGTCATCTCAAATCATATTGGAATGTTGCATCTCATTGTGACCAGATTGTTTTTGTTTAACCGGCCTCTCAGCATATTTTCTACTGGATGCAGTTTGATTGAAGATCTCAGATGAGGTGAATATCAAGTTTTTATAGACTAGTTTTAGGTCAAGGCTAGTTGTTAATTTTTTCAGGTATATATGGCAACAATTTATTAAAATAAATCTCATCAAAATCACAGCACACTACACGAGCAAATCTCACCTGTTACATCTTACTTCAACTTTCTAACTACTGTAAGCCACCCGACAATAATTTCAATGTGCAATAACTCTGGACATGCTGAATATTGTGAAAACAATTTGACTGGATGTTCTTGGTGGCTTAGCCACCAACAAATTTGTCAAATTGTTGATTTTTAAATCATCATATCTGGAGTTAAGACCAATGGGAATCAGTCTGCAGAATTTCAGCAGGAACACAGTTAACAGTAACATCAAAACTATCATGATTCATTATAACCACGGCTCCTCTATTCACTTAATAGATTAATTTACTTTTTAGTTTTTAAGTGCTCATATTTAGAATGATAAACGTGAATGTCCTCTTGCAAGAACTTCTGCATTTGGTAAAAATTTACAGATTCACACACACACACACACACACACACACACACACACACACACACACACACACACACACACACACACACACACACACACACACACACACACACACACACACACACACACACACACACACACACACACACACACACACACACACACACACACACACACACACACACACCAACCAGTGGATATACTGAATAATCTAGGTCACCACACATGGCCATATATGGTCATGTTGGTGTGGCATAATATGCAAATAAGATGATGTCATCGCCCTCTCGACCAATCAGAACTATTACCTATACTAGCGCTCTTCTACTTGCGTCATAAGATTACCCAGACTGCCATGGATATTATGAGTTATGTACTATATAAGAGTGAGAACTTGTGACCTCTATAAAGTATTTGATGCCTGATAAAAGTCATGATCAGTATGAACTCTGTGGATAGTGACCACTGACAGGTTACTTCAGGACAAGGTAATCACAAAGGATCACTTTATAGTTCTCTTGCCAGGAAATGTGGATACTTATTTTGTGTTACCAAGAGTAATCTCCCTTTTCTCGGAAAATGGTTTAAAACATAACAGATTAGGGTATTTGCGGTAAGAGACTCTATCAGATGTTAACACTTTCACGACAATCTCTGTAGTGATTTTGAGGACTGTCCATTTGCAAATTAAGAAAATACTATTTTTGACAATTTACTGACTGGCTCGATAACCGAGCTAGTCATTCCAGTGGTATATTTTCAAAAATCGTCTTCTGTTGGCTTTCAAATGGGCATTCGGTAAGTAGATAGTTTAATATTTTTAACAGATTTAGTCGTTAAAGGGTTAAACTGAGGTATCCTATCTGTCACTGAAGTATCTGACGTTGGTTGACGTCACAACAAATAGTGGTGTATCTAGCTGCAGCAAAAACATCGACAAATCCACCGCTGCGGCAAAAACTTCGACAAACCCACCAAGTGTTCGAATTGAAAGTCTGTACTATTTAATACACATTTTGCAGAATGTTTTGAAACTAATTTAACTGGGAGATTACAAAATATTCAACGGCTTGGAAGTAAAATTCCCCCAGAAAATGGGATTCAGGGTTCAAAATAACATATATAAATCAATCCAAACACACAGCAAAAGTGGGAAGAGCGTACGTAGAATTGGCTAGGAATGGAAATAATGGCATGATATTTTCAGCATCGATAGACAGCGTACAATGTAAAGAATCCAGATATATTTGGTTGGATATTTTGTAACCTAAGTTGACTGGGACCTGTTGATGCCTAAGGCAGCTAAACGATTCCTATTAACTTAGTCTAAAATATTCAACAATAGATTTATTTTTATAATGAAGTTAACAATGATATTAGTATGGGCATAATAATAATAATAATAATAATAATAATAATAATAATATTGGCAAATCAATTTGCAACATAAATAAATACACACAGAAATAAATGTATAAATATATATGCACAACTTTATAAATTTATCACAGCAATCAGATAAATAAAAAACTAATTATCACATAAACAATCTTATAATCCAGTGATTAACATTAATTTATAAAAATATTTTTATACATTTATTTCTGTGTGTATTTATTTATGGTTTTTTTAAATTATTATTATTATTAATAATAATAATAATAATAATAATAATAATAATAATAACTAGAGAACATTTACTGAAGTAACTGTAAATCTGCGATGACTGGGCATGAAGAAATAGTAAAAGGCATCTTCTAAAGGCCATTGACCATGTCTGATGATGATCTAATACAAAATCTATGTGTACTCACAGCTCAAAGATCCATGCTGGAAATGCCCATGGGTTTAAAACTAAATGGTCACCTTGACCCTAAGGATAAAATAACTTGTGTCTTCTAACATGATCTTTGAAGTTGCAGGATGAAAGACAGGTAACATATGCCAAACGTGAAAACTGGAAAGATTTACCAGTGAATGACCTTGACCCCCGAGGGAGATATTAACATTTTCATTTGTAAATTTTTACATCTCTCAATGTTCTAGAATCTGGCCAGGTTTGAAGAGAATCGGAAGAAAACTGTAGGAGATAATACTGTTCCAATATTGCTCTCATAGGTTTACTATGGGGATATGTGGTACCCAAAAGCTGATTTACTCGAAAACTGTTGGTAGGATCAACTTTAAATTTAATACCAAATCAAGTCAATAGGAGAGCTAAAAAATGTTCATCCCGAGTTCATTTTTGCAAAAAACGAAAACTGGTATTTTTCCCCAAAATCTTTTCATGGCGGCCATTTTGAAAATAATCATCAGTGGCAACATCCTACCCAAGTATGTGAGTGATCCGATCAAAACACTATGTGTAGTAGCACTTCAAACATCCATTTGAAATCCCCATACATTTCCTATGGGACATTTTTCATGCATTCTGGGGTTAAAGGCCTGGCGGCCATTTAAAAAAAAATTAATTTTTCAAAAATAAATAGCCAGTGGTAGCATCCTCACCAAATATGGTAGTGATCCGATCAAAACTCCAGGTGTAGTAGCACCTCAAAGATCACTTGACAATCCCCATACATTTCCTATGGGATTTTTTGCCCACTCAAAGGTAGGTAATTTTCAAAATTTTTTATTTTAATTGTCATCCTGAGCTCATTTCTGCAAAAAACGAAAACTGATATTTTTGCCCAAAATTTTTTCATCGCGGCCATTTTTCAAAAATAACCATCAATGGCAACATCCTACCCAAGTATGGGAGTGCTCCGATCAAAACTCTAGGTGTAGTAGCACTTCAAACATTCATTTGAAATCCCCATACATTTCCTATGGGAGTTTTTGCCATGCATTGTGGGGTCAAAGGTCTGGCGGCCATTTTGAAAAAGAATAATTTTCATGGGACTTTTTGCCCACTCAAGGGCAGATAACTAAAAAACCAGTGGGCGGAGCCAAAATAAAAGTAATAGCCATCGATTTTGGCATGGGCCCTTGAGGCAGAAACCTTAAGGGGAGTCGCTATCAGAATATTACTCTCATACATTTCCTATGGGGCATTATGGGCACGGATAAGTGTATTCCTCGGAAATAATTCACAGGATCCAAAAGAAAAATAAAACATCCCAGGCCCTAAGGTGTACTGAAAGTATTCCAAGTTTGGAGGCTAGAAATCGCAAATAGTACTCAATGAACCAGGAAAATATATAGGTGTCAGATGTGGGTTAACAGATGCTAGACGTCTGTTAAGTTCCTCCATGATCTGCAAGAAACTCTAGGAGAGAGTTGCTGTCTGACCAGCACACCCTTACATTTCCAATCGGACTGTTTGCCAAGAAAACGTGGAATTCTCGGGAACTATACACCAGATCCAATTTCTGTAGATGATCTATACATGCCTGGTGCGTACTAGAAATGTACCAAGCTTAGATATGATATTTTAAATACTGGGTTATTTATCATCAAATCAATTGCCAATACATTCCCTATTGACATATTTGTCTACAATACAAAAATCTCAATATCTCATGAACCATTCGGGATATCGGAGTTCTGTAAATGGTGTCTGAGAGGCAATTCGGCCCCCCCCCACCCCCACCCACCCGAATCAGGCAATCTAAATGCTGAAACAATCCGACCATAATCCCGTCATCTATCAGCAAATCATGGAAATATTGTTTAGTGTGCAGATGTGCAATGACAGAAATGTTAATATGTTCACAAACGATTTTATTTTAGCAAGCAATAGTAGCCTCTGGTATCTAGGGATGTCAAAAATGTCAACCCTCTGACAGGGACAGAAGTAAGAATTCTTATGATGTCAAATAATTGTTTTTATATAGCATTTTCTCAAAAACAGGTCACCGAACGAAAAAGATTTTTTGGGTCAACTAGCGGGTCAACAGATCCTAGAAATAGGTTAGGCTTCAAGATGATCTGAACAAAATCCTAAGAGCAGTCACTGAGCGAATATTGCTCCCATACATTCCCTATGGGACATGTTGGGAACGGAAATGCAGCTTTCTGAAAGGTTAACATGTTCGCCAATGATTTTATTTTATTAATCAATAGTAGTATAATGTATCCACGTATATGCCAAATATCAAGCATCTGACCAACCTCGAAATATGAATTATCTTGATTCCAAAATGTTGGGCTTATGCCGGATTTTCTCAAAAACGGGTCACTGGATCCAAAACTTATTTTGGATCAACATGTGTGTCTAAATATGCTAGACGTTTTTCCAGTTTCAAGATGATAGACGCAAAACTCTATGAGCAGTCAGTATCTGAATACCGCTCTCATACATTTCCTATGGGGACATGGTGTGCACGGAAATGCAGAGTTCTGAGTGGTTAACATGTTCGCTAACGAGTTTATTTCATTAATCAAGAGTAGTATAATACATCTACGTATATGCCAAGTTTCAACCATCTGACAGCCCTAGAAATATGAAGTATCTTGATTCCAACTTCTGGATATGAAAGATCTTATGCCAGGTTTTCTCCAAATCTGGTCACCATACCCAAAAAATATTTTTGGTGGAGATGCGGATCAACACATGCTAGAGGTTTATCAAGTTTCAAGATGATTGAGGAAATACTCTAAGAGTAGTCGCTGTCCGAATATTGCTCCCATACATTTCCTATGGGACCTTTTGCCTGCGGAAATGCGGATATCTTGGAAACTATACCTCCGATCGATAAGAAAAGTAATAGCACACTAGATCCCAAGGGGTACTACAAGTTGACCAAGTTTGAAGGTGATCAAATCAAAACTGTAGGAGGAGATAGGATGCGAAAATCCTTGAGAATAATAATAATAAGAATAAAGATCCTGAGAAAAACCAATAATCTGCAATAGATCGCAGATTAATAAAAAGAAAGATCTGTAGTAAAAATAATAATCTGTGATTGCATCGCAGATTAACTAGAGAACATTTACTGAAGTAGCTGTAAATCTGCGATGATTGGACCTGAACGAATGAATACGTGTTCGCCTAAGGCTCTATAAGACTCACTAGAATCTGGCCAAATTTGAAGACAATTGGAGGATAACTCTATGAGAAAACGCTTTTAAAGTATGGCTCCCATAGGTTTACTATGGGGTGGGGGATATGTGACACGGAAAAGCTACTTTCTCGAAAACTGTATATGGATCAGCTTTAAATTTGACACCATGCAAAGGCCATATATCATGTAGAAGTTCACCAAATTTCAGGTAGATCGGAGCGAAAAAAATTATGGCAGCCATCTTGGAAAAAAAAATTTCACAAAAAAATTTAACCGGGAGTTCAATTTTGCAAAAAAAAAAAATTTGAAAATTGTGGTACCAAAATGTGCACCTGGTCCGCCATTTTGAAAAATAACGAAAATTGGGGTTTTTTCATCCATACATTCATTCCTGCTAAGAAACGAAAACTGGTACTATTTATGCCAAGGGGGCGTGGCCTCCCATATGGGCAATTGCCCATCCGGGTGTGGGAACCCTTCAGGACAGTTATGGTAACATCTGGAACAAGTCTTGTTGAGGTCCGATCAAAACTCTAGGCGTAGTAGCACTTCAAACATCCATTTGAAATCCCCATACATTTCCTATGGGTGTAAACTGTAACTGTAAATCTGCGATCTATGGCCATGAAGAAATAGTATAAGGCCTCTTCTAATAAAGAGGTGAAATATGGTGTGTCTTCTAACAAGATAATTGAAGTTGCATGATGAAAGGCAGGTAACTTATGCCAAACATGAAAACTGGAAAGCTTTGCCCGTGAATGACCTTGACCCCAAGGAAGATATTGAAATTTTCATGAGAAATTATTTAGATCTCTCAAGGCTCTAGAATCTGACCAGGTTTGAAGAGAATCGGAAGAAAACTACAGGAGATAACACTGTTTCAATATTGCTCCCATAGGTTTACTATGGGGATATGTGACACCCAAAAGCTGATTTTCTCGAAAACTGTTGGTCGGATCAATCTGAAATTTGACACCAAATCAGGTTTATATGAGACGTAGAGGTTCACTAAATTTCATGTCGATCGGACCCAAACTCATTTTAACGGCCATTTTGAAAGAAAAAAAATGTGAAATTTTTTTTCTCACCGCGAGTTCATTTCTGCCAAAAAAATCAAGATCGCAGATTAAAAAAATAAGAACGATCCTGATTATAAATAATAATCTGCGATTGCATTGCAGATTGATAATAAGAAAGATCATGAGTAATTATAATAATCTGCGATAGATCGCAGATTAATAATAATAATAAATAAATAAATAAATAAATAAATAATAATAATAGGTTAAAAATTGGCAAATCAATTTGCAACATAAATAAATACACACAGAAATAAATGTATAAAAATATATGCATAATTCTATAAATCTATCACAGCAATCAGATAAATAGAAAACTATTTATCACATAAACAATCTTATAATATATTGATAAACATTAATTTATAGAATTATGCGTTTGAACGCATTATTTTGCGATGTTAGTTTCGTCGCCGTGACACACTTGCTAAGAGTTCTGACCAATGTGCCACAAAAAATAATGACAAACAAGGCATTATTTCGGACATGAAATTACTTTTAATCCAACCTTTAAAATATCTACGTCTATCATGCATATTTAAAACTAATTTCAAAACTTGGTAGTAGATATATTACAAAATTTAAATCAACAAGATAACAGAATACACATTCGTTCACAATTTTAACGTCGTCGTCACCAGGAAACTTTTGATGCATCGCTAGGAAACCTTTGATGTGTCACGGGACATGTGTGTCTATTACGCGTTATCTAACCAATGAACATATTTCATACCCATTATCTAACCAAAGGAAATCTGTCATTGAATAATACACGCGTGTTCATATCGACTCCACGAAATATCAAATAGGCTGAAAGCCGTGTTTATATGATAAACCCCGATAACGCGGGTTACTGGGCCGGTACTGGACCAATACCGGCGCAATGTGGCTTCAGAACTGTCAGCGTATCAATGCAGTATGAGATGTTTACAAGACAGATAGCCTGAAGGAGAGGCACGGGAGGGTAGTAGGTTTCCTCACTGACAAAGCCGCCAAAGGACTGCAATGCCTTTCTACATGACTCCAAGAATAACGAAGAGTAGTTTGCTCATCTCACAGAAGACGTAGCAGCATCTCATTATCCACCAGGCAAAGTAGTCTCTATTACCGCTGATCAATCAGTTGTGGTAAAGGGCAGCAGTGAGCCTATGCTAGAATCTAATCAGAGAGGCGGATATGAGTGTGTCTACACATAACAGATGCTGCACAAAATGGTGCAAGAGTTATTATGGACAGCACTGTAGACAGAGTCTTTGTGATCATTTGTATTGGCATATACATCCAGCTCCATCTAGCAAAGTTGCACACTACTATTCAGATTTGGACACCCTTTGGCAATGGCAAGAACTTTCGCTACTTACATATTAATTTCATTTGCGCTGAGCTTGGAGAGGACAGACACCATGCATTTCCATACTTCTATGCCTTTAACGGGTCAGATACGACATCTCGGTCTTTTGGAAAGTCCCAGAAATCATGTTGAGAAGGTTGGAGGTCATTTCCGTCTGTGACTGAGACATTCACTTATCCTAGTGTGCACTCATTCGAACCAATGTGCATCAATTCCCAACACTTTCAACTGCCAGGTCACTTTTCTGCACTCTGTATGATAGTTTTGCCATATTCAAGTTATGTAAATGACCTATGCCGAGAAATATTTTCACGAAGACTCCAATGATGAAAAACCTGTCACCAACCCAGGCTGCATTGATTGATCATATGAATCGAAGTATTTATCAGACTAGCATTTGGATGGCGTGTTTGAATTCTGGGCAAAACCAGCATAGTCCAGAGAAATTTGGCTGGGTTAAAAAACAGTCAATGGAAGCCAATTTGGACCACACAACCAGAAGTCTCGGAAAACTGCAGGCAGCTTATTATGTGTTGACAGACCCTATTTAAACACGAAAATGCGTTTGTAGAGGTAGAGACCCACAAGTGCACAGCTCAATGCCACTGTAGAAGAGGTGTGCATTGACTGTAAATATACTGAATCAAATTATTAAAAAAGACACACAGAGCGTCATTTAATTTGAAATTTTAGACACAATTCTGCATACGCCATTGATATTCAAAGTGTAACTTCTTAATGACTGATAATCTTGCACAATGGACAAATATGATTGTAATCATCACAAACCCAGCATTACTACATTGCTTGGCCCTGAACAAGTGGGTATAGACACTGGTTATAACTTTCTAACTCATTTAGTTTTGAAGTTACTGTCAAAAGGGAGATTTTTTATAATGGCGGTGGCAGCCACTTTGGAATAGTCAAATATAAAATCAGGCACCATAAAATGAGTACTAGTACATAGCTTGATCCTTAATTAGTGGGTATACACACTGGTTCCAGCTCTCTACATCCTTTAGTTTCAAAATTATGGTGGGAAATTCTATTTATGATAATGGTAGTGGCGGCCATCTTGAAAAATCCTAATCCGGGTGACATAGGTTAGATACCTCCCTGAATAATGATTGTATATGGTCTAGCCAACATCTGTGCCAAGTTTGGTGGTTTGGTCCGGCGTGTAACGATTTCAGGAAAATTTAGAGTTAAGCCACCAGACTAGGCATGGCATCAGCATTAGTCATCACAGGTACGACGACCTTCATTTCGTGTAATTTCACATTCCGTACCTAGCACCTCTTGGCTCTTCTTTTCCAAAGCCTTGGTGACTTGTTGGCGTAAGCGAAGCACGTCTTCTCGCAAATTCTCTAGATCAGCTGAAATTGTATAAGCGAGAATATTTAAAAGTGGCAGGGTTCATATTTAAGTACATTTCTAATAAAACCCAAACGGACTCGAGTATATACTTTAGCTGTAGAAGATTAACCCGAGTTAGCGCATACACTCGACAATGTAATGGAGTATTCCAGTTTCTCAGTCAATAATATGACTTCATAATCATCTAAGTGACGTATATGCTGACGCCATAATCAATTACGTCATCAATAACGTAGCTGAGTTCGTCACTAACGGTTAGGCCTAATTGATGACGGACTTAAGCGACGTTGCACGAATTATGTCTTTACTATTTAATAAACAATCTGTTGGATATTTTGAACCTAATTTGACTGTGCGCTTTTGCAGCCATAAGCAGCAATAGAAACCAGTCAAATTAGTGTCAAAATATTCAATAGCTTACCTGTATAGTTTTCTGGAAAATGAGATTTAGGGAGTGTAGAGACTCAACACTGGCAAAGCGTGGGTGGAGCTTAGCTAGAGATGGGCGGTGCATAGCTAAAACTGGATTCCTCCATTGAATATAATAAAGGATCGAATGGGTGATTATTTTTTTGTCAATGTCATTTCTTTCTTGATTCTGGGTTTATCGAAAAAGTAAAATTTCTAACCAACCTCCAGGTTTTCAGATTTTATATCACAGATCCGGATTCTATGTCTTATGTCATATTATGCGTTCAAGCCAAGGACAACATTTATCAGTTTCAAATTATTCAAGAGAATATGTATTGCTTCATACAGAATTCGTTATATCCTAACTGCATGGTTCATCAGTAGTTTTACTATGACAAATTTATCTTGAAGTTGGTGCTGCTTAAATCGAACCATATTCCAGGGAAATGTGTTTAGAGCATTCAAGCATAATATATGTTAGAGTCGATATAATTTCTGTGTTATTACAATGATGAGGTCGTGTCAGGACATCTTGGCAAATTATCTTGGCAGTTAAAATGTAAATTGTTCAATTTCATCAGAAAATATATAGAACCTGCCTTTGGTGTAAGCACTGTCAATTCTTCTGGTACCGGAAAAGTATTAGGAGATGCTATGATGATCTAGTGAAGCGCCTTTATGTACACAAGCTTGTTGAAAAGATAGGACCATGATATATACTTCCTTAATGGTCAAGATTGGTGGACATTTAAAATGTTTGCACAATGAATGTTCAGTTGTGGTCGAAAAGAAGACTATATTTAATCTGTCGCTGAAACGATCGGCTCGATTATCCAGCCAGCATGGGCTAATGGGGCTACAGCCATGAAGCCATAAAAATAAGGGACCCCAGAGCAAAAACAATTATTACATCGTTTGACCATTTTAATCCCTGTATTTCACATTTACAGTTTTGATATACTTAAGTTGTTCCATATTTTGAAACCAATTTGAACGTTAAATTAGTTACCAAATATTCAATAATGTTATGACACATGGGTATCGAATCTATTATAATTGTGTGCAGCAGTAGCAGCAGTTGTTGTAGTTGTAGTTGTAGTAGCAGTAGTAGTAGTAGTAGTAGTAGTAGTAGTAGTAGTAGTAGTAGTAGTAGTAGTAGTAGTAATTGCTGCTGTTATTACTGCTGCTGTTGTTGTTGTTGTTGTTGTTGTTGCTGCTGCTGCTGCTGTTGCTGCTTTTGCTGTTGTTGCTGCTGCTGCTGCTGCTGCTGTTGTTGTTGTTGCTGCTGCTCCTGTTGCTTCCCGTGCTTCTGCTGCTGCTGCTGCTGTTGTTGCTTCTGTTGTTGCTGCTCCTGCTGTTGTTGTTGCTGCTGTTGCTGTTGTTGTTTCTGCTGCTGTTGCCTTTGTTGCTGCTGCTGATGTTGCCGTTGCCACTGCCGTTGCCGCTGCTGCTGCCGCTGTCGTTGTCGGCGTTGTTGTTGTAGTCATTCCCACATTGGCCCACACGATAATGGGCCTCCACAACTATTTAGCGCTGCGCCCGAAATAGAATTAATCCGGTCATTCAGCCAGCCGTACATTTTCAGAAATAGTCGTCTATTGGTCAGCGAATGGACGGTTTCTGTTATCACTATAGACACCAGTTTGCCAGCCAATAACATGTTACATAGAATTATTACAATCTTACCATGCATATTCGCTTTTCTCAAGTAACCATCCTTAATGAAGCGGCTCATCACCCGACCAATCACCATCTGTATAATAAAAAGTGACAAAAAGAGACATAGTGGTATATTATGAGCGTAAGCACATTTACCAGTACTTGGTTATTGTGATAATATTATAATATTGTATGATTATTTTACGTTTCTTATGATGGGATTGCTTCTGAGCAGTCAAGGGATTCAGTGACGTAGTGAAGGTGTCTGACTACCGGTGGGGGTGGGGGTGGGGGCAAACCAGCGTGTTGACGTCACCTCACTTACCCCGATACTGGTGCCTGCGGAAAAATCAGCCACTGTCACATTTGTCACTCCATTCCCTATACCCAAGCACTGCACTGAAAAACCACGACCGCGGGGAAGCTGTCCCCCTGCCCCCTTGCAATGCAAAGGATATACACAATATTTATATATTTTATTAGATATAGTTATTATACTGGATTTCTGAATCTCCCCAAAAGGTGTCATATTAAGACACCTCAAATGTACAAAATCATGTGAAAACTAGGCATTGCATTTTGCAATTTACACTGTTCTTCTACCAGACTATGTAGGTATATGTCGGGGCGTATAGTCTGCTTCTACTTGCATGCTTAGTCGACTTTCTAAATTTACCTCCTGGTTATTTGGACCTTCTATATTTTCTCACACAACAGGAGCATTAATTTCTTGTTTCTGTACGTCCAGACACGTTTAACTATGAAAAGCAGCAATTACTCTACTTTTTCTCTTTCGTATCAGCTTACACCAAACAATGCAGATTCCTATTACAGGCGGAGTTGTTCATCAGCAGGTCATGGCATGGGCTCTGTCAACACGAGATGCTGAATCGTTGGTGGTGGCGGCGGCGTAATTGTTGTCCTGGTGGCGATCGTCGTTGGGGGTAATGGGCGTGCCACCCCTCGCTTGCATCCCACTAGGCCGTGTCTCTTCACTCCCTACAAATGTTTTCTAACTTCAAGCGGCAGCCACATTTATTGATGAGTATGTGTTAGGCTGTCTCGTACGAACTGCGCCGAGCTCACTACGCAGGTTAAATTCCACTGTCGTGTCCGACTTGTCTTCTGGTTGGGAAGTCATCATGGCGGCAGCTTGTGCGAAGAGTCTGAGATAGTGTTTTGTTTGCTGGTTGTTAGTGCTGGTCCGTTACTCGCTCCTCTTATATCTTCTTGAGCAACGTGGTACTCTTGGCTATGCAAACTCCCCTGTTGCTGTTGTTGCTGCTGCTGTTGCTGTTGCCGCTTGTCGAATCCGAGGGACTTGCATGGTGAGTGTTCTCAAATTAAATCACAAATATATATAAATATATATTTTTTCGATTATATAAATATAACAGGAGCTATACGTATATGTACATGTATATTACATACTCTTTAAAAGGAGAGACTGATATAACCTATAATATAATTTAGGGGTCCTATGGCGTGAGGTGCGGCGTTTGATTAATCATACGGAACCCAAACATGGTAGGCTACAAGAAGCAGGGCATGTGGCTAGTGTGGACGATGTCGTAGCCTTTCTTCTCGTGGCCTGAATGGTTGGGAGAATGGGCATACAATATTTCCGAGTGAGGAAGCCTTACAGCGGCTTAGCAGGACGAGCGGCGAGAAGGCAAGTTCACATATGGTTTCCCTATCCAATGGCGAGATAGACGTTCCTCTGGAGGCGTCGAGCTGAGGTTGATGGGGAGTGCAAGAGGCGGCATTACAGTTTTCTATCTATCCGTGGTTTTATGTGTGAGGTGAGTATGGTCAAAGTGGCGAATGAAGGTGTGAAAAGCTGACTAAATGATTTGAATAAGAGGAATAGTTCCCACAATTTTGACTTAGGTGATCGGAGGATCCTACCACAATATGAATGGTTAGGAGATGGCCGCTACACTAAATAGTAAATTTAATCTGCCTGTAAACTGGTAGTGCGGTAACACAATAGAGCAGTATAGTATTATTGGAGCATATATATATATATATATATATATATATATATATATATATATATATATATATATATATATATATATATATATATATATATATATATATATATATATATATATATATATATATATATATATATATATATTAAAATCATGGTGGCTTGTACAATAAGAAGAATAAAGAAGCCGAAAATGATCAAAAGTAGCTTAATAGCGGTATACATATGAGTCCAAAAAGTTCTTAGTGAGCACGTAGCTGCTCAGCACAGTCATGAAGCAGCAAATCTGTTCACAGTCTATGTAC
The DNA here is from genome assembly GCA_034401795.1 of Chaetoderma sp. LZ-2023a. NCBI lineage: Eukaryota > Metazoa > Mollusca > Caudofoveata > Chaetodermatida > Chaetodermatidae > Chaetoderma > Chaetoderma sp. LZ-2023a. The sequence goes on along the minus strand of CM067362.1, from coordinate 64,525,390 downwards.
ACAAAAAAATTATGGTGATGACAGATTGCGGAGTCAGCGGAATGATCGTTGCAATACTCTCGCTGTCCAGATATACAAATCTCACTCATGGTCTGGGACCCGAGTTCTCTGGCTGGCTGTTCCAGAGGCCTGACGTTTATTTTGGGAAAAGCGGTTTTGACTCACGGTATAGTTTGTCCTCACGGATCTGCTCAATTCCCAAAATGATTGTTGAGTCACGCTTTTAGAGCGGTCTGGGCCGCTGGTTCTTCTAGCAGTCTGGGAATTGGTCTTGAGACCAATGTTGGTACTGATGACATACAGGCTCGCCTGCGGCTTTTAAACCTTTTCAGCTGGCAAATTGTATCACTGATACCTGAGTGAGCTTTCCAAAATATAGGGTACACCACGAGCAGACCCGCTTGTTTGTAGTTGGAACAGCTGGGTGTTGAGAAAGGCGAGAAAGTGTCCTAACACGCTAGAGTGGCTTGCAGTGCTGGAGACCAAAGTATTAAAACACCACACACACACGCACGCACGCACGCACGCACGCACGCACGCACACACACGACCAAAGTATTCAAACTCCACACCCCCCCCTATGGTCTTCCTCTTGATTTCGTCTGGCGAGACAGCTTATAACGGACTCAGGAGGGATCACCTGCCTCCTCACACGCAGAGTACATCGGATTCCCTGTTTACACTTAACGAGCGCATTACTGGCTTATGCGCCAGCGTCTGGTGCAATGGCTAGATGTCCAGCTTCTATAGCTGCGAGGAAAACTTCCTGGTGTCTGCGATAACTTTGTTATTATGTAACGTAGACAGATTCAGAGAACAGTTCCAGAATCTAGGACATTCTTAAAACGTTTGTACATCCTAAAAGTCTGTGTAGCCAGCTTAGGGTAGCGTACACGCTATGCATGATGCTTGCTTTTTCTCTCGACTTAGAATTCCAACAAGTCCAGTAACGTCACAGCCTACCATACTAACTACGTGTGTGTGGTGGCACCAAGCAACCTAGTAACATCACGATACATGTCCTATGTCGACTGGGAAAGATTTCAGTAACTCTCGTAGGCCGACGTTATCGTACGGTGGAGACTTCAGTCTCATGCAATCAAATTACACTATTCGATCATCAGTTTCTATGGTAATATCAGGTTTTATTCAGTCACTGATTATGGCATAGCCTATTGGATTATGGACTTGTGTCATGATCTGAGCAGAGCGTTATACTATATCTGAAACAACTATCGCACGAGAGCACACTCGATTGGACTGCGAGTTTCTCAATAATCGCATCATGTGACATATTTCCTTATGACACAGGTTACTGCATCAGTACTGGGAAAATACCGGGGCAATTCATCCACTTATTGGTCCCAGTGGCATGCGTTAACCTGATCGTTTGCATGTCATGAAAGACTTGTCAATATATAGTTCGACATTCAAAAATTGCAACAAATGGTATTTAGTCGTTTTACGTTGATTTATGTGTACAGAATAATCTAGCAAAATGGACCAATCGAAAGCGGAAAAATTAGGTCAAATCCAACATGGGTGCTTTCCCGACATTTTCGGCCAAAATATCCGAAACATCCATTAACTGTAGTATTCATGAATATGAAAGCGACTAGGATACGAAAAAAACGATGTCTGATTACTTTGACATATTGACATCATATGGTAGTAGCATGACTTCGTGTTCCCATTTGGTTGAGAATACGTACAACATGTTAACTTTTGCCCACAAATTTGACTGAATTTTCTTTTAAAAATAAGTAATGATTATTTTTGTTTTCAAAAGATAAAATTACAATGCTGTTTTGAATGATACCTCATTTAAGAAAACTGTAATCAGATGCGATGAATGGCCTTGCATGTAATTCACATAACAGTACGTATTTATAATTCGTCAAAATCAGAGCCATATTCTTGCTCATCGGCTGGGTGGTTATATGGGTATCACATGATACAAGTTGTCATGGTCCACAAGCAGCAGTGCATGATAGTCCATAACCACTGCAACTACAATGGCGCGTACTGTAGGAACACAACACCAGTTCAATGTATTCAAGTCCCTTTCTCTTCCAATCCAGACCCATAGCTGGTAGTACACCCTGAGTAAACCCTAAGCAACACATGCTGATGGAGGGAGACTTTTCCACTAAACAAGATCACTTGGCATCTAAAGTCTCCAATGGTGTCACTTATCTGGCCAGGTAAATTGAATGCATTTGTACGTGATTTAACAAAAGGATCACCTTTTGGAAGATCGACTTCTTCTCAACACCAAAGATGTGTGAAGCTATATCGCAACCTGTGAATGTGGTATGAAGAGTAACTGGGAGCACAGCTCACTACTTAACAGTAGATTCAAATGGATGATGGCAAACTATAAGCTTTATATATATCATAAGATGCATTTGCTATCTGGTTATGAAATAATAGAGTATGAGAATGTGTACATCGACATCTTCCTATGTGGATCTTATGTTGCTGCCTTGAGAATATCTACATCATCATCGCCTTGTGCATTTATCACGTTGCAACCAATTCTTCACAATTCAACACTTATGAGGCTAATCAATCCTTGTTTCTTGCAATCCCTTGAAAGAACTGTCATCCTTTTCCCCGGAAAACTCTGAATCCGCAGTTAAGTTGACAGTTGGTTCAATTTTCTACTAGTGTGTCTGGTATGTATTGTCTTCAATGGATGGCTCTCCACCATACCCATCAAATACCGTAGTTGCTGACCCATAATAATGAACAGTAATGTCTGCATATGGCTGCGCTATGGCACCATATGTGTCACCCTTTCCCAGAGTAAATGATATAATAAAACCACTCCATCTAGCATATAATTTACCGTTTGTGGAATAGTATTTGTGATGGCCTAACTAAACAAGTTATTGGAATTGTTATACATAGCATGAGCTAGTAATGGCATGGTAAGATGTCGGAAGACGTTTCTTGTCTCATATAGAGCAGGTAGGAATGGACTTCGTTCGTAGCCCAATGCATTCTCTAGTGAAAGGTATCTGGCTCGATAGATACCTCAGAAACAACAGACACCAGGGCTAAAAGTGTTTTTTCAGTTGAATGTGTATTTGTATCCAAGGTGCCCCTTAATTTTGTCGAAGACATTGTTTCCAAAACGACTCTAATTCATGCACATTTACATCATCGTTTGTCACAACAACACTTGTAATCTTTCTTAAAGGATTTGTGGAGATGGGCATGAACGGCAGCAGTATTGAATTTTCTTTCACTACGTCAGACAAATCTCTCTTGATTCTTGCTGGCGTGGATTATTTGTGCTGATCACTTGTAATGTAAGCACGATTGTTAAAATACTGCATAGCATTGTTGTATTCCGAAGATATGGGGGGAAGACATTGTTCATAATGGACGTTATTGTTCTCCCATCCCACTTCCTCCAGTCAAGCAGCCAGTACTATTAAGAAATCCCATCAATGTTGAGTCTATCCCTGAGTCTGTTTCAAGGCCTGCCTAGCAGGGTTAGCAGATTTCTTATAGTGCAGGAAATGTCGGGTGGGAAATACTGGTAAATATCGTCCTGGTAGTTTCTCGAAAAGTGGCAAATGCTGGGAAATATTGGGAAATACTCAAATAAGTGGGTAATACTCATCAGAAATAGTAAATTGTAACTAAATGTCCTAGCTATATTAATCAGATGGGATAATATTGAAGCCCAGATATAATACAGGTTGACATATGAGATCAAATAGTCAACATAGCACATCATAGCATATCATCTATAACCCGTTCAACTCTGCAGAGCAAATACAACACATACTATTTATTGCACAAACTATTTAGTCGAATGTTTTGAAACCATTTTTAATTTTGGCTGCAACAAAAACTTTCAGTAAAAAAGATTCAAAATTGTAAGCAATTTTTATGTCATGAATGGTTTACTTAAAGTGATATACATTGCATTAGCCTGCTACCGATCTTTTATATTATTGCCTTGAATTCTCAGCCTATTCGAATATCGATTTGCAACAGGATCTAGCTAAATAAAGCATTGTTAGCAACAAGCATAGTTTGCTAATTTAAGCTGTGGGTGTGGTATTTATCTCACAATGAAAAGAAGGAACGGTAAGATGACAATACATTTCATTCTATTATATACAATTACATACTAATAATATGTAATATTTATACTTTTACATACTACTATATGGCGGATAGAACAAAGGCTTTCAAATTCTATAGATTTTAGGTTTAAATAGAAATTACAATTTTTAAATGGCTGCGACTTCAGTATGAAAGCTATTTAGTCATCATAGCCTGCATTTAGAGATCGGGATATTCCAGCGAGTGAATCAATAGCATTTGTTATTTAAGTCTTTAACCCTCAAATTTGTTCAACATAGTTTCAATTTTCTTATAGAAAAATATCCATTTGCAGGGCAAGAAAAGAGCATTTTTGAAGATTTGCCACTGGAATGGCAGAATCGGTCATCGAGCCAGTCATTCCAGTGGTAATAGCATTCGCTTAGACTGCAAATAGACAGGTATCAAGACCACAATAGAAGACATTTTGGCTGGCTTGAGTGCTAAATGGTTATTCAAGTGCACAATAATTGTTAAAGACCTCAGGACTAAGTTTAGATTGCATGTTGTGACAGTAGTCAAAGCCTGTGTACAAGTCTTCTATTATTGGGTAGGTAATTGTGTCTAATGTCCTGAACAGATATCTGATTTACTGTTAAATATCCAGGTATACCTCATGACAATTCAAATGATATTTCAAGTGTTATAAGATGAAGTGTTATATAACACTTAAGAGACTATGTTCCTTATGCATGGGTTTGTCACTTGTGTTATTACACACACACACACACACACACACCCACCCACCCACACACACACACACACACACACACACACACACACACACCACACACACGCACGCACGCACGCACGCACGCACGCACACACACACACACACATACACACACACACACATATATATATATATATATATATATACTGAACCAAAAAAGTTTAGCAACACTGAGAATATTACTGTCTAAATGTTATTTAACAAAAACAATAAATTGATTCAAATACATTATTTAATTGATAGGTCATTTTCCAATTTGAACAACAGTCTCCTGTTACTGTAATGCTAGCATCGCGCCTTTAACACGGCATCATTCAACGGAAGGGTCCAATTTAAATAATGACACTGAGCTGTCAATACCGGTTGTGACCTCCGCGTGCATTAACCACAACCGTACATCGCTTTCTCATGCTTCGAATTAAGCACCTGATGTCACGAAGAGGAATCGCATCCCATTCCTGGAGCAGTGCAGCTTCCAGCTCCCGCACGTTGTGAAGATGTGGATGGTTCTCACGCACCATACGGCCAAGAATGTCCCACGCGTGTTCGTTAGGAGACAGGTCCGGTGATCGCGCTGGCCAGTCCAACTGTGGAACGTTGTTAGCCTCAAGGAAATCACTGGTGACCCTAGCTGATTGAGGACGGGCGTTGTCTTGCTGGAACATAAAGTCTGCATGATGCTGCATAAAAGGGATGACAACAGGGGCGACAACTTCTTCGCAGTAACGTTGAGCTGTTAAATTTCCGCGAATAACAATAAGATCTGTTTTGCCATTTTCAAGGATTCCAGCCCACACCATGACACTGCCGCCACCGAATCTGTCGTGCTGAATGATGTTGGCTGCATCATACCGTTCTCCTAAACGTCGCCAAACCCGTTGCCTACCATCCGGCACATCCACACAAAACCTCGACTCATCACTGAACAAAACGTGGCTCCATTGTTGAGCACGCCATAGCTGATGAGTTCTTGCTCATGCAAACCGATTCTCGATGTGACGCTCTGTAAGCGGAACAGCAACACGTGGACGATGGGCATGCAGTCCAGCATCATGGAGTCTGTTTTGCACAGTTTGTGCATGCACTGTAGTGCCGGTAGCGGTGTGCAAATTACGGGACATCCGCCGCGCAGTCTCAAACCTGTGACGTCGTGATGACGTTACTAAGTAGCGGTCTTCTCGTGGTGTTGTTGCTCTAGGTCTGCCAGATCGTGGTCGGTCATTAACATGTCCAGTTTCCTGCTCACATTGGCGGAGACGGGAAATGGTTGAGGCGTGAACATTAAAACATTGAGCGACATCGCGAACGCTATGCCCAGCAGCGAGTCTTCCCATTGCTTCATGGCGCTGATGTTCGGGTAGCCCTGGGCGGCGGCCCATGCTCGGTAGGGTAAACTTTTAAGCATTTTCTGTTAACGTTCGTTATCTGCTTTTGCAACATGGTGAATTTTTGCCTTTGCTACCCGCCAATGTGGGTCAGTGCATGAAAAATGCATTTTCACATGCAGTAAGCGTGCGGCCGAGAAATGCAAGAAATGATTTGCATTTCTTAATTATCAGCGAGACACTACATTAACGAAACATGCCTGCAAATTTTGTTATAAATGGACGCATAGTTTTCATACAACAAACCAAACTTCACTGTTGCTAAACTTTTTTGGCTCAGTATATATATATATATATATATATATATATATATATATATATATATATATATATATATATATATATATATATATATATATATATATATACACATATAAACACATATATATATATATATATATATATATATATATATATATATATATATATATATATATATATATATATATATATATATATATATATATATATATATATGTTACCATCATACACTGGTAATACAGTAACACATGTAAATTATGACACTATCACTCGATCCAAGCATTTACAGGAGAGGACCAATTACCAGAACGATCATTACAGTGCACCAAGATTGTCATGGGGAAGAAATCGGTCTTAACAATAGCCATAGTCTGAACTATTGAAAAATAACCTTAGTCCCAGAGAAGAGGCAGATAGCTTTGCTATCAAAAGGGCATATGTATACACGGACGCACTTCTCTTAATTAATGTGGACGTTTCACCTTTACTCCAATTTAAGTATTTCTAATGGCATTTGAGTTGGTGTACACTTTATGACAATCTGAATGAACTCTACAGCCAACAATCACAACATTTTTGTCACCTCTTTGAGCACTTGCAGCATTGATTCCATCAGCACACTTTTGCAGCTCAATATTCCGAAGCAAAATGTGCTATTATCATAGACTGCACAGTCCGCCGCCGTTGTCGTCGTCGTCGATGTCCAATGTGTGATTAGCTCAAATTATCAGTTCATATCGCATATTCCTTTAATCATACTTGAACCCAACTTGGGCACATGCTTTCTTCTACTGACAGGGGACCACACAATAACGTAGGAGTAAAAAATTCAAAGTCAAGTTCATTGTGACAGTTGTAACGTTTTGCTTGTGCAACATTAAATTTTATGTTTAGCCCATATCTCAACTTTGATTAATCACACGGAACCCAAACTTGGCCACATTCTACCGTATAATGAGAGGTCATGACACAATGACCGAAGAAGTCAAAGGTTAAGATCACAATGACGTTAGTAAAAATTTCGCTTTTTAATGTTAACATTTTGCATTTAGCTCACCTTAGCAGTTGATATCTCATCTTTGGTCAAACATACGCATCCCACACTTGGAGGCATTGTTCCATATAACGAGGTGGCTTGACACAATTAAATTAGTCTCAAAAACACATTGGCCAAGATTACAATTAGATTGGAAAAGACTTGTTTTTTTAATATTAACAATTTGCATTTAGCTCTACTTAGCAGTGCATATGCCATCTTTGGTTAAGCATACTGGCCACAACTCGGAACATGCTTTCTTATTATTAGTGAGCATCGCACAATAATGTTTGGGTCAAGAGGTCAAAGGTCTAGGCCACTGCGATATTGTTAACATTAACAATTGTGGTTCGCAAATGTCCTTAGGGCTAAAAGCGCATTGTGATATTGGTAAGAGACTGGGGTTGTACAGCATTACTATTATGCGTTTAGCTCAATTTACTAGTTCATATCTCATGTTTTGTTAATCATACAGGACCCAAACTTAAACACAAGTGCCTTTACATTAAGAGAGTATTACACAATGTCCTTCCGTGAAAGCGAGTTGAGATGGGATGTCTGTATTACGTAGCATTCGTTAATGTTGGACGTGTTTATTAATTATTTCAATCGTGTGGCATAGTTTTATTAGTAAATTTTTGTTTTTGGCCGGGAACAATTGAAAGAATTTAAATAAATAAAGTCTGCTTCAATAATAATTTGTCAAGATTACTAGTGGGTTATCTCTAAAAAAATTCGCAAATAATTATGTAATGGAATTCGTCTCATATTTCGTTCTAGTTGCAAAGGGGACACATTCTTTCGTCTCTGGCCATTCTTTCCCATCGTCCCTCTTCTAATGGGAATTGATGGTTGCTTGTGAATAAAATTATGCTACGGTGTTTTAACGTCCTGAGATAATTTAATCATTTACTTTCGTCGCAAATCTGATTGCAATTTACCCAATGATGAATCTGGGAATGTTTTAAAATGTGATAATACACGGAAAGCTGCGGGTGCTATCACATATCTTCCATCCCTAGGGGTGTAGACATTACCAAAAATCACCATGGGCATTCGCCCACCACCCGAACGCCCCAGAACACCTACCACACCACAACACTACCCACCACCTCCACTCACCCACCCCACTTCACACAAACACCCACCCTCCCACGACCACCATCACCAACACACCCACCCCGATTCCACTAGTGGCCAAAATTTGGAATGCGGGCTCATGGACTAAATACCTTGTAGTCTTTCTCTTCATGATTGATAACGAGTAATCCTTGGCAGGATACCTTCTTCGTTTTCGCTGTGCACCGCACCTGAAATACAGTGCAAATTATTAATCCTTTCATGACAACGGAGGCCAAACCAGGCATCTGCAGTGGCCTGTGGGAATGTCCATTTGCAGGCCAAGAGGAGATTATTTTTGAAAATTTACCATTGAAATGACTGGATCGATAATCGAGCCATGGTAAATCTTCAAAAATAGTCTTCTCTTGGCCTACAAATGGACATTCAATAAGCAAATATTTGTATTTTTGATCAAATTTAGTCATTAATGAAAACTGTATACTTTAAAGCCAGTTGCCCATCTACCGATTTTGTTGGCTGGGTCCACTGTCGTCGGAAACATCGGTAGCATCGGTAGGTGAGCAGGAATTGCCGGCCCGATTTTGACCAATTCAACCGGAAGTAGCTGAAAAAAATTTCCGGCCGGATCGCTACAGAGTATTACCGGCTGGCCTTGATGAGATAACGAAAACGACAGAATCGGCTGATTTCTTGTAGTACTGTCACCTAAGAAATAACTTCTAATTCTTAGTATTTCAAATTTATGCTCTTCAGTCACATTATTGTTAATCACAGCCCAGGCTAGCTGCTATACAGGACTAACTAAAAACGAGTTCGATGAAATAGGCTTTCCAGAAAAACTGCAAAACTATCTTTGCAAAAGTCACTTTACGTGTAGTAGTAGTAGTAGTAGTAGTAGTAGTAGTAGTAGTAGTAGGCCTAATGAACGAATTACCACCACCACCACCAACAACACCACTACCACTACCACCACGACCAGCACCACCACCACCAACAACACCGACAGTGCCACCACCCAAACCACCAGCGCTACCGCTGCTGACACCACGACCACCACTACCACCACCACACCGCCACCGCCGGTTCCGCGGCCCAAACCGACACTGCTACCTCTATTGCTGCTGATGCTACTACTACTACTACTACTACTACTACTACTACTACTACTACTACTACTACTACTACTACTACTATTACTACTACTACTAGGGCTGTTCGGTTAATCGATATTTCATCAATAGTAGATTATTTTTCTTGGCGATTATATAATCGAGCGTAAAATAAAATAATCGAAAAATCGAGCACAAATCGATTATTTATTTTAATCCCGCATAATTTAGTATTTAGTCTGGTAATACAGCTAATGCATCGATGGTTTGATTATTCTAACACGGCAGTTGTATAAACATCTATGCCTGACGTTCAGTCCCGCACCTCCTGAATCACAATCAATACACGTGAATGTTTATATAAGTAATTGCTTGATACGCTAATAATCGGAGGCATTTCTTTGCTGCTGTTTAATATGCCCCTCTGAAGGCTATAGGCTGAAGTGCTGGTAGCCATTTTGCGAAAAAAGTAAAAAATTAATTGCTGTTTTTCATAGTAAATTCACAAAATTTTTATGAGAATTCTCACAAATTCTGACGATTGTTTTGGAGCTAATTTAACTTAGAACTGTTGCTGCCTAAGGCAGCACCAACTTGCAGTCAAATGATTTTCAAAAGATTAGACTTTCTAATATTGTGAAATATGGAAACGTCGTAGATAGGCACTACGGGCGAAATCGATATCAAAATAATATGGTCATTTCGTGAAAAAATGCACCAAATTAACTTCGTAGTAAATTCACAAATTTTTTATCCAAATTTTCATAAATTCTGCCGATTGTTTTGTACCTAATTTGACTTAAAGCTGTTGCTCCACCCGCCATCAAATGATTTTCAAAATGTCCAGCTTCTCCAATGCTGGGAAATAGGGAAACATCGTAGATAGGCACTACCGGCGAGCGAATTTATGTGGCGCCTTTTTATTGGCTGATAACATAACATAATTCAACAAAGCCATTACTATATGCACACCGTGTAGTATTGGCTGGGTATACGCGCCGGCTTCTTAAAACCATTATCCAATGGGAACGAGTGAACAATGGATTCCAAATTGACTTCATTATACTGGGCGGGATTGTTCCTCGTGCGCAGCCAACCAGAGGACCGGTTGATATATCTTGTCCGATTGAGCGTCTTGCGGTCTTTTCATAGGCCTACTTAGTTGAGGTAATTTAAACCTAACTAGTAACCAATTTTACGAAATTGCGTATTCTGTTATTCTTTTTATAGAAAATCAGGCATTTTAATTTATTTTTATTATTATTATTATTAATTTTAAGAAAGCTATACTCTGGCAGCCCCCCCCCACCCCTTCAACACTCCCTCCATCCATCCCACCATTCCCTCCCTCACTACGTAGTGGCTAGTTCCAAAGTTTCAAGGTTAAATAATCGATTATCCGATTAAATCGATTATTTTCCAGATATGATAATCGATCTGCCCTGTAGGTGCGGCTTAGAATACACCTTCCGTATCCTCTGCATGTCGTAAGAGGCGACTAAAGGAGGTAAGGGTGAGGTAACCCTGACAGAACCCTCGAGTGCTGAAGACGGAGGTTCCAGGCCACACGGCGCACTCTAATAAACCATGGATCCATGCACTTAACGTTTATGATCATGTCGATAGTCACTTACAGGACTGGCGGTATGATCAGCGAACGAAAAGAAGAAGAAGAAGAAGAAGATAATCGATTATTTATTTCCATAATCGAGCAGCCCAACCTACTACTACTACTACTTTTTTTTTTTGGGGGGGGGGAACACTTCATGGAGGAACTACTTTAAAAAAAGGCTTGCAAACCCCCATAAAATATCGGATGAAATACCAGGCTTTATTAATAGAATAACAATCCAAACATAACATATCAAAACTGTGCAAGCTAAAATACTCTCTTACCATATACCACAACCGTGACATAACTACATAGAAAACACACTTAATAAAGAGCTGATAACATAACATAATTCAACAAAGCCATTACTATTTGCACACCGTGTAGTAGTAGGCCCAAATAGCGAGCATAGCTAACCAACAAGTGGTACAGCGACTCATCAATAATTAGCAGTAAGTTGCTGCTACTCATTGACGCCATTGAGCCGATTCATGACCGCCGGCTAAGTTAGATCATATGTAGTTTAACGGCAATGAGTAACAAAGTCACTCATTGACGCCAGTTAGCCGATTCTTAAATGCCCGGCGGACATAATAGCCTTTATGTACTATAATGCGCAAAACGAACATTGATGGCGCTTTGGGTTCACATTCTAAATTTACTGCATTTTTTAAGTTTTTGCAAATTACGCTGGAACAAATACACCTACAATAAACATTTACAACAGGATGCTAATTGTAAGATGCCGTACTCTGTTAACCTAATGAACTCGAAAATCGGATCACCTCCGGAACATTGACGCAATGCTCATTTGATATTTAATATACTGATTCCCAAGTTTAGGATATTCGTCAGGATTAGCGTCTCCTAAGGTATTCAAATTTTAATATAACGGCAATTAAATTAAATTAAAATAACATTTATCAATATACAACAAGCAGCGTGTGTGCTAGCTTATACAAGTTCTGCTTCTGATATTTTAGATATCCATATTCAATTGATACTAGGCCAGTTGTTATTACACCACAAAAAGTCAAATTCATCCATTACCGTTCAATCACTACTTGCTAAATCAACTAAACTGCATTTAGCCACCAGCATAAGATTTTTATGCTTGCTGACATTCCTCCCCATGCCTATTCCATATTATATTATATACCCTCAACCAGGCTACTGGTAGGGTACACCCCCAGAATTTAACCTGATATAGACTGGCACCAGTCTGTACTCACTCCCTGGTGACGCCTGTCACCAAGCAAGCCCGCGCATGCGCACTGGAGCCCAAATAGGAAATAGATTTACAGTCTGCAAAATATTCCAGCTAAGTTTTTATAGCTTTGAGCTGTGCCCGCTTATTGTTTTGAGAGTTCTTCAATCCTAGGAATGTCTCAATCCTCCCTAATTTATGGTGATGGAGTATTTCGTGGTTTTATTTGATTTTTACACTCTGTATAAAAATGTTACCGATTTTCATGATGTATCACGTTTTCGTGGTTATCCTTAATAATGCCTATGTCATCATCATCTTTTCAAACCCTCTATTACTCTAAGAGCCTTTTATTCACTTATTCCGATGCCGTGTTAGCTCTTTTTGCTAGATTTGAGTCTTTTGCGACCGTCTTGACGAAAACAAAAATTTTGAGACTAGAAAGAAGCTCTCGACGGTGAACTCGAGCAGGTCACCAGGTAAATCCACATGAGTCTTGAGGAGGGGCATTACCCTCAAGCAGTGGTGGCTGCGACTGAAGTCCCCGCCCATAACGCCTATGCCAACGTCAAGTTTCGGTCATACCAGTAGCCAGGAACGTTAAAAGATCTCCGGTGTCTAGCTTAATGCAGTCAGGAAGTTTGGTAACTTCCGGTTGTTATTACACCACAAAAACATCCATTACCGTTCAATCACTACTTGCTGAATCAAATATCTGCATTTAGCCATCAGAATGAAATTTTTATGCTCGCTTACATACTCCCTAATGCCAATACCATCACCATGTAGACCCTCAACCAGGCTTCCGGTAGAGGGACCCCCTGCATTAGCCTTACAATAGACTGGCACCAGTCTGTACACACTCCTTGGTGACGCCTGCCACTAAGCACGCTCGCGCATGCGCAGTAGGTCCCAAATGTGAAAACTGATTCACTTTTCAAATATTCTGCTAGCAGATCAGTTCGCCTGCTATCAATCTGATATAAAAGTTTTAGCTTTGCTACTGAAAGTTTTCAGTTATTACTATATTTGACACGAATAATGCCTACCATGAAACCCATCCTTCCTAAGTTATGTTTAACTTTTTATATCATGGTGTTTTAGAGGTGTTTGTAACTCTAGTTTTTGAGTTACCAGTTTTCGTGTCACTACTCCCGTTTTCGAGGTTAGAGTAACCAGGCCTATTATATACCATCAAGAGTACCATGTTATAAAATAGCCAGTACCACTCCTATTAACGTAGTTCCTAGTGCCCTCAAACATCATCATTCAGGAATCATTATGATTCTTTTCTTCAGTCACTTTCTTAAGTACGCCTATGACGTATCCTCATAAAAGCTAGCTGCTTTATTTCTTATCATTTCTTATTTTTCAAAGGAAGTGTCCTTAAATTCTGAGGAAGTAAAATGTACGTCAATCAAGTGTGATCGTTTTTCACGCTAAGGACTATGCGGGCCACGTTTACCTGAGGTGTACCTCCTGCTCCCCTCAAAATAAAAAAATTAAAAAATGTGTGGGATTTGTACACGAAAGGCCATTAGTCTTATCTAAATCGTTCTTCAAAGATTTTGTCATTAAGCCTGCGCAAGTTTCCTTGACATCTAGGCAACAGATCAAGTCTCCAAAAGGTAAATCCGGCGACTCGAGAAAGAAGCCTGGTAAGTCATCCTCTGGTAGGAGCCAGGCCAAAGACCATGTTAGTCTTGAGGATCATCATAATCCTCAAGAGATGGCATCGGTGGCGGAAGCTTCCGATTTGTCATCACATGCAAAAGTTCGTTTCTCCGTGATACCGATTGCCAGGAATGTTTTAGGATCGCCGATCGCCTCTGCTCCCGTCTCTGCTCCTGGCTTGTCCGGGCAAGCGGGTTTGCCGTCCGGATTGTCTTCTGGTTTTACCGGGCATCCGGAAATGAGCACCGTGATTGTTTCTGGCTTGGCTGAACATCCGGTGACTCATGATAATCTGGTTTTTTTCGTCAACTTCCGCCGTTTCCGGCTATAGAGTTCCGATTCCGGTAGGAAGAATGTGGCATTGCATCATCCGTCTACTTCCGTTTCCGGTTTTTCAGCTTCCTCTTCCGGGAGTAGTGTTGCTACTTCCGGTAGGAAGAATGCTTATCTGGGTCTGTTGGACCTGGCATTGCATCATTCATCTATTTCCGTTTCCGGGTTTTCAGCTTCCTCTTCCGGTAGTAGTGTTGCTACTTCCGGTAGGAAGAATACTTATCTGGGTCTGTTAGACCGGGCATTGCATCATTCATCTATATCCGTTTCCGGTTCAGCTTCCTCTTCCGGTAATTCTGTACATCCGGGTTGTAGAATTTTGATCAGTTTCCTGTATCTACTTCCGGTTACGCATTTCCGTTTTCCGTTTTTCCCACATCCGGATTTCGTACAGCCGGGGAAAAGGTCATTTCCGGTTTTCATGGATCTTTCTATTGTTCTAGGATTAGCTTCCGGGTCTGTCTTCCTGTTTTGGATTTCAGGTGATAGAGAACTTCCTGGGGTTCCAGTTTTGTTCTTCAAGTCCGGTTTACATGTTCGCTTTCCTAGAATCTTGTCATATTCTTGCCTAAAATTTAGTCATATTTCCGTATTTGTTTAATATTGGAAATGTTGAATGGCTGGAAATATTCATTGCCAGTCTCTCTTGGAATTGTAGTCTATTGAGACATTTATTCGTTTATCAGTGACAATTTTCAACGTAATTAAAGACTCTTCTGACTGGTTGCCGCATGGGTTTTTTGTTGCAGATTATTTTATATGCGCATATCATCAGCCGATAAGTCAATCTATTCTACGCATTATCTCGAGATACGATTTTTACTTAAATCCAACTTTAGATGGCCAGTTGTCTTCGGGCCAGTCAGCCTTTTTTCACGCTCCTTTTACCTCTTATGTCGGCAGGTTGACATATTTATTTTAACCAAAGGGAGTGAATTTGTATAGGGAAAAACCGTGATCTGGCGTAAATCGTAGTATAGTTTTGTCAGTCGCTGAAAAGAATTAGATTCAGTAAAGGTTTCATAGGGATCAGTATGACTAAAAGATTAATGTCTACAAGAACAATAGTCGCTTAGAAAAGATAATCAAGCGGATAAGGGGGCAGGAAGAAGGAATATAAGCCGAATTCTTCTGCGTGGACATAGTTTCGGTGAGTTCGCTTTGTTTTCATTTTTTCCAGATTTTTGGTTGTTTTCCCTTTTCTAGCGTAATTTTTTTTGCTCTATTTTGACTGGGTTGCTGCAGGCCTCCGGACGGTGGTTTTGGGGGGCGGGGACTCGGGATTTGCTGGTTTTGTTTGGGGGCGGTCTGGCTGAGGGTTGTTGGTGAAGCGAATTCCAGTCGAGTCGGTCCAATTGCCAACCCGGCCTACTTAAATTAGTCGGATCGGCCTAGGATAAAAAGTCATGTCGGCCCGATTTAATGGTCAAATAGGCCTAGGAATGCATTTAACTGGCTTCTTTCTTCTCTTTTCGATCGCTGGTATCACACTTGGAGAGCCGTTCTCAAGATGAAATCTTTTTACCTGGCTGGAAGCATGGAATAATTGGGAATCTCATATTTCTATATCCTTGATTTCGGAATTTTTCTTCAAAAATTGATGATATGGAAATATGAGATCCCTCTTATACCAGTCGTATTATACCAGCATTAGTCGTCTGTTGGTGGATCTAATAATATTTACTGGCGTTTACGTCTCTTTATTAAAAGACGGTCAGAATTATTAGTGTCTATTATTTTCACTAACGCGCAACTATTTTACATGAGACGTAGACAATCCTAAAAGCACTATCTTTGTAAGACAATGGCGATCTTAAGATATTACCGAGATTTCCGTGTATGTCATGGTATACAGATTATCGTGTGTAGTATCTACCATAGAAGTCTAGGTAGGCCTGTTACACTCGATAAACTTTATCCTATTTAAGCGTACTGGTTAGTCCAATAATATTGCTATAGCTATGTTCATATGTACAGTTAAATGCGCAGTGTCGGTTCGGCCTAATAGTTCACCTATAGGTATATACATGTGTGCGCATATGTGCATTCGTATGTGGTTATGGGTGATACTGTAGGGTCATCTCGACCCAAGGGTATATTCGCACATGTTAGGCATAAACATAGGTCGAGTTGGAACTAGGCCGAGTTGAGGGTGGGCCGGGGGGGGGGGGGGGGGGGTTGTATTTGGGCCGAGTTGACTGGATAACGGTGAAGCCACTGGCAACTTTCGGGCGGATTGTTCCCGGACTGTTCGGTGGGTCTTGGGTTTTTTGCTCGTTGAAGTTGTTGTCTGGGGGCTGGCGACGGGCCGGTTGGAGTGGGGTGGGGGTTGCGCTGGAGGGGTGGATGAATGGCTGAGAATCTTTGGTTTCAAGCAGCCACCAACAATTTGCGGTCAAAATGTTTTCAAAATGGAGGTCCAGAGATATTACAGTTGTAATATGTCGTCTGCAAAATTCAGTATCCAGACAGTTAATATCAAGTATCAGTGTTCAATGTTTCCTTTATTGGGATTTCTAACACAATGTCATTTGTTATTACAAAGATGAAATTATTGATTCTAAGACTATAAATAGAAGAATCAATAAATATATACAAAATCTTTTAAGTTTTCTGCCTCTGGGCATAAATATCGAATGGTTTAGGATATCTAATTGATCAGTATACCTAAGCCAAGTCTTGAAGCTGGCTTGTTTTTCCTATGTCGTTGATTTAAATATAGGACACAGTTTTGCAATCATTATAGGATCCTGTCACGTTCAGGCTGATGATTTTCCAGTGATTGCAGTCTAATACTTCAGTGTAGAAGAAGTGAGTGCAATCTTGGGAGTTAGTCGACCTTAGGTATATATATATATATATATAACCCTGTGACTTGAAGAATGAGTCTAGGTCGTTTTTGTATGTGTTTTATGTTGGCGCGTTAATTGCTTCTGTTGGTAAAGGATTCCATACATTAACACTATTTGTAAGAAATACTTGCGTAGATCAAATATTATTTGACAAGCAGACAAGATGATCTGTCAAGCCCGAGCGGCTAGGCAACCGTTGATGTATTCAATAACAATTTTCTTGTTAAATCTGCTCCATTATTATACGATTTTTAAATTAGATAGTCAAATGTTTGCCATAGTTCTCTTAACAGGACTTTGTCATGCGTTCTATTCGTAGAATTGTGATGATGTCATCACAAGTAAGTTTCCCTTATTTCATCTTTTTGAGTGGTGGTTTGGGAAACCGTAATTTCCTTTCCTAGAATCTTGTCATCTTCTTGCCTAAGATTTAGTCTTATTTCCGTATTTGTTTAATATTGGAAATGTTTAATGGCTGAAAATATTCATACCGAGTCATTGCCAGTCTTGTAGTCTCTCTTGGAATTGTAGTCTATTCAGACTTTTATTCGTTTATCAGTGACAATTTTCAACGTAATTAAAGACTCTTCTGACTGGTTGCCGTATGGGTTTTTTGTTGCAGATTATTTTATATGCGCATATCATCAGCCGATAAGTCAGTCTGTATTCTACGCATTATCTCGAGATACGAATTTTACTCTCATCCAACTTTAGTTGTCTTCGGGCCATTCAGTCGGCAGGTTGACATATTTATTTTAACCATAGGGAGTGAATTTGTGGAGGGAAAACCCCTGATTCTTGCGTAAATCGTAGTCTAATTTTGTCAGTCGCTGAAAAGAATTAGATTCAGTAAAGTTTTCATAGGGATCAGTATGACTACAAGATTAATGTCTACAAGAACAATAGTCGCTTAGAAAAGATAATCAAACGGATAAGGGGGCAGGAAGAAGGAATATAAGCCGAATTCTTCTTCTACTGCGTTGACATAGGTTTCGGTGAGTTCGCTTTGTTTTCATTTTTTTCCAGATTTTTGGTTGTTTTCCCTTTTCCAGCGTAATTTTTTGCTCTATTTTGAATGGGTTGCTGCAGGCCTCCGGACGGTGGTTTCGGTGGGCGGGGACTCGGGATTTGCTGGGTATTTTTGGGGCAGTTTGGCTGGGGGATGTTGGTGAAGCGAATTCCAGTCGAGTCGGCCCAATTGCCAACCCGGCCTACTTAAATTAGTCAGCTCGGCCTAGTATAAAAAGTCATGTCGGCCCGATTTAATAAAAGTCAACTAGGCCTAGGAATGCATTCACCTGGCTTCTTTCTTCCTCTTTTCGATCGCTGGTATCACACTTGGAGAGCCGTTCTCAAGATGAAATCTTTTTCACCTGGCTGAAAGTATGGACTATTTGGAAATCTCATATTTCTATATCCTTGATTTCGGAACTTTTCTTCAAAAATTGATGATATGGAAATATGAGATCCCACTTATACCAGTCGTATTATACCAGCATTAGCGTCTGTTGGTGGAACTAATAATATTTACTGGTGTTTACGTCTCTTTATTAAAAGACAGTCGGAATTATTAGTGTCTATTATTTTCACTAATGCGCAACTATTATACATAGACATAGACAATCTTTATCCTAAAAGCACTCTTTTTAAGACGATGGCGATCTTAACATATTACCGCGATTTCCGTGTGTGTCATGGTATACAGATTATCGTGTGTAGTAGCTACCATAGAAGTCTAGATAGGCCTGCTACACTCGATGATCTTGATCCTATTTACGCGTGCTGGTTAGCCCAATAATATTGCTATAGCTATGTTCATATGTACAGTTAAATGCGCAGTGTCGGTTCTGCCTAATAGTGCACCTATAGGTATATACATGTGTGCGCATATGTGCATTCGTATGTGGCTGTGGGTGATACTGTAGGGTCAGCTCGACCCAAGGGCAGTCGCACATGAAAGTCATAAACATAGGACGAGTTGACCTGGGCCGAGTTGGAGCCAGGCCGAGTTGGGGGTGGCCCGGGGTGTATTTGGGTCGAGTTGACTGGATAACGGTGAAGCCACTGGAAACTTTCGATCGGATTGCTCCCGGACTGTTCGGTGGGTCTTGGGTTTTTGCTCATTGAAGTTGTTGTCTGGGGGCTGGCGGCGGGCTGGTTGGAGTGGGGGTGGGGGTTGCGCTGGAGGGGGGGGGGGGAAGAACGGTTGAGAACTTTGGTTTCAAGCAGCCACCAACAATTTGCGGTGAAAATGTTTTCAAAATGGTGGTCCAGAGATATTACAGTTGTAATATGTCGTCTGCAAAATTCAGTATCCAGACAGTTAATATCAAGTATCAGTGTTCAATCAATGTCATTTGTTATTACAAAGATGAAATTACTGATTCTAAGACTATAAATATACGAATCAATAATTATATAAAAAGTCTTTTAAGTTTTCTGCCTCTTGGCACAAATATTGAATGGTTTAGGATATCTAATTGATCAGTATACCAATAATATTGCTATAGCTATGTTCATATGCACAGTTAAATGCGCAGTGTCGGTTCGGCCTAATAGTGCACCTATAGGTATATACATGTGTGCGCATATGTGCATTCGTATGTGGCTATGGGTGATACTGTAGGGTCAGCTCGATCCAAGGGTATAGTCGCACATGGAAGGCATATACATAGGACGAGTTGACCTAGGTCGAGTTGTAACTAGGCCGAGTTGGGGGTGGGCCGGGTGTATTTGGGCCGAGTTGACTGGATACCGGTGAAGCCACTGGCAACTTTCGGTCGGATTGCTCCCGGACTGTTCGGTGGGTCTTGGGTTTTTGCTCATTGAAGTTGTTGTCTGGGAGCTGGGGGCGGGCTGGTTGGAGTGGGGTGGGGGTTGCGCTGGAGGGGGGGGGGGAGGACAGCCGAGAATCTTTGGATTTAAGCAGCCACCAACAATTTTCGGTCAAAATGTTTTCAAAATATTTTGCAGGTCCAGAGATATTACAGTTGTAATATGTCGTCTGCTAAATTCAGTATCCAGACAGTTAATATCAAGTATCAGTGTTCAATGTTTCCTTTATTGGGATTTCTAACACAATGTCATTTGTTATTACAAAGATGAAATTATTGATTCTAAGACTATAAATATAAGAATCAATAAATATATAAAAAATCTTTTAAGTTTTCTGCCTCTTGGCACAATTATCGAATGGTTTAGGATATCTAATTGATCAGTATACCTAAGCCAAGTCTTGAAGCTGGCTTGTTTTCCGATGTCGATGATTTAAATATGAGACACAGTTTTGCAATCATTATAGGATCCTGTGTCACGTTCAGCCTGATGATTTACCAGTGATTGCAGTCTAATACTTCATTCGTAGAAGAAGTGAGTGCAAGCTTGGGAGTTAGTCGACCGTAGGTCTATATAAAACCCTGTGACTTGAAGAATGAGTCTAGGTTGTAAAGAAATACTTGCGTTGATCAAGTATTATTTGACAAGCTGACAAGATGATCTGTAAATCCCGAGCGGCTAGGCATCCATTGATGTATTCAATAACAATTTTCTATTAAATCTGCTCCATTATTATATGATTTTTAAATTAGATAGTCAAATGTTTGCCATAGTTCTCTTAACAGGACCTTGTTATGCGTTCTATTCGTAGAATTGTGATGATGTCATCACAAGTAAGTTTCCCTTAATTCATCTTTTTGAGTGGTGGTTTGGGAAACCGTAATTTCTTTTATTCATTCTATTTTGCTAAATTCTGTCACGATTTGAGGTTTTCGAATTCCAGTCGGGATTATTGCAGATCTCAGTTACAGGATTTGACTATATCTTGACTCTAAACACTCCCATAGGCTTACTATGGGTTTTTGGTTTGCCACGATATCTGGTTAAATCTCTATAAATAAAATTATCTATAATTTTTGCAGAGTCTTTAGCATTTTAATAAGTTAGGGTATACTGATATGAGACTTTTCTCCATTCAGAGTAAGCAGTATTATTAAAATATCCATAATAAACGTGTTACCTCTTTAGTGAGGGCTAAGCATAGGGATATAGCCCAGGATTTTGGTTGGAGCATCATGGCATATGTAATCTATGTGTTTTCTATGAGCAGTCCTCTTTAGCATATAGTAAGTTTGCCACATCTTTAAGGGCGGCCCTTATCAAATTAGATCTAGAACTCTTCTCTGCAGTCTCCTCCCAAATGGTCTTCTGTTCCTTCTAATAAGAAGCTATTAGCTTTAGAGGGGATGTTGTCTTCTATGCTTGTCAAGGAGTATATAGAAGAGGCTCTTCTTTGGAAAGTAAATCCAGGCTTCTGTTCATTGGTTGGATTGTCTCATAGGCATCTAAATCTCGATTCGCTTAGTCATTGCCATGGGGTTTTGTTTCATTTTTATGAGGATCGAGGTTTTCTTGGGATGTCACTAGATCCAATCTTTTTGCGACATGTCTGATTGCCCAGATTTTATCTTTCATGTCCCCATTTTTGGACAGTCAGGTTAAGGGTCTCTAGTTCTCGATTCGATCGGACAATTCGACAGTAGTCTCTTATATCAACAGGCAGGGGAGCACAAAGTCGTCTCTCCTGTGCTTGGAAGTGTGGAACTTCCTCATGTGGTGTCGCATGAATCGAATTTTCCTAGTGTCCACTCATGTCCCAGGCTGTCTGAGATTTCTTGCAGACCAATTGTCTCGGGCGTGGGCTGTGGACGCCCTGTCTCAGTCCTGGTCAGAAATCTTCGCTTATGCGTTCCCTCGCACAATCCTGATTTCTGGTTATTCTGAAGAAAGTCAGGGACCAGATCCACGAGATCTTGTTAATAGCTCCCTTTTGGCCAATAAAGATCTGGTTTGTAGACCTTCTCGATCTTCTAGTCCTTACCATCATCCAAACCCAGGAATCTTAAGTCTGTGCGTTTGGAGTATATCGAATGCACGATCTTTGAGAATAAAGTTTCTACAAGATCTCAGGAAATCATCGATTCTGCCAGGAGGGAGTCGACTCGAAGAGTTTACAAGGGTCGACTTAAGATTTTTGGAGAATGGTGTTCAGATCAAGGTCTCCTGCCTGATTCTGTTTCTATTTCCCAGGTGTTAGACTCTTTATCTTATCTGTTCGACTCTTTACATCTGTCTGCTAACACTGTAAGAGGATATAGATTTTCTTTTGCATCTTCTCTTCCTTTTTTGTTGAACGCTGAAGTTGAAGATTCTAAGGTTCTTAATCTTTTGATCAGAGGTTTAGGTAATATTCGTCCTCCAGGTGTTAAACCTTTGCCTTCCTGGACTTGGCTCTGGTTCTTCAGGTTTTTGGGCAGGTCATCATTGCGAACCTCTCTCTACGATTAGCTTGAAACTTTTAACTTTTAAGACCGTTTTTCTAATTGCACCTGCTTTTGCTAGAAGACGATCCGAAATCCATGTTTTCTCCACTGAAAAGGATAGGCTTATCGAATCTGGGGACGGTCTGGTCTTATATCCTTGAAGGGATTTTTTTATCAAAGACTCAATCAATCTGTTATCCAGCTACGCCGATTATTTTACAATCTTTAACCTCCTTTTCTCCGGCTGACAGATTTTGGTATCCTGTCAGAGCTCTAAAAGTTTATAAGCGTCGTTCTGATTTTTAGAGATCCGATCTGTCCCTTTTCTGGGTTCCGTATGAGGAGGGGGTAGCCAGTCCAGTCTCTAGGGCATCTATTAGCAGATGGATTTGTGAGACCATTCACATTAAAGCTCATGTCATTAGAGGGATGGCTACCTCTTTTGCCCTTTTTGCTGGCTCTTCTGTAGACGAAGTTATGCAAGTTGCAGGATGGAAATCCGAGTCTACTTTTACTACACTTTATTTAAAAGACCAGAGCACAGCGGCCTCCTTTTTTAGGAACTTTATGATTTTATCTACAAAGGCTGAAGACCATATACCAAGCACATCCCACCATTTTCGGTAGGACCGTGCGTCTGCATGTAATGGTGTGAGTTGTTCTTTGGTTTTTATTTATTTCATTAAGATTAAAGAAATCCTTGTTTGATAATCACTGTATGATTGATTAAGATGCACCATTATGTTATGTTATTAACATTCGGTTATGTTTTGTTTGATTTTTATCCTTGCTTATGGATTCTCAAATCTCCTCCCACCAAAGTTTCGTAGTGGGACACTGACAAAATCTACGCGTTTAGCAAGTAGTGATTGAATGGTAATGGATTTTTTTGTGGTGTAATAACAACCCCCAAGTGCTTGCAACCCCCTCCCCCCACCCCCAACAGACCCCACTTTAGTGGGTTGGTCTGTAGTGTTATTAACCACTATAAAAACATACTTACCGTTCAATCACTACGACCCGGCCTCAGCCACCCCGCTGGGTATTGATTTGCGAATCTATTCTCGATATATGGCACTTAAATTTAGAAAAGTGAATCAGTTTTCACATTTGGGACCTACTGCGCATGCGCGAGCGTGCTTAGTGACAGGCATCACTAAGGAGTGTGTACAGACTGGTGCCAGTCTATTGTAAGGCTAATGCAGGGGGTCCCTCTACCAGAAGCCTGGTTGAGGGTCTACATGGTGATGGTATTGGCATTAGGGAGTATGTAAGCGAGCATAAAAATTTTATTCTGATGGCTAAATGCAGATATTTGATTTAGCAAGTAGTGATTGAACGGTAAGTATGTTTTTATAGTGGTTAATAAAACTACAGACCAACCCACTAAAGGGGGGTCTGTTGGGGGGAGGGGGGGGGGGGGTTTGCAAGCACTTCCAGTTTGTGATTAGTAGATTCGGGTCTCCAGGATCCGGGACTACTTCTGACTTCTGGTTCTGTTTCTTCCACTTCCGGTTTGACTTCCGGTTTTTCAGGACATCCCAGTCCTCAGGTAAAGCCCTCTCGTCCAGACAGGAGATTCGGTCAACAAAACAGAAATTTAGAGCCTCTAGGAAGAGGCTCTTGAAGGTGAATTCGAGTAGGTTACCGGGTAAATCAACATGAGTCTTGAGGAGGGGCATTACCCTCAAGCAGTGGTGGCGGCGACTGAAGTCCCCGACCATATCGCCTCTGCCAACGTCAAGTTTTTGGTCATACCAGTAGCCA
The DNA here is from genome assembly GCA_034401795.1 of Chaetoderma sp. LZ-2023a. NCBI lineage: Eukaryota > Metazoa > Mollusca > Caudofoveata > Chaetodermatida > Chaetodermatidae > Chaetoderma > Chaetoderma sp. LZ-2023a. The sequence goes on along the minus strand of CM067362.1, from coordinate 64,500,895 downwards.
GGAATGTTAAAAGATCGCCTGTTTCTTTCTTATTGCAGTCAGGAAATTTGGTAACTTCCGGTTTATCAAGCACTTCCGGTTTGTGCTTAGTAGATTCAGGTCTCCAAGACCCGGGGCTACTTCCGGTTTACGTTTCCGGTCCTTCCTCTTCCACTTCCGGTTTTCTTCCGTTTTGCGTATTTCCGGTTCCTATGATACTTCTGTTTTTTTACTGTACATCCGGGTATGTAGGATCGTGTTCAGTTTCCGGTTGTCTACTTCCGGTTTGCGCATTTCCGTTTCCTTTTTTTCCACTTCCGGATTTCGTTCATCCGGGGATAGGATCATTTCCGGTTTTCATGGATATTTCTGGTGTTCCAGGATTATCTTCTGGGTCTGTCTTCCTGTTTGGGATTTCAGGTGATAGAGAACTTCCTGGGGGTTCCAGTTTTGTTCTTCAAGTCCGGTTTACATGTTCGCTTTCCTAGAATCTTGTCATCTTCTTGCCTAAGATTTAGTCTTATTTCCGTATTTGCTTAATATTGGAAATGTTTAATGGTTGAAAATATTCATACCGAGACATTGCCAGTCTTGAAGACTCTCTTGAATTTGTAGATATTCAGCATTTATTCTTTTATCAGTGACAATTTTCAACGTAATTGAAGAATCTTCAGACTGGTTGCCGTAGGAGGTTTTTTTGTTGCAGCTTATTTCATTTGTACATATCATCAATTAATTTTGAATGGTTTCACTCAGCCGATTAGTCAGTCTGTATTCTACTCATTATCTCCAGATACGTAATTTTCCCTTTCATCCAACTTTAGATGGCCAGTTGTTTTCGGGTCGCTTAAGCATTTTTTCATGTTCTTTTTTCCTCTTATGTCTGCAGGTTGACATATTTATTTAAGCCAAGGGAGTTAATCTGTTGCCCTGATTCTAGCGTAATTCTTAGTCTAGATCTGGCAGTCGCTGAAAGGAATTAGAATCAGTGGATGATACAGAGGGAAGAGAATGGCCCCAAGAATAATGGTCAAATAACCCAAAAAGGGAAAAGGAAGAAGCAATACAAGCCAAGTTTTCTTCTGTGTTGTCATGGTTTCTGCGAGTCATTTCGCCCTGCCTTCATATCGCCTCTATTTTTATCCTTTTACTTATAAGCTTGTGCCTTCCTTACATCTCGGCGTCAGTTCTCTCGGCTAGTAAATTTCTTTAATTTTGTTGTTTTCCCTTTTTTCTAGCGTAATTTTTTACTCTAAATCTCAGTTTTTATTTTAATCTGGCAGTTGAATTTCATTCTATGGCCATGATTAGGTTTGACGTCTCTGCGCATGATTCAACCAGTAGTGTGTTTTTCGTTTTATTTCATCATAAGTGCGTATTTATGACGTCTTCATTCGTCTTCAAAAATCAGTGTTTTGTGTATTTAACATTCGAGCTGATCCCGGAGATTCATTATCAATCAATCAAAATGATATACGCCATTACAAAGATGAAAACATAGGTTCTAAAACCATAAAAATAAATAAATAAATAATTTTTACCGGTTTAATGTGTAGGAATATGTTTTAAGTTTACTGCCACTCGGCATATATATATATATATCGGATTGTTTGAGATATCTAATTAAACAATATATCAAATACCAGGACTCATGAAGCTGGCTAGTTTCCCAATGAAATTGTTATGGACGTTGATTTAATTATAGGACACAGTTATGCAATCATTATATGAACCTGCCTCATGTACAGGATGTCGATCTGACGTATTGTGTCTTTGCATAGGATTTAAAGTACAAGCCCGAGAGGCTAGGCAAACGTTGATGTAATCAATCAATAACAATTTTTATTAGATCTCCTTCTCCATTATTATAGGACATTTTTAAAGTTTGTAATTGGCTATACCTATCAAGCGAGACAAAATTTGTAAACTCATTAAGTTTTTTAAAGCGCATTTGTCTCTCCTAATTGTGATGTAGACATTCCATTATAAAATGTTTTTTCATCCTGGATTAGGTTCTGGTTGCAAAGCTTACAGAATCGTAGATGAGCAGGTATTAGCAGTGCTTTGCGCCTTTCTTCCTCAATTTGTAAGGTGTGTGCACTTATCCTGATTTTTGTTAACTTTCTGCATTTTGTGATTATTTTCTCCATTCAAAGTAAGCGGTAAAATTAAAATAACCAAAATAAATGCGAGTTACCACTTTTCGTGAGGGCTAAGCATAAGGATATAACCCAGGGTTTTATGGTTGGAGCATCATGGCATATGTAAACTATGTGCTTCTATGGGCAGTCCTCTTTAGCATATAGTAAGTTTGCCCCATCTTTAAGGGTGGCCCTTATCAAAAGGGTCAGATGTTCTTGGATCTAGGACCCTTCTCTGCAGTCTCTTCTCCCAATGCTCTTCTGTTCCATCCAATCAGAAGCTTTTAGCATTATAGGGTTTGTTGGTTTTCTATGATTGTCAAGGAGTCTATCGAAGATGCTCTTCCTTGGAAAGTAGACCCAGGCTTTTGTTCAACGATCTACATAGTTTTCAATTCTTATAAGGCTGGCGTCCTTTTATCTTCCTGAAGAAGTTATATCTTCTTTCTTTATCTCGTAAATTCAAGATGGAGTCCTCCCCTATCGCAAGTCTATTTTTCAGGCATGTGATCCTTTTCTATCGATCAATAGGTTGCCTATTTCATGTGCCATTTTTTACCTTTCCTTCCGAAGGTATATGAGTTTTGCTTTCAAGGATAGGGTATGGCAGTTTGAGCCATGCCCTTCGATCTGACCTTCGTGCTTTTCTTTTCACACGTTTGGTCTCAGCCATGGCAGGTGTCTTGCGCCATCCTTTTATTCTTCAGTCTTTATAGACATTCGGTTAATAAAAGTTATGTCTTTCTCAATTCTTTCAAGATTTATTCCAAATGTTTGCAGTTCACCTTGCAGTCTAGGTTGAATTTTATTTTTCAATAAGTCAAGCCTAGTTCCTTCTCAAGTTTCTCCCATCTAGGCATCTCTCTCTCTCTCTCTCTCTCTCTCTCTCTCTCTCTCTCTCTCTCTCTCTCTCTCGCTGTGTTCAGGGTCAATTTTTTTCGTTCAGAGACAAGGGTAGAGGCAATCTTGTTGACAGTGATCACCCTAACATTAGGGGTTATAGATTTCTTTGGCTTCTTCTCTTCCTTGTCTTCTGAATGCTGATATCAAGGATTCTCAATGGTTTTATTAGAAGAGTGGGCAATATTCGTCCTCCAGTGGCTAAGCCTTTGTCTTCCTGAAATTTGGCCATGATTCTTCAAGTTTTGGTAGGTCACCATTTTGAGCCAATTGGATCTGATTAATTTGGCCATGATTCTTCAAGTTTTGGTAGGTCACCATTTTGAGCCAATTGGATCAATCAGTCTAAAACTATTGACCCTTAAAGCTGTTTTCCTTGTTGCTGCCACTTCAGCTAGGAGAAGATCCGTAACTCATTCTCTTGCCGCATAAAAAGACAGATTTATCGATTCTGGGGATGGTCTAATTTTATATCCCAGAAGGGATTTTTATCGAAGACCAAGTCTATCCGTTACTCAGCCAAACCTATTATTCTTAAATCTGTATTGTGTTTTTCACGATCGGACAGATTCTGGTGTCCTGTCAGGCCCTTAAATGTCTATAAACGTCGTACCAATTTTAAAAAGATCTAATTCTTCGCACTTATGGATTCCATATAGGGAGGTGGCTAGACCAGTTTCTAAGGCCACAGTTGTCAGATGTATCTGTGAGACCATAAAGTTATGCTATGAGATTGCATCCCCAGGTGAGATCAATTTAGCCCATGTTAAGGCTTTCGACTTTCGTGGTATGACTTCCTCCTTCGCTCTTTTCGCTGGCTCATCATTGGATGACATCATGCAAGTTGCAGGTTGGAAAGTTGAATCGACTTTTACCTCTTTCTATTCAAAGGATCCAAGCCCAGCAGCCTCCTTTTTTATTATAGAATTATAACGTTTTTAACAAAACAAGACAAGGACCATTTACCAAGCTCATCTCGCCAATTTCGTTAGTCTGTATGTCTATCAGATATGATGAGAATATTTTGTTGTTTTGTTTATTTCATTGAGTTGACAATTTTCATTGTTTGATAATCACTGTGTGATTTGTTATTGATGCTCTATTATGTTAATTTATTATCATTTGGATATAATTTGTTTAATTTTTATCCTTGTTTATAGATTCTCAAATCTCCACCCACCAATGGTTTAAGTGGGGCACTGACCAAATCTACGGGTTTAGCAAGTAGTGATTGAACGGTAATGGATGTTTTTGTGGTGTAATAACAACCCCCACAGACAGCCCCCCCCCCCACACCCTTGTGGGTTGGTCTGTTGTTTTATTAACCACTACAAAAACATACTTACCATTCAATTATTACGACCTGGCCTCAACCACCCAGCGTGATTTGAGAATCTGTTCGTAATATTTGGCACTTAAATTTAGAAAGTTAATCTGTTTCCTATTTGGGCTCCAATGCGCATGCGCGGGCATGCTTTGTGACAGGCGGCACCAGGGAGTGAGTTTATATCAAGTTATATACTGGGGCTGTACCCTACCAGTAGCCTGGTTGAGGGTATATATTAATATGGAATAGGCATGGGGAGGAATGTAAGCAAGCATAAAAATCATATTCTGGTAGCTAAATGCAGTTTAGTTGATTTAGCAAGTAGTGATTGAACGGTAAGTATGTTTTTATAGTGGTTAATAAAACAACAGACCAACCTGCAAGGGGGTCTGTGGGGGATTTTGCTCCATGGATCTTTCAATCTACTTTCTCTTCCATGTTCCACTAGCTTGTACAATTCACAATGAATGCAGTTTATCAACAATGATCGAAATATAGCTTATATTTCTCTTTGGTGGTTGTTGCCTGTTTTATCTCTGGCCTGTGAATACCGATGCTTCCAGATGGCCCACGCTCCTACAGATAACAGGGTTAATCACCATGCCAGGTCCTGTGTGTTCCTGGTAGGCAAGGTAGATGTATTGTTTTCCAGGCATTTTTCCAGTTCTTTGGCATGCATTCTAAATTGTTCCAATGACTAACCACAATAGGAGCCTGTCTCTGATTTTGCATTAGAATTCTATACCAGTCTCTAGATGCCATGTTGTATTTTATATGTTCTGACTTAAATACTAATGTTGGTTGCAACATATCTCTGTTGCCACGTGCTTTCGGCAATTTGAACCATTCATCAGGTATGGCATTCTTTATTCTAACAAATAAGCGTTGAGCATCAATATGGCTCATTAATGTTGTTCTTGCTACATCCTGCATCGTAATCCATTTATAAGATTTCGGATTTACCAAATCACGTAAACATTGAATGACATTTTTGGCCATAGAGGGCAAATATAATACAGCATCTTTATCACGAATCACATCGTTGCCCCAAAGACGTTGCTCTAATGCATCTTCCAAACAATTGGGTTGTGGTATTGATCGGGTAAATATTTTTATGGCTTTGAGCTGTTCTTTATATACATTTGGTATCTGTCGATCGTTCGGTGGTAGTTTATTGCACATAAATAAACATTCTACTGGAAATGGGTCTACGTACCTTTGTAGAAGTGCCCTTGAAACACTTGACCAAGATGAGTTTGAAGTGAGTAACTTATTCAAGAATTTCAGTTTTAAAGAAACACACTTTGCTGAAACTTTAACCAAATCCAGGCCTCTGTCGTGCTTTCCATTTATGAGGATTGACTGCGATACTAAATTGGCTTTGTCCTCCCAAACGAAGGACAAAAGTAACGTGTTGATCTTTGACTCTACTGGTTTGGGCATATGAACTACAGAAGCGGTATAACACAGCCCACATAAAATTAAATTATTAAGGACAAATGTCCTGCCAAAGACAGCTAAGTGACGTCGTTTCCAATTTACTAATGCACACTTTAGCTTGGATAGCCTTTCTTCCCAGTTTATTAATACATTTTGTTCTCTACTAAAGTAAATACCCAAAATATTTATGACATCATTTGACCAGTTAATATCCATAACATTGTCAGTTCTGTCCTTCCAATCGCCCAAAAATAAACCCTTAGATTTGTCTCTATTCACTTTAAGCCCTGATGCCTTTTGAAAATCTGCTAATACTCCATTTAAAATTCTAAAATCCGTATTTTTAGTCGCAAACACAGTCGTATCATCTGCATATTGAGAAACCTTTAGTGGCCTTTCTACACCATGTATACATATTCCCTGAAAGTCATTGCGTTGCCTAAATGTGCCCCCCCCCCCTCAACGATTCCATTGCTATGATGAATAGAAGCGGGGACAATGAGCAACCCTGTCTGACACATCGTTCCATCACTACAAGTTCGGATAGCTGATTGCTTACTAAATAGCAACTTGTTATATCAGTATATAAGATATTTACCCATTTAATAAATCTTGAACCAAAGCCAATGTGGTCTAAAGACGTAAACAAGAAATCCCAGTCAAGTCTGTCAAACGCATTCTCGTTATCAAGTTCTATTATTACTGCTGGGATACAATACTTTTCAACTAATTGAATAAGGTCCCGTATAAGCAAAATGATGTTTAATATTGATCTTCCCGGCACAGAGCAGGTTTGATCATCATCAATGATTTCGCCTAGAACTGCGCCAAGTTTTAGTATTAGTGCACAAGTAATAATCTTATAGTCTACACAGAGTAGAGAGATTGGTCTATAACTCCGTATTTTATTTCTGTCACCCCTCTTTGTATATAAGCCGAACATATGATTGGGCCATCGATAGAGGGAGATGCCCATGCTTAAAAATGCTGGTTGCTATTTCTTCTAATACTGGACCAAAATATGTGCCAGAACGTTTGATAAGATTCGACTGAAAGTCCGTCGCAGCCAGGAGAGTTTTCTAACTTCAGACCTTTGAGGGATTTTGTTAAATCATCAATTGTTATTGATTGGGCACAGCTTTCGCAACATGAATCTGGAAGTATTTGCGTTATATTAGCTAAAACATCTCTAGTTGCCGTTTCATCACTTCCCTCAGATTTATACAATGATTTGTAAAATTCAGATACTGTTTCCATCATCTCTGCATATGAGCACACTGATACACCATCATTAGTCTTCAGCGAGCGCAGTAATTTCTCTATACTGCTTGCTTTTCAAGTTGCTAAAAGTAACATGTAGGCTTTTCGCCCACGGTGTGCAGTTGTGCTCTTCAACTTATTTTGGCGCCAGCAAACTGATATTGCTTTATTTCATTTAGTCTACATTATAATTTAACTAATAATTCGTAATAATTATATTCCCCATCATTCATTTTCTTATTAATGTTACACAGCGACCTCTGAAGCGCCTTTTTACACTTTCGCATTTCTCGTGCTTTCCTGATGGAATACTTTCTTGAAATATTTCCGGTCTGATTTAGCATCTTCCCACAAGCCTGTTACACATTCATACAAACCTCTTTTTTCATCCCAATGCCTCCAACAACTTTCCACACATTTGCGATAGCAACTATCTCATAACAATGCTACAAAATCTAGCTCCTCGTTTGACCCAGTCAACATTGTCTAATGTGATGGAAAGCATATTCTGATCAGAGAAAGTTACTGGTTTTATGTTAGTTTTACAGATGTAACCTTTCAATGAACGTTCTACATAGATCCTATCTAACCTTGAAGCTAACTTACCATCGGTTGAAAGCCATGTAAATTCCAGACCTTCTGGATTTTCAATCTGATAAGTGTCTACCAAGCTTTTATTTTCACAAATGTGTTTCAAAATATTATGTGACGTGTCATTAAAATTAGACAGAGTTTCTGTCTTTAGCCTCATCTAATATGCAGTTAAACTCACCACCCACAATTGGGTTTTCAGGCGTTCTGTCTTGAATTTTTGTGGAAACATCATTTAGATATTCACGACGCAATTGATGAGAGGTTGGTGCATAAAGGTACACCAAATATAAACCTATGTTCAGTACATCAATTGATACACAAATCCATTGTCCGTTTGTATCTGATGATGACGGTATAACATCCACATAGTTGAGTCAGCGGGGCAGTATAAGAATGGCCACTCACGCCATATTATCTTGTGATAAAGAATAAAAATCTGTCATTTTGAAATATCTTTGAGAGATTCATATACTTCAGGTTTTTGAAGTTTGGTCTTTGTAGAAACCCCTCTTATTTGCTAATTCTTCAATCCATTGGCTCTGCTTTAATTCGGTGTTTAATCCTCTCCAATTGATACTGCAGATAATCATAATTTTGTAAAATGATGTTTACAACCACCATCATTAGATTAACTTGATTTTGTTTTTTTAGCTCATCTCTTAGACCATATACCTAATTTTCTTTCGAATTCAGTGTTTCCTAGTTCTATCACAGACAAACATTCATATTTGGAAATATCAGAATCAGGGTGCAGTAGAAGATATTTCATGCCTCTCGACGTTCCATATGGCACTACCAATTCATCACCTTCTGATCGCTACATTATCTTATTTCATCTTTCATCTGTGAACTCTGTGTTTGAATGGACACGTCCGATTCTGCAACTGACATCGTATCATCATCCATATCATTTTCTTCAATCTCAGATTCTAAGCTATTGTCTTCTTTATGGTGCTTATTGCCACTTAAGTTACATTTGGCAGGAGCATCATTTACCATATCTTCAAGCTGACTTAAATCAAATGGGCTTAGCGGAAAATCGACTGAACTTTACGTCTTCTGAGACCTAAATTTATTCTGTCCTAATTTTAATTCATCTTCTAACGAATTATAATCTGGCTCTTCTGTAAGATCATAATTTTTCTGTGTTTCTTCTACATCCACGTTTGGATCCACTGCATTTTGATTATTTTCTGAGGTTAAAATTATACCCTCCTCCATTACTTGAATTTCATCAACTCCATTTACTTTAACAGGATTTGATGATTTATTTGTGTCATTCTCAGTGATTGGTACAGAAACGTTTGAGTCAGTTGCATCCTTTAATGGCGGATTGGCTTCTGGTAAGGTGGTCTTGTTCTGTTTTTTTGGACAGCGCCATTTAAAATGGTCAACTGAACCACAGAGCAAGCATTTGTTTCGATTGTGACAATCTGCTGCCAGATCCAACATGCCTTAATTTGACCTCTATACCACAAGGGCATGACGAAACTGCCATCAACCATCAATCTGTTTGGTAATGGGCTATCAACCTTTTCAAACCAGATGCGTCTTACGTTTTCTAGCATTCTGTCAAAGGGATATGTTTCTCATTCAATATTTTTGCACATTGCCGTACTTTTTCAGTTCATTCATGATTCTGTCATCTGGAATTTCTATTGGAACTTTCATCTTCACTAACAACCTATCTGACTCGATTTTCTCTACAATACAAACTTCACCTTTCACAATAAGAACATGTTCTAGCAGCTTCTCCTAGACACCTTCATTTGACACTGTTACGTTCCATACAGTTTTCGTAACATTAATGAGACCCTGCAAAACAGCAGGTCCCGCACCAACCACATCCTTTAACCCATGATACACATCAATCGCAGTGACATCCCACCCGTAGTTATTATTTTAAGGCTTAGGGTACGTTTGTATTTGGTTGCCATTTGATATTACAGCGCAATGCCAATCATTAAAGCAATATGGCGTATCAGGTAAAACGTTAAAATAACGCCACTTTAAAATGCCTGGTCAGTATAAATAAATACTAAACTGCCATAATGACTATCTATAGAGGCCACTAAGCTTAGATTCAAACAAAATTACCAACACGCAGAGCTAAACACTAATAAATTAGTGTCTGCTTTAGAATGTGTGATCTACTGACAAATATCCGGCGATATTAACAGCCATATATTCATCAGTCTACTCTTGTTGCTGGTCTTCAGCAAACTGATGTAGCTTAAAATCGTCAACGCTCTGAACTAACAAATTGATTAACTAACAAAAGATTTGACTGCCGAAATGCCAACTAGAAATGTTCCCCATGGTAAAGCATTGTTACTAATAGGAATAGTCAAAATGAACAACGGGGATGGGCCGAATCTAGCCAAGAGAAAAAGAGAAACGAGTACGCTCAATGATCAGCAAAAATGGCTAACCACAGAGGCGATTTCAGCTTTCAATCTGAAAACTCATGTCACGATTGCAACTTCCTACAATCAAACATATACAAACTGACAAGAAATAAGGAAACTATTTGCAATTAGAAAACCAACTGAACAAAATATATATAAATAAGCTTACTAGAAACTAGTAATACGAGTAGATAGCGTAGAGCTAAAAAAAATACGTCTGTTCGCTTTGAAAACTACTTCTACTTTTTTTCTTCTTTTTTTAAAAATCCCACGCTGACGCAGTCGGACAAACCTCATGGAGGAACTCCTTTAAAAAGGCTTGCAAACCCCCAGAAAAAAACTGGTGAACTAGTAAGCCTGATTAATACTACACCAAAACAAAAAATAAATAACATATCTAACTAACGAACATTAATACAATCTATAAATACATACCGCTTAAACGGTATAGATACAAAACAATAAGCTGATAAAGATCTGATAGCAAAACAAAACTTAACAAAGGCATTACTCTTCAATCCAGGTGTGGTAGTAGGCCCATGTGGCGAGTGCAACTGTCCAACAATTGAAAAGTCACTCGCCAATCAATGACAAAGAAGTCAATCATTGACGCCAGTGGGCTGATTCTTTAAAGATCAGCGGGCCTAGTAGCGTTTGGGTAATATAACACATATAGTCAGCAGGAAAATTACAGAAACAGATGGTGCTCTTATTTACATTTTCGATTTACTTTATTGTAAGGTTTTGTAAATTACCCGGGAACAAATAACCCTATAAAACCCTGTGCAAGTTTCGAAAGTTATCCGGGACTATTTTATAATTCAATGGCAGCTTATTTTATCGATTGATTATTAAATTACCCCAGTCTCTTTATTTGTTAACATGACTTATTAAACATAACAAAATCAAAATGCAGACTAAAATGAATTACAAGACACAGATTAATTAAAAGACAGATAAAACAGTTGTAGTAATTGAATGATTTACACTAGTGCCGGCTCGTTTATTTTGTTACAGTTCCCAACTTTATTGAAACTATGTTTGTTTTGCATCATATGTCTTTGAATACTTTTCTTTACCGTGCTGTTTTAATCTAAAATATTCGCAAGGAATATGATTCAGCAGCAATGAACGAAATATTGCCTTTATTGCTCTATTATGATTGTCCATAGATGGATTTTTCTTCTACGCACATCGATGTTTCCAGATGGCGCAAACACCTATGGTTAGCATTGTTATTAAAATAGTCTTATCAGACTTTGCGGTATTTACACCGCTTGATCCAAATTCTCTGAATAAGACTACATGAGTTTATAAAACAATAGGCTTAGCTCCAAATTGTGCCAAGCTTTGGCTGATATACTCCCAAAATTGTGACGATATTGGACATTCTGCAAATAAATGCTCGATTGTTTCCTCATCTGTTTAATACAAGTAACACCTATCATAGCCGTCGATGTAGTAATCGCCACAAAAATTCGTGAGCCATATTTGGTATGTATGGAAAATGTCAGATTTTCCATACATTTTTCCAACTGGATTGTTTAATGCTTGAGTCATCCCATCTCTTAATTGCTATGGGAGGTGTTACTTCTTGTCGTCTCATAATGTGGTACCATTTCTTGGATCTCATTTCGTATTTTAACAACCCATCATCAAGAACTAGTGCAGGTTGTGGAGTCATACTATTATGCTTTACATTTGACCGACGAAACCATTCGATTGGTCCAGCATGTTTTATTTTATTTAGTAACCGCTGGACATCTATATGCCTCATTTGTGTTTTTCTAGCTACTTCTTGCGCTGAAGTCCATCTATGTGTTTGGGAGTGTATCATATCAGACAAACGTTGAATGCCATTTTTTGCAAAGGACAGTAGATAAAGTACTGTATTGTTATAACATATATTACTATTGCCCCACAATTGCTGTTCTAGTACTTCCTTCCAGCACGTAGGTGGATGCATGTATCCGTCAAATATTTCTAACTCCTTAACTTGATCTTTAAACACATCTGGCATCATTTGGCTATTCGCAGGTGACTTATTTGAGGTAAAAACACATTCCGTCAGAAATGGTTCTAAATTCTCTCCACGGGAGCTCGTGAAACACATGCCCACATTGCATCTGATGTAATAAAATCATTAAAAAATTTAGCCTTAAAGCAACACATTTCACTTTAATATCAATTAAATTAAGTCCTCCTTCTAACTTAGCATTATTGAGAACACGATGGGAAACTAAATGACTCTTTTCTTCCCATATGAATAACAATATCAACTCGTTAACCTCATTTTCTACATGTTTTGGCATGTGTACAACATATGCTGTAAACCATAGCCCAGATAATATCAAGTTGTTAACAACAAACACTCAAACAAAAATTGAAAGGCGTCGACGCTTCCAATTTGCTAATATTCTCTTAAGCTTAGATACTCGTTCATCCCAATTTTGTCTTGCATTCGGTTTCCTGCTAAAATAGATGCCTAAAATCTCAATGGTATCATTAGAGCAATTGATTTCATGGCTGGTCATTTCGCTCTTTCCATGGCCCAAAAATAATCCTTTGGATTTCCCCGTATTGATTTTCAAACCAGACGCATTTTGGAAATTTTGTACAAACTTGGTTTAAAATTGTAAAATCATTGTTTGAACTAGCAAACACAGTTGTGTCATCAGCATACTATGACAGTTTATGTGGTCTTTCTATGCCACGAATACATATGCCTTGAAAGTTATTATTTTGCCTCAATGCTATGCCAATGGATTCCATCACAATAACAAATAATAATGGCAATAGGGAACACCCCTGTCTAACACCACGTTCTAAGACTATTTCTCTGGATAATTAATTGTTCACTAAACAGCTACTCTTGATATCCGTATATAAAATCTTAACCCATTTAATAAAGTTTGTGTCTAACCCAGACGATTGCAAAAAATTAAAAAGAAAATCCCATTCCACATGGTCAAATGCCTTTTCGTTGTCCAAGGCAATCACAGCTGAAGGGATGCTATCCTTCTTAGCCAATTGTATACGGTCTCTTATTAACATGGTATTGGTTAAAGTTGTCCTCCTAGGTACAGCACATGTCTGCTCTGTTCCAATAATGTCTCCTAAAACACTACTAAGTTTCAATGCTAGTGCTCTGGATATTATTGTGTAGTCTACACATAGTAGAGAAATGTGTCTGTAATTCTGAATTAGACGTCTGTCATCTCGTTTATATATTAGCCTTACATATTCCCTAGCCATAGTTGGTGGTTAATGGCCTTTCTAAAAAGTTTCAGTGGCTAACTCTTCCATTATTAGACCTACAAGGTGCCAAAAGGTTTGGTAAAATACAACTGGAAGGCCATCACACCCAGGCGATTTTTCTAGTTTCATACTAGGGGATTTAGTTCAATCTTCTAGTGTTAAGGGTTGATCACAGAATTCACTGCCTGTGTCTGACACTTTTTTGTCTATATTTGCTAGCAAATCCAATTTTGCATCTTCATCAATTCCCTCTGACTTGTACAATGACTCATAGTAATTGCATACAATAGTACTCATTTCATTGTGGGTAAAGACGGTTGAACCATCCGGCATATTTAATGAGCACATCACCTTATCTATTGCCTGTGCTTTTTCTAATGTGCAAAAATATCGGATTGGCTTATCCCCTTCTGCATGCATCTGGGCTCTTGCTCTAATTTTTGCACCTTCAAACTCATATTGTTCTATATCTCTTATTTTACTTTTAATTTTAACCAGTAATTCATAATAATTATCTTCACCATTATTTACTTTAGCATTAATTTTCATCAGTGATCGATGAAGTGTTTTCTTGCATTTGCGTATTTCCCGTGCTTTTCTAGTAGCATACAGTCGGGAAACAATCTTTAAATCCAGTTTTACATCCTCCCACCATTGCAATGTGCTCTTATATGATGCTTTCCTATTAATCCAATGCTGCCAACAACTCTCTATTTTACTTATGAAATTCTTCTGCCAACAGTGTGGTCTTTAATTTCCAAAACCCGACCCCTTTTGTTACCCAGTCAGCATTGACGACGGTTACACAAACAATGTTGTGATCTGAGAATGAGACTGGCTTAATATTAACATCTCTCCAGTACCCTGTCAACAAACTATTCACATAAATTCTGTCGATCCTTGACCCAACTTTACAATCTGCTGAAAAACATGTATGATCTTTACCGTGAAGTTTTGATATTTTATAGGTGTAAACTAAATGTTCATTATCACATATTTGTTTTAAGAGTCTATGTGATGTATCAGTATAAGTTGAAGTTGCATTCTTGTGATTTTCTTTATCTACGACACAATTAAAGTCACCACCCATTACTAAATTCTCAGTGATGTTATCTAGTGCTGTTGTAGACATCTCATTAAAAATAGTTCGACGTAGTTGATGAGATGCAGGTGCATATATACACTGCAACGTGAAACGTGTGTTTTGTATATCTATTGTGACTCTCACCCAGCGACCATTTGCATCTGATACTAAAGAGATTATATTTACATAGGCTGACCAAAGAGGGAGTATAAGAATTGCTACGCCAGCACTATTATCTTGAGATAACGAATACAATATTTTGGATCCAGAAATCCTTTCTAAATTATCATATAATTCTGACTTCTGAATCTGTTTCCTGTATCAAAGCAATGTCAATCTGCTCATTGTCTCTAGTAAGTGACACGGTTTTATGTCACTATTTAAGCCTCTACAATTGAGTGTACAAATTAGCATAACAAGTAATAACATGATGTGTACAACTGCCATTAGATTGCTGCTAACTAGATTTAGGTGTTAGACCATTTACCTATTTTACTCTCAAACTCTGTACTACTTAGTTCAACTTTTTCCAAATGCTTATATTTTAATATGTCTGAATCATGACGCAGATGCCTATATTTAACCACTTTTGCCATCACATATGGAACTAACTCCTCTCCTGTCTCTGACCTGTACATGACCATTTCATCGGGTGATTTAGAACTTTGTGTTTGAATGGATATATCGGATTCAGCCACTGACATATTCTATACTTCGATTACTACTACTACTACTACTACTACTACTACTACTACTACTACTACTACTACTACTACTACTACTACTACATCATACACTATTTGAATATCACAATGATGCCTGCTCATTATGCTGACATTAATATATATATAGTAGTAGTGTCGGTAGTAAAATGATACCACCACCCTCAACTGGCCGTTGTTTGGCGATCCGCGGCCCCACCGCCCTCTCAATCCCTGGGACATAGGTTGTTGAGAGGGAGGTAGTATCACACTACTTGAACGCATATTTAGAGCCAAGGTCTTGACATGATCTCATGCGGTAACGACGGGTAAAGAGTAATACTGTCATGAAACAAAAAAAACAAAAAAAAACAACAAAAAAAACCAAACATAATAACCCGCGCTACCTCTTCGGGAGAACCCCCGCTTATTATCGCTGGCCCTCTCTGGCCAGCCTCTCTCTCTCCCTCTCTATCTCTGTGGGATGTTTTTCAGTGGTTCTCCATTGCTCCGTACCATCGACTTGGTACCAAGATCTTTTTACTTTTTACTTTTTACTTTTGGGATTTGAACCATGGTTTTTTGTTTAGAATCAGCATTGTTATCAACTGAGCCAACGGATTAGCAATTAGATTACAAATAATGATACTAATTGTGGTGCAATAATAGTAACACACTGGTAACTACACTTGTGCAATAATAGCAAACATCAATGCCCGCTATCTCATTGCCCTATACACATCGACGCTAGTGGAGAGGGTCTTGCATATTGTTTGTGAGTTAATCTGTCAGTCTGTTCATGGCCATATCTTGCAAAACTATAGAGTGATTTGTCCGAAATTCTAATCCTGGAATATGTTACCACTATAGCCGTCAAAATATTCAACAGTCTATTTATCAAATTGCAAATAAATTTTCATATTTAGTCTTTCTGGTTCTGCGCAATATTGTGAAATCACTGATACGTGTTATCTCGATGACTATCTGTATGCAAGGGAGGTAACTCGTCTTTCATCTGTTCTTCATATTTCTTGTAATTAAATGCCTGTATTTTTCTATTTCCAGGTTTAGTGTTTCTCTTTTCCTCTTGGACCTCTCTGTTTTCTCTCGCTTTGCTGTTATAGCCACTAGTGCTTTGCAGCTATTAATTATTGAATTATATCAAATTTCCTGCCTGTATCTTTGTGATTTAAGTATTTCTCTTGGCTATTTTTATAATTATTTTTGTCTTTGTGAATACATAACTTATCAGCGTTATTTACTAACACATACATGGCTGAGAGAGTAAGTGCATTGTATCATTCACTTTAAAAATTGTAAAATCACAGGTTCAAATCTCGTTATTAGCAAAAGGTAAACATGTCTACAATTACTCTTTACCCGTAAGACATCACGTCAAGACCAACTCGCACAGTCATTGAAAGTCAAGAATAGTAGCTGCTATGCGTTAACACCTAATTAGATGCAGCATCCATTGGTGTACCGGCGATCATACATGCACAACATTACGTGTAAACCGTCAACTACGTGTAAACGCTCATCTACAAACAATATTACACACAATGGGCTGGCCTGAAGAGCTATGGTCATGCATGCATGATGTAGGCTGTGCGGCGCGACGAGAAAAAGTACCGGGGCCATTGCGTGATATGGGCAACTATGCAGATCGAAATCTTGAGAAATGGAGGGGAAGCTCAGGGATCCCAACATTCCACTCATCATTTCCACTAACATGCCTTACGCGTTATCCGATGACTGTGATAGCGATGGACAAACTCTTCAAGTATATGAATTATTTAGAAACAGTTTGCAGTTTTGATGTGGATGCTGCTATCGAGTTGGAACAAGAGTTGAAACAAGAAATAATGTAGTGATCCCTCGCCAACCTCTCAATGCGCACACTACTCCCACGTATCAGCTCCTGAATATCGACCACATCTCACACATGTAGCACAGCATGATACTAATACATGGCCGAGATAGTTAACGCGTTAGATCCACGTTTTTGTGTTTATTGGCAAACTAAAAATCACAGGTTCAAATCTCACTATTAGCATTTGTGGATAACTCGGCCATTTCTGGTCGGATTTTAAAATGGTAAACAGTTTTGTAATTCTCGCTTCGAAACAAGAAATAATCCAGTGATCCTCGCTCCACTAACCTCTCAAGGCGTGATACTCCCACGTATCAGCTCCTGAACATCGACCGCATCTCACACATGTAGCGCAGCAATGAGAACACATAACTTATCAGCTTTACATATTAATGCATGGCCGAGGTAGTTAATGTGTTGGATCCTTATGTTTATTAGCAAACTTAAAATCACAGGTTCAAATCTCGCTATTAGCACTTGTGGATAACTCGGCCATTTCTGGTCCGATTTTAAAATGGTAAACAGTTTTGAAATTCTCGCTTCATTCCGGTCCTGATTGGTACCAAGAATGATGAGAATAAAGTGATTTCTCGGTACAATATAAGCATATACTCTCTCACACAGTCTCCGTCGGCATCACATGACACGACGGGCCACCCACAGGTACTGATCGCCTTGAGATCCCCACACATAATAGGGTCTGAACGCACATTTAGAGACAAGAATCCATATCACATCGACACGATGGTCCACCCCAAAGGTACTGATCGCCTTGTGATCACCACACATAATAGGTCTGAACGTCCATTTAGAGACAGTCATTCACAGGGACATACACCATGATTACCGTTGCACAGCTTCACGCTTTTGCAAAGTAATTCGGCCTTAGAGGATACTCTAAGGCCAAGAAAGCCGACCTGCTCCAGATGATCGGACAGGTCCGTGCCGAGGAGTGCAGAAGCGACTGTCCCGAGCAATGAAGAGGAGAAGGTTTCAAGCGCCTACCAAAGATGATCCTTGGAATCCCCACAAGAAAGCGCAGCAGATATGTGAGCTTCGTCAGTTGGACGAGGAGGTGACTGCTAGCTTGCAAGCCAAGACTATAGTGAGGCAGAGGGCGGACCATCCACTGGAGCGCTTACCTCTCCTATGCAGGATCACTAACCGAGTGATGAGGGGGCCGAGGTCTGAACCCTTAGCCCGGAGCATGAGGCGAGAAGGCGAACACATTCTCGACTAGCGTCTCGGCGAAAGGGAGACAGAGGACGTGGGTAAGTACGCTGAACATTCTTCAGAGGTCCAGAAGGACACCTCACAGGTCAGATCATGCAAAAGATCCAGCAGACTGTCCAGATTGCCTTCTACCTCCGCTACACCCATACCTATCACATCCGTCACATCGAAGACGGTAGGGTGATGCTCTTCCACAAGAATACTCCAGGGAGCCCGTGGCTGACCACGATAGGAGCAGCTCAGGACTGGGTGGCATCAAGAGAGCCAGCCTGCCTTGACACAGACAATATTGATCGACCCAACACTAAGTGGGCTTTCATCCAATCAGTCAATGTTGAGGTCAGGGCTGTCATCGACCGCCAACCTCTGCTTGGGACAGGCCCCCTCACAGACTGGCTACGAAAGAAGAAGAGTATGACTGCTCTCGACACCTACAGGGACAACATGTGTCTCTGGAGATGTCTAGCAGTCCACCGAGGAGCGAGAGCTGATAGAAGTACAGCTCCTGCACGAGAGCTTGCCACACAGTTCTATGGCAAGACAGCACCTGATGTCCGCAAGACCTCACTGGGTCAGCTGGACAAGGTATAGTTCTGCGCCAAGATCGGGATTCGCGTGTATGAACCAACTGAAGAGGGCACCTGGCACTTGATTAGGCAAGCGGCTCACTACCATGACACCATGACCATCGGAGTGTGGGACCACCACGCCTTCTACATCTAGAACATCTCCAAGCTGGCACATACACTAGCCTGCAGTCACTGTCAGCAGAGGTGTACACAGGCATGCAGTCTTCAATGCCATGCTGATCACTGTACAGGCGGCAAAACAAAAATCGTGTGTCCTGGCGAGAAGGTTGAGGCGCCACAGTCTGCATATGAGAAAGCCTTCTATCCGCCCCCAACCATCCAGTTCAGCGGCTACTCGTTGGGTCGAGTATGAGTCAAGAAAGAGAGGCGTACACATACACCATGTAGAGTGTGGGCATGGTGGCGAGCGTTGGATCGAGGGTGCTCACGTAAATGGTTATGATCTGACCATGAACACCATTTACCAGTTCCATGGCTGTCATTGGCACGGGCGTCCACAACACCAGCGAAGTGAGGATGCTGAACAAAGATATTGCAAGACAGTCCTGAGAGAGGAGAAGCCGAGAGCGTCTGGATGCATGCTTGTGGTACAGTGGGAGTGCTGTATAAAACGCTGTCCAAGCGTCCCTAAATGAGTTCGGACTGTCCCATAACCACACTTCATAGTTTATGACGTCGAAGCACTCCTAGATGGTATCAAGACTCATCCTACGGAGACTCTCACGATCGAGAGTACTCACATACCTATCTCTGTGTCAGTTGGATGCTCCTTAGAGGGCGCCATGAGTGAGCCCACTCACCTCTGCAATCCTGACCCCAAAGAACTGATCAGAGAGTTCATGCTGGTGATCCAATGGTGAGCATCTCTAATCCGGACAAGGGTTAGGGCACAATACATACCGACAGACCTGGACACGCTCCCAAAGCGACAGCAGCGACTGATCAACGAGTGATGTGACCAAGTGCCTGGACTGGGGTTCAACTCTGGGTGGTATGACCTGAACCTCATCAAGAAGTACTTTGTCGATGAGCTGACTAACAGTACAGGTACAGTGAAAGTCGCCAAGAAGGCTAGTCAGACCATGTTCCTCATAACACCCGAGCTACGGTTTCTTGATGTGCTGAACTACCTCGGCCCAGTAGTCTCGTACGAGGTATGGATCACAGCTTACGGGTGTACACAGCAGAAGAGCTGGCTCCCATATGAATGGTTTGATGCACATGAGAAGCTCACCTATCCAGGGCTTACTGACTACTCAGCATGAACATCTAAACTCAAGGGTGGCTACCTCTTGACGCAAACAGAATGGGAACAATGTAACCAGACATTCAGTGAGCACGGAATGCAGACATTCACCGACTGGCTGCGATACTACAACAACCTGGATGTCAGTCCATTCATCGAAGCCCTAGAGCAGATGCGGGAGTTCTACACAGAACGAGGAATAGACATCCTCAACGATGTGGTGTCTCTCCCAGGTGTGTCACTGCAGTACCTCCTATGTGGAACAGCTCAGCACATGCCAGATGTTAGGCTCTACTCTCTGGGCAAGGAGGCCTACGAGATGCTTAAGGACGCAGTTGTTGGAGGGCCCAGCATCGTGGTCACTAGATACCACGAGGCAGGTGTGACACACATCCGCCAGAGTGAACGTGTCTGCCAACATCTACTCGGCTACGACGCAAATGCTCTGTATCTGTCAACGATGGCCAAAGAGATGCCCTGTGATAAGGGGACAGTGTGCCGTTGGTCCGGTGCCAGTGGTGTAGCCATCTTTAAGGAGTAGCTCCTAGCAGACCGCTGGTTTGGATTTTCTGAGGTGGATGTCGAGGTCCCTAAGGCTCTTTGGGCAAAGTTCGAGGAAATGCCCCTAATCTTCCATAACCGCCAGATCCCGGTAGAGGCTTCTCTTCTGAGATGCAGGCATATCTAGAGCATACAGGGCGGAAGCGACCCACCACCCAGAAGCTGGTCGGCGCCCTCTCTGACAAAAAGCGGCTGCTGTACGCGCCGACACTCAAGTGGTATATAACCCATGGCCTGGAGATCACTGCTGTATACCACACCATAGACTATGAGGCAAAGCGCCCAATCGAGTGGTTCATGGAGAATGTTATGGAGGCCCGCCGCTCAGGAGATGTAGATAAGACCAAAGCACTCTTGGCAGATCTCTTCAAACTCCTCAGCAACAGTGCCTATGGGAATCTCATCGAGGCCCTAGAACGACATAGCAACACCAGCTTCACGAAGGGTGAACGCATGGGAGACAAGGCCCTGAGTAGTGCATGGTTCGAAAATCTTGGAGATTGGTGAGTCATACGAGCTCCAGAGTTGCAAGACGAGAATCACGAGAGGGGGTGGTAGCTGTGTGTCTGCAGGGACTAGCTGAAGCTCTTCTACAACAAATGGTCGCCTAGGCACTCCATGCTGGTGTGGGAGGTAGTACAGTGTAGGCCGCCCCTCCGTCTCCACATACCTGTCAAGCCTGTGAACATCCATCGACCAGTTAGGATATGTTGCACGACGTCGATCACCTTCCAGCTCACCAGGTTCATACAGGTACCGAACCAGAGCATCAGGTGGTAGGCACTCCTCTCCCTTGTTCGCTCCTCTAGAGCTGTGGCCAGCAGAGTGTCTGATAGCCTCTACTGGATTCTTCCCGATTAGCCTGGTCACCTCGGCATTGAATCTCTCCACCACAGCAGGCAGCCCTCTCACCCATACTCTAGAACATTCACTCGGTGTGGCCATTTCCTGAGCGTATTGGTGTGGGAACAGTCTCTCTGCCAGTGTCCGATTCCACTGCTTAACGATAGCCTGGGCATGGTGATGCCCTACCTCAACTCGCCTAATTGCAGCACCATGTTTCCGCATGAGGGCTGCAGTCTCCGCTCTGAACTCCTTACCCTCATCCACCTGCAACAATTCTGGCCACTGGAGGGGATTTTCTGAAGCCTCGTAGACACCCTGGAATGCGTGGACCACCTGGCCAGCTGACTTGTCTGTGAGGGGTATTACAGCCTTGTACCTGCTGGCGACATCAACGATGGTGAGGGAATACTTGTAGGTCTTACAACCAACCGAGTCATGTGGAAGGAATAGAACATCTGCCTGGTGAACTCTGTTCAGGGCAGTTTCGTCGAAATGGGCATGCCTGATGTGCCGTGGACGAGGTCTGTATATCTGCCACATCGCCTGGTGGCTAGCCACTGGCTAACTGTCTCCAATGTGAAGTTGTGGCCCTTGCGATGTGCAGCCTCGAGTAGTTGAGCGGGCTCACGGTAATATCCACCAGGCTGATAGTAGAGTTCCTCAAGAAAGATGGTTGATAAACTCCAGGATTTCATCACTGACGTCCACTCCCATCCTGTCACGCCTGGGTGAACTCTAAACAGACGAACAGACGGCCGTCATTTATTCGACCATCACTGAAGACCTCCTCAAACAACTCCATACACTAGCATCTAATCTCTGCTGGATCCTCGCTGAACAGTAGTTTACCGACCAATCCTCGGAAGTTAAGGGACTTGACCAGGTCGTACAGAGAGGCAATCCTTATATAGTACGGTTTAAATGTTCGGCGGCCGAGATGGCCGCGAGCGCTATGGCAACATACAGTAGCCACAGGCCTGTGACTCCGAAGAATGTACCTACTCCTGAGGCGATGGCTGGTATGGCTTCAGAAATCTTCCCCACCCCATGGGGAACATTGTTGGCGATCTTGCGGACCATCTCGCCACCCTTCGTTGTGAACAGAGCGATCAGAGCCCCAACTGCTGCCAGCGGACCGATAGAACCTTTTATGTAAGTGCGATAGATTCCTTTTGCCCTGTGTACTAGCCTGCAGGATTCAGGCACAGTCTCCGCTACATCATCATACTGACCCACGGTCTCCACTACATCGTAGTCATCTGCATCATAATCCTTCTCATCATAGTCCTCCTCATAGTCTTCGTCATCTATATCCTCGACTGGATCTTCATACGCCTCTGGTTCATACATATCCGTCGCTGAGGGAGCTATATAGTAGATTTAAACTGTAGTCTATAGCATGCCATCCGCAATCTTGAATGCAGGCGTGTTTGCCTTAGTGAACTGGGGACTCAGCTTCGCCGACAAGAAGGCGGCAGAGGTAGAGCATGAGCATCATAACCAGGCGATGGAGAAGCTGTCTAAGGAGAAGTTTGAGTCCAGCAACGCCCTCGAGCATATGCGCCAGAGGGAGGCACGCCGACGCCACCTCCGAGCTCAGGCCAACCGGAGGCTCAAAGAGGCAGATGAGAGTCTCGATGAGTACAACGAGGCTGTAAAGATATCTGAGCCAACGCTCGACTATGAAGCATTGACAGCTCAAAAGACAGCAGAGCTTATAGTAGTGGTGGCAGCTGCAGCAGTGATGACAAGAGTCATGCTCTACGCACGCTCAAGCTGAATACCTGATGTGTTCGACAGGCATACCTTAGCATAGCCAAAGTAAAGTACCGTCACACCTAATGAGCGAGTCCCAGATATGAGGTTTCCAATGTTGAAGCTGAGCCGGTTGCACTGATTAGGTGTGATGTTCCTGCCCCCGATGTGGTGACGGCCCTCGAGGTCCGACTTGAGGTCATCACTTCCACTGGTTAGTCACAGAAGCGCATATGACTTAGTTTTCTGTATGTAGAGTTGGCAGTCAGCCAGCTCGTGTACCTCACCAAGAACATTGGTCCCAAAAACCACAAGCTTGAAGTCGTCTAGCTTATCCACCTTCTGGATGACTCCTCCCTTCTGAACCAGGACGGCAACAGCGACACAGGCCAATGCACCACAATGCAATGTCAGCTCTACCCGTTGGTTAGCTGTGGCTTGGACCTGCTGGTGTTCTTGCTCCACATGCACGATCCGCTGTTTGGATCCTGCTTGCTTCAGTTCCTGGTCATTCTCGTCATGCCAGATATGAAGTCTTGGAGCATTCATCGACGCATCTGCGAGCTGCTCAGTGTACACCCGGAGGAACAGCCTATCCTGCATGGCAGCCGGATTCACGTGTGTGTGAGGGTTAAGAGTGGAACTGACACAGGCTTCTCGACACCTGCCCATAGTTCGAATTCCATAATGTGCTCAGAACCCCTCATTGCACCCCACAGCGTAGTAGCCCTTTCCCTTCGCATAGAAGGTTGGTCCACGAGCCAGCAGACCTAGGACTCGGTACTCATCGTTTACATAGGTTGTGTCCACGGTGCTGTTGCTCTGCATGATCTCCCACCTGTACCGTCTGTTATATTGTGCTCTAAAGCTTGAACTCGAGTGTCATGCTTTTGATCTCGTGGATCTGTTCCGAGATTGCAAAGTCAATGTACTTCCCAGTGGCGGACAATGGGTTCTCATCATGTATACTGGATCGAATGACCATCAGGCAGTCCTTCCGAGAATCAGTGCGGTGCGATGTCGCGGGTTCAATGGCCCCATCTGGATGTTACACATACTGCAGCATGTTTAAGGTCTGGGTATATAGAGGGTTAAACGGCTGCCATGTTTGGTAAAGTTCTCCAGCAGATTGTCTCTAGGCAGCAGGCCAAGTCGGCATGACAGCCATGGCGTGCACTGTCCCATTGTGACAGGGTCCGAGGACTGCTTCATGACATCAACATTATCCACGAGCGAGCCAAGGTCACACCTCCGTCTGATGCGGAGATACTGGCCACCATAGGGGAAGGAGTGCCAGCTCATAGTACAAAATAACTCCTGACTCGGATACTCTACCGGAAGTTTGACAGCACCCAGGGCAGGAACTCGA
Source organism: Chaetoderma sp. LZ-2023a (assembly GCA_034401795.1). Classification (NCBI taxonomy): domain Eukaryota; kingdom Metazoa; phylum Mollusca; class Caudofoveata; order Chaetodermatida; family Chaetodermatidae; genus Chaetoderma; species Chaetoderma sp. LZ-2023a. The sequence continues at coordinate 64,476,330 of CM067362.1, read as the reverse complement.
CCTACCTGTGTCCCAAACCAACAGTGCTGTGATTCTACCTCTCCAAAAGGCGAGGGTCGACCCCAAAGATCTACTAACGGTCGGAAAGTGGGCTGCCGTATTTAGCCTCCATAGCCAGGTAGAGCGAGACATGCTGGATAGCCTCCAGTCTGGAGCAAATAACTACTTCAGGGAGGAGGTCAGTGCCACTGTAGTGGAGAGCCATGACACCGGTCATGCAGAAGGTACTCAGAAGAGGTTCACTGCTGGCCGCAAGGAGGCTGTTGAGCACATCTTCAATGAAGAAGGGCGCAGGAGATTGGCCAGTGACCTGGCAGCATTTCTGAAATTCCCAGATAACTACCAGGACTACCTCATCAAATCTGCTCGCAAGTCAGATGCTCGTCATGCATGGACAACGTGGATCTTCTGTGAGAAGTTCCAGAAGAAGAGTCCTACCATTTGACCCTCAGTGGATAAAGTTTAAGCGCCAGGTTTCTGACTAAGTTCCTCAAGCTTCTGACGAAGGTCCTCAAGCTTCTGACGAAGTTCCTCAAGCATCTGACAAAGTAGCAGAGAACGCGGACGAAGTAGCGGAGACCGCGCAGCCTTGAAAAAAGTTGTGGCAGCTGCGACAGTCTGTCAGCCATGACGTGTAAAGCAGGCTAGTTTCCTGGCTGGATTCAGCTTGTAGGTGAAGGTATGTGCCTTTTCCAGAGATGGCTTGAAGTGTGACAGCTCACCTGTCTCCTTGTTGCTGAAGATGAAGCGGTACAGCTCAGCTGCCCTCTGTACACCTGCGATAAAGTCCCCTTTGGTCTCCTTGAGGGTTAGGCTGTCATATATGGTCTCGAGCAGGGCATTGTGGCGGATGTCTGGTGAGATCTCGCGGGTGTACTTTTGAAAGAGGATGAAGACATTTAACTTTGTGTGCCGGATGCGCCTGGTGATGTTGCTGAGGTAGGTGACTGTCTTCTGGTCCATTGCAGGGTCATCGATAACTAGAACAAGTGCTTCTGTCAGTTGGGCTGCCAGCAGCTTCTCCATCAGTGCTTGCATGTTCTGTGTCTTGGTGATTGGGCCATTGTACAATTGATCATTATGGTCAACTGCCTCAGCGACGGAGTCAGACACCAGAAGGATGTATTGAGAGTGTAGATGTTCGGCCAGGAGAGCCCACAGCAAGATGTTTTTCCCGTGTCCTGATGGGGCAATGATAAGCACCACCTGCCAGCATCGGCCGGCCTACTGTCAAATGGGACAGACATGCGTGCGGAGGATGGTTAGCACTTGGTCGGTGGTAGCCTCGTCTATATCTGGGAGACTAAACGGCAGTACTTCTTGCACCAGCTCTTTCACCTGCAGAGCGGGGAATCCTGCACCTCTGGCGGATACGAAGGATGCAATGGAACCATCAAGCATGAAATCCCAGCAGCAGCTGAGAAGATAGCGTAGAGGGCCTGTATCAGTACCCACAGTCTCTACCACATCCAGTATGTGTATGATACATGCACGGGAAGCCATGACTATCCTGTGGTCTTAAACGGCAAACCAAAGAACCCTGACTTCTTCACCTCTGGTAGATGGAGGCTGGCGGTAGCACCTTTTTTGCCATCGACAGTGATATTGCTCAGGCCGATGGTGCCTACCCTGAGATTCTCTCCATCCTGTTGGAATGAGCTCCGTGGTTTCAGGAGATCCTTAACCAGGTCTTGTGCATAGGACTCAGCCATAACCTTGATGGCCCCAGCCTCATCGACTCCGAGCATACCTCGCATCATTGCCCTGTCTTTGATGCCCATCCCCTTGTATACAGTCTTGGCCTTGTTAATGGCCGATTGGCCTACCATATCAGTGTTCCCGATGAGATCTCGGGCCGGGATGGTACCTCGGATCTCCCGTGGGTCTCCCTTCTCATCGAAGTCTAGGAAGGATGTAGGGGCAACAGTGTCCTCTGAACTGAGGCGTGCCTCGCCTAAGTGAGCAAGATCGCCTAGCTCTTTGCTTTCTAGGTATGTGAGTGACAGGGTCATAGTGCTATATACACGGCTTAATCCAACTAGGCATACCCCCAGTGAAATAGTTGGGCATAGGAGGACCACGCAGTCGGCCAAGGGAATAGGTAGCGGTGCTCAGGGTACTGGCCCTCCCTGCAGGGGCACACCTTGTGGGCGGTCCACCATTCCCGGGCATTGGTGATCCTCAGTCCACGTGCTCGACTATGGGCTACACGCCACCATCCGGCATGCCATGCCTCATATGCTGCAGGGGTCTCGTGATCCATCTCTCACTATTCAGAGGGGTTAAACATAGGCGACGATGATCTCAGCCAATGCACTCGTTGCTAGCCCTAGAACCGCAGCCTCAATTAGTGTAACACGTTCACCCATGATCTGTGCACCAACAGTGTATGAGGCACCACTGAGGGCGATCTTTGGGATGGGGTGAATTATTCCAAGACAGTGCCCAGCCACCCCACTCACCACTGTAGTGAGGACAGCCGCAGTGGCAGCAGGAAGAACCTCATTTCCCCCTGTCATCTTCACCACGGCCACATTCGCCGCCACGTTACTGGCGACATGGACTGCCAGAGGTTTTGCTTTGGTCAGTAACTTCTGTATCTTGGTTCGCAGCAGGTTCTCCACCTTCTGAAGACTCGCCTGGCTCTCGGGCAGTTGCTTCACGATCTGTACCGTTGACGTCATTGTTTAAGCACTGAGTATACAACGCTGTTAAATGTCTGCATCCCCTGTGGAGAGATCTAATAAGATCTTCCCAGTCTGCATCTGCCAGGTGGTTGGGTTGGTACTCAGGAATATTCCTCTCTCTATTGAGACATCTTAAACATGTCCGGACTCACGCTATGCGAGTAGTACTATGAGATCCTCCGGAGGGAGTTGAAGGACTACAAGAAGAAGACACCAGATGAGCTCGCTCAGCTCTCTGGTGCTGAGCTGACAGAGGAGCTGATAGCTGTGAAGCTCTATCTGGGATTTGGTAAGGGGCAGATCTGCTTCCTCGAATACCTTATCATGAGTGGGAGTATCGTCGAGCAGCTCCTGTGAGCTAAAGGTTTCTACAAGGATCGGGAGTATCTGTCAGATGTGTTCCAGCAGTTGCAGACCTCCATGGCCTCACTGACTGAGAGCTGAACAAGCCTCTACGATACTACAAGCTGGAAAAAGGATGAGCTGTTGAACCATCCAGCCCTTGCATGTGCATGTTGGCAGCGTGTATAGTGGCTGTAGGGCAGGCCAAGCTGGTTCAGTGTTTCACCGTGGTCCCCACTGCTACTGTAGAGAGTCATGATAGTCTTATAGCTGATTTGCTAGCGGCTGAGTAGGCTGATCCCGAGCGCCATGATAGCTAGGCCTGACAACACTCGTGGAGCTACCATGGGAAGCGGTGTCGTGTCGACTGGCTGCAGTGTCGGGTCGGAGCTGCCACGGGAAGCATTGTGTCGACTGGCTGCAGTGTCAGGGTCGGAACGACTGTATGGCCTGTACTACGCGTAGGTGCGTTGATAGCAGTGTTGAAGCCGAAGTGGACACCGGGGGAACTCCCCGTGACTATCATGTTGTTATAGCCCCTGACTTGGAGGTCCTCGATGTTCACGATCATGTTGCTCGGAATCAACCGTAGGTATGGTGAACTAGCAAAGTCAAGTTTGCGATGGGTCTTCTGCAACCCCTGCTGGAACTTAGCAATAAGACTGCTGGGATCATATCCTCAACGAGACTGATGAACATGGCCTGGACCCACTGACACCATCTGTGGAATGATGCAGCTTGGTCTGTGCTGTAAGGAGGCAGTAGCAAAGTGCTTCCAGGGACTGGTTGATCCGAACGATCCCTGCTGGTGTGAGGCCTGAGGTGGTGTGTGGGACAAAGTACTTCCACACATCTGGATAGTCCTGCTGCCAGCCAGTGATGTGCATATTTTGCACCAGCGCTCCAGGGTCGGAGTCTGGATTGAACAAGAATGTCGCTGTCTTCCGGCGGCCTACTCGTCAGTGTGTTTGATAGGGGAATCCTGAGTAGTCACGTCTCGGGTCACTGTACATAACCCCTAGGCCACTGTTGTCATCACCATGCCACTGCTAGTCTGGGTGAGCACTGAACTCTCTCTGTAGTCTGCTGGCCGCTGAGACGCTATGACTGTTGAGCTGTGGGTCGAAGTCGTTTGTATCAAGAAGGCTTGCACCCAGCTCATGGAGGATTCGTCGCACTGTGAAGTACACATGGAATCTGAGACAGCTGGCGATGAGCACAGCTTCAGGATTACCAGAATAGGAGTGAAGCAGGGTGGAACTCGCTCCACATCCTGCCGTGGCACACCACACGGCAAAGTTCAGCTGCTGATTCCATTATGAGAGGCTTTGAGCAGCCATCCAAGTATGAGCTTGCTTCGCATCCTTGATGGTGATGGGGCAGTTGGTCAGTGGTCGTGGGTTGATGGAGAAGCTGGTTCGGGACCGTTCATCCACTGTGATGGAGAACGTTGTTAACTGTGGTATATCATCCAGTAGACCTCTCAGGCCAGTCAAGGGTGTACCTAGGAGGGACGGTTGGCTCTGAGTGACTGTCGTGAGGTTCAGTGGGAAGGCCACCTATGCTGGTGTGCTTAAAGCTACCATACAGGCAGCACACTATTTTTATCGTCTCGACTCCATAGACTGGCGGGGTGACCTCGCCATAACATCTCGTTTTTTAGCTCCTCCATATCAACCCGCCCGCTGGAGCCTTTGAGGTATTGCTGTTGCACTTTAGGTTTCTCCGTGCGGTACAGGGCTTGGACCTTCAATATATGGTGGTACTCTTCATCGGTGACTGGCCATCCTCGAGAGCTTTGCTGACAGACTCGTGGATAGTCCATAGCATACTCTGTGCCAGTGTCACGTACTTAGCATGCTTCTCCAACCCGTGGCTAAGACAGAGGCGGGTAGTGTCACGCCACCCAGTGGGATAGCGACGAGGGTACCCACCCTTGTAGCGAGAGTGGCCACAGCTGCCACACCCATGCTGGCTCCAATCACACCCACAGCAGTGGTTGTACACGCGAGGATGTTGTATGCTGTTTTATATTGCCTGTGCGTTCTGCTGTAATTTTCTGCCTCATGGATGCAATTCTTCCTGATGGTATCTATCTGCTGGAGTCGCCAGCCGTGGATGGTACCACCCTCATCAGCAGTCAGGGAGGGGTATAGTTCTGGTTGCTTCCGCCACTCTGATTTTGCCATAGTATATCTGGAGGCTTAAACCGGCATCACCCGCAGAATCTGCTCATGAGTCATAGAAGGGTTCATTTTGGAGAGCCTGGCGAACCATACCAGCTTGCGGGTGTAGAGACAGACATCTCTTAGACAGTGGTCATCCAGCACTATGTTGGGTGCCAGTAGCTTTCTGAGACGTGACATCTGGAACTTCACCTTATCACAAAGATAGTAGGTCCACCGCTGGAGGGCTTTCTTGGTCTTACACATCTGCGCCATCTCCTCTTCTCACTGTATGACCTCTGGCTTATCCTCGTCTGAGACGACACCTGGCTCATCCTCGTCTGTGAAGACATCTGGCTCATCGCCATCTGTCAAGACTCCTGCATCCCGCTTACTTTTCTTCAGGAGGTCCTGCCAGTATTTGGAAGCTTCACTGTCACTTCGCCTCCGTGAAATGCTCGCATTCTGTTGATACCGGCTCTCCCACTGTAGTCGCTCTCATTCTTGTTGCAGTGTGAGCATCTGTTCGTTTTGTGCAGGGTTCATGAATGGGCAACCCTCTTTCATCATCTCGGCAAAAGTAAGATATTCCTGGTATGATATCATGTTGTCGTCAGGTCAAGGAGTAATAAGAGTGTAAACTCTAAATGGGCGTCTGATATCCCATCCATGCTGGCATATATGTTAATGGAGGGGCTGTCAAACAGGTGATTTACAGGTGTGAACAGGCTAGGACTGATAGCTTTCCATAGGTTGCTGTTGGCCCCTGGGAGATGCTCTATCACGTCCCGGCCAACTTCTACCAGTGAGCTGCTGTGTGCGCTGCCTGGAGGTTGATGTAGCACATTGGCGTGTATGTATGTTGTATGTATGTATGTATGTAAATATTTCTAGAGCGCCAATTCCGAAATAAATCGCTCAAAGGCGCTTTACAAATTTTAAAGATGAAAAAGATACGTTTTTATGCTAGATTTAAAAGGCTCAATTTTGTGACAGTTTCGGATATGGGCAGGTAGATTATTCCAAAGTCTTGGACCGGAATTCGAAAATGCACGCTGTCCAACAACTAAATTAGTAGACGGGACCACACATAATGTCTGATCACTGGGGCACCTCGAAGAGGACCCATTCTCCACGGTACTGTAACACCCGTCTCCCCTCTAGAGAGGGCGAGATTACGTTCTCACCACCGGAGAGCAGCAGTCGGACAATCGGCATGGTTATATGTCTCGTTTAAACCCCTCCTATAGCATGCTATGGAATCCATATTTGCTCACTCGACTGGTCTTGCTGACCTCGCAAATGTGTATGCAGTTGAGGCTGCCAAGGTAGAAGGGAGTGATGGCAAGTCATTCGCCCTACAGTAAGAAGCAAGCTCAAAGGCTTTCTCCCTCCACCCCATTGGTGGTGATGGGGTGGAGCTGCTCACAGACCTCAAGGATGTGACGAAGGAGCGCCTGGGTCGCAACATAGATGGCCACAAGATCGTGTTTCGGTATGATTTCCCGAAGAGGAAGTACATCCTCGAGCCGTTGATTGAGCTCTTGGATACAGAGGTGGCTGACATCAACACCATAAATAGCGACCTCAGCTTTCATCTGGTCAAACCCTATTCGAGCGGTGCCCTGCCGATGGCCCATGATGGCCTGCTATTGACCTTGGCAAAAAACCTGCAGTTCATATTTGAGAAGAATGAACTGTTGTACCGCACTGGACCTGGGGGTTACTGGCAAACATGGCTGCCCCTATATAGGCCTCCCGCACTCATTGGCATAGAGGTTACTCCCGTCTCCACTGTTGTGAAAAAGGATGGGACAGTTCGAAAGCTCTACAATAGAGAATCATCCTTCCTCACCTACATAGGTGAAGGTGTCTCCCTGACGAGGGTGGGTCACCGGATCAGGGTTACAGGTGGAAATCTCCTGCTGCATCGTCCATTCGATGGACCAGAAGAATCTGTTAACCTCCAGGAGGGCACCATATGGGTAGATGGGGTGTCAATGTCTCCAAGTCAAGGGTGCTGTTAAACTGCTTCAGCGAGTCGGACTCACTAGCCTGCAAATGACTCATATAGTCCTAGAGCTACATTTCTTAGCCGGCGGCAGAGTGAAGCAGCTAGCCCCTGCCCCGGAGGGGATGAAGATCACTATCGATCCGGATGGAACAGGGCTCGATCTGGCACAGATATTTCTCGAGGGGTTCACTCTGTTCAGCTTAACTCTTCATATATAGCCATGATTCTCATCATACTGCTCGTGCTGGCATCTACAGAAGTGGCACAGGGCGCTGAGACTGTCATGATATCGGATGCCGAGTGGGCCCACTTCGGGGATGGCCCCCAGTACAATCCTTGGGTCGACCCCTTGCGGAGAAACATTTACGACTGCTTTCACCCACGTAAAGAGATGGAGTCTGTCTGCCACTTCTATGGTGTTGAGATGGTAGGCTGTGGTTGTCTGCTGGAGACCCTTGCTCAGCACCAGATTCTCTGCGTAACATATGAACATGCCAGATCACTTTAGCCTCCTCCCAGGTGAGCATTGTCAAGGTAGATGGAAGCCCCTATGGGTGGTCCCATCATGCCGATGCAACTCTGGCAGAGACTACATGTTTGTCTGAGCCTACATAGAATAGAGAGAGGCCGTCCATTGGCCGTTATCCTGAGGAGGTTCTGCCGGACAGTGGGGTCAGCACGGGAGGTTTATTTTCCATGTCAGCAACTCCCATCTCGACCACGAACATCACATGTCTCAAATTCCTATGCCCCAGGGATTGAGAGGGCGTTGGGGGCCGCGGATCACCGAACGGCGGTCAGTTGAGGGTGGTGGTATCATTTTACTACCGACACTACTACTTATATATATATATATATATATATATATATATATATATATATATATATATATATATATATATATATATTATATATTATATATATATATATTTATATATATATGTAAATATATATAAATATATATATATATTTATATATATATATGTATAGTCTAGGCGTAAATAAATTGAATCCTGTATCTTGAAACAAATCTGGCGACGAGCACGGAAAATCGGTAGATGAGCAGTCACATACCGGCCGGCGAGACTACAACTTTGCCGGCCGATGTATCCAGCCAGAAAAATAAAATCGGCCAGCAAAGAAAATTGGTAGACGAGCGGCCAGATTTAGAGGGTTAAATTGTGTGCTTTGATGTAATGAAACGAAGTAAAACATGACATATTATGATTTCATTATTTATACATATAGTTATGAATTTGAATTAAGGACTCATGTCTCTATTCATGCTCACAACTTAAAAAAAATATATTAATTTACTCGCCAATTAATTTTTTCACCATGGCTCCTAGCACAATTGGACGGCTTACGCCAAAAAACATAGACATTGTAATTTGAACTATGAAAAAGTTTGCATTACTCAATGTTTATTTATTTACATACCTAACAACATAGTCTGATAATCATTCAACACACGTCGCTGAATTATTAACTGGGTTCATGTTGTAAATATGGAATGACCTAAAAGTCTTTGTTAATAAGGAAAAAAATGATATGCATTGGTTTAAGTAATGCTATGCAAAGTTCTCCTTGATAGCTTGGAGGAGTAGAAAGATGACACCTCCATGCCGGTCTCCTCCGTAAGTACCAACTTTGTTGGGAAATTAAGTCATCAAGGATTGCGGGCTGACATCCGCATACAACGGAAACTCTGATGATGTCTAACCTTCTTCAAATAAGAAACTGTGCTCGGCATCCTCGGACTTACCATAGCTACGTGGAATGTATGTCGTCTGGCTGCAACATCAGAGGCAAACCTTAGGTGCAGGCTCTGAACGCTATGACATCGATATTACAAGCATTCGAGAGACTAAAGTAGCTAAACACTCAGAGCAGCAACTTCAGACAGGCCTTAAGCTATTTCTCATGGAGCAAACCAGGCCACATACTGGGGTTTAGGCTCTGTAATCGGACCCAGGGTCGTGGACCATGTCATCAGTTTGGATACGTCAGTGATCGCGTTGCATTCATCGACATGGCTATACCAACGCAAACACGCACCACCACCAAGTGTTGCATAATCAACTCATATGGACCAACTACCTAAAACGCCAACGAGAATCCAGCAATATTAGATTCCCTCTATGCAGAACTGAGCTCCGCCATTACAATTCTAGAAAGATGGCAACTGTTCGTGTGTGGAGAGTTCAACCCCAAGCTGGGTAAACTCAGCATTGGGGAAAAAATCTCAGGACTTGGATTATGCATGGGATCGCATGGAGAGCGCACACGCAATGTCAATGGAGATGTACTGGTGACATTCCTTAGTTCCAATGGCCTATTTGCCACAAATATGGCTTTCAAACACCCATTCCATCACCGGACAACATGGAGCGGACACATTGCTGATCGCAAAGCCCCAAATGGTTCTAAGGCCACAGCAGTTGTCTTCAAACAAATAGACTTCATACTATGCAAGACAGAAGCAATACCCATTCTTAGGGATGCTCGTTCCTATGGAGGCACATACCTCAATTCTGACAATAAGCCAGTCAGTACACGCCTCCATATGAACCATCTTTACCCAATGTATAAACGCTATACCAGACAAGAGGGTAGAGTCACCCATAAACTACCCAAGCTCAGCTGCGACACTGACACTCAAATGTCATACAAATAGGCCATTGTGGAGCAGATAGCTAACATCGACGTCAGCTCCGATCCATGCGAAGCCATAACCAAAATATTGAAATCAATGGAATCATCAGCTTCCAGCACCATAGGTATTCTTAAAAAACAACCGAACTAGGTATACTGACAACCCTTTAGCAGTACATCTGTCAACAGAGCAGAAAGCATTACAGCTGCGCATCTATCAAAGTGGCCAAAGTATAGACTGCACCAGATTATGCCGGGAATGCAATAACAATCTGCGCCACATTAGCGAACGCTTAAAAGTTATTGCTTTTCAACAAGCAGAGTCCCTAGCAAATGAAATCACTGCTTTGGATGACTGTCAAAAAATGTTTCATGCAGCTCAGGCACTGAGTTACTGACTAAACACCACCACTCACTATACACAACTCTGAAGGACACTTTATCGGGACTGACCAGGGCAAAGCCGAGGCGATTACAGAATGGTTCAAGGAACAGATCACAGACCATGATGATGAGCCCTTGCACCCATTCTCAGGAGACTGCAGGCCCTTACAAACGATGATTAAAACAGCAGAAGTTGAAAAGGCACTTAAAGCCCTGAAAGATGGACGTGCATCTGGACCTGATGGCATGAACAGTGAACTATTCAAATATGCAAGTGACATTATCTCAAAACCGATCACACACCTACTCAATTCAGCTTTTATGCACCACCTGCGCATCGACGCTGTTGGCCAAGGCACCCTTATCACGCTACCCACGCCCGAGAAGCCACCTGACCCACAGTCAATTTGCAGCCCATTGTGCTCCTCAACAGCATACAGAAAATCCTATCCAATGTTACTCTATGCCGCATCCTGGACAAGATCGATGACTTCACTGGATCATGTCAAAGTAGCTTCAAACGTATGGGTGCAATGAATGCGTGTATCGGTAGTCATTTCCAAACATTGGGATTTCCATAAAATGGGCATTGATATGTCACGAGCCTTCGACACAATTAAACGCTCAAAGATCCTAAATGTATTACGCCAGGACATTTGCAATGACGAAGAGCTACGACTAGTGAGACTGCTGCTTGCAGAAACCAAGCTGAGCATACGAGTCAAGTCAGTGAAGTCTGTAGATTTTGAGACATCAATCGGCTCCTTACAGGGAGATGGTCTATCACCTGTGCTTTTCACCTATTACCTTGTTGCTGCCTTGAAATCCGTGCTGGAAACATCCACAAGACCCAACCAGCCACCACCCCCCCCCCCCCCACCCACCCCACCCCACACCCCCACCTCCAGTGCCTATACTGGGTATGCTGCTAGAGATGGAATATGCCGACGATGTGGACTTCATAGACGAGGAAAAGAAACCCATTGACGAACTTCTCCCAATAGCTGCAAACAAACTAAAAATTGAGAATCCCTTTATGAATGAATCCAAAACAGAGTTCACCAACATATACCTATCTACAAAGCATGAAACTAAAGAAAACGACGATCCACTTCGTGGCGGCGAATCATGGAGGAAAAGTAAAATCCTGGGCTCACTGCTGACATTGCTGCACGCTGCGTCATGGGGAACATAGCTTTCCAGTCCTTCTGGAAGCTATGGATTCGTGGATCAAAGATGCCCTTGATATAAAGACTACGTTTATACAATGCAACCTGCGTATCAGTGATGCTGTGTAACTGTACCAGCTTGGCAGCTCTAAAGGCAGATCTAGACATCACTGGACACCGATGCCCAGACAGCATGATTTCCAATGATGCACTATAAAAGATGGGCAATACGTCGCTGCCGTCTGTCAAAGTCGCCCAGCAAAGATGGCCCATGTTAGCCATATTCTAAGGATGTCAGAAGACACACCAGCGCAGACAGCCTTGGAATTTGCCCTCCTCGGAGCCAACAAATATAAAGCCAGGATAGGACGTCATTGCATAAATCTCCTAAGCTTGCTACGAGGTCACCTCAAGAAACCAGGACTCGGTACATTCAAGTCAAAATAGACATGAGAAAGCTAAGGATTTCGGCTGAGGACGAAAAACGGTGGGCAAAAGCGAAGAAGGACTGATTGCAGCTGTAGGATGGTTCTACTACTACATCCGCAGAATACAGTAAAGATCATCATCATAGCTTGAAGCCTACTCAAAATCACATTGTATCAAAAGTTGACGGATTGATGGACAACGGATGGTCGCCATGGAATAACCTCACTTGAACACTCTGAACAGGTGAGCTCATAATGGCAAAATAAAACTAAACGAAGTTTCTCGAGTTTCACAACAACACGCCAAGCAGTTTCTAAAAAAATAGGCCAAAATCTAAGATAGCGCTGACCAAATTCGCCGATTGGCGTCGTTTTGAACACATTTGGATCTCTATTTCCTAAGGTTGCTTCCTTCCAAATATAATTTAAATCGGCCAATTGGTTCTCGAGAAGAATTCGGATTGCTTTGGTATTTGAGTTTTTGTAAGGAACAGATCCAAGATGGCCGCCAAACCGTTTATCCGACAGATTGAAACGTGGACAATTTGATAGCAGCATACACAAAAACCTATAAAATTCAATTTTGGCATAAAAATTCATCAAATAACAGAATCCAAATATAATCTAAATTGTCCCAGTGGTTCTTAAGAAGCAGTCATTTAAATAAAAGGTTGACGGACAGTCACACAGATAAACGGCAAGACAAACAGACAGATGGGCGAGGGATGGACGACGGACAGTCGCTACGGCATAAATTCAATCGGCGATTCTGTCCCGGTGAACCAATAATAGACTAGTTGGTTGAAATGAGGATCATACCATGTGGTATAACTCTAATACTTACTTTTCCGCTACGGAACAAATCAAAGATATTTTTAATATTTTATTTTTAAAGTAATTTATATTTTAAATCCACTTGATTTGAAAACAATGCATTGTCCTCCTTCAGGGCAACATAAATTTGGTCAAATACAGCAATCAATGTATTCACTTTAAAATGGAATGAACATAATCAGAGTCAATCTGGTTGCTTGATTAAGCGATCGATTTCTACATAATTATACCCGCCCAATTCTAGCTATATCCCGACAATTACTCACTATTCCCGTTCATTTGTAGCTATACCCGGCCCATTTCTCACTATTCCCGTCCATTTTAGCTATACCGCGCCCATTTCTCAATATCCCCATCCATGTGTAGCTATACCCCGCCCATTTCTCACTATTCCCGTCCATTTATTGCTATACCCCGCCTATTTCTAACTATTCCCGCCCATTTCTAACTAGACCTCGACCATTCCTAGCTACACTCTGATCATTTCTAGCTATACATCGGCCATTTCTCACTATTCCCGTCCATTTGTAGCTATACCTCACCCATTTCTCACTATCCCCGTCCATGTGTAGCCATAACCCGCCCATTTCTCACTATTCCCGTCCATTTGTAGCTATACGCCGCCCATTTATAGCTATACCCCGCCCATCTATAGCTATACCCGACCCATTTCTAGCTGTACACTGCCAATGTGTAGCTATACCTCGCCCATTACTAGCTATACGCCGCCCATTTCTAGCTATACCCGCCCGTTTCTCGCTATACTTTGGCCAGTTCTAACTATGCCCACACATTTATAGCTATACCCGGCCCATTTATAGCTATACCATGCCAATTTGTAGCTATACCCGCCCATCTCTGGCTATAACTCGTGAATTTCTAGCTATACGCCACCAATTTCGAGCTATACCAGCCCATTTCTGGCTATATTCCGCCCATTTCTAGCTATGTCCCACTCATTTCTAGCTATACCCCCACCTATTTCTACCTATACCCCACCCATTTCCAGCTATACCCCTATCCTTTCTAGTTATACCCCGCCCATTTCTATCTATACACCGCCCATTTCTAGTTATATCCCGCCCATTTCTAGCTATACCCCACCAATTTCTAGCTATACCCACCCATTTCTAGCTATACCCGACCCATTATTAGCTATAGCCTGCCCATTTCTAGTTATACCCCACCCATTTCTAGCTATGCTCCGCCCATTTCCACTTATACCCCGCCAATTTCTACTTGTAGCCCGCCCATTTCTAGCTATACCCCGCCCATTTTTAGCTAATCTCTGAACTTTTTATGCGTGTTTGAACTTTGAGACTTCAATTCGCTGAACGTGAATTTCAAGGTAACTATACATGGAAGCTGTTGAATATTTCGAAACTAATTTGACTTGTGAGTGTTGTTGCTTATGGCAGCAACAACTTCTAATCAAATTAGTTTCAAAATATTCAACAGTGCGTTTATTAAATTGTAAGTTCATCAAAGACATACAATTCGTACATTTCAGTGATAGATCGTTGAGTTCGTTCCGTCGTTTTGATTGCGACGTCACTTAAGAAGTAATATATTTGATTATAACGTCATATATTTGAGTGAGAGATCGGATGGCTCCATTACCCCTATATCTCTTACAGACGGGAAATGACACATTCGGTATGATGTAAGGAATATATACTGGTTTGACTGCGAGCTGCTGTTTCCATAGGCAACAACCCGATCCAGCAACAGATTCATGTCGAAAGGACCTCTCCAGTTTTAGCTATGCCCGCCCGTCTCCAGCGAAGCTCCCCCACTTCTCGCTCGTGTTAGGATCGATCGATCCCCGAACGCCCTGACTATCAACTTCCAGAAAACTATACAGGTAAGCAATAGCGCCAACTCAAGTTAGTTTCAAAATATTTCAACATCATCTTTATTAGATTTATAGTAAAGACATACTAGTCATACAACAACACTTAGTCCGTCACCAATTATCCGTTCGTGACGTACCTATCTACGTCATTCACGACGCCATCGATTATGACGCCATCTTACACGTCACGTAGTTGATTATGACGTCCTGTGATGAATGGAGAAAATGGAAAGGTCCATTAGGTTCAATTTATGCAACACCTTTCCTGTATAGTATTCTTGAAATTGGGACGCGGATTTTTCAAGAGCTAAAGGGACTTTTTTTTCGTTAAAGGGTTCAATATCTTGCTTATCTTATTGGACTCGCCCATAGATATCGTATATACTAGCTAGATTGCTCATGCACATACCCTCACTATGGGGCAAGTTGTCGCGACTGCCGGTGACACGAGTTCCGTAAATCGCAACTGCACATGACCGGGTATACACTGACTGGCTGACGTAGACGATCAGCTGCATATATAGCCTCCCCAAAATGACTAAATCATCTTTTGGTAATTTAAAGAGAAATTGAACAGACGCAGATTTACATATTTTATCGGCGAAAATAATCTGACACTTTATTAGGCCACGTAATGGGTTTAGTAACAAAAACATTATTTTGGAGAATATCCTGAACTTTTGAGAGGGTCATGATCAATCTAGCCAGTATATACGATATCTATGGAGCCGCACTATCCGACTCCTTGGCTGCACATAGGCACCATAATATCCATACCAATATGCGGAATAGCCATCTGCAGCAGATTATCGGTGCCTGGCAGACCCACTGGCACCAGCAAACCCATCGGCGGCTGAATATGTAGAGTAGCATATAACGCACGGACTTCAGTGTCGGTATTAGATTTAACGGAACAGGCAGCGTAAACCCAGGTTGAATGTATTCAAACAAAAGCTGGGCATGCGCAAACTTCCACTCAACAGAAATGTCTGCCTGGAAATGATACAAGATGGCCATATTAGGGAAACAGTTTACGAGTAATAATAGATAGGCCCTAGCTCGCAGCCACTTAAGCACAGTTACCAAGGGTGGAGCCAGATTAGAGCTATATGGGGCCCAGGGATAATTAGTTGTGGGTCGTTATTGGGTGGATCAAGGAGGGATCGGCGTCGATGAAGATAACGTTGATAAACATTATACAGGTCTAAATGGATAAATGCGATTATTGCTTGTGCTTTGGGGCCACTTATCTTTCGGGGCGCCGGTGCTATAGACCAGATATCCCTGGTTTTAATCTGGCTCTGAGAGTTTGAACCCCGAGCTGCTCCCCGCTTTTGTAAATATGGCGCAATAGAGAGAACCATTTCTAGCTATGCCATGCCAATTTCAAGCTATGCCACGCCCATTTGTAGATATACTCGGCTCACGTTGTACTGGTGTTGGGATCGATTTATATATTTTCAAACCTCAATTCTCAGAATCCCATTTCCTAGGTAACCATACAGGTAATCTATTGAATATTTTCAAACTATAGCAGCAACAGCGCCCAGTCAAATTAGGTTCACAAAATTCAACAGCATGTTTGTTAAATAGTAAATCCATCAAAGACATACAATTCGTAGACTTGACGGACTATTTCAGCTTTATGACGGAGTATTCTCTATCAATTATGATTGTGGCGTCAACCTACATGTGACGTAATTGAGTATGACGTCATATATTTGAGTGACAGATCGAATCCGTCAATGGATGAGTCCAGTTTATCCATTGGTTATATGAACTTATAAACAATTATGTGACGTATGCGCTGACGTCATACTGAATTATGTCATAAATGGCACAACTAGGTTCATCACAAACGCTTAATTGATGACAGACTAAGCATTGTTGTACGAATTATATGTCTCTACTATTTCATAAACATGCTGTTGCATATTTTGAAACTAGTTTGATTGGACGCTGTTTCTGCTATAGACAGCAACAGCATCCAGTCAAATCAGTCGCAAAATATTCAACATCTTACCTATATACTTTTCTGGAAATGAGATTCCGAAAGTACAAGCATCGATCGATCCCACACTGTCAAAGCGTGGGTGGAGCTTAGATAGAGATGGGCGGGGCATAGCTATAACTGGCTTCCTGCCTTGCCTATGGTGACACCATCCGGTGGTACACCATAGCTACGTGCGTGGGTTCCAAGCTCCATGGAGCACAATCAACTGGTTTCTGTCATGTTCTGTGACATAAGTTGATTGTAAATATTTTTTCAGATTTCCGGATTTTCAGATTTTTTTTTCCAGATCACGCCCACAGACCAAAGTTGTGGCTACCGAATCCCAGAATGCAGTAACATCTTTTCTTGTGTTAAAATCGGAGCAGTAGTTTCCAGGATATCTATGGATCCAGAATGGATCGGGATCTGAGTTTTTTGTCACGATCACGTCTAAAGTTCTGAAATCCTCTTGCGTGGTACCTGAAATCCTCTTCCATTGCGTCTATTGTTATGACCCAATCTGAGCAAACGTCGGATAAGTAGGATTTAAGATACATCTCCCGACACATGCATTCATTAACACGCGCAAGCAGGCACACAGGAACACACACGCGCATGGGCGCACGTAGAGCCGCATGCACGGTCGTAGATTCCCCACGCACGCACGCACGCAGACCACGACCGACCCTCGCACGCACGCATGTATGCATGCAGAGCCGAATACAATATCTTATTGCACTCTTCCATTTTTGGGTCGAAGATCAAGGGCAAAGATATGAAAAAGAAGATGTCAAAGGTACTATAATATATGGTTGGCTGGCCACAAGTTCCCATGGTGCAGTGCTTCTGACATATTCTTACCGACATTCGCTCATAGGTTGACGTCATCATAGCGATGAGAAGATTGAATAGTAGGATGATAGCAGCAATCATGAATGCCCCGTAGACGAAAAATCCAACGATCTGGATTGTGCTGGTGTTCTTTCCTGTATAGCCATTCAAATCTGGCGATCCTGGGTCGAGCATACCAAATATTGACCAGAAACATGATTTTAATGAATCGAGTACCCTGTAATAGAAGGTCACAGTAGTAGTAGTAGTAGTAGTAGTAGTAGTAGTAGTAGTAGTAGTAGTAGTAGTAGTAGTAGTAGTAATAGTAGTTGTAGTAGTTGTAGTAGTAGTAGTAGTAGTAGTAGTAGTAGTAGTAGTAGTAGTAGTAGTAATAGTAGTAGTAGTAGTAGTTGTAGTAGTTGTAGTAGTAGTAGTAGTAGTAGTAGTAGTAGTAGTAGTAGTAGTGGTAGTAGTAGTAGTAGTAGTAGTAGTAGTAGTAGTAGTAGTAATAATAATAATAATAATATATTGAATCTTTGAGAGACCTAATAATAGTGCAAAATAATAAGGAATGGTATTCCATAGAAAAATAGTTGGAAGATTGGACCTCCAACCAACCTCAGTCCCTTGAAACCGAGTAGCGTTAAATCTAGTTTGTTGGTAGTTCATTTATATTCGCGAGAGACTAGGTTTGGGACCACATATTGGAACCTTTCTGCAATCTTTGAGTCCATTTGCAAACCTATTCCAATGTACCATTCCAGTTTATACATCCATCATCTGACATCATATGATGTCATAATGAAGTGACGTGTAGGATGAGGTCATAATTAATTATGGCACAAATGACTCAATTTAGTCCCTCTTTAATGCTTAATAGTCCGACACGTTGTACGAATTGCATGTCTTTATCATTTAATAAACATTATGTTTAATATTTTGAGACTAAGTAGACTGGGTGTTGTTGCTGCTATTTGTAGCAACACCACCCAGTTAAATTAGTTTCAAAATATTTAACAGGTTACCTGCATAGTTTTCTGGAAATTGATAGTCAAGTGTCCATGGGTCGATCGATCCAAACACGGACAAAGAGTGGATGGAGCTTATCTAGAGATGGGTGGGGCATAGGTAAACTGCAAAGGTCAATTATGCAAACTATAATTGCAACCGCATTTCGTTGTTCATTCTAGTCCAATATTCAAAAAGGGCTACACATGATAGGTACGATACATCAAGTGTACTGCATGGTGCGCATATACCACTTTTCAATTCTTCACCCCCTAAGAAGTAGAGTCGGAATTAAAATGATACCACCTCCCTCAACTGGCAGCCGATCGGATGTTGAGACATGTGGTTGGTGTTTGCCTTTCATTCCGGTCCTGATCGGTACCACGAGAATGAAGTGATTTAATCCTGGTCGGGAATTAAAATGATACCATCGACCTCAACTGGCAGCCGTTCGGCGATCCGTGGCCCCCACCGCCCTCTCAATCCCTGGGCATAGGAATTTGAGACATTTGATGTGCGTGGTCGAGATGGGAGTTGCTGACATGGAAAATAAAACTCCCGTGCGGACCCCACTGTCTGGGAGAACCTCCTCAGGATACCGGCCAGTGGCCTCTATTCTGTGTAGGCTCAGACAAACACGTAGTCTCTGCCAGAGTCACATCGGCATGATGGGACCACCCATAGTGTCTTCCATCTACCTTGACAACGCTCACCTGGTAGGAGGCTAAAGTGCTTAGCATTTGCACCACGGCAGACTCTGGCCTGTTCACATGTTATGCAGAGAATCTGGTGCTGAGCAGGTGTCTCCAGCAGACAACCACGTCCTACCCTCTCCACACCATAGAAGTGGCAGACAGACTCGATCTCTTCACGTTGGTGAAAGCGGGCGTAAATGTTTCTCCGCAAGGGGTCGACCCAAGGATTGTACTGGGGGGCATCCCGGAAGTGGGCCCACTTAGCATCCAATATCATGACAGTCTCAGCGCCCTGTGCCACTGCTGTAGACGCCAGCACGAGCAGTATGATGAGAATCATGGCTATATATGAAGAGTTAAACTGAACAGAGTGAACCCCTCGAGAAATATCTGTGCCAGATCGAGCCCTGTTCCATATGGTTCGATAGTGATCTTCATCCCCTCATGAGCAGGGGCTAGCTGCTTCTCTTTGCCGCCGGCTAAGAGACGTAGCTCTAGGACTAGGAGTCGTTTGCAGGCTAGTGAGGCCGACTCGCTGAAGCAGTTTAACAGCACCCTTGGCTTTGGTGACATGTGACACACTATCTACCCGTAGAATGCCCTCCTGGAGGTTAACAGTTTCTTCTGGTCCATCGAATGGACGACGCAGCAAGATATTTCCACCTGTAACCCCGATCCGGTGACCCACCCTCGTCAGGGAGACACCTTCACCTATGTAGGTGAGGAAGGATGATCCCCGATTGTAGAGCTTTCGAACTGTCCCATCCCTTTTCACAACAGTGGAGAGGGGAGTAACCTCTATCTCAATGACTGCTGGAGGCCTATATAGAGGCAACCCTGTTTGCCAGTTACCACCAGGTCCAGTGCGGTACCATACTTCATTCTTCTCAAACATGAACTGCAGGTTTGCCAGGGTCAATAGCAGACCCTCATGGGTCATCAGCTGGGCACAGCTCGAATAGGGTTTGACCAGATGAAGCTGAGGTCGTCATTTAGGGTGTTGCTGTCTGCCACCTCTGTATCCGAGACCTCAATCAATGGCTCGAGGATGTACTTCCTCTTCGGGAAATCGTACCGAAACACGATCTTGTGGCCATCAATGTTGCGGCCCAGGCACTCCTTCGACACATCCTTGAGGGATGTGATCAGCTCCACCCCATCACCACCGAGAAGATTTCTGAAGCCATACCATCCTTCGCCTCAGGAGTACGTTCTTCAGCGTCACAGGCTCTTGGCTACCGAACATTTAAGCCATGTTATATAAGGATGGCGTCTCTGTACGACCTGGTCAAGATACTTAACTTCCGAGGGTTAATCGATAAACCACGGCTCAGTGAGGATCCAGCAGAGACTAGACTCGGTGTACAGAGGTGTTTGAGGAGGTCTTCAGCGATAGTCGAATGAATGACGGCCGTCTGTTCATCTGTTCAGAGTTCGCCCAGTGATAAAATCACCCAGGCCGTGTGTGACAGGACAGTAGTGGACGTCAGTGGTAAAATCAACCGTCTTTCTTGAGGAACTCTAATATCAGCCTGGTGGATATTACCGTGAGCCCCCTCAACTACTCGATGCTGCACGTCGCAAGGGCCACAACTTCACATTGGAGACAGTTAGCCAGTGGCTCAGCCGCCAGGCGATGTGGCGGATATACAGACCTCGTCCACGGCACATCAGGCATGCCCATTTCGATGAAACTGTCCTGAACAGAGTTCACCAGGCAGATGGTCTATTCCTTCCACATGACTCGGTTGGTTGTAAGACCTACAAGTATGCCCTCACCATCGTTGATGTCGCCAGTAGGTATAAGGCTGCAGCACCGCTCACAGACAAGTCAGCTGGCCAGGGGGCCCAGCCATTCCAGGGTGTCTACGAGGCTTCGGACAATCCCCTCCAGTGGCCAGAATTTTTGCAGGTGGATGAGGGTAAGGAGTTCAGAGGTGAGACTGCAGCCCTCATGCGGAAACACAGTGTGGCAGTTAGCCGAGGTGAGGCAGGGCATCACCATGCCCAGGCTATCGTTGAGTGGTGGAATTGGACACTGGCAGAGAGACTGTTCCCACACTAATACGCCCAGGAAATGGCCGCGTGCCGATCGAACATTCTAGAGTATGGGTGAGAGGGCTGCCTGCTGTGGTGGAGAGATCCAATGCCGAGGTTACTAGGCTAATCGGGAAGAAGCCCGTAGAGGCTATCAGACACTCTGCTGTTGCCAGTCACAGCTCTAGAGGAGCGAACAAGGGAGAGGAGTGCCTACCACATGATGCTCTGGTTCGGTACATGTATGAGCCTGGTGAGCTGGAAGGTGGTCGACGGCGTGCAACAGATCCTAACTGGTAGATAGATCTTCACATCCTTGACAGGTATGTGGAGGCGGAGGGGCAGCCTACACCTTACTACCTGGCACGCCAGCACGGAGTGCCTAGGCGACCATTTGTCATAGAAGAGCTTCAGCTAGTCCCTGCAGACACACAGCTACCAACCCCTAGGGTGCTAACATGATACTCGATGGGCTCGGTATGGATATCATCTAAAATGAAAAGGCGACCAACCGACAGACATCAGATGGTCCCAGAAATTTACAATTGTATTCCTAATTGCCAGTATAGTTGTAAGTTGATCTACATGATAGTTATGAAGGTGTGGAATAATAATAATAATAATGATGATGATGATGATGATGATGATGATGATGATGATGATGATGAAGATAGATAGATAGATAGATAGATAGATAGATAGATAGATAGATAGATAGATAGATAGATAGATTATTTCACAGTAGGCTCAACTGGCCCTTGCATCATCATCATCATCATCACCACCATCATTATCATCATCATCATCTTCATCATCATCATTATCATCATCAGCGTCGTCGCAGCCATCCTCCTCGTCAATCATCGCCATCATCATGATTTTCACAATTGTTATATTCAGCATGTTTAAGATCTATGAATAACGAGTCAGGCTAAGCTGGAAAAATGATTGCGATGACAAAGCTATACTATAAATTGAAACAATATGTTGAATGTAATTTAACCACAACTCACCCGCCTCTACACCAACCTAACATTGCACTGAGCCAATAATATGGCCAGATATGTCCGATGACGTTGTTTGGAAGTTGAGAATATCTACGGTTCGTACCTATAAGTGGGAGGAGATGCGTATGTCAAATATTTGTCTTCAATGTAAATGCATGGTATATAAATGCAGCTAATTTCCGTATACATGAACTATTGCCAGGATGAAGTAGTTCTGTCAGTTTAAAGACGCTGGGTTTTCCCCATAATAGTGTTTTACATATTGCTTTCTTAAATTTTGATAAATTGGACAGACTAATATGAAATGATATTCATCCTCTAAATCTTCGCAGGCATTGCACTTCCTTTCTGAGAGAGTGCTGGTATAACGAGTTTATCGAATAAGCTGCAATAATATGCAGGAGTTAGATTGATGAATTTATTACAGTATTTCTTTAAAGCAAATACAGCTTTTTGGCCTTGTTCGGATAGGCATTTTTGCACCACGTAGAATCAACCTCTAAAGGTAAGTACAATACCAAGATATTTGATCGCATTTACAACTATTGTTTTCTTAAATTTTGATAAATTGGACAGACTAGCTTCCCCCTCCATTCTTGATGAAAATTGTCAATTGCCCTTTGTTTATAGGCTTCTATGAAACTGTTTTTGTCAATACCATTGCCTTGCGCTAAACAAACATCGTTGAAACCTCTAGTACCGAGCATATGTCTAACAGAGCTTATATTATATCTATTCTGTTTCCTTTAACACTAGCTAGTTTTATTAGCTTATACCACAGGCAATCTCTCACCACATAATCAAATGCTTTGGAAAAGTCTACAAATGTACAGTATATGTGTTTTGCCTTTATTTAACAGGTGGGAGATCAGACCATACAAGGCAAATATGTTATCAATTGTGCCTAGCCCTGCTCTGAAGCCAGCTTGGGCTTCGACATAGACATAATACTTTCTGCCCAAGGGTTTAGTCTACTGTTGAGTATCCTCGTAAATAACTTGCCTAATGTACTTAAAAGTGTAATGCATCTATAATCCTTTACGTCATTCACGTTACCCTTTTTATGCAGTGGTACAATGATTCCTTCGGACCATAGTTTGGGAAAAATGCTGGATTTGAATATGCTATTAAATAAGAGTGCAATAACAGATCGGATGCATAGATGTAAAATTCGCATAGTAGCAAATCACCGTTTTTAAGTTGTTTTATTGCCTTTTGTATTTTTCTTCTGAAATTTCATAGTTTAATTCATCAAATATTATGTATACGTCATGATTGTTCTGGTTGTTAATTTCTTTTAAAATGTCCGCAAATTCACTTAGACACTAATATTATTGGTTTGTCTTGTTTTTTCCCGGATTTGAGTAATTTCCAATACATTTTTTTGCGTTAGTATATTGAACCGTTAATAATTCCTTTGTTCTATTTACTGCATTTTCCCTGAGCCATTTGAACGCTAACTTTAAACTTCATCCGTGCACTCACCATAATAATATGTGATGTTTCTCTTTCACTCTTCTATACCAGTTCAATGCCTTAAAAATTATCTTTGTTTCATCTCGCAGTCCTTCGTATGGAATCCTTTTTGATGTGGTCACTGATCCAAAATTATTGTTTTTTGCCAAATCTGTCAGAAATAAATTATTTGCCGAAACTTTGATCACGCTAGTGAAAAGTGCAACAGCTTGATTTATGCCATCCTCCTTTAGCATATCGTTTTCATTGATTAATCTTTCCATATCATTTAGTAGGTTCTGTGTTTCCATGAAATTACTTCTGTATTCATTAACCAGATCTGAATTCCAAACATATTTTGGTGGCTTATTCATAGCAGTTTTGTCTGTGCCGGGTGTGCTCTCATTTGAGGTATGAACGGTGATGGAAAATCTGACTACTCTATGATCAGAAAGTTCATTCAGATCGTCAATTTCAAAATCCCATATTCTATTCATTTTGTCACTGGAACATAAAACGTAATCTACGAGACTCGAGCCTAGTGTTGTAATACATGTTAATTCCCCAAGCCCACAATCTTTTCCAACCCTTCCATTCAAAATCCTTATTCTGGTCGTTTTACAAAAATGTAATAATTTGTGACCATTTTCGTTTAGTTGCCTTCATCGTTTGAAAATCGTGGTATAAAATGTTCTTTGATGTAGTTGTTATCTGGTGGTAAATGTGCATCATCATCATTTAAAACAAGGTCTAATAAATCTTTCGTTCTTGTATTAAAGTTACCCCAGAATAGAAATATGGGCCTACAATCACTTTGTGCATTGCTACATATAAATGTGTGTATTCTGTCCAAAACATCAATTTCTACATGTGCAGACCTTGGAAACCCATAACAAAGGCATTGATAAAGATTTGGAGTTAGACGAAAGAATTCTTTCTGTAATTTTAACCATATTATATAATCGGATACTTTTGATTCTAAGGATATTCCAGCTGCTATTTCGTCTTTAAGATAAATCAACAGACCACCCGAATCATGCTTGGCTCGTCTATGCCTAGGTCTGTTTAATGCATTGTGGCTAAAACCGTTTATGTCGACATCTGCTATATCGGAGCACCATGATTCAGTTAATAATATTATATCAGATTTATTTCTTAGATTTTCAGATGCATGGGCAGTTATTTTGCTTAGGAATTTTGTCAGGAATCCATTTGCATTCCATAATGATACTCTAAGCAAGTTCTCCCACCCTGTATCCTATATAGTCACTATTGCTGAAAGGTTATTTGAATTGGTCAATTGTCCATTTACTGTTTGTTCATTGCCGGACAAGAGATTGTTTGCTGGTTGATTACCCTGTAGTTGCTGATCAACAGTTTGCATGATATTAGTGTCCGGCTTGTTACACTGTTCACTGATTGAGTGTTCTCCTGTTACTGTTGCATTAAGGCCTGTAAACTGATCGTCCCTCTGATATGAAATGTCCATATACCTAACTAAATTCTGGTCGGATGTGGCATTGGCATGTACCTGTGTGGGACCTTCTAAAAATATGTGCTTGTTTCGCATCGGCGGCACTGGTGGTACATTTATATGATAGTTTCCCAATGCATTACCATTTAACATTGATGTGAAGTTCTGTTAAATTATATGGTTGTCCGCTTCGTCATGCGCGAGCGGGGATGCGAGCGTTCTTGGTGTCTTAACATGATAGATGGATTTGCAAAATTTATAGTTTGAACTGCTGTTATAATTTCACTTCTTAGACTGCAACTTTCAACATCTTCCTCTCCTACTTCGCTGGTATGCACATTGGTTGTGGATAGTTCTGATTGATTATATTGGTGCTCACTATATGGCATATATAATGGTGTAGTATCTATATAGTCAGGGTGTGATGTTTCTTATGAAGATGTGATTAACGCTGACGATACTGACTAATGGGTGCAACTTGCTGCTAGTAATACTGATTGTCTATAATTAGGCTCGCTATGATTCACATTTCTTGCTAAGGCAGCTAAATAGTCAGGATGTCCTGTCTCAGATGGAATGATGTTTGCAGATGGTAGTGCTGACGAATGTTCCTGCGAAGCCCGTGGTGGCAGTGGTGCTGACGAACATTCTTGTGAAATCCATGGTGGTAGTGGTGCTGAGGAATGTTCCTGCTGGCTGTTGAACACTACTGTGAAGCCTGTGGTGCTAGTAAAACTGAGGAACGTTCCTGCGAAGCCCGTGGTGCCAGTGGTGCTCAGGAATGCTTCTGTGAAGCCTGTGGTGCTAGTGATACTGAGGAACATTCCTGCGATGCCTGTGGTGCCAGTGGTGCTCACAAACGCTGCTGTGAAGCCCATGGTGC
Organism: Chaetoderma sp. LZ-2023a; assembly: GCA_034401795.1. NCBI lineage: Eukaryota > Metazoa > Mollusca > Caudofoveata > Chaetodermatida > Chaetodermatidae > Chaetoderma > Chaetoderma sp. LZ-2023a. The sequence continues at coordinate 64,450,414 of CM067362.1, read as the reverse complement.
TAGTGGTGCCGATGAGTGTTCCTGTGAAACTGTGGTGGTAATGATGCTGATGAATGTTCCCGTGAAGGCCATGGTGGTAGTGGTGCTGAACGTGACAGTACCGAATGTGCTGAACGTTGTTGTGCTGATCGTGGGGTTGATGGCCTTTGATGAGAATTGTATGATGGAAAGGTTTGATTTGGTGAAGGATATAGAATCATGTGTCAATCAGGGAACATATCCTTCACAATGTCATTTCCTACTACTAGTTTGACTGGATACCTAATTGATGTCATCTGACCACTTTGTTTCGCCCGCTGAAAATCATCCCAAAGCTGTCCACAAGCTCTGACTATCTTATGTGGGTAGTCATGAGAAACGGAATAATAATAATAACTAGATCTGTCCCATGAACAGATTTATGTCTTCCAACTGTACCTGCACTCGAACTAAACCCTCTTCCATTGTACTTCCTGTCCAATCAAGTTCACTTGTTGAATTTTATTTCTAGAACCGCTACAGACAACATGTCCTTTCTTTCGAATCAATGGGCCATATGTATTTGGAGAAGAGTTCTATTTGGACAAAAATCAGCTAGTTTGGTAGCCACAGGGCTTAGTCAGTTAATAACTATTCAGCAGTAAACTGGTTTATTCAGTGATTACCAGTACAGCAGTAAAATGGTTAAGCAGTGAATACACATTCTGGCTTTCCAAAATGATTAATATATACTGGCAAATTAGTACAAAACCAATGAAATAAAAGTTTGGATTTTGCAAAATAAGGGTTAATACAATACTAATGATACACTAGTCGGATGGTTAATAGGCAGGTACAACATTCAGTCAACTTGTCATTTTTAATTTGGCGAGTATCCATAGCGTCTACAATAAGTGCAAGTTTTATATTGTTATTCGAATGTCAATGGGTTAATTGACCTCCACAGTCATGTATGATTACTGTATTCTGTGGCTGTTGTAGTAGAAACATCCAACAGCTGCAATCAGTCCTTCTTTGTTTTTGCCCACTGTGTCTTGTCCTCAGCCCAAATCCTTAGCTTCCTCAGGTCCGTTTTTGACTTGAGTGTACCGAGTCCTGCTTTCTTGCATTCTCTCCTGGCTTTGTATTTGTCGGCTCTGAGTATGGAGAATTCCAAGGCTCTCTGTACTGATGTCTCTTCAGTCATCCTTAGCACATGGCCAAAACTGGACCATTTTTACTGGGCAACCTTTACAGACAGTGGCGACGTATTACACATCTTGTATAGTGCATCATTGGAAATTATGCTGTCTGGCCATCAGTGTTTGTGATTGTGCATATGTGTTTGCAGTGGCAGGAATCAAGTTTGTCTAGAGCTGCCTTTGGAGCTGCCCAGCTGTTACAGTTATACAGCATCAAGGATACTCAGGTTGCATTCTATAAACATAGCCTATTAATCAAGGTCATCTTTGATCTACGAATCTATATCTTCCAGAAGACTGGAAAGCTATGTTCCCCATGACGCAGCGCGCAGCAATGTCAGTAGTACTGCAAAACTGTGAGCCCATGATTTTACTTTTCCCCCATGGTTTGCTGCCATGAAGTGAATCGTTATTTTCTTTAGTTTCATGCTTTGTATATAGGTATATGTGGGTGAACTCTTTTTTGGATTCATTCATAGAGATTCTCAATTTTTAGTTGGCTTGCAGCTATTGGGAGAAGTTCGTCAAGGGGTTTCTTTTCCTCATCTATGAAGTCAACATTATCAGCTTATTCGATCTCTAGCGGCATACCCGGTATTGACACTGGGGGGTTTGGTCTTGTGGAACTGTCCCGCACGGATTTCAATGCAGCAGCACAGTAACAGGTGAAATGTACTGGAGATAGACCATCTCCCTGTGGGGAGCCGATTGGTGTCTCAAACTCTACAGACTTCAGGGACTTGACTCGTACTCTCAGCTTGGTGCCTGCAAGCAGTAGTCTCACAAGTCGTAGCTCATCTTCATTGCAACTGGCCTGGCCCTGAAAAATGGATGTACATCTGGACCTGATGGCAAGAGCAATGAACTATGCAAATATGCAAGTGACATTATCTCAAAACTGACCACGCACCTAATTAATTCAGCTTTTATACCCCACCTTCCCATCGATGCTGTAGGCCAAGACACCCTTATCGCACCACCCAATCCCATGAAGCCACCTGCCCTCTCCCAGCCCCAGCCAATATGCGGTCCATTGTGCTCCTCAACAGCATATGGAAAATTCTATATAATGTTACTCTATGCCACATCCGGAACAAGATCGATGACTTCACAGGATCATGTCAAAGTGGCTTCAAATGCGGATGCAGCTGCGCAGACATTGTATGGGCTCAACGCATGCTTGTGTCGGTAGTCATGTCCAAACACTGGGATTTCCACAAACTGGGCATTGCCATCTCATGAGCCTCCGACACAATTAAATGCTCAAACATCCTAGATGTACTATGCCAGGTTTTGATATATTTCGCTGCTACAAGAAGTACATGCTTTAAATTAACACTCATAAGTCAAAGGATTAATTGTCCCCCATGGTCGACTGATATTAAATGCAATTAGATCCATATCACCTTAATCAGTCAATGTCAATTGATACTAAATGACAATTAAATTCCTGCCACATTAATCAGTTTGCCGAGAGCAAGTACAGTAGCAACGTCAATTTATTCCTACATAATAAAGTGGAAAATTAGATTCTAAATATCTAGGCTTTTTACTGATAGATCTCGTTCATTTTCTCAGACACCCTACAGACAATAAATTAGCTGAGAGAGAACTAGGTTGTTTGCAGCAGAAAAGTGGAAAAATACTCCAAGATGGCTAACAACCATATCATCGATCATTTAGAAAAGTGGCAAATTCTAATTTAGGAGCCCAAATAACATAAATATGGCTATTTTCACTATCAAAGACTGTCAAACCAAAAGCCTCCATGTGGCCACCCAACTACTCAAATCAGATTGGTCCATGGTGGCCATGTTTTAGATATCAATGTCCAGCGAGGTATCTTCACTCGCCCACTTTGGCTAACCATATTCCCCATATTTTTTCTCGATCACCTCTGCAGTTCTAGAGAAGATTATTTTGCGATTTATGACCTCATCAAAATGTCCCCCAAACCCAGTGGCTAATCATGTTCTCATTAGATATTTTTATACTAGTGTTGAGGTAGACCAGAGGCCCTTAGTTCCGACTCAAGTAACCTGCTAGTTTCGTATAATTTTTAAATTTTGACAAATGTGGCAGAATGATAATAATAACCGAAACTGCACTAAATAACATTTCTAGTCTTTAGGATCAATTGGCTATGTGACTTTAGAGAATGTTAATCAGTGACTGGCCATTCAGCAATAAAATAGTTAAGTAGTGAATAGCGATTCTAGCTTTCCAAAAACGCTTAACAGACACTGAAAAATTAGTACAAATTCGATGAAATTAAAATTAACATTCTGCAGTATGAGTGTTGATACAAGTGCAATAATTAACCAGTCGAGGGTTTATAGGCAGGAACAAATTCCAGCCAAATTGTTTTGACATCTTTCGCTGCTACAATAAGAACATGCTTTATATTAACATTCATAAGTCAAAGGATTAATTGGACCCCATGACAATTAAATTCCTATCACCGTAATCAGTTTACCTAGGGCATCGACAAAAATAAGTTCACTACTACATGATAAAGTGGGAAATTAAAATCTAAATATCTCAGCCATTTACTAATAGATCCTGTTCACTTTCACAGACACTCCGTGGACTTTCAATCTGTTAACATGGAGCCGGTTTGGTTGCTCTAAAACATGTTGTTTGGGAGAAGCACCCAACAGAAAGAATAATCCAAGATGGTAGTCAAACAATCATCCATCATTTTGAAATGTGGCAAATTCGAATTTAGAAGCCCAAGTATAGCAATTTTCCCCATTAAACTCTATCAAAGAAAAAAGTTCAAAATGGCCACCGCAGTGCTCAAATCTGATTAGTCCATGGCGACTGTGGTTTTTTTTAGATATCACCTTCATGCGAGGTCGATTCTTTCATGCACATATGCTAATCATAGTTTCCAAATTGCAGCGAGATCCCATCATTAGTTCCAGAGGAGAAGATTATTCTGTGATTTATGACATCATCAAGGTGGCCGTCAAACCACGCAGGCAATCATGTTCTGCTTGGTTATTTTGATTTGGGTGATGATCTGGAACATATGCCATAAGTTTTGCTCCAATTGATCAGCTAGTTGCATTCAGAGAAAACGACCTTTCATGCCACCTTTCATATTTCTGGACAACCTTATTTTGATGGTATTCAGCTTTCAATGATGTGCTGGAATAATATTTTTACAATACTACGTTCTTTGACCCATAACTAGAATTGTTCAAGAGTAGTTGTATGTGCTCCAAGCACATGCATCTTTCTCATCATTGATGCATTCCATCGTTTAGCTATGATCTTTCATTGAACAAACTTAAATGGGTCTCGTTGGCTGATCATTTTCCTAATATTTCAGCCATGGGTTTCTATGGTAAATATTATTGCGATATATGACGTCATCAACATGGCCCCCAAACGGTTCATCACACATGTTCAAAAGTGCCAACCTTGAATTCGCGTGGGTGAAACAATCTATAGGAAGACATTTTACCCATCAAAATCCATCAAATAAAAAAGTTCAAAATGGCAGCTCAGATGCTCATTTTGATTGGCTACTGGTGGCTATGCTTTTTCGCTATCGAATTGCCTTTAGTATACTTTTGTGGCACTCTAGTATGGTCCTTTGGTGCTAATAGTGTTCTCCAAATTTCAGTTAGATCAGTTCATGACATCCAGTATAGAAGATACTATTAGTTACACCTGTGTTTTGCCAGGGGTACAGGCTGTTACCACATGCGCAAACGTTGTATTTCCCAAGCGCAGCTATGCTCGGCAAATATATTTGTTTGCGCATGTGGCAAGAGGCTATATATACACCACCTCCCCAAATCACTGCTGTAACGTACTTATTACACCTCAAACATCAGCGTAAGAGAGAGATTTTACCCTTACTTAAATATTGGCCTTTTTCAGAACACATCATCACTTATGATGTCATTTTCAGAATGCGTCAGCACGTGTGACGTCATGACCTTCGTCATTGACTATCGTTACGTCACAATTAATCTGCGCATTAAAACCAAAACACGATGTTCCAGAGGTGGGGTGGGGTGTGGGGTACCGTGTAGTATTGCCCTCGAGTGAGGGACATAACAGATCTCTGATCTTGACCAATCAAATAACAGCATTTGGTCTTGTGACATTGCTGAGGGGTAATAAATTAGGAATATATAACATTATCAAGATGGCCCCCATTCATCGGTCATGTGCGAAAGTGCCAAATTTGAGTTCGGGAGGTAAAAGAACAAAAAGGACGACATTTTCGCCATGAAAATCCATCAAATAAAAAATGGGCGCCGAAATCCTCTCATTTTATTGGGCCATGGTGGCCATGTTTCTAAAGCTATTAACTTCTGTTGGACAAACTTTAATAGCCCTTAGGGCCTGATCATATTTGCAAAATTTTAGTGAAATCAGTTCAAATGTTCCGGAGGAGATTGTTTTTTTATTTATTACGTTATCAACATGGCTGCCAAAGCTGCATAGCCAATCGTCTTCTCTTGGACAAACTTTATTTAGCTATCGTCTAGATATGTATGCGGAGCTTAGGATTACTCGTATAACCGGTTTCAGCGAATAAGATTTTAGAAAGGGCACCCCCCCCCCCCAGAATTTGAAAATGATATAGGTAATGTAATAACCAACTCGGAATTTGAATCTTGCAAACGTGTATCGAAAGACTAAACCAGCCTAAAACATATTGTTGAAGACTGGTGGTACTATCTAAATTTAATAACGTCTATATTCTTAATGGTAGAATTGGTACCGGTACGACCGTAGGCAAAATAACAAGACAACATTGCATTGCCTTTGACTATGTCCTATATACTCAAAACGTTTTATCACATATAACAAATTTTGTGGTATTAGATTTTTTCCATATTCTGTCGGATATTCACTATGTCTTAAAACTGGTACTACAATTAAAACAACCAATCAGTCACCAGCCGATCCATAGCTCCAAGGATGCGAACAATGTAAGCGAACCAATATTATAAAAAAACGAATCTAAGTAAAAGAAATTACTTAGACAAATCAAGAAACTCTAACTGTTATAAGAACGAATCGAATCGCAATATTACAAATGTTCTATGGCATGGCAAAAATTCAGCCTCCATAGTTCGATAACGACTGCAAAGTAAGCAGAAAGAATTTGATAAAGCAAGATTTGAAAATACGCATCATAAAACAGAAACAAATAGGAAGGAAATGGTAAAGACAAGTAGAATCCACAAACAAACAATAAAATCTTTCACGGACAAAAGATGAGCAGAAACACAATAAGAAAATTCGTAGCAAACCTAGCGACTACATGAAAATAATAAAAGAAAACGGTCCCAAGGTCCCTTGTACAGCAAGTCCTAAGAACATGTACACTTTTTTCAGATCGCTAATTGAAAAGGAAGGCGATAATGAAGCTGCTAATGAACAACTGCAGCTAGTGACGGTAGAAACAAATACCATATTAATCATACCTGTAAGGAGTGAAGAACTCTAATAAAATCATGAAGCGTTAAAAGTATAATAAAGCTGCTGAATAAGAAACATTATGATAAGCATATATAAGCACTTATAAAATGCTGGATTCAGCACAAATAAGCACGTTCCAGATCCTTGGGCTTATGGTATTATAATACCAACTTATAAAAGAAAGGATTACGCAAATAATCCCCAAAACTACAGACCAATCACACTACTCAGCTGTCTAGGGAAACTTATCACCTCAATAATAAGCAAACGTATTGATAAATTTCTAGAACATACCAATAAAGATTCAGAAAACCAAGAAGGCTGTAGGAAAGGATATGTATGTCATACCGACCATATATTCGCACTCTCCGCACTCGTAGAATTATTTCAATGTGATTATTTTGCCATTTCGTAGATTTTGAGAAAGGCTTTGACTCACTATGGCATAGGGACTTTTAGATAAAGCTGCACAACATAACACAGAATAACATAAATGGTAAAGTTTTTAAAAGTTATGGAGAGATGTATAACATTATAAGATCGGTAATCATGTCGAACAACTGTGATTCTCGGATGTCCTTACTTGCAACTGTGGAGTAAGTCAAGGCGCGAACCTCTCTTTAGTACCTCTCGCCACATAGTTAAATGACCTCGGAAATTTCTGTGGCAACCAAAACTCAATAGTCCACTATGCATACGATACAATGGGAGAATCCACTTTTTGCTATGTCCCGCCCATCCTTAGGTAAGCTCCATCCATACTTCACCCGTGCTGGGATCGATCGATCGCTCAACTCCAGGGCCATCAATTTCCAGAAAACTATATAGGTAAGCTGTTTAATATTTTGAAACAAATTTGGCTAGGCGCTCAGTCAAATTAGTTTCAAAATATTGAACAGCATGTTTATTAAGTAGTAACGACATACAATTCGCACAACAACGCTTAGTCCGGCATCAATTAAGCGTTGTGATGAAATTAGCTACCTCAGTCATGATGTAATTTATTATAACATCATCCTACACGCCACGTAGTTAATTATGACGTGACATTATTGATGGGTAAACTGGAAAGGTCCATTATGCTAGCGGAAAACGCAACTGACCTTCATCTGACATTAAATGCATTAGACAGTTATTGCGACATGTGGATACTAAACGTAAATGTAGCCAAAACAAAGCTTATGGTGTTTGGTTGTACTAAATAATATTGTAACACACTTTCATTCTATCTAAGCACTAAGGCATTAGAAAGCGTATATAACTGTAAAGACCTGTATTATTTTGTCAAAATAAAAAGCAATGTTCGTTCTATATTGACGAGATAAACAATTAGATCGAGCCATTGATTGTCAAACAAAACTCTACCACCAAATGTTGAAACTGATCCTCTTATGATTGTGAAATTATTGGAATAAATAGAAATGTAACAGAATAAGAAAAGCACATTTAGTATTTCTAAGTGGACCCTTCCCCACCCACCCCTCCCACAGTTAAAAATTAAGCAAAACACAGCTAAACACATGGCAGATGGGGAACTAGGGGAACTGCCAATAAAGGTATTAATAGAAAAACGCACGATCATATACTGGATAAGGCATATCTCAGGAAAGAAAAATAAACTAGCACAACAAAGAAAACAGAAAACCATAAAATGGCTAACATGCATTATAACCATTCCAGATAATCCAGGACACACATAACTGTGGAAAGCGCAAACGATTCATAATAGCAACATCATTCAAGCTTCGATTATCGAACGATAGAGGACAGATTTATACAAATATGGCTTGTCCAATGCAGGAATCGTGGAAGGATAAGATATACAATTCTTTTAAGATTAACTAGGAAACGGAGACATACTTCGTTAGATTTAAATGATAGAAAAAGAATATTGATTTAAGGCCAGTAATCATTCATTACCAACAGAAAAGGGGAGATATGAATGAATACGCTGAGAAGAAAGGAAATGTTGTATTTGCAACAGAAACGAAATTGAAGATGAGATGTAGTACATTTTTATTTGTGACTTTTTAATGCATTACGGCTAGAAACGTTACGTTAATACTACCTTAAGCGACCAAATTATTAAAATTAATAAAACCTTCCCCTAGTATTATCTAGTAGTACCAAAAAGCCACTATCTAACGTTTGCCAGCTAATAAATGCAATTATTTAAAAAAAGGATGAAACTGTCGCACAATCAACAAACATAACCCACAAAGATAATACCTAAAATTAAAGTTAAATTGTAATCGAAGTTATATCTATAATGAAACAGCTTGCCTGTAAAGAACACACTATACTGCTGTAGAGAACCTAAGCTCTCTCTCTCTCTCTCCCTCTCTCCCTCCCTCCCTCCCTCCCCCCCCCCCTCCCTCGCTCCCTCCCTCCCTCCCTCCCTCTCTCTCTCTCTCTCTCTCATATATATATATATATATATATATATATATATATATATATATATATATATATATATATGCCGTCTTGCCACTGTATAAACTGTATAATGTTTATACCACATGTATGTGTATGATCAAAAGGATTGCTGAGAAAGTGCCTTTCCAATCCCAATTTGCATAAGTGAAGCCATAATGCGGAAGGACCGAATTGTGATTTCAGAGGGACTCTGAACTGGACTCTGTGGAACATATCTGCCCTCTTCATTAGTAGAGGGCATCATACGGACACCACAGAATAGTGTTTGCTGGCCGCATTGTTGGAGCACCTCAGAGGGAATTCAAAGTAGCACATTCACCATCCACATTGTTGGGTGGGGGAAAGTTTAGAGGAATCGAAAGACCACTTGTATTCCTCTTTTTTGTATATTAATAGCCAGACTAATACAAACCTTCACAAATCTGGGGTAAAATATTTAATTCTGTTAGAAAATTAACATATAGTCCTTTAAGGTCTGAGGGGGTGGAGGTTGAGTGTGGTGGGGGGGGCACACATCCGCCACATCATAATTTAACCCGTCATAGATAGAGATGCAGATCATCACAACCATGGCCCCACCGCCATCACACTCTGCCAGTTAGAATAGGCATGTGCAATCAGAGTCATGAAAGGAGGGATGTATTTCTAGCTATGCCACGCCAATTTCTGGCTAAGCTCCGCCCTGCCGTTCTGTTGGAATAGGTTTACATCCTTTCAATCCTGAATCACTAGAATCCCAATGGACATTTTTTAGTTTATCCATCAATGATATGACGTTATAAGCAACTACGGACGTGTAAGCTGACGTCGTAATCAATTACCCCATGAATAAGGAACACGTAATTGATGACGGTCTAAGCGTTGTTGTACGAATTGTACGTCTTTACTATTTAATAAATATGCTGTTGAATATTTTGAAACTAATTTAACACAGTGCTGTTGCTGCCATAGGCAACAACAGTACCCAGTCAAATAAGTTTCAAAATATTCAACAGTTTACCCGTATAGTTTTCTGGAATTTGATAGTCAGGGAGTTCAGGGATTGGTCGATCCCAACACAAGCGAAGTGTGGGTGGAGCGTAGCTAGAAATATGCGGGTCATAGTGAAAACTGGATTCCTCCGATTCAAGATAATTATACAGGTAAGCTGTTGAATACTTTGAAGATACATTGACTGGGAGGTGTGACACCAACAGCGTGTCAAATTATGTTCAAAATATTCATGGAAATGCTTATTTAATTAAGAATTGACCAAATATATACAATTCATGCAGTTTTGCTTGCCCTGTAGGTGGGGCTTAGAATACACCTTCCGTATCCTCTGCGTGTCGTAAGAGGCGACTAAAGGAGGTAAGGGTGAGGTAACCCTGACAGAAACCTCGAGTGCTGAAGACGGAGGTTCCAGGCCGCACGGCGCACTCTAATAAACCATGGATCCACGCACTTAACGCTTATGATCATGTCGATAGTCACTTACAGGACTGGCGGTATGATCAGCGAACGAAAAGAAGAAGAAGAAGAATGCAGTTTTATGATACGTGACAGATTGGATCCCGCCATTAATTGTGCATTGATGTTTTCTCGCTTACCCGGCATAATGTAATTCAGCCTTGGACGTGCCATGCTCAGCCAGTGCCACAGATGTTCGCGTGAACTCGTCATAGAACCAGTATATATTCGCCAAGCCCACACCAAATGCCAGAAACACCATCAGAAATAGGCCCATGAACCGTAGAATATCCTGCCAGTAAAAATAGAAAATACATTTTAGAGATTACTTTTGTCACAGAAGATTGTCAGTAGAAGGGCAGTGATATTGATTCGTTTTGAGGCGCAATTTGAGGCGCAAGATGAGGAGCATGACCTATTGTGGGGGTGGGTGTCCCTATTTTCGCTGTTTATACCCTATATATGCCGTCAGGAGTGGTTTTCCAATATATAGGGGGCACCTCCCACCTATATCAGGGTGGGGTGGGGTGGGGGTGGAGGAAGGGACAGCTATAGGACAATGCAAATGGATAATTATGAAACTGAATTGTTAAAAAAGAAACAGAAAATACATAGCGTACACCACATTACAGTTTGAAAATCCTGCAGCTGGTCGCGTGGAACAATGCTCGAGCATGTTCAGGCTTAAAGAGGGAAGGGAAACATCGCAATTATCATAAAAAAAACTTATGGAACACATCACTGTTATAACAAATTTTCGCGCTTTTATAGCACTCAAGCTGCTTCCATTGAAATGTTGAAATTTTCTTTGGCATCTAACACAGTTTTTTATACCACTATACATTTTCAAACATTGCCATGTTGTTTAGGTAGTAACGTCGTCATCACCTTCCTCGTCTTCATCCGATACATAGACTTCAAGAATTGAGTCGTCGTCGTTTTCACACCCTATGCTGCATTGGCAAATGTCGCTGCATGGGAAGTCTTTGGGTTTGCATGAGCACCGATTGGAGGAACCTTTTGATTTACATTGGCACCTAACCATCTCGAGGATAACGTTTGAAACTGGCAAAACATTCGTTGTTCTTTCTTTTAGCTGGCCACCCGTAGCCTTGTAGTATCCATTCTGTAGATAATCCAAAAACTTTTGATGTGAAATGCCTGAATTCCCCACACATCAGTTTGAACACGCACTCTAAGGATGTGCTGCTTCAAACCACCAATAGTAGGTGGTAGATTTTCACTAGCAGCAAGCTGCTTACAGAGTGAATGCCACCGTAACCCCGGGATGTTCTCGATGTTGATAACCGTAGGATAGTATGCAGCACGCACACATTTTGCCAGAGTGGATAGAAGCTCACCGTTTACGCCAGTCTGCCTCGACAAGTTCTTCAGCACTTCGATGACATCACTATCTCTTTTTAAGAAGAGATGTAACCATGTTGATTCTTCTATTCTAGAGAATCTACCAGTATTGTCTGGTCAAGAACAGGCATGCAAGACGAGCTATGCCATCGCGTTCTCCTTGTCCTTGTCTAGAGTTTTCCAAATAGGTTCTATCTCAGTAATACCAGAAACCATTGGAATAAACGTCTTCTTACGTGTCATAATATGCTTTTACAAGCACTAAGATATTCAGCGTCCAGATAGAAAATCATGAACTCTACTGTATCGAGTGTTCGCTGTGTTGCGCATATGGCATGATATTAATGCATCAGGTTCCTCGCGCTTGTTGTTCTCAGACTGTAGACTTCGATTACTTATAGCGCATGATGCTAATGTTATGAGCAACTTAGACGAGTTTTTGATCTACACAATAGTTTTCTCTGCCATAATTGGTCAGCTTCTGGACAACAACCATTCCATCTACAATAGCAATTCTCCTATTAATAGCGCCAGTGGTTGTCAGCTTAAATTGTTCTGGTGTACCTAGTAACTGCGACTCCTATGTTCTTGGTTACTGATAGGTCTGTCGGAAGCTTGATTAACTTCGACTTGTCAGTGCATTGTAGTACAGTGCCACATGGAGCAAACAGCGCCCTTGGTGTCAAAGTAAATTCGTAGTTGCCAATCGAATATTTCAGATCTATTTCTCGACTTGGCTTTGCGAGAATCATTAACCTCGCATATAGGTATTTTGTTCAGTTGAAATCAACAGTCTTGTCATGAATACTTATTGTAGCTTTTGTGTTTCTAGATGTATTCATTCTTTTCTGCTCTCGTTTCACTGTTGCACACATAATTTCTACCCTCTTTCGTCTACATTGAGGATTTGAGGTACACCCTCAATTCCTCATGTGGTACATAAGTCAGAGAGATAATGTTGTTGATTATATCAGCTTCAACACCAAAAGGATTGCCATGTACCAGTATGTCAATCTTTATCTTGTTGAGCGTGCCGTGCTCCTGCTTACTAGCACTTGCTCTAAGGCCATGATGATCTTCGGCCGTATCTTTTGCAAATAAAATTGGCACTTGAACTCTCGAGACAACCGTGACAATGAAAAATCGTTGTCTAGCATTTGCATAGTTAAATATTACAATTAGTCCTGCGTGAACTATGATCATTTTGTTTAGAAGCCCACATGCATGGTCCGCACCAGCTGAGGTGAATGGCCTGTCATTCTTTGCCACTTATATGTTTTGGGTTTCAAATTCTCGCCACGTTTCTGGATGATTTTGCTTGAGTGCATACATATCTGCTATCTATCTTGGCCAACGGCTCTTGTGCTTGATTCGGTCAAAAGAAAAGTATGTATGTATGTATGTATGTATGTATGTATGTATGTATGTATGTATGTATGTATGTATGTATGTATGTATATATACTCATATATATAAACGGCGTCACCGAGTCGGATTTCTCTGGCTTGGTAAATGTTATGATTAAAAGCGAAAACGTGCACGTCGACCCTCGCGACCTAAGTGTTTATAATTGCTCAGTCTGTGCGTAAGACCACAGGGTTTTAGCTGCATCAACAATATGGTTGTCCTTCCAGTCGGGAGGATCGGGCGTAGATTGGGGTGTTGGTGGGGGCGGCGGTAGAACTGTTATCGGTCGGTATTGGGTGGCGTCATGCACCAGCGGCGGTACATTGCTCTCGTCCAAACAAGGTTTCAGGCGATCGAAGTGGAGTAAGACCGCTTTGTCATCCGACATGCGGTGATAGGTCATTTACCCAGATGCAATCACCGATGGCATATGGGTCGCCATATGGTTGATGGTCGGGTGTGGCTTTCTGGCGTTTGCATATATCAAGTGTGCTCGCATACTTTCATGGGCGTCCTCGAAACGTTGATGGAGCAACTCGACATACAAAGACATGGAATTTAATTTTCTGGGCGCATGCAGCATCACGATGTCGGCCTAACACCATATGTGTGGGTGTAAATTTGGTACTAGAATTCACAATGGTTGCGGTAGGCCATCATCATGAAGGGGAGGTGGAACTCCCAATCGTGGCAATGTAATTGAGTTTCCTTAGTCAGCATGGTGGTGAGAGTTCGATTAAATCTTTTTTACCATGCCGTCACTACGCAGGTAAAAGGACGTAGTTCGTGTTTTCCCTATGTGCAAAAGATGGTAGAGTTCTTGAAAAAAGGCCACTAAGTCAATGTCTTGATCAGAATGTAGTTCTTGAGGGATCCCAAAGCGGGAGAAACCTGGTTTACCAGGGTGTCTGCGATAGTAGCAGCCTCTCGGTTCGAGAGGGCAAAAGCTTTCGTCCATTTGAAGAAGTAGTCTTACAAAACGAAGATATAGCGATTTCCATTGTCCAAGTTTGCAAGACATCGCATTACATCAACGCCGACATGCTCAAAAGGGACGCCTATGATATATGTTTGCAACGTGGTGGTGCAGGTCTTGGTGGCGCATCGTTAATAGGATGCGTTTAGTGGTCCATATTCTTACAGTAGCGTCTATTCCAATCTAGTGGAAACATAGTACAATTTTTTCAAGGGTATGACCGTGTGCTAAATGTCCCGTGCAGTCATCTAGTTGCTCTAGAACGGCTTCGCGGTAGTTCAGGGGTACTACACGATGGTTGCAGTAGTAAAGTATTTCATTATGCGGGCAGCACTCTTCGAGGTATTGATAATAATATTTAGTAGTACTGGAAGCGAGAGGGATGCTCATGCTCGCGTAACCAGTCGGTATCCCATTTATCAGCGGAGAGCAGGGGGAAAAGTGGTATTTTGCTTCCTACGGTCTTGATAAGGAGGGCGGCGGTGGAGGACGTAGGCATGGGCGGATCTGTGAAATCACTGGGGACTCAGTAAGGCTCTAGGTATTTGTGGGACAATGCGTCAGCATTCCAATGCAATTTTCCAGGGTGGTGTATTACATTGAATTGGAAACTCCATAGGGTGTCTTGCCAGTGGGGGATCTGTCCTTTAGGATTGCACAGTTTCTGAAGTCGACGTAAAGAGGCGTGCCCAGTTCGGAATGTGAAATGTTTGGCATAGAGGAAATTTTAGAAATGTTTGATGAAATAGACTGCCGCAAGAAGCTCGCACTTGCTGGTATCATAACGGCGTTCACTTCGTGAGCGGCAGTGAGATCCGTAACAGATAACTTGTTCGTGTCCACCAGGGTCTATCTGTGATGGGACAGCACCAAAAACCGGTGTCTGAGAATGAAGGGGCGTGAAGGGTCAGGTGTGATAGTATTGGATTGGTAATTAGTTTCTGTTTGAGGAGTCCGAAGGCGACTTCGCATTCAGGGTGTCCATAGTGAAGGGTGGTCTTATTTTGTAAGCTGAAACAGGGGCGCGGCAAGCATACTAAATTCGGGTCCGTAAGCCTGGTAGTATTGGCAAAGTCCCAGGAAACATAGAATTTCCATGAGAGAGGTGGAAGTTTACCAAGCAGCAATGGCAGCAATCTTTGCAAGCTGAGTGAAGACGCCGTTGGCGAATAGAACGTGGGCGAGGAATTCTACTTTCTCAAGGAATAAAATGAATGGCACTTCTTAGGTTTTAATTTTACGTTGGCTGTTGCAAATCAGTTGAGTACTTCGCGGAGGGTATGTACCGCATTAGTGAAAGTGGTTCTGAAAACGATCACATCGCCTAGATAACATAAACAGGCCCTCCATTGTAATTTACAAAGTACATGTTCCACCAAGTGTTCAAAAGTTCAAGGAGCGTTGCAGAGGCCATTGAGCATATTTCTAAACTGAAAAATGATGCGATCTCAGATGAAGGTGGTCTTTCCTTGTTTCGGCCATCCATCTCTACTTGATAGTATCCACTGGCTAGATCTAGGGTGCTGAACCAAGCGGCACCGGCGAGGGAATCTAGGGCATGGTCTATACATGAAAGAGGGTAGGCATCCTTGATGGTGCAGTCGTTTAGGTATCTATAGTCTATAAGCGAAAGGGGCTGTCTTTCTTTTTTACTGGCTAAGATGATGGGGCTGGCCTATAGCGAGGTGAATGGTTCGGTTACACTGGACAGCACTATTTCCGTTACCTGCTGGTGCGCTTCCTGTTCTTTATGGATAGGTACGTGGTGGACAGGCTCTTTTTCAGGTGGTAATTCCCAGTGTCGATGTTATAGCATACTAGGTCGGTATCCCCTAGAGCCAAATCGCTGCTAGAGAAGGTGTTTGCGTGGTCATATAACATCGCCTAGACTTGACAACTGTGTTTGATGCTCAATCCTTCCATAGTGTGGGAGTCCAGATCCTGCAGAATAGGGGAAGAGGTGGTGCTTTCATGGTGGCAGAATTCTTTGGGTGGCCGATAATCGTCATAAATAGTGTTGCTGTCGAAAATGTGGCTGCAGATTTGGCCAGCACCCAAATTAATGGCTCGGGCAGATGTATTGAAAATGCGATAGGGGATGTGTTCAAAATTATGGAGACTAACTATCTCTCATGGAGAGGCAACCTCGGTTGTCTGGGTGAATTATTTATCAGGTTCTAATATAGTGTGGGGCATACGAAGATGGGGATTCAATGCGGAGGCCAAAAGAATTTCTTCTTGATCAGCTTTCAGCGTGGTGGTGATGGTTAGGCTGAGTGCACAAGTATGGTGCAAGGTGGAACTTTCGACCAGTGATATTCAGCATCGATTGATTTGTAATTCTTGGCCAGCACAATGTACTATATCACCACAATTTTCAAGGAAATAGATCCTGAGTAGCATGTCATTTGCGATGTCAGCAACCATGCCACATTGGATGAATTGGAGATCATCGATTTGGATCATGAATTTGGCGGCTCCGGCACTTCTAGGGATGTTCTGGCAGCACCACAAAGGTGGGTATGAGGTTCTATTAAGGGCAGTCATATGCTTTCAGGCAAATTATCATAAAGATGGGAGTTAAGGATGGTAATGGTAGCTCCTGTGTTAACAGTGGCGAGGGCTTGGGTACCTTATATGGTACAGTGGTAACGAATGGAGCTATGGCAGGGAGGAAGGCCAATCTCTAAAACGGGTGATGGCTGTGATGGTAAAGTCCATGTATTCAATATGAACTTGACCATGACGGCAATTTCCAATTCTTCGGCAGCAGAAGTGTGGTCGAAGTAGGGGCACACAGTCAGTTTTTTGGCGAGATGCAAAATCGCAACTAGCAGGAGAGGCTGTCATTATGGGGACTAGTTCCTTAGGTGGAACCTTCTGTTTTTCTTTGGCAATCAGAAGGGTTGGGGATGTACGTTATTATTAACTGCGTAATTTCAGCATTTGTGTCCGAAATTCATGGCGGTTAGGGCAGGGACGGTGCAGGCATTGTTGTATTACTTTCCCTCTATCAGTAGTGTCTTTGGTGATGGTCTAGCGCTACCCGAAGGTTGGCTGGCTCTTTGAGTCCAGGCCGCAAAATGTATCAAGGTGTTTTGCATGGAGGTGACGCAGGAGTTTAGGTCTGGTATCTGTGTGATTATCTGATGGTATGTGCCATCTCATTCTTGTTCAGGTTCCTGATAGGTGGTGCAGTAGAGGTCTGCATCCCCATATTGAGACGGTATACAGCTGTCTTGATCGTCCATGGTGCCAGTTGTGGCCACACGGCCGCCGTCTCACGCCAGTACACACAGACACCCCACCCCCACCACCCACCCCACCCCACCCACCCACCTACCTACCCACCCACCCACCCCAGTGACGGCGGTTGTTGCGGTGGTGGTAATTCTGTCAGTGGTGGCGATGTTGACGGTGGCTCTGTCAGCTAATAGGAGGTATGTGTGCAGGTGTAGTGAGTGCATGCTGCAGATGGAAAATGGATGCAGGCGGCTTGTTCTGTCTTTCCTGCCTGCATTCATGCCAAGCTCTTTTTGGGTGATTCTCTCTCAGACGCTAGTGAGCTTGGGAGCAGGTTGGAGGAGAAAGAGAGGTCGCGGGACCGAACTTAGTCTGATTTTATTCCAAGGACTTCATGTACGGAATCTATCTTCAACCACCAGGTGTGCAATGGAGTGGCGAGAGGACCAATTTGCACCCTCGTCGTGCAGATTGAAATGTTGCCCTAACTCTTAAGATTATCGCTGGAGAAGGCCTGTCTGGCAGCGGGGGCGATGTCTCTTGCGAGCGGGAATCCTTATAGGGGGAAGAGGAACTGGAGTTCGGGAAGGAGTGAGAGACTGAGGAGGGTATTCCCAGTGGTCGTTACGCTGCTGACTGTCACTATTCATTCGCTCAGTCTATAAGGGTTTTTTCAGTCATGAAAAGTAATTTAGTGCTAAAACGTAATTCCTGAAACGTCTGCTTGAAGCGGAACGGGGTGAATTTCTACTCAGGTGTCTTCACTTAGATAAATTTGGGGCTTGAAGATCATTTTAGTCGATGCCGCCTGGCTGACCTGAGTGTGCCTAAACATTAGCAATTTTGGGGGATCACACGAAAGGTGGTAGTTTATCTATCCTAGGTGTTTCGTGGTTTAAGGCATCAGGCGGCTGCCGAAGGACATGATCAGTTATGCGCGAACCTCTACCCTCGCAAAGTTGGCCGAATCTTTCACTCAGAGACGAAGACTGGCCTTGGCGACCTCAAGAAGGTTTTGTTGCAGTCCGAGGAATGGGCTTTCTGAGTTGCAGACGTGCACACCAGCTCGTGTAATTAACAGACGAAAGAGTTTAAGGAATCTCTGTCAAGTCAATGCGCCACTGTTGTCTAATACAATGACAGTTGGAGGATGACGCAGATGACTAGAAAAAGATTCCAGGTAATTCAGCAGTTAGTATGGTTCAGTCGCCTTGAATGGTGATGGCCACTGTATCATGTAATTAGGTCTTTTTATCCTGACCACATGCCAAGCAGTCCAAAAGAAAAATGGTCTCTAGTCGACTGAGAAGATCAAGCCATGGTGGTTTTTCTCTTTTCTTTAGAAGATGCGTGCGAACCGCACTTAGCAAGTGTAATGCAGTGGTTTTTTATGTGGCAAGCCCTTCTCTAAGAGAAAAAGGCAGCACTCGGGTCAACAGACCCAAACGGGCAAATCGAAAGGATGGCAGAGGAATTTGAAGCCTTTGAAATGAGAGCATCTGTGGTGAGCGGTCTTACGTAGCATGAATAATGTAAGCGGGAAATGGCACAAATAATGTCTGCTGGTAACTTTTCGTATTAGGGAGTGTTGTGCCTAATAAAGAATTGAGAAAAAACTTTTGGCCGAGGACTCTGCATCTTTGGCCGCCATGCGATTCTGGATCCCACTCTGCACGAAGTTCTTTAGAGTACCACCCACGAATTTGGCAACTAAGACGGTCGTCCTTTAAGAAGTGTGATTTAGTAGTAAGTCGAAAGGCAGCACCACTAAGGATGCTAGCTTATATCTTCACATCAAGTGGGACACGATATTGTCATCCCAAAATGATGTCTAAGATGGCCAATCCCTTTTAAATGGTCCTAAGAAGGACAAAACAAAAAACGTCGCGATATGAGCTAGAGAAAATTTATCGCTTAAGGTGGTATACCGAGGAATCTGTAAAAAATAGAAAATACTAGATTAGTAGATACATACAAGATTTAGCGTGCACAATTTCGAGTCTCTGTCAAGTGGTACAAATTCGAACAATCACAATTCCCATGTTAGCAGGGTCAAGGTTTTGCTAGTGCAGATGTTGTTGGCTTTGACCTAGCCATGATAAGTATATTGCAGCTGCCATGGGTGCACGTGGCTCCTCCACAAGGTGTCACTGGTTAGCTGGCTTCGGGGCTGGGGAGTGGATGCCGCGCATCTCTGGTGTCCACAAAGACCGACCTCTAGGGCCGGTGGAACGATCACGTTCCAGTTGGCTCGTGCAGCCATTGCTGTGGAAATTAAACACTACCATTTCATCCTGGCTATTTGTATCACCAGTGTGCCTTGCCGTTATTTCAAAGATGGAAAAAGCGGTGCTGGCATAATTTACTAATAATAAAAGGAAAGAATCAAACAATGCTGCTTGTTTGCTGTTTATAAATGGTGTACATAAAAACAAAAAGTGGTGGGTAGTCTTTATATCTCGCTAGAGGTGCCTAACCTATCTAGTCATATATAAAGGGAGAGAGGAATCTTTAATTTATTTACGGTGGGGAGAGAGAAACGTATTTCCATCTATGGTGGCCTTCCCAGAGGGCGTGGTGGGCTCGAAGGCCACACCCAGTCACTGTTTTTAGTTTGATGGCGATTCGTGTCTCTGTCCGTCACCTGATGTTTCAGGTACGGATCATGTAAGACCCGAACCCTGGAGTTACAATTTAGCTGCTTTTACGTTTAGATAAATTTGCCCAAAGGACCACACTTCTGGACTGCAATGATTGCATGTATTTATATTTTCGCGGTGGTTCCTACTTTGGCATAAAAGATTGCTTAATAAGTATCCGAAGATACAAGGGGGAAATGTACGGCCATCGAGATTTTGATTCTGACCGTCAAGAAACCCCAGCAGTTTCTTAACACAGCCCTACCCAACGTGGCGGAGGGAAGCAAACCAATTATTTCGGCTAGATGGCCAGAGAAACGTAGTCAAAGGCAGCCACTTGGTTGCTTAAATTTAGAGGGCGTAACATGAATGGTCAACTATAAAACCTGACGGCACCATTAATATATTGGAGCCATAGGGCACGGAAAGATTTTATAATGACAAACCTCCGTTTTATGAGTAGTTGCCCTTGGCTACTTCAAACCTATCCTATCGAACTATCATAGTTAGGTTTAGTGGCTGCATGTCATATCGCTACTGTGAGCATGAACAGCAACCTTAGTGAACAATTGTTGCTGTAAGGGGAGAACAGGGTGTTGTATTTGTTGGGGCTGTATAGTGTAACCTAAGTGAACTGGGGTCCAGCTATTTTTGTAGCTTTTCTAATACTAACAATATGGGCAGAATGCCTGATTACAATTATATATTTATTGAAATATAAAGGTCGATCTGAGCTGCTGACACCGTTCACAAAGCAATAATTATATACAATATTAATTCACCCGACCGACCTTACGGAACCACTTATGTGCGGTACTATTTTATGATTAATGGTACGATGTAACTAACATATATATCTATGTGGTGCACCTATTAGTCATCAGTGCAGAATAACCATCATGTGTAGTCATTGCACCGCAACAATGCGCTGCAAGCTGATATGCAGTGTAGATGTTGCCTGGATAATTACTGCAGGAGGTTAGCTGATGCGACCCATACTCAAGAACTGTGAAGAGTAAAGTCATTTCTGGTGGCTAGCAGGTTCTTACACATAGCACACAACGTATAGTTCACCATAGTACTGCTATGCTGTTTGTGCTATAAGACTGACGGATGTCTCCATTGTATGAAGACTAGTAGAGTAGATACATAATGCAAGGTTATTATTTTGACACAAGATGATCAGTGCCGCTTAGCTCTTGTGGCGCGTAAAGCAATGTCCTTGTCTGGACTGTGGTCAAAGCATGAATTTAATGACGCTGGCTGCGTCCATTGTTTTCTACCACCGTTTCTGTCATGGTACGGCAAGTCTGGCGAGACATTTAAAACACGACTTGTCTCTACATACTAATTTTGTTGGTAGCGGTCTAAAATCTTACACCGCAATGAAGGTACCTCTAATGGTGGTGGTGGAATGAGAAATCGTCTTTTAATTTATATTTTTTCCCCTGTTGATCTACCAGGAGCTTTCAAAAACTGAGTGCGGTGCAGAGCGCGGGTGTCCTGAGAAGAAACCTGACTGTAATAAGCTGCATTGGTGTAGATTGCAGAATGCGAGCTCTATGCAGAAGGCAGATAGTGAGTATGCTCCCCCTTGGACCGAAAGCGCCTCCCTTCTGCTCGTTTCTGACTTTGGGAGCTTCTTTTATACTCCGCCAATCAGAACGTGTGTTGTGTGCGAGGCATGGTAGCTAGTGAAATAGTACCTTGCTGACGGCAAACTGACGGCACCATTAATATATTGGAGCCATAGTGCACGGTCAAGTTGTGTAGTTATTAAAGTTGTTTTAGTAGTGCCTACTTACATGTTTTGTTATTACCTCAGTAATCTGTCAGTTTACTAAAGTATAAGTCCATCAGTTTAAATACCAGTGTATCAAGTATACAACAGTTTGCCGCCCCTTTATTTATAGTGCTTGAAGCATATAGTAGTAGCACAGTAAGTGTTTGTCACATGTTGTTTTAGTAGTTTCAAAACATTAGGTACGTTGGAAAACTTATGATTCATCCATAACGTGATCTGTATATAGTACACTTTCCTATAAGGAAATGACGACGTGCCAAGTCAGTATTTATGACTGGGGTGTCTGTTTTCACCCAGGCATCCTATTCATGCGCTGCTTATTTTCGCGCCGGTTAAATGTATTATGTTTAATCCTGCTTCTAGCTACTTGGATGCAGGATTTGTATGTACGAGAATATTTGCAATTCTCTCGGTAATTTGACTGTCTGAATTTTGATGCTGTCTTTTTCAGCTCGCCGTTTTTATACATAATAACGGCGGTAGAACGTATTCAGTTCCTAATCAAAATGTGTACAGTTCAGCCGAATGTATCCTCTTGTCTTATTCTGCATAAGCAAACTCATGTCTTACAAGCGTCAAGTTACTGACCATGTTAAGCACGATTGCTTTTACTGGGTGCGTGGACGGCCAAGCATCCCTCGCCCGTAGGAGGGACTAGTCCCACCGCACCCTGCATGAATACATGCGGTACAATACAGCTAATAAAAACGTGCCACAGTTACAGTAAATAATCCCGTTGTTTGGAGACTTGTGATTCAGTCATCCTGAGTATACATATCTTCCGACGTGTTCATGCATGTATTCAGTATGCTTGCCTGGTTATTTAGTATGAGTCTTGTGTGACGGTGTTGTAATTTTATTGCAACAGGGAGGTAATGTTGTGGTGTACAAACTACGACTTTGACGGACTTTATTAGTTTTCACTCTGTAATGGCCGAGAGTGGCGATGACGGTATTGGTAGCTGCCGTTTTTTAATCAAACCATTATCGACTTCCGCTTTCGGTAGCAAAGTCCTACTTGCTACTAACGACAGATTGCGGTCAATCCTGCCCTCTTATCAAAGTCGTCTGAAATTATGTGTGCTTGAGGTTGTTTACCATTAGTACGTTTATGTCGTCCTCTATGGAGGGAAACACCACGGGATGCGTAAGGATGATTTCGTTTGTAGCTATTCTTTCACCGTATGTGAAGGTGACCGCATACTTGTGGTAAAAGTGCATGTAGGGCAGTGCTTGTTGTTGTGGGCTTCGTAAAGCGTGGTGACTGGTGTAGGGGAAGTTTGTATTGCGTGTTTGTGTTGGTGGCGTCGTGCTGCTGGCTATGATCAGTTTTCCACGCTGGTCATTCCAATCTGATGATGGGGTTTGTCTGTGTGCGGCTAACGGGAAGGCTCACCACATTATTGTGGCTCGGAATGGTGCGGATTTTGTATACTATTCGTTTCTGTTGTTGCGGATAGGAGCGAGTTTGCTAGATTGGTGCTGGTGCTCATAGATAGCATTGACTATGCTGCAATGACTGATGCCTGCCACTCATTATATATGGGGAAATAATGGGTGTATAATGATTTTTGCGTTAAGTTGTCTGCAGTCAGTATTAGACTCAACACCCGCATGGGTTGGTATTTTACACTGGCTAAATGTTGTGGTGACAACCCGCACGCGTGTGAGGGAAACTTACAAATTGACTCCACTCATTTACCCTGCATTGTGAGCATTCTAACAAATACTAACGACCCCCATTGCAAAATAGAGTTGTCTCAGTCTAATGATACCAGTAGTAAGTTATTTAAGGGCCAGTATGCCGGAATACTATTACAGACTTTTGGGGAGACGGTAAAAACACACTGCACAGTTAATGGAACTGTAGGACACACATTGTCACATGGGGTGTATGTGTTAAACCCCACCAGATGCGCATATAGTGGACCTGGTTGGCATTACAGGCCCATTGAAGCCTATGAGCATAGATATAAGTCATGCCAATTCTAAATATGCCAACCATAGAAATATCGGTTGTAGTAAACTAGGCACAGATAGTTCAACACCTTAAGCATATCTGATGGGAACATTTACGAAAGGTCAAAATGGTTAATTTGGCGCCCTTATCTGAAATAGACATCGAGGCGACCGGTATCAATGAAGTAGGTCGGGACTTGATCATCATTATTGTACTTTGTATAAGTATCATTATGTTTATTATATTGTTTATTTCATATCGGTGTGGCATCTTGGTGGTGCTGAGACGATGCTGCATCAATGCTGTCACCAAGAAGGAGAGACCAGGGCTGAAGCAGGACTGTGTTCTCACCTTGCCTGAGGGAGGCCTACCCCAGCAAGGTGTTGATGAGTCGACAATGGTGTGCGGACACACTGAACGTGAGTTAGTCCCACCATTGGCTCCGACAAAGGCAGTTCTGCAGATCCTGGGAATGTCCTTCGATACCCCATTATATCCTAGTATCTGACTGATACATAATGTATCCGCCTGATACTGATTATCGTGTTGTACTGTTTTTGTACCGATTGTATTGTTCATTTTGCTGTACTTGTGCAGTGGCATTAGATTGTCTTTTATGTATAGTTTTCCATCTAATGGTCCCACTGTGCCGGTTAGTTCATCATAGTTTAGTGTATAGTGACTTATCGTATTATTCCATTTGACTTATTTACCGTACTTCGATTATGTTTATTATATTTAATTACAATGATGAACATGATGTATCCAATGGGTGCGCCATGTCACAATGGCCATTCTATCCTTGGTTGTAAACTATGTTGTAATCCAGGTGAAGCCATGTTCACAACCTGCATACACGTAGCGTGATGTAGTCGACCGTGACCCATGCTTGTGTATGGTTATACCACACGGATTTCAGCAGATGATGTATAGTACGTATTTATATTATAGGTATTAATGTAATTGAATGTTTTTTATCATGGTATTGATAATATTAGTTGATATATTAATTTTTTTATTATGCGTGTGGGTTGTTTAATAATGTTTGGCTGATTTGTGTGAGTATTGTTTGAAAAGAAGTGATTTGTAACTGTTTCATTTTCATTCTGTGTTCTATCTCAGTTTGAGATGACACTATATTGTTTTGGAAGAGTATGTTTAATGATGTTGATGGGACACAGCGGGTTAACTTTGGTTGGTGGGCATATGTAAATATGGGATTTAAGGAGTAGCTACCTTAGGACCTGCCAAGACACCTGCGAATCTTTTGGGACATGTACAAATATTTGCTTATGACCATTGACCATGTGTGCTTGACATTGCATTTGACCTGGTGTAAATATGTTCCTGAATATTCATAATGCATTTTTGTAGTATAATTAGCAATGCACGCCACTAAGTAACTGGTCGCATTGGACAGTTACTGTATATACGTTTATATAGGTTGTTCGTCAATGATTGCACAAGAGCAGGCAATGCTGTATTTCTGCGGGGGTGGGGGTGGGGGCTATGAATAATCGTTTTACGAGTTATGGGGGACTGTTTTATGGACTGAATAGTCAATGGTGTGATGTTATTACAGCAATAGAAAGTAGCTTACTATGAGCTGTTGCTGTGTAGCAAGTTCCCACATGATGTAAATTACTTTGTACCAGGATTCTGCTTTAATTAATCCATCTTAGGAATGATAGCGATTTGGTCGTTGTGACCAGAAGCTGTGTATAGGCTGCATAGTGTGATATTAATATACTGCCAATAATGATGCTATGTATCACCTGCGAAATAAGACCCCTATCTTTAGGAGGGTTAAGTATAGAATGCAGAACAAGACGTTGTGCGGCAAGGCGTTGAAGGATGTTTCCTCGGTATATGCTGTATCAGCATGGTGCGGGACAAAGCTTTAAAAGATTATTCTGAGAAGCAAGCATAGTATTTAGCTGGCGGCAGTAGCATGTTCAATAAAACAGTTCTGTTTCTGGTAAATTATTGAGATGGCGGATTCTGGCAAACACTGCTGGAATATTAGGGGATTTGTATGACCACATCTATTTGCACGTGACGGGTTGGGGATCAGATTGTGGTGTGGCTTGATGGATAAAGACCGCTGGCACCGGTGGCCAAATACGCTTATGCATCACTACAGGGCAATCATAGCGATTTAGAGTTAAAGTCATCAGCAAAACAGCAAAACAGAATTCGAAGAATGTGAAAGTATGACTGGCATGCTTGATTGATAGACTTGTTTGGAAAAAGCCATCAATCTTCGTCACTTTTGTCTGATCGATTTAGATGTGTGGGCGACCAATCAGATCACTGGAAAATTTGGAAATCACAGGGAAAGCCCAGTTTGACGTCATAGTGGCATGTCACACACCTACTCAGTTCAGGTCCTATATAATGCCAGTGCACTATGTATGTGCAACCTTTTTACATATTGGTTCCTTAGGGAACGTAACACCCGTTTCGTGAGTATTCAATTAGAGTTTGCATTTAGAAGTTTACTTTGTTATTTTTACAAGTCTATTCGAAAAGCCTGCAATATGGCCAGAGTATTTATCCATTTATAATCTAATAAAACAAGTTACCATTTTATATAGAATTAGAGCTATTTGTGTTTTTTGTCGATTCTAGAAAGGATATCCTTTGCGGATTCGAGTTTAGATTTATGTAGATTAGGAGTGTTAGGTTCAACCCAAGAGCACCCAAAAATCTTCAAGTTGACTATAGACTTATGGCGAGATGTGCGTGCATGCATGCGTGCGTGTGCATGACCCATATCTGTTGCTGATAGAGCGTGGACTAAGGTGGATAGTTGAGCACACTCACCCATAATGGAATCTCGATCTTACTAATAACGACAGTATTGTGTGTGCGTGCGTGCGTGCGTGTGTACGTGCGTCCGTCCGTGCATGCGTATATACGTGCGTGCGCATGTGAGTGCATGTGTGCGTGCGTTCGTGCGCGTGCGTGCGTGCGTGCGTGCGTGCGTGCGTGCGTGAGTACGTGCGCGCGCATGCGTGCGTGCGTGCGTACGTACGTACGTGCGTGCGTGCGTGTGTGTGTTGTGCGAGCATGTGTGTGTGCGTGCGTGCGTGCGTGCGTGCGTGTGTGCGTGCGTGCGTGCGTGAGTGCGTGCGTGTGTATGCGTGTGTGTGTGTGTTGTGCGAGCATGCGTGTGTGCGTGCGCATGCATACCTGTGTGCGTGCGTGCGAGCGAGGGAGTGAATGTGTGTGTTTCTGTGCATGCGTGCGTGCGTGTCTGCGTGCGTGTGCGTGAGTGCGTATATGTGACAGTGTGTGCGTGTATGTGTGCATGCGTGCGTGTGTAGACAAACCCTAATCATGAGAACGAATGAAATTTGAAGGCCTCCGACAATCTCCCAATATGGTAATATGGGTAAGATACGCGTGAAGCTAAGCACATTGGCCACAGAGAATAGTAGTTCAGCGAGTACTAAGAAGTCAAATTGCTTCCAATAAAACCGATCTGAAAGGAATAATAATGTATATTAGTTAATTCACCATTCCAGAGTATGTACCCATCATATGACGTCATAATCATCTACGCGGTGTGTAGAATGACATCATAATGGATGACGTCATGAATGATATCGATAAGTACGTCACGAACTCATATTTGAAGACGGTCTATGCCTTGTTGTACAAATTGTTTGCTTTTACTATTTAATAAATATTCTGTTGAATATTTTGAAACTAATTTGACTAGGCGCTGTTGCTGCCATAGGCAGCAACAGCACTCAGTCAAATTAGTTACAAAATATTCAACAGCTTCCCTGTATAGTTTTCAGGAAATTGATAGCTAGGGCATTCGGGGATCGATCAATTCAAAGACGGCGAGGTGTGGGTGGAGCTTAGCTAGTGATGGGCGGGGCATAGCTAAAAATGGAAAGGTCCATTAGGCTGCTGCCCAGACTCCATTTCTGAGATCAGTCGAGTAGTGACCCAGTCTCCTAAGCCAGTGTTTTAGCAGCAAATTTCTAGATGCAGGGCCTGATTTGAGGTACAAGGCCTGAGCTGTTGTCTTTGGGTTAGGATGAGGTGGCGTGGGTGGGTAAGGTGGATGTGCCGGAAATATCCTTTATTTCTCGTGATTAAAATATACCCAGTCTGTGAGGTGGTGGAGCTAAGCTCATGTTCCCAAACCCACCCTGACACCACTACACAACTGGTAAACGTCAGTTTACTCTTAACACACCAACAACCAGTTTTTTTATTCATTTCACGGGCAACGAGTATATTCATAGTGGAATGGTTGAAATTAAAATTGCTAAAATTGTATCCACGTAATTTAAGCCTCGAAATGTATAGAATTATAACAATTTTATTTGCAACCATTTTGCTGGGAATATGGACCTTTACTTTCCAGGAAATGCAAATATACCGCTAAGTAATAGCGATAAGATAAAATAATAACATTAATGGAGGAATCCAGTTTTAGCTATGCCCCACCCATCTTTAGCTAAGCTTCAACCACACTTCGCCGGTGTTAGGATCGATCCATCCCTGAACTCCCTGTCTATCAATTTCCAGAAAATTATACAGGTAAGCTGTTGAATATTTTGAAACTAATTTATACGGGTGTTGTTGCTGCCTATGGTTACAGAATATTCAACAGCTTACCTGTACAGCTTTCAAGAAATTAATAGTTAGGGCATTCGGTGATCGATCAATCCCAACACGGCGAAGGGTGAGTGGGGATTAGCTAGAGGTTGACGGGCCATAGCTAAAGCTGGAAAGGTTAATTGGCTACTAAGGAGTTCGTCTGACATCTTCCAATAATGAGCAGCACCAGTGTCCAGTCAAATTAGCTTCAAAATATTAAACAGCATGTTTATCAAATAGTAAAGACATAGAATCCATACAAAGCTTTAGTCCGTCATCAATTAAGCGTTCCTGACGAACTTAGCTACGCCATTCATGACGTATTTGATTACGATGTCAGTCTACACGTCACGTAGTTGATCATGACGTCATATGATATACTGAGAAACTAGAATCCTCCATTCCAGTAGAAGTTCTGGTGCAAGTCTAACCTGCGTTTATCCAATAATGATGGTCCTCCGCTGTCGTGTCATTGTCATTGAGTAGAATGAAATTATAAGGATCACTCTGGTAGTACGACACAGCTGATCTAACCTGTAACAAGTAACAAAATCAATTAAATCACTATCAAAAATACATTAATTAGATAACATATTTTCCAATGGATGGTCCGATCTGTTACTCAATTATCCAATGTCATAATCAAAGTATGTCACTCGTTACCTGACGTCACAATCAAAATGAGTAATCTGTCGCTTTGTCGATGAGTCTGTCACGAAAGTGTTTGAATTGTATGTGTTTGGTAAGTTTTAAATTTCATAAACCTGTTGAATATTTTGAAACTAATCTGGTAGTGAACTCTCCTTTAAGTGAACATTTGAGATGTAGTATGGGTTCGCGATAGATACGTATTCTGACTGGCCAAGAGGTGACACATTGTTTGGGATAGCACAAGAGATGGTCGTAGCCTAAACATGCATGTATGGAGGGTTGAAATATGACCACAAGAGATGATCGTAGCCTAAATATGAATGTATGGAGAGTTGAACTATGGGCATGACAGAGTGCTCATGTGGACAAAATGCACCCAACCCCCACACTCTCGGCCATGTCACTGCTTCCTCGAGTCTGACTAATAGCAGTAATCTGACTGGAAGAGGAATTATGTGGCGACTCAGAACTGACCACACACATGGATGCAATGCTTCTGATGCATCGACCGCTGACTTATTTTACTTGCTGACTGGGGCTATCTGGTTACCCAACATTTCACATGTTTTTGAATGAAAATTTTAGCACTGACCAATGCACTGCATTAAACACACCTCATTCGTTCGATGTATGGACCCTGAATAATGGTGTACTACTCTCAGCGTTGCAACCCAGGCTTCAAGTAGCAATTGAAAGAGATTCGAGATGGCATAACTGGACATGATATTTATCTTACTTAATTATAGTGTTTGCACCCAAAATAAATATATGATATTGATATAGAAATGTTTCCTCAACAAGGATTTAAATTTACAAATATCTTAAATTTTATGATAAACTGATAACCGAAAATGACAACAGAAATCGCACCTGAATTAACACCGCAATAATCAGCCATGATAACATAAATAGAGCCAGTGGCCATTATGCAATAGGGCCATCCCACTTCTAACAATGGCCGTGTTTTGGGAAATGAAATGACTGATTGTTGAAGTAAGCGGATGGTGGCAATGATCAGTTGGGTGGAGACGAGTGCTACACAAAACTTATCCATTTAACGCATAAAAGATGCAGTACGTCCGAGATACAAATACATTTCTAAATTTTCAGTATTTTTACTGTGATACAATGATCCCAGTGTGTTTTTAGTACATACCAATTTTTATACATAAATTTCGACCACGTCACACATATTTGTTATTATTTGTAGTTTTCCTGAAAAGTCGTGTGCGCGTATGAGTTTCAATTTAGGGAAGCATTATATTTATGAACCAATCCAATTGAAAAGAACTCGGAAAATCCTAAATATGTCCAAACAGTTCACTAGCGACAGACACAATACTAATCTCACCATGATCGGCGATCGGAAACATCAAAGAGCTACACGCTGGGATGACTGAAGCCACACACATTTCTATCGGGACTAGACCTGTTCGGTTAATCGATATATCATCAATAGTCGATTATTTTTTCTGACGATTATATAATCGAGTGTAAAATGAAATAATCGGAAAATCGATTTAATCGAGTAATTGCTTGATATGCCAGTGATTGGTAACCTTTGATTACTACTGTTTATGGAACAATATCCGCCTCTGATGGCTATAGGCTGAAGTATTGGTGGCCATTTTGTGAAAAAATGTAAAAAAGGAATTACGGGTTTTCATAGTAAATTCACAAAATTCGATGCAAATTTTCACAATTCTGCAGATTGTTTTGGAACTAATTTGACTTAAACCTGTTGCTGCCTTAGGCAGCAGCAACTTGTAGTCAAATCATTTTCCAAATATTCGACTTTTCTAATGCTGGAAAAAGGAAAAAGTCGTAGATAGGTACCACGGGCAAAGTCTATATAATAATTTGAAAAAAAAATATGGCCATTTAGCGAAAAGAAGCACACAATTGGCTTGCTGCTTTTCTTAGTAAATTCACAAATTTTCTATGTAGATTTGTATAAATTCTGCTTATTGTTTTGAAACTAATTTGACTTAAAGCTTTTGTTGTCTAAGGCAGCAACAACCCGCAGTCAAATTATTTTCAAAATATTCAGCTTTTCCAATACTAGAAAGTAGGGAAAGATTGTAGATAGGCGCTACGGGCGAGCTCTATATAAAAGTTAATTACCATTTTACTGGCTTGAAAGTCTGGGCAGACTCGCGAGATATGAAGAAGTCTGTGAAGCATGGCCAAAGAAAGTTAAGGCCATGTGCGGAACCTATGGATACCGAGAAACTGTTAGAATGTTCACCAAGTGATATTCCTAACTTGGATATTTGTTGGCGCGGTTATACCCAACAAAACTCATTGACCTTGATGTTGAATCGAAACTAGTGATTCCAAGATACAAGGCATTGTGTGCCAGAATTTCAGACCACTTTTCTCCCTGCACACATGTTTCTTATCTACCTTTCTTGCCATTTTCACCAACATCGGAAGCTGTGGTGAATGACTTCAATGAAGCCTTGCAAATATGCATAAAGACTAGTAGAAAGCTTGGTCATTTGTACACAATAGTAACACAAGATCTTGCAGTGTATGAAATTAGCTACGGACTCCGGCATGAACACACAGATGAATATGAAAATCTCATCCTTCGACTTGGAGGCTTTTATATGCAAATGAACTTCCTTGGTACCACAGGTTGCTTAATGAAGGATTCTGGTCTGAAAAACATTTGTGAAGGCAAACATTCTTCTTCTTGATAGTGCTAATAAGCTAATTGATGGATCTGGCTATTATCAGGTGATCAATGCACACACAGCTGTCTATGAAGGAATGCTTGTTAGCTGGTGGAAGGTATTTGAGGATTGGTGCATTGAAGAAGATAAAGACGTAACCGTAATCGCCAACTTGGACAAGATTACAGAGAATGGCATTCTCTCGAGGCACCTCATAAACGGCATTGACAGGCAGCTTATGGAAGCCAAATGTACAATGATTGAGTATGATCATGCAGAACGAGATGATAACTGGGATAAACACGATACCACAACCTCACGTATGCGTCCACTCATGGCATGTGCCGGTCACCATAAGTATGATACTCAAGTTGTAAACTATTTGAATGATATGCGTAATCTACCAGTGCCAATTTCTGCCACTTTCAAGGATGGACATTTTACAGTTAATCAGGGAGATGGTCTATTCACAGGTATTTGGACAGATATGGCCCTTGAATGTGGTTCAAACGCAAATGCCAAGGGGAGATGAGGTACGACTGGAATATCAGGCAATGTATTTCGCCCCGACGCACAAGGGAAGTGGATCTTCACTCTACCCTTCACAACAGAAGTATGTACTGTTGTCAGAGAGATGCTAGACATGGATTCTGGAGATACAACATACACGCATCATGAAGACAACACATGCGTAGTACTTATGCAAATTAAAGATGATGCAATGTGGTAGATGTAGTTGAAGAGTTTATCAATCCATTCAGGTACAAGGACAACGATCTGATGAATATAATATCTAGAGCAGTTGCTTCCAATGATGTCAGAGAGCAACTTTTAAATGCACAAACATAGGCATGAACACTATTGAGACGTATCTCGCAAGTGGAGCAAAGAAGATGAGTATTATAAAAATTGTAACGTTTGCAACAATGTCAAAACAGTAAAAGAAAAAACCGCCAAACGTTAGCCGTGCCAAGGATAGACTTACAACTGAATTAACAATACTGAAGCGGGATACGCTGTCCAGACGGGAAGAATCAGAAGAGCAGATAATGCACCTAGTTAAACACGAACTCCTTCCATACCCGCCTGCGTTAGCAGAATTCTCTGATTCGGGAGATTTTCTGTTGTGATCAGGAACAAAGTCATCTCCTCTGAAGTGTTTTCAGCAAGAGCTTCAAGTTGATGATTGACCTACAGATTTACCTAATGCAGACGAGGGCGATGCTGGTGAGCATTCAGCTTCAACTGTGTATATTGTTGACCTTCAGTGTATCCTTAATTAGAAGGTTGCAGGCATGTACACATTGTTGGAGATAGATATGATGGAATTGGAGATACAGGCGTAAGCTTGAAATACTCCAGCGGTTGTCATAGTAGGAGATCCAACCAACAGTCTGCATTGTTCAAGTTAAACCTGAATTTGCCAATCAACGTCTGGTCAGCTATACTCTCAAACAAACAGAGACCATTATCGCGCTACCCACGGCCAAGAAGCCACCTGGCCCCCAGCCAATCTGCGGCCCATAGGGCTCCTTAACAGCATACGGAAAATCCTATCCAATGTTACTATATGCCGCATCCGAGACAAGATCGATGACTTCACCGGATCATGTCAAAATGGCTTCAAACGTGGACGCAGCTGCGCAGACATTGTATGAGCTCAACGCATGCTTGTGTTGGTAGTCATGCCCAAATACTGGGATTTCCACAAAATGGGATTGACATGTCACGAGCTTGTGATACAATTAAGCACTGAAAAAATCCTAGATGTACTACGCCAGGCCAGTTGCAATGAAGATGAGCTACGACTAGTGAGACACCAAGCTGAGAGTACGCGCCAAGTCAGTGAAGTCTATAGAGTTTGAGACATCAATCTAGAGGTGGAATATGCCGACGAGGTGGACTTTATAGATGAGGAAAAGAAAACCCTTGACGAACTTCTCCCAATAGATGCAAGCAGACTAAAAATTGAGAATCTCTATGAATGAATCCAAAACCGAGTTCACCCACATATACCTATCCACAAAGCATGAAACTAAAGAAAATGACGATCCAGTCCGTGGCGGCGAACCATGGAGGAAAAGTACTGCATCGTGGGAAACATAGCTTTCCAGTCCTTCTGGAAGCTATGGATTCGTAGATCAAAGACGCCATTGATAAAAAGACTACGTTTATACAATGCAACCTGCGTATCCTTATTGATGTATAGCTGTACCAGCTGGGCTACTGCAAACACCTACGCACCATCACTTGATACCGATGGCCAGAGAGCATAATTTCCAATGATGCACTATACAAGACATGTAATACGTCGCTGCTGTCTGTAAAAGTCGACCAGTAAAGATGGTACATGTTTGGCAATGTGCTAAGGATGCCAGAAGGCATACTAGCACAGAGAGCCTTGGAATTCGTCCTACTCGGAGCCAGAAAATACAGAGCCAGGAGAGGACGTCATTGCATAAATCTGCTACGTATTCTACGAGGTGACCTCAAGAAAGCAGGATTAGGTACACTCAAGTCAAGAAGGACCTGAGAAAGCTAAGGATTTTGGCTGAGGACAAGACAGTGTGAAAAAGCGAAGAAGGACTGATTGCAGCTGCAGGATGTTTCTACTACTACAGTCGCAGAATACAGTAATCATCAAGAGCATGGTGCGTCGTGGATACCAAATCAAGTAACGTTGTATCTCGCCAGCGGTTTTTCCAACTGATTTAAGTCAATTTCTTTGTCTACTAGCATCGCCGTTGAAATTCCGGAATTGAGCAGCACCCATGAAGAAGGAGACACAAGAGTGCTACTTCATGCAATGTATGCTGCCCAAAATGGAGCTAAGTGGATAATAACCAAAGCTAATGGCACAGATATTGTTATCATCAACTCATTTTTCTTCAGAAATCTTGCCGATTTAGGATTAGAAGAGCTGTACATAGAGATGAATGAGCATTATATCCTGATCCACACTTTGTCCGGGGCATTGGGACAGGCTAAAACAACAATGCTTCCTCTAATGCATTCAATGAGTGGGTGTGACACAACAAGCTTCATTTATGCAGATGGAAAAAGACAGTTTTGTCTAAATGTAGGAGATTTCTGAAAGAAAAAATGCCATCACTGTGTCTGGACATTAAGAACGAAATATCAGAAGAGGCTATAGCACAAGCCATGGAAGTAGCCAAGGAAATGCTCCTCATACTGCATGGTAAACAACCTGCTGATTATTCGTCTGCAAACCAGATTCGAGCAATTGCAAACCTCTATGGTTGCACTGTGGACCCACGCTGTGCGCCACCTACAGATGATACATACAGACAGCATATCTTGAGAGCGTTATTGCAGACAGCAGTTTGGGTAAGAGCCGACCAAGCAAAGCCACCTTTGCCAAACATATATGCATTTGGTTGGAAAAGTGAAAATGAGGTTGTCGTGCCTGTTCTCATGACTGAGCCCTCGTCACCTACGGATCTTGCGGCATCAACATATTTCCCTGGCTCAGGAAAGTGTATAAGGGGTTGTAGTTGTAGAGACAATATTGGTAGCTGTGCCATACTATGTTCTTGTGGAGGGAAGCCGACAAGGGGTAGTGTAGCCTTGAATACCAAGGATTTTCCTGATGATTGAAGGAACTGAGCTTAATTGGCTCGCGATGGTTCATCGTCAATATGGTGCACATGTAGTTCCAACGGGTCAATCTCGTGGCCCATATATGTAATTCTATGCACAGTGACGTACTGATCTTTAAAACTTAGTTATTAATAAAGGTTTCAAGGATGAAGAGCGACGAACGTGTGATACGAATTGCTCAATAATTATAAACTGGACGATTACCTTGGCACCAATTATGGTTGAGTACATAAATTCATTGTGGGTAAAATGCCCCTTTAATTATAGTTATTTGAATGTATTGGGCAAGCACTGTTCAATATCTAACAAACATAACTTTGCTCTTGGTTGCTTTGCTTCCAAATTGAAAACACCAAAAATTGTGTTGTGATTTCTGAATGAGAGAATGCCCCTCGTAATTTCGTAATCAGCCATCCAAAATTAACCAAACACATTCTCAAACCTTTTGTGGATCGCTGTGTATATCCCTTCAAATTGTGGCACCCTTGCCCCCCCCCCGCCCACCCCAACTATACAGGAAATGATATTTCTGGTCTTTTCAGTCTTCAACCAGCTCAGCATAATTCCTGGCACTTAACCAGAAGCTCTGTGGTAGATGTGCACGTTCCATTTAACTCTAAACATCAGTAAGTGCAAGCAATTATGTGAAGTGATCTGCAGACTGAATACGGTTTAAATGGCATGGACCAATATTACCCTGAAAAGTGTGAAGATTCTAAGTGCATACGAGATCACATAGGTAAGAAGCATAGCAAGGTCCAACCAGTTTAAGAACGATGACATATGCTCACACCATCCAAACACGTATATCTGTTTAATCTCCTGCCATACCAAGCCTAGAAAATAAAAATAAAACGAAGTATAAACACATAATAATAGGCGGGCAAAGGTTATATAATGATAAACAAATCATTGCAACAACTTTGTCCAGCTCTAGGCGACCGATTCGGTAACGCATCGGAAGTGGAGATTAGCAGAGTTTTGATCTGCACAATACACTGGGACTCTTCTTTCATGTGGTTAACTTCTTGCCACATTCCTCGTACACTGATTTGGAGTTAGGCCGTTTTGAAATCTTAGGACGCTCTATAGAAGGGGATGCATCGCAGCCTCCACATGCGCATTTTAACGACCTTTCGACAGTGAGGGTCAGGTGAATCGTTCACAGTTCTGAGTAAGAAAACATCAAGTTCGTGACAATGGTTTCATCTTCTCCTGGCCTCTGCATAGACAATTATTCCGCCACTAGTTTATCAAAAATTTAAGAAGTAATAATCTGCATTTCCAGCTGATCTTCGTGGTGAACACGTATTCTTCCCCAGTTTCGTTATTTGAAGAAGTTTAAAAGACGTCCACGCCAGGTTGCCAGTCGTTGCCTGAAGAAATTACTATTTGCAACCCGTTATATCGGCGAGTCAAGTTGCCCAAATAGACTCGTACTGAAAGCAGCCTATTGGCCTAGTCAGTTCTTCTGTAA
Source organism: Chaetoderma sp. LZ-2023a (assembly GCA_034401795.1). Classification (NCBI taxonomy): domain Eukaryota; kingdom Metazoa; phylum Mollusca; class Caudofoveata; order Chaetodermatida; family Chaetodermatidae; genus Chaetoderma; species Chaetoderma sp. LZ-2023a. The sequence goes on along the minus strand of CM067362.1, from coordinate 64,413,474 downwards.
AACCTCCATCTTCAGAGCAAGCTATATCCCCACCGAAATTTCGTCGGAAAACTTTACTTGGATGGACTCATATATGTCACTGCGCCAGTAAAGTTTGTGCGATACTGTTAGCATACAATGGGTTTTTTCAGGACAACATATTCATTCACTCTTGTTTCTGTGTGCTAACCTCAAAATTCGAGAAGAAACAACATTCTGGATCCAGTCAATTCCAGAATCATGGTAAGAAGAACCGTCCATGTACATTGTTCTGTCCTATGCGCATAGCACCACGGGACAATCACCAATGTTCTCATATAAGTGCCAGTTTCCTTATCACCATACTTAAATTGTATGCGGATGTCACTTAGAATAGTGAAGTTTAAACATGGAAATTGTCTTGACAACTGCTTTCGAAGTCTAGAAGCACGTTTTGAATTGTGCCCACCTCCACCAATGGAGAAATTGTACTTCCATCTTGTTTGTGTTTTTGCTGTATCAACATCCAAACATGCCGCAGATGTCCATGTTCATAACCAGATCCCGAAAAATGGAGTTCGTGATCATGTTGTGTATTAAGATGAAATAAAACTGTCCAGTGCTACCGATGGTTCTGCCAAGCAGACCTTTGTTAAATCGGACTCGTTGACATGTGACATGTTTTTGTGATTTTTCTTCCAATCTGCTAGCCCGTTGTCACCACAAGAACGTTTGCAGTGCTCAAAAGATCCCCGTTGCATTTTCTCTTTAGACTGTGTTCCCGAGGAGTATCCATTGTTAGGTTGATGTTAGAAGTGAACTTCAGCTGATCTACAAACAGTTACACTACCACCCCAGACACACCACACCATCCGCAGCCCCACTGACGTGGTCCAGCACTATTACAAGAAACGTATATTTTATAGAACAAAACACTGCTTGTGGACACGGTGTTAATATATAACAGAAATCAGGTCCATGCCTCAAGATCTAACTGGTCCAGTTCTGTCAAACTAACTTGGGTGACCAGGCATAAAAAATAAGCACAATACAGGATATATAACTTAAGGAATTTAACATTGATAACAATGTTATTGGAATAGATGTTAAAACAAAAATCCATATATAATACATAATATATATATTAGACTTTTATGATATGCATGTCCAATTTCTATGTTTACCATAAATAAATACCAAAATTCTATCAAATAGGATCTTCTTACAGATTTTAGTTCTTGGGCTGTATGTTTGGTTACTGTATTCTGCGGCTGTAATAGTAGAAACATCCTACATCTGCAACCAGACCTTCTTCGATCTTTGGCACAACGATTTTTATAAGTTAGACCTTTATGTAAGATATTGAAGGAAATCAGTCAGTTTTGCCGGTTTCACACAGGGCACAGTAGCCATTGGCAATGGAACTGGCAGCATGCTAACTACCTCTGAACCGGTATGGATTATGGTTGTATTTTGCCTGAATAAAGACAGAAGCCAGGCCCATGCCTCCAGAACTAACTGGTCCAGTTCTGTCAAACTAACTTGGGTGACCAGGCATGAAAATAAGCATAATGATTTTGCGACAACTGCACAATACAGGCTATATAACCGTTAACAAGTTTTAACAATATTGATAAAAATGCTATTGACATAGATGTTAAAACAAAAAGACGTAACGGTAAAAAAATCATAGTAAATAGTGTTGTGATATTTGTGTCAGTGAACCATTAAAAATAGATCAGACAGAACACAATACAACACAGGATCAAACATTGTAGACCATGGCAGAGAAATATACCTCAGTAAATTGGGAACTATGTTGACCAAAGATTCGTAAAAATATGGTAGATATTAACATTTGTGGGAATGTTCATAGATACTATAGAATGTCATACTAAGTCCCCGCAGGTCACATGCTTGAGATTATACCGGAAATGACATCATCACGCTTAAGGCACCAATTCCAGCTTTCAATATAATTGGTTACGGCTCTATCAGAAGCTGTGATTCTCAGGATATGCAAATACATCAATTTCAGACATGAGACACTGTTACTCACGCTGTCAAATGTTGGTGTGACTACTGCTCGCCCGCCGGCCCACTGGCCAGACAGTCGGGAGGTCTGTCGTTCAGTCGGTCGGTCAGTGTATCTCCGCAATACAAGAATTTATAATCACCAAATTTTGCACATTCATTAATAATGGTTTGAGTTTGGCTCACGTTTCAAGCATCTAGGTTATGGGGTCATTATATGCATGCTGGAACACATTCTGAGTTAAGTTTTCTCTTTCGCATGCCCTTAAAAAGGGTCTGCGACCTCAACAAAGTGGATGTTGTAGGTTCTTCATAATTGATGTCACAACTAGCAAAGTCCACCGCTTCATGCTTTTGTAAATATGTACCATCTTAATCATTTGAATCATATTCATCATTGTCAGACTGTACATGCTCAGTGGGTCCTTCATACGCATTGTATGCATATTTATCAGTCTGGTTTTCCAGAATTGTTGCAGTCACCACCACGACACTGACCATAGAGGGGTGAATAATGTATACCAGCTTTCATGCATCCACATCCTCGCTCACAACCAGCCTTACAGATGCATGAAATCAGATTCAAAGTCGAATCTGCCGCTGGAGTTTTGCCAGTAAGAGTCGGATGAAGCTGTCCATGTACTAAATCGCAACCCCATTCAGTCGATGTTAAGTCACAATCTAACCATTGTTGCACCTCGTAATGAATACGCAAGAAATTCTCCTTTGCTGTTTCAGATGTTAGTGGAAGCAACCCGAGCTCCAGCCCATTGTGAATTGAACACTTTGCCACTGCGTTTATATAACAATGATATCTGTGCTTGTTGATGCACGATGTTAACCTCGGAGCTTCCCGAAATGACAGTAGAATCTCTTCTCCAGCAGATGTGATGGAGCACTTTGTCGATGAGGGGGATCTTCCTGATAGACATGCTATGGGTGAATAATATTTCTGTGGACTGGACCTTTTTGGTTCTTTGAATCCACTCTGCTCTCTTTGTGCTATGAATATCATTGTAACAATCAACAATTACATAACTACTTGTACTAAATTGCCTTTGCACATAATATATGCATGTGTTGTACTAGTAACTGTTTGCTCCGTGTTGTGGCCATACCACCCGTCGCAGTAAATAACCACTGTCTACTACGAACATGCTATGCTGTGGATAGGTTTGTTCACTTCGATGACATGGTACATGATGGCCTTCTCTGTTTTTCTCATTGATATATCAGTAAGCAATAAGAGCGGACGAGGTGCTAACTCATACTCTAAGCATTACGCAGATAATCCCGTTGAACAGTTGCAGGGTGTTCACTGGTATGGTTTCTTCACGCTTGTTTGGCTGATGGCTGCCAATGAGACGACCTTATCTTTCTGATATAACCGAGCATTCCCGATTGGCGTGCCCGTTAATTTCTTCATTGGCACTGTGCCAATATATACTGCAGCATCACAGTTGATGGCGTCGCTACCTACAAACCCATACCCTATTGACATCAGTTCATAACATTTTGGCAAATGAGAATAGACCACGCAACGAGTTTTTCTATATTCTTGTTATTTCGCAGTTATCGAGATTTCCTCAGCTCAACAGATCGCTCAATAGTAGTGAAATAGATGTCAGAAAACTCTTGAAAACGCTGGCTTAATTTGGCACAACCAGACATACCTAGCACCCTCCGGTTCAAAACACTATCAGTCATACCACGGCCACGAGATAGCCCCTCCAGACGTTTTCATTGTTCTCCTCAGAACCTGTTCAAGAGTCATGCCGGACCAGAATCCTGCCCACGCTTTCTCACTATGCCGGATTATGAAGGTGTCGATTGAATTAAATCTATTTACCTCTCGTGATGTCATCTTTTCGTCCAACCTAGGCTTCTGTTGAAAGTACATGTGGGATTATCTTGCATATTCCAAGTGTTTCGATGCACGGGCATGTGGGATGTTTTCAGGAATCATTTCAAAATTCAATGTCGAATCACCACATCACTCGGCATGTATAAATAACTGTATCAATGGTACCTGATTGAAATATTGTAACCAAAATTTGGCTGTTCATCTAGAAGTTGCTGCCTGTAGCTTGACAGCGTCCAGCATTTCAATGAACATGGTCAGAAGAGCATTGTTTGTAACGTCTTCCCAAGGTTGGGGTTTGTTATTTGTGACACTTGCATGCAGAGAACAAAGTTCTTCAGGAGGCTCTTCATCTATTTGAATTTTATTCAAGTGAACATCTATAATGTTGCCTGGGCCATGTAATGGGCACACAATGCCCCATCATAGGAATGGCCTGTCAACATCTTATCAATATAATCAGCTGCGCAAATAAGTCACCACAAATCTCTAAGTATACTTCCACCCATTAAATAACCAACATCATCCATAAAAGACAAAAGTATATGAAATCCACATACCCTTACCAGCCGCGATGACAGTTCATCCGCATTGCCTGCAGCAGCCACCACGTCTACAGATTTTGCATAGAAAAGTTGATTGAAGGTAGCAACACACGCGTGCTGTCCTTGTTTTCTACACTCATCAGACGAAAACAGTAAATATTGCATCTAGTCTGGTAGGCTGCATGTTCACGAAGGGTAAAATAATTACCTTCGAAGTCTGGTAGTTCGTATTGTTGTTAGCTACCAACTACATGTAATCACTCCAGCTTGGGGTTGTGGATAGCTTAAGCCACGAACCACATATCAGTTAGTATGCGGTGTACCACAGAATCCATTCCTTTTTCAATCGACCAATCAGAAAGCCTAGCAAGTGTAATATTCATACGACCATAAATAGAAAAAGAGGCGGAACCTAATCGACCAGTTGCTGAAGTCATAGTGGTCGGGTGATGGCCAAATAGTTGACAGTTGCTAATTTATAACATCATATATTGATCAGTTTATGACCTCATCAATCAATTGATGATGTCATCGATGAGGACATTATATCAGCAAATCGCTTTAAAACCTCTACTTCTTTGGAGGTTGCCCTTGTCATGCTTGTGGTCATCACCAAGGGTCTTGATTCGTTGGGTTGGAAGGCCAAAGATCACGAAGGCGAAGGCTGCTCTGATTGGTCGAAAGGGTATGACATCATCAGTGACGTCATCAATATTTGAATTTTTGCCATTGCTTTGTTCTAGACCGTGTTTTTTCCTGTGTAGGCTCATGTGCGCCTGTGTGTGCGTGCGTGCGTGCGTGTGCGTGCGTGCGCGCGTGCGTGCGTAGGTGTGTGTGTGTGTTCGTGTGTGCGCGCTTGCGTCTGTGTGTGTGTGCTAATTCAATATTGATGTCATCATAAGTCGCTGCCAATAGTGGCATATTTGCTTTGTGGAGTTAATGAATCCTACAAACACTTAGCGGTCTGGGTATCAGGAGGTCGGTTGAGTCATAACGTGTTTAACTAGGCACGCACTCTACTACTGCTACTATTACTATTACCACTGCTACTGCTGCCGCTGCTGCTGCTGCTGCTGCTGCTGCTGCTGCTGCTGCTACTACTACTACTACTACTACTACTACTACTACTACTACTACTACTACTACTACTACTACTACTACTGTGGAGGGGCAATGGTGTGTTTTCTAAAGAATTAACATTAAAAACCCAGCTGTATGGTTTCCTGGCCTAGAACAAGGCAATATATCAATGGCAATCTGTGTATATCCAGCCCATGGGTCTCTTTTATATAGAAGCCAAGGCATCAACACAAGCTGCAGAAATAACTCAAAACATTCTACCACTAACCCGTACGCAATGCTCTAATTATAATAATATTAATTATAATTAATAATATTAATAATAATATTAATAATAATAATTAATATTATATTATTGAGGCCCAGGTTCGGCTCTTAGATTTACATATGTGAAAGTTGTCTGAGCATTTTACGGGCTTTGTGAAAATATGTTGGTAACTCAGTCAGTCAAAATGTTTTCATAATATTTGACAGCAGACGTATTAAACAGCCAAGACATTCAAGGTGTCTTAATCTACGAAAACTCTAGACGTATAACACATTCAATAAGAACGACCCTACCTGAAGAGAGACGGACTAAGTAGATAGCGAGTATACTCTAAAAAAGATTAACATTTCATAACTCTTCGGATGTGGGATTATTTGGCCTACCCCGGTGATTCCGTCATAACTCTCAAGTTCTCATAATGGCCACTTATACATGTGCTAATGTTTGTCTTGTAGATACATTGGAAGGGTAATAATGTGTGAAAGCATTAGGGTAGGGCCTAATTCAAATATTGATGGCATCATAACCAAGGACAATTTGGTGCTCCTGCTTATATGGTCGCCAATGTTTGTTCTGTCGAGTTAATGAACCATGCAAATGGGTAGAAGTCTGTGTGTCGGGAGATCTATAGAGTCATAACGCATTCAACTAGACATGTGTCCTACTTCTACCACTACTACTCCAAGTACTATAACCACTGCAGAGTCAATGAGTGTATACTTTCAAAATGCATCTGTAGTATTTTCTGGCATAGAACGAGTCAATATAGCAATGACAACCATTGTATGTCGAACCCCGGATCTCTCTTCTATCAAGAAGACAATGGCTTAACCTAAGCTATGAGATCCTGCAAAAATGTCTCAAAACATGCTATCACTAACCGATACGCAAGGCCCCTTATTATAACACTAATATTAATTATAATAATATTGACTCGGGCCCCAGATTTACAACCCTGAAACCTGGTTCGGTGTTGTATGACTTTGCGGAAAATATGTTGTATGATCAGCCAGTCAAAGTATTTTCAAAATGTTCTCTGGTATGCTTATTAAGCAGTAAGCAGCTGATTTGCACAAACCCCGCGATATTCTCAGCAGAGTTATAATGATTGCATATGTCCTCTACCTGAAACTATTTACTCTCAAATTATGACATACATCTATGGTTAATGCCTCATACAATCAAATAATTTTCAAAATATTCACCAGAATGTTTTGTAAAATTGTAAAACAGACACTTCGCGAAACCTTTTAATCTATCTCTAGTTCATGGCATATCTGAGCGGGCTGTCGTATGCCCCCACACACCCCTCGTCCGCATGCACACACACGTGTGGTCAGACGTACTGCCATTAGTGTGGTCAGGAACGTGAGCATGCACATGTGATAGCGTGTCCAGGCCCTTACAGACTGCAGATTGGGTCTGGGTAAGCTCTGATTGGACGGGCTTGAAGGTCCATATGCTCCAGACAACTTACTTTCTAAATATTCAGCTTAACATGTTTGTATTTAATTAAATAACACTAACATAGAATCCAAGGTAAATTTCAAAGATTTACATATTCTATAGATTGCAAGCAAGTCTCGGTAGAAGTCTCGGGTTTGAAGCATATGAATGTTCAATGATATATCCAATACATTGTCTAGAGGCACTAACAGGTTACAAACATCTGTAAACCCTCCCCATTGTGTAGCACTCTTAGATTAATAAATAACAGATTAAGCTATAATGGAGATAGCGACCAAGAACATATCACTTGTCAATAGCTACAGATTAAGTAGATTCTTCTAACACATGATGCATGGGCAGTATGCCTTCGGCCTCAAACACGCTTAATCTAGCATGAACTATTGAATCATTGCAAATTAACTGTGAATCCAGGTTTTACATTCATGCGCTGATGAATCCGGTTTACGGTAACCCAGTCAAACTATTGGTTATAAGAGTTTCCCTTTGACACACCACAATTTCAATCATTCCAGTATTCTCCTCTTTGTTAATTGTCAAGACGATCACAATCAAAGAGTCTTTGTCAAATTCCTATTAATTTATATACAATTCAAGATACGACCAAGAACATATATACACTGTAGAATTGAGTTCTTGGTCGTATCTTGAATATATAGATTTGGATACCCACAGTAAGAATTGGTGTCCTACTTTGATAACATTTCTACTTCAGAAATTATATTTAGATTCGGGTAGTTAAATTACAAAACCCCTATTTGCATGAAGAGACACTACTCGTCAACTACTTGGCTGCTCATTAATATACTTGGTATGAGTAGTTAGCATTCATCTGGAAAAAAAACCTGTTCGTTTTCCATCACATTAAGTAGTTTTATCAGATCGGATAAGGATAACTTGTGTTCCACAATCCAGTTACTTACACCATAATGTCATTAGTACATCATAGCAATCGCCGCCAGGGCACTATATCCTCACGTTATCCTTACATAACCGATAGAAAGCTGAAGGTTAATGATCTCAGAGTATGCAACGATAGCACTCTATTAATGACCTATATCAACTTGGACGAATTCGTAACCCTCAATAGTCACACCAATGTGGTTATCGAATAGTTCATGACGAGTGTTGCCAGGGTACACTTGCTACAGAGTCTTGTAGCGGTTGGTACTCAATGATTATCTTTAGTTCTTCGTTGTTAAGGGTAACGTATATACCGTCAAAGATGAACTTTTCGGCAATGCTCTCTGCATTATGTAGCATTGTAGCTATTTTACTCCGATTGCCAATATCCATCATTAACCTAAGATAAAGGCTATTTCCTGATGCTGGTGAGCTAGAGAATATGCCTATCTGGTTGAGATCTTCATCAGAACTAGATCCATTAGGCATTAATCGCACACTTAACAACACATCCCTCGATGCTTGTGACATCATGGCGTCCACCATCTGGATTGTCTCTATATGTAAATAAATCAACATAGAGGTCGCTAGGGTCCCGTTGATTTCTGCAACGTTAGTCTTTAGTATATGCAAAATGTTATCAAAGAGGTTAGTTTGTCTAAACGTAGGTGTCATCACATTTCGACATGGAAGGTGTAAATTATGAAATATGTTGACGTATGGATATTTAGTGCTGATAATAACTTTTAACTGAGGTTCTAACTCGCTAAAGTACTCTATATTCTCTACTCTATTGCTATTCCTAGCGCTACAAGTAGTATCTTCGAAGACGGTCAGCAAACTTTCTAAATGTCTTATAGTGCTAAAAGATGGCTCGCTTAGTAAGATAGCTGCTACTGACACTAAATTTCCATATGCCAACTACCATTTCTTTAAGTTTCATAACCCTTATGTAACCATTGCTACCGAGATATACAGGCAATTCGCAACCTAAAAAGCATCCTAAATGCAGTGTGATGCTTACAACGTCTTATTTAATTCTTGAAAGCTTGATGAAATTATACATGTTTCACCGGCTTTTATAGCAAGGATGCTGAACCGTGACAATGATTGACAGAAAATGTCGGAAAATGTCATAACTCTGTAAGGTTCCTTCAACACCTCGAACAATGGTGACTGTATAAACAACTGCTCTGATTGAGTGAGAGCTATGACGTCATCAATATTTGAATTAGAACACACACCCCCCAGGCCTTCTAACAGTTGCATGGCTCATAACACATGTCACCACCTCCACAGAGAAAACATTGGCGACAATATAAGCGGCTGCACCAATTGCCTGGGTGTTATGACATCATCAATATTCGAAGTAGGCCACGCCCCTAACACCTTCAGGGCTCATTAGCCATGCCAATAGGTCTAGAGGTTAAACATTGACGACTGCATAAGCGACTCGAGACCTCGAGGGGTCACATGACCTCGATTGACACCTCGACCTTGATCATATAAGCAGCTGCTTTGATAGGCCATGAGGAGTCACCGGACATCGATTTGGACCAAGCCCACTCTAGACATTTCACACCTCGTTACACCTATCAATATATCTACAAACCAAACATTGGCTATTGTACAAGCGGTGGTGCTGATTGATCAAGTGTTATGGCGTTATCATTAATATTTTTTAATTAAGACACACCCATGAACAGTGTCATGGGTCATTAAGCCCATCAAGCAGCATCACCGAGGGTTAATATCATAATACCTCCAACAACGGCGACCATATTCATAAACTCGCGATGACGTCATCACAATCAAATTTCCCATAATACCTTGGGAGTGACCCTATTTTTGGAGGTGCTAATTTAACATTACGAGCAATGGGCCGTAAAACCTTAATTACATTTTCTTTACTATCTTGCAAATTTATCTCATGATTCGATGTTTTCTGATACCTGGCGGGGTTATTACAGATTCTCAGATACAGGATTTAATGCGTTGAGCTTCATGGAAAATGTAAACAATGCGTTGCTATGGGCAGTCCTCTTTAGCACGTAATAAGTTTGCCCCAACTTTAATGGCGGCCGATCTCAAGATGCCCGGATGTGCGAAACTATGAATAAGTGTCTGCTCTGATTGGCTGTGAGTGGGCACGTGGCTTCCATTTTGCCACGTCCCCTTTCACGCATCATTGCACCTGTCAATCATCTAAAGATCTACATCCCCAAAATGCGGTGCAGGGATGGGCAGTTGCTCTGATTGGTTGACAGCTTATGAAGTCATCAGTGACGTCATTCATATTTGACTTAGGTCACGGCCTCTTTTTCCCCATCAAAAACACTAGAATCTGATTAGTCGAGAGAGAACAATAGAAATGGGTATCGTCCAACCAGATTCGGGCGCATTTGCGAGAAACAAGTGGGCGTGGCCTAATACAAATATTTATGACGTCACTGATGACGTCATAATCTCGCCACCATTCTGAACAGCTGCCCACTCTGCAGCATATCTACTGAAATCTCCGTCAAGTGTACGAATGGTATGTCTTTGATGGAGCTACAGCATAGTAAACACTGAATAGTTTGAAATTAATTTGACTTGCAGCTGTTGCTGTCATAGGCGGCAACAGCCCAGTTGTATTATTTCAAAAGATTAAACAGTTTACATGCATAGTTACCTTGAAATTGAGATTCTTGTCAAACATGGTTCAAATATAGAAATGTATTCCAACACACGTAGAAAGTTGGCGGAGCTTAGCTAGAAATGGGCGGGCATAGCTAAAATCGATCCTTCTATCAATGGAACGTTCAATAAATACTTACCAACGACCCAAACAAGAATCGCGATTTGCGTTATGTTCATGTTAGGACTGCGGACATAGTACATATCTGTTGTGTCATTTACCAGCTTAAAGAAGCCCGTGGTATTAAAGCCGGGTGGTACTTGGAACTTCTCCTCTGTAGCTGCATAGACATTGATGGTTGACCCTACCACGAAGACTAGCATTAGCAGGAAGAAGAATGTATGGCTAATAAACTTGCTGATCGGGGCTTCAATGATCCGGAGTTTCTGAAAGAAGATAATATATATTACCGGTAGTTTAAATAGGAGTGGATTTTTGGATGAAAGAACTCCGCCGCCCCCTAGATCATAAAGAATTATGCAGAATAAAGTTATGTTCCACAGCAAGTGAGGGAGCAATGACTGATTGGCTGGAAGGACCAATTAGTTATTAGATCACAACTTCTAGGAAGGGATAAGCGGAAGTTGATTGGGTGAGTTTATTGTTGGACCATTCAAAGTGCGCTTATCGGTTGCCTAGAAGAGTCATAAGAATATGTTCTGAAAGCCGTTGTGTATTTCTGGGAAATGACCATGGTACTGCAACGCCATAATCTGTAGCTATAAAAGATGACATTTCTCTCAAAACAAATCAATCCGGTTCTCTGAGCTGTCAAAGTCCGTCTGCTGCTCAGATCGCAGTTATCAAGCTGCGGCTATGCTTAGCCTAACGAAGCTTGCTATAGGATAGGAGTAGGATGGGAATAGGATAAGATAAGTTAATTGGAAATGATATTTTTGTGTACATGAAATCGTACTAGTATTCTCTGTATGAGCGATCTTGCTCGACCATCGTGCAACTTGTATTATTTGTAAATAAAGTTTTATCACTTACGTTTATGTAAGACAATAGTTTATCCGTACATTTAGGAATCTAACTGAGCTGGGAGAAACACCCAGTCCTTACTTCGAATCTAGATCCAGTCAGAGAGGCCCAGCGGTTCAGAAGAAATATCGTCCACCTCACCATCAGTCGGACGAGACGAGCGAACTGCAATTCGTTTCCTCTTATTACCGGCGACGTTGTCGCAGCAACACTCAGAAGTCCCGGTAGTAAGGAGAAGTGATCCTCAGTCTTAATCATCGGTAGATCTTAGTAACTCGAGTTCGAGTTTAGTCGGGACCCACAGGCCCCGAAATCTTCAATATGGGTAACTAACATACCAAATTGTTTGAATTCGGCCAACTTCAACAACACACAAACTTCGAAGGCGGATCCTAATGCAAATGCAGTCTTACAGTCCGCAATCAATTGAGTAACGCACACAACTAATTTGATTGAATTGCATCCAACGGTCTTGGAGGCGATAGCCAACCTGCTGGACACGGGCTCGGGCTGGCTGGCAGGTCGGATGAGTAGACGGATGGATGACATGCGGATGGGCGGACGGATGGACAGACTGGTGGACGGCTGTCTGGATGGATGGATGGACGGTCGGTCGCACGATTCACACTTACAATCCAATCAAGGGGAATTGATCAAAACCCAATCATTAATCGCTTAGAAAAGAAATGTAAGCCTGAAATATTTGCTAGTAAGATCAATGTTAGACCTCATTTTTCCTGATACCAATGACAAGGCTTCGTCCGTCTCTACCTCATCTTACATACATTAAATCCAGCCAAAATCCACGGTGGACCAACTTGAAATCATATCCATAGGACATCTTTTAATTGTTATAAGGACAATCATTCTCAATCACGTAGGATTAATCCCAGCCTTCGCCTGTTGAAGTGATCTGTTTAGTATTCCTTACCCTAGCTGATCACAAAGGAGGGGGTCTAACTAAATCCAGGCTTGGTCTCGATAGGACGAATTTAGGTAAAGAAATTTTTGGTTACGTTCCTGTGCCAATGGGTTTTTAAGTGTTAATGCAGACGGATAGATGGACGGACGGACAGACGCAAGATGGATGTATGGATGGACTTATTTGAAGACACACGGGATAATTACAGCTATCAAAGCTGTCAGATGTGATTTCTGATGTGTGGTTTGCTCTTTATTTTCAATTTGCATTTCAGAATGAAAAAATTAAAGTTGACGTCATGCTAAAAGAGGCAGTATTAACTCCTATCATAACATAGTGCTACCAGTCGAGTTCAGATCAATTTCCGTTTTAAAAACCATGCCTTTTCATTAGGAGCACCCAGGTTGCGCTGGTAAGAATAGTGAGGAGGGATAGAAGAGCAAAAGCATGCATGCATGCACGCATACACGCACCCATGCATGCACACATGAACACGCATGAATGCACACACACGCGCACGCACGTGCATTCACATGCACGCAAAAGCATGCGCATATAAACACACACACACACACGCACGCACGCACGCACACACACGTATATATATATATATATATATATATATATATATATATATATATATATATATATATATATATATATGTATATATATGTATATGTATATATATATATATATATATATATATATATATATATATATATATATATATATATATATATATATATATATATATATATATATATGTATATATATATATATATATATATATATATATATATATATATATATATATATATATATATATATATATATATATATATATATATATATATATACGCACGCACGCACGCACGCACGCACGCACGCACGCGCACACTGTTCTTACTTACCTTCCACTTTGGAGCAAAAATGTAGGCGCATGCCATCGGCGGATATGAAATCAGAAATATTATCAGAAGAATGATTCTTTTGAGTATCGATGCTTTCTGCAACGACCGGAAGCCTTTGAAAAATGCACGCTGCAACAGCATCTGACAATTCCGGTGTGCTATGAACTAAAAACAATGATTGGCTTAAACAATACATCAGTATACACTGCCGGAATATTGGCGAGAATCCTGGCATTATGCATTTCCAATTACAACTCTAGATTGTATCAAGACCACAACGTTTCACACACCCCAACAAACACTGCCCCACCCCTAACCCACCCCACATATGCCAATAGAGGGCCCATGCACGTTCTTCGTAAGCAAAATAGAACCTTTTTTGTCATGAAAACAGATAATTTTTCTATGTTACAGCCGGAGTGACAGTAATATTAAAGGCACAATTAGTATATTGTACACCAAATATGCTTAAAATTACATTATTTAAATAGTTAACTTTTAGAATGTTAACTCATGTACTTACGTGAAATGAATCAAAATATGTTTTAACATTGAATTAATTTATTCTTATTGATTAATATGATTTTTAGTTTGGAAATTCAGTTTTTATATCATATAAAACCTTGGTTGCTTTAATTTATACGAAATACATGAGTAAAATTACAAACATCTACCGTTTCATTCACTAGAATCGTTTGTACGTGACGCCATTATGGATTACTTAGAAACGAGTGATCTACATGGATTCGGAAATAAAAGATCATGTAAGACCCAGCTGTTAGATGAGCAACCAGATCCACGCTTCCTAAGCGACCGGAAGCAGAGAGTGCATGTTACCAATCCAATGTCAGACTACAAAGATGTAGCCAGTAGTGTGACATAAGGCATCATCCTAGGTCCAGCATTATTTGTGCTATTCATTAATGGCATTCCTGGCAGTATTGAATCTATCTGTCAAATAGACGCCGTTGAAACCAAAAATAATTTAGAACCCAGAAATAACTGACATACAGAAGAACGTGGACTCAACATGCAAATGGTCAGTAGATTGGCAGATCCCGTTCAACTCAACCATGATACACATACTCCTTCTCGAAAAGAACAACCCTGCACTTCAATATGCCATGACAGACACTGACAGCCACCCACCTATATCAATGGCAATATACAACAATGATATTGGTGTCTATGTTGAAGAAAAATTAAACTTTGACAAGAATATCAACACCATTGGTAACAAAGCCATCATCCTTGGAATGATAAAGTGAACATTCAGTCACACTTGTTTTACTCTACAAAACATTATCTAACCCCATCCTGGAATATTGCAACTCGGCCTGATTACCACATCTTGTAAGGCAGTCGAAGGCAATAGAAAATCTCCAAATACGAGCTACCAGATTACTTGCAGCAATAAAGAGCTTCAGCTACGAAGATAGACGCCAAGAGCTGAACTAGTTTTCTTTAGGTATCGTCTGACTCGAGAGGATTTAATTGAAGTTTAGAAACTCACATATAGCATGTATATTATTGATCCAGAAAATTACTTTGGGAAACAGATCAATGCAACATAAGTACATGCATATCTTTCTTCACCCAGCAAGTGTCACCATTGTGGAATGCTCTACCGTTACATATAGTGTAAGCAAAGAACATATAGGAGTTTAATTACAACCGTGGCATACACCTTAAAGACAGTAAATTCACGTTCGCCTAACTTTAAAACAATTATGTTATCTGTGCCAGGCTACATTCAACTACTGTAGTCATCTGAACTGTAATATGATAGCAAATTCAATTGTATGTTCATAGCTAGTCACAGAAACTACAGAGATAAAAACATGCCAATGTCGTATGCCCCTTGAAATGATGTGTGGGCCATATATGGAGTGGCCAAAAGGGGTGTGTTCTGGGGAGCCTGTTTGTATACGGACGCCCACCAGAATAGGCCCCTTTTGGCCACTCCACATGGGCAATTGGGCCACACGTACTCGAAAATGCAACTTCGTAGAACCAATGAAAAAGAATGTCTATCAACCACTATTACTAATCAGAATTTGAAATTCTAAAAGTAAAATATTTCAACAATTTGATTTTAAACATATTTGGTGAAGTCTTTAAGCAAACAGAATATTATAAATGCAATTTATACAGCTTTCCTTATGCGCTGCAATTTATGTACTTCCCTCGATAGCACGGCTCTAGCCATCTTGGTAGGCGCTGTAGCCTGTTTGGTGATTGCGTCTGGGTGGGGTGGGGGTACACGTGCTTCCTCATAATGACACGGCACACAATGATCTTTCCTCAAATGTTCAAAGGGGAAGGACACTGTGACCTTTACAAATTTAACATTTTCCATTTAGGTCAACTTAGCAGTTTGTATTTCATCGTTGGTTAAGCATATTCGATCAAAGCTTGAATACATTCTGCCTTATAATGGCAGTGCATCACACAATAACGTAGGGATCAAAGGTCTTGAGCCAAGTTCATTGTGACCATGGTAAAATGCTGTTTTTCTCAACATTAACATTTTCATTTTATCTCAAATAAGCTGTTCATATCTCAACTGTGCTTGATCACACTGGATCCAATCTTGGATACATGCTTCGGTATAGTGATGCGGAATAATATAATAACCGTGGGGGCAAAAGATCAACGTCACTGGGACATTGGTTAAGAATCAGCTTTCCCAATAATAACATTTTGCATTTAGCTCAACTTAGCAGTTCATATGCCTTCTTTGGTTGAATATACTGACCCAACAGCGGGTACATACTTCCTTATAATAGGTGGCCATCAAACATTTATGTTGCGTCAAAAGAGTTACGGTCAAGCTTATTGTGAAATTGGTAAAGAATTTGGGGGTTGTCAGCATTAACATGTTGTGTTTGACTCAGTTTTGCATTTCGTATCTCATGAGTTCATATCTCAAGTTCACTTAATCTTCCAGGACGCAATCCTGGACACATACCTCCTTATAAGGAGAGGGCATGACACAATGTGCTAAAACGTCAACCCCCGATATTATTATGATATTGGTAAATGAACTTTGTCAGCATTAACATTTTGCGTTGAGCTCAAGTTAGTACTTGCTATCTTATGCTTGGATAATCATACGGGGCACAAACTTCCTTATAATTTTTTAGTATGACACAATATCCTTCGGTGTCAAGAAGTCAAAGGTTATTGTGGCCTTGGGGAAAACTGTTTTTTCAACATGTTTTGTGTTTACCTCAACTTCACTGTCTATATTTCATGTTTGCTTGATCATACTGGAGCCAAAGTTGGGAATATGTTTCACATGGGACATTGGCGTCAAAATGTCAAATGTCAAGAAGACTGTGTCATGTTAAATCCAAGTTTTGTTCAAAACTAGTGTTTTGCGTTTGGCTTAACTTCACAGTTTATATCACATATGTAGCTAAGCATAAGTGACCCAGATTTGGACACATCCTTCCTTATAATGAGATGGCATGACACAATCACATCGGCATTAAATGGTCAATGTTAATGCGATAATGACAAAACTGAACTGTTTTCTAAACAACCACATTTTGCTTTTACCTCAACTTAGCAGTTTATACCTCAAGCTGTGTGAGTAATGATGCACTCAAACATGAACACTTGCTAGTGAAAGGTGAGACAATTACTTTGGTGTCAAAAGGTCAAAGATCATGGTCATTGATAAGTTTATTAATAAGCCTATGTTTATTTTATGTTTGAAGTGGAGCTTTTAACTCATTGAAATGTTGTAAAGACGAGCTTCATGGTTGCATTTCAACCACATTTCTGATTTTTTGTTTTAACATGCTTTACAACACGTTGGTTTCAATTTTTATGCTAATGCTGCGCATAGACTGGTGGTTGTTAAACTGCTATTCTGCAATTCCGCATAGCATCAGCAATTCTGGCATCTTTCCGCTGGGTCACCACACCAAGACAAAAATGTTTGAATAACAAACCAGCTTTCACATGTTTAATATACTGATACAATGACAAATCCATATGCGACTGTCATTTAGATGCACCCATATGGTGTGTTTGTCAGACCCTCAACAAAGTTTTGCATAATTTGGCGTGCATTGTCTGCTCATAGCATAACTACTTATTTCAGCGAAAGTTGACGCATCAGACCTATTATAATTCGGTTTATAAATCAGTCGTTACCATAGAATAATTTGGCACAATGATTTCATGCTTAGCAATTAAGTTTTTAGATGGTTGGTCATAATCAGTTAATGTCTGGAGTAAAATGTTATCCCAACCATTAACTGCTTGAAACCGAAACGTATAAACAACACTAAACATAAAATTTTTGACCTTGTCTCGATAAGCGACGGGATATGATTCAGTTTAAATAATGAATCGATTCCGTTAATTCGCGTTGAGTCGAATTGTATAAAATCGTGTAACTCAAATCTTTACTGATTTTACTCGCTGGAAATAACTTCTATCATGGGTCTGGGAAATGTCCATTTTCGTAGGAATAGAAGATTAATATGAAAATTTACTACTGGAATGATTCATTCACCACCGACTTTCATTATAAGTGGTAGTTAGTATACCATTAAGTAATTACTAACTTATACTAATTACATAATTAAGATATATAGTATATTATGTTTTGTGTTTGTTAGTGTAATGGCATACCAAAATCTGCATATCTTTCGTAGAGACGTAAAGACTGTAGTCCGTCATAGTTGAGTTGCTTGACCCTGGGGAGATGGTCGAAGAAGATGATCCGAAATAGGTCGTGCGAATCCGGAATAATAATCGATATATATGTGTGATATAAACACAGGCACAGGAATATAAGGAGCGTGACGTCACTGGTGAAATATATATGAGCAACCCCCAATGTGGGCGTTAAAGCACAATGACGTTAAACGAAATGGAGATCCAGAGGTGATTCGTTGAAGACTATCCTCGGATGACTGCTGTTAAGAATCGAGTCCCGAAATGTAATTCGAAGAAGATAACTATATTACATCAGTGTTCTGATAGCTGATGCATAGAGGTAAGGAACTGGTTCAACACATCTCTATGGTGATTGAGAATGTTCGATGATGGATCTTTATGTTTGCAGCTTTTATGGGTGGAAAGCGATCCCGGAATAGACTGAAGATTATCGTAGAAGCGTTCGACGATGGGTCATAAGATTAGAAGACCCATGAGCAGATGAATGACTACTGAAGAAGGTTCAATGGCGGGTTCGGGAGGATAAGTTGTTCCCCATGGCTGATTTGAACACGGAGCTGGCAGGCTAGATGGTAGGTGAGCTAAGTGAGTTGTCTCTAGGGCGTGGAGAGGTGTTTGATAGCTGAGTGTTTATTGAAATGTGATCGCAGATCAGGCGAAAATGATCGACCGATCGATTACCTCAGTTCTCTTGTAGATTTCACGCCTCCTCCATAGGAATCAATTACGGCACCTAGGACTATCACTACTAATTCAACTTAATATAAAACGTTGATATTCAACTACTTGGCATTATAGCTTGTTCCTCTTAAAAGGAAACCCTACCGCTCACATAAAATAATAATAAGAAAACTTTTAAAAAACTTCACATTTGAAGAACCAGACACATCTCGCTGGTTTCACGCCTGCGCAGACACTCATCTTGCTGTTCACTGACACCTCCTTTGGCGGCAATTTTCGCGCCGAGAAACATGTATAATGCCATATATGGAAGTTGACCGATCAATCATAGTATTGAGTGATCACTCAACCATATCGAAATCAGACAGAATAGTCCCAGATCAATTTAACCAATTTCGGATCATATTTTGAAAACATGGCATCTATTGTGTCAGATTAACATTCTTAGGCCCATAACCAATTTATAAGCGGCCTTATTAAAATTTTAATTTTGTTTGTGACGTCATCAACTTAAAGTTGACGCGTCTCTCCTTACATTATACAATGTTGCAAGTAGTAGTAGTAGCAGTAGTAGTAGCAGCAGTAGCAGTAGTAGTAGTAGTAGTAGTAGTAGTAGTAGTAGTAGTAGTAGCAGAAGCAGTAGTAGTAGTAGTAGTAGTAGTAGTAGTAGTAGTAGTAGTAGTAGTAGTAGTAGTAGTGGTGGTAGTAGAAGTAGTAGTTGTTGTTGTTGTTGTTGTTGTTGTTGTTGTTGTTGTAGTTTTATAATATTGTCACATGCACTGGCTTAGCCTCCTTAAACGGGAGATTTCTTGTTTATGTTTTCCCCTGAGAGTCGCCGTTTCATTTTTATGGTGACCGGTTGGCTGCATTGGTTATTGGAAACTTATGTTTTATCTTATGTAAGTTGCGCTCTTACTAAAAGATTACGAAGACTAAGATATTTCTTATAAGCAATAACTGCTCAGGAAACAAAAGGCTTTGGTTTGGTTTATAAGCTAGCATACTCTTCTTTGAAAATTTTGGAGTGGTCTACATTTCGTCTATTGTATGTGAGGACAAAAGGCATTACCTTCCTCTTATCTTGTAGCCCTGGATCAATAGTTAATGTAGACGGCCATTCAGTTTTTAGGCATTTAATCACAAAAGCTTCTAGAAAGAGTCAGAGATTTGCTCTTTCTTGCTCAGTGTCTTGTAAAACTTCAAAGTCCTGATCAGTCATGTGGCCTGGAAGATTAAAGTGGGCAACTAGACTGGTATCTTCATTCAATCTTATCTCCGAAATGTATCTAGTTACGTGCACGCGGAAACGGCCCTTTGTTTGGCCTACGTATTGTTTTTGACATAATTTGCATCTAGTAGGTAGATGGCATTTCCAGAATCATAAGAAAGGCTTGACTGAAATCGAAACTTGTCTTTGGTTTGGTAGTTAGTGGATTTGTCTAGATTCAGAATAAATTTCAATAACTTACATGTTGGTTGTCCACATTTTCGAGATTCACCATTTCCAGGGAACTGTTCATTATACCTAACTTTTATGTTGGCAATATCTACTTTAATATATTGATCCAAGTTTATCTTACGCAATGTATCAGAATTATTTTTCGCATATAGCGAGCGCTGTAGCCTCTAGATTTCAAAGCTTGGAATAGTACCGAACAGGCTGAATCCAGTGCTTTCTTGTCACTACAGTTTCTATGGAATCTGATAATTTGCGATTGTATCAACCCATCAAAAGTGTGAAGTGGTGTGAAGCAACTGGTGAGAGCATGTTTGTTTAAAGTATACTTTATGGTCTAAGTAACGGGATTCATCAAATGTTGACCCTTTGCAAACGGTGACATCCAGAAAGTTCACTGAGTTATCACTGATGGCTGCTTTCAATTTGATGATAAAATCATGGTTGTTTAGATTTTGCAGAAATTCAGTAAATGCATCTTTTGCATGTGGCCAGATTAAAAAGATATCATCAAGGTATCTATTGTAATTGAGAGGAATTTTGCTGCACATTTGTAGGAGACCGTCCCACTCAGGCATGTAAATGTTGGCAAAGCTATAAAGACTGAAACGTTTGCCAATAGCGCAACCACTACTCTGTCGATCAACCTCTCCATTAAATTCAAAATCATTACCCTGCAAAATAATTATGAGCCGTTCTATTAATTCCAACCGAAGTGCAAGAGGATATTTCTTTAAGGCATTGCAGACCGAATTTATACCCTTTTCAATATTAATATTTGTATAAATCGAGTCAACATCTAGGGCTATTAGAAATGAATTTGGGGGCATTTTGATTTGTGCTAGTTTCGAAAGAGTTCAGTATTGGCAAGAAAGCTTGGATGCCTGTTAGCGACTGTTTGTAGATAATAATCAATGAATTCACTTATTCTCTATGATTCCTAGCCACAATCTGAGATAATTTGTCTGCCCAGTGGAATTAACATGTCCTGCCAAGAAAATAGTCGGCTTATGAATGTTTGGTGATAAGTTGAATGTATGTGGCCTAGCACTGTCTTTCGCATAAAGATAATCAAAATATTTTTCATTCTGTTGCAGGTCCTTTGTCTGCCGGCTTGATGACAATATTTTTATTATCACATAGTTCCTTTAAGGCTCTGCTCTTATTCGATGGCACACTTTGGTGGTGGTTTTTGCCGTAATTGTTTCTTTGCATTCTAAGGGGGTCTTAAATGTCTCTTTAATCACTGGCTCTATGGCTGACACACCTGGTTCCAACCCTGACCGTTCAATGAAAGGCGTCGGTTCACTGGTTGAATCTTTAAAGACATCCGATAATATAATTTGTCTGCTAAAATCAGTAATTTCCATGAAACCATTGCCCAATAGCGCATCTAAATCAGGTTTATGTTTCGGTTTTGGAACACAATTAAGACCATGTGATAAAAGTGAGTTTTCCATTTCACTTTAAGGTAAGCCATTGAGATTGACAATATTCGTACCCAAACCAGTATCTGAGTGGTTATTATGGCCTTGACCCAAATTTAGTTTAAACCTACAGATTCTAGCCAATGAGTGTAAATTTTATTAGCTGTTTCCGGTGTCCACTGGATTTTGTCACGCCCCTTGGGCCACCACACGAAGAAAAAAGTCTTGGATTAATGAACCAGTTTTCACATTAAAGATTATTGGTGTCTTCGGGTTCTAGGTAATTACAATCTCTTCCGACCTCAGTAAGGCTTGTATGTGTGGTTGCTGCGACAACCAGTCTTACCGACGATGAAAGAGATGGACACAAGCTCGCCTCGTTGGTAGATGAACGTAACGATATTTATGTTTGTATCCGGGCCTGATCTGACTATTCTACTAGAAGATGATGGTAAGATACGGCGGTCTTCCATATTTGCCAGAGTGATTTATTAAGAACTCAAACACTTGCCTTGAGATAAAATTTCAAGGTGATAATTTTATTCTCCTACATGAACTGTACAATAATACTACAACATAGAAGAGACTTTTACTGTCACGTATAGAAGTTAAAATTTATAAGTTTTGCCTATTTATCCTACATTACTAGTTTCGCTATCTTATGTTCCTATATGACTAGTATTACTCCCAGGCTCGGCTGGTCTGCTATACTATCAAAACCTAACTGTTCTTGCCTACTCCAATATATTCAGCAAGAACATTCGATACAAAGGACGGACCCCGATGAAAAGCAAAGTGCCCATTATATACCCTTTTCAGTTTTTCGCCCACGTTCGTTTGGCTTATCTTCCCCAGGGTTTGATCGGATGCCCATTGATTGTGACGTCATCCCGACTAATCAAACTCCGAGTTTCGCTTCTAGGACGAGAACGTTGAACGTGGTCGAACCGGTTTGGGCTGGTTCTGCTTTGATGCGATCTGTCAGCTAACCAACAACATTACCGAATGTGTTGCTGTTGCATGTCTCTTCTTGAGGGACATATAGTTGATATACAAATTTAGATAAATTTAGATTGTTTTACTTATTCCTACAGGACGCTACAATGTCTCCCTCCTGTCCCTTGCCTATTAGGCATCTGCCTGTAGGATAGGAAGGTTAATATCACGTGAGCTACCTGAGCTCATCACCAGCTGGTGTTGTTGTGCTTTCTATAGGGAGCCGACATGCTGACTGTCATCCCTAAATGTTAACCCTCATTCACTCCGTCGCGTCCAAACCTATCGATTCTTATTGCTTGATTATTTACTAAACTACCGGCCAAAACAGCCCCTGAATATCCTGAAAGTGTGTGCAGATCCCACATCACCAACTTCCATCCTCAACTATTGACAGATATCATCAACCCAGAACCGGTGGTCCTTTCCCATCCTATTCAATTTCTAACTCAATCCTGACTTAATACAGTTATCAGTTTCGCATCGTTTTCCATGAAACTGTGTTTCGGCAGCACTGGCCGATGTCAACCAGTGCAGCGGTCCTTCTGCGTATTATAGGATGATGCTTATCGTGCTACACCGTTCATTAGCCCACCTGGTATTTTCAAAGATGAATTTCATTAAGGTCTTACTCATAAATATAAGATGTCAATAGGGTCATGACTCCCACCAGACAATCCGATATCTACAACATGTTGGATATACTGATACAATAACCGATTTATATGGGACTATCATTTAGATGCACCCGTATGGTGTGTTTGCCAGGCCCTCGACATAAAGTTTTAGATAATTCAGCATGCATCGATTGCTCATGGCAGAGCTATGCATCTGTAGATGATTTTTCAAATTCTGAGTCAATCCCTTCCAGAATTATATCTAAGATATCTAAAACATCAGCATATTAGCTATTGTTACAAGTAGTAGTAGTAGTAGTAGTAGTAGCGGCGGCGGCGGCGGCGGCAGCGGCAGCGGCAGCGGCAGCAGTAGTAGTAGTAGTAGTAGTAGTAGTAGTAGTAGTAGTAGTAGTAGTAGTAGTAGTAGTAGTAGAAGGGCCACATAATGGGCGTTTTTCTGATTGGGCGATAACTTGATGTTCGAAGTCATTAATATTTGACTTAGGCCACGCCACCTTTTGACCCGGCAAAAATACTCAAATCTGGTTGGTTGATAGAACATCCTTTGATCTCTCTCGAGTAATCGGATTTGAGTATTTTTTGTCAGGAAACAGGGGGCGTGGCCTAATTCAAATATTGATGATGTCTTCAAGCTCTCGATCAATCAGATCTCCGCCCAAATCTTCGCTATTTTCGGAGATGTGTATGGGCGGGCATGTGCAGATAAGTGACAGATGCAAGGGGGTTCTAAGTCATTAGTGGGTGTGGGCTGGAAAAAATGTGACACCTGTAAGCAAGCCAATCAGATCGACGTTCATATCATCAACCTGGTCATATCATGTGACAGGTCTAGGCCAATCAGATTGGCGTCCATGTGGTCAGCCAAACATGGGTGAGCTGCAAACCTACCCATATCATCACCCTGGTCAGATCTATTGTTAGACCTAATGCCCAATGAAAGGGCATGACTTAGGGTCTGGAGGCGTGGCCTAATGACGTCCATATCGTCGTCAAAACATAGGTCAGCTGCAAAGCCACCAGTATCGTCACCATGGTCAGGTCATTTGATGACAGCTGGCTCGTTGCCAGGTCTAATGACCCATAAAAGGGGCGTGACCCAAGGTCTGGGGCATGGCCTAATGACATCCATATCGTTGCCAAAGGATAGGTCAGCTGCAAAGCCGCCAGTATCGTCACTGTGGTCAGGTCATTTGATGGCAGCTGGCTCGTTGCCAGGCCTAATGACCCGTAAAAGGGGCGTGACCTAAGGTCTGGAGCATGGCCTAATGACGTCCATATGGTCGCCAAAACATAGGTCAGCTGCACAGCTGTCCACATCGTCACCCTGGTCAGATCGCGTGACGCCAGCTGTCTCGTCAGCCCTAATGACCAGTGAATGAGGCATGGCCTAAGATCTTAATGCCGGGCCTAATAATGTCCATATTGTCAACAAAACATAGGTCAGTTGTAAAGCTGTCCATATCGTCGCCATGGGTAGGTCAGATCTATTGACGATAGCTGCATCGTTGTCAGGCCTAATAACCCCTGAAAGGGGCATGGCCTAAGGTATGGGGACGTGGCCTAATTACGTCCATATCGTCGGCAAATCACGTGTCAGCTGCAAAGCTGGCCATATCATTGAGTACTTATAGGTCAGATCTATTGATGCTAGCTGGCGCATGGTCAGGCTTAATGACCCCTGAAAAGGGGAATGGCCTAAGGCCTTGGGGCGTGGCCAAAATGAAATATCGATTACATCATCATTTTCTCTACCCATCCAAATCGGCGCCCATATCGTCGCCCTGGGTTTGTAGAGATATAACGTGCTCAGACATGTTCTGGCAAGTAGCTCATCTGACACTGGGTAATAAATTGAAATATCGATTACATCATCATTTTCTCTACCAATCCAAATCGGCGCCCATATCGTCGCCCTGGGTTTGTAGAGATATAACGTGCTCAGACATGTTCTGGCAAGTAGCTCATGTGAGACTGGGTAATAAGGGTATGCATTCAATGTGCTTTTTAGGTTGCGAAGTGCATGTAGATTTTGGCCACAATTTGTACATAAGTGTTATGAAGTTTACGAGATAGAACCTCAGCTAAGAGTATCTATCATCACTAAGCACCATTACGTCAACATAGGTTGGTACTTCACGCCTCCAGGCAGCAAGGCGATGAAACCTACGTTTAGACACGTCCATAGTTTATTTATCGAAATTAGGCTGCTAAAGTTGTCAGCATGATCAGCTGCCTCAAAGAGAACATTCATAGTCGTGCATAGACTATTTTCTAAGACCTGTCGAAAATGCCATTTTATGCTATGAACGGGCATCAGAATATGAGGACTTTACACGAGTGTTATATAATAACGAATGCATGTGTCTAAGTACTAACCATTTGTACAAGAAGTGTAAAGGTGCATGGCTCAATAGAGTCCTGTGCGAGGTTTGTAAAATGTACACTCTTAATTAACGTCTCTTAATTGTCTGCTTTACTGTTATTCAATCCCAAAAATCAGAAAATGACTGAGTCTGAGCTTTTCTTTGTCACTATTAATGTCACCCATAATCTAGCACGCACACAAAAACAACAACAACAACAACAACAGGATAACATCATCAACAGCTATCTCGTCTACTAACGCAACAGCAACAGTTGCAGACCCTGTGATTCGTTATAAACCCTATGTGAGCATAGCAGCTCTGAACCCTTTGCAGTGTGAGCAGTTTTGGACGCCATGTGGAATTGAGTTTATATACTTTGAAAGTTTGAATTACTGTAATACCATTTCAAAAGTGGCTGTACACGAAATTTTACGAAACTAATGTGTTTTGAGACCTACAGCCATAACCAATTCTCAGTTGAATTAGTTTCAAAATATTGCTCAGAATCTGTATTATTATTATTATTATTATTATTATTATTATTATTATTATTATTATTATTTTAATTAATCCTCGATCTATCGCAGATTATTGTTTTTTCTCAAGATCTTTATTCTTATTAGTCTGGATGTACAGTACACGCAGACTACTGTTCTCTTATCGGTTCTTTCTTTATTATTAGTCTGCGTGTATGAAGACTATTGTTCTCTTAGCAGTTCTTTCTTTATTATTATTATTACTATTATTATTATTATTATTATTATTATTATTATTATTACTATTATTATTATTCCTGGTCTCATATTTCGCAACGCATCTCCTCCTACAGTGTTCGCTCGATCGAGTCCAAACTTGAGACACTTCTACTATTCCATAGGACCTATAATGGCAATACTTTTCTTTTTCGAGATATCCGCATTGCCGTGGGCAAAGAGTCACATAGGAAATGTATGGGAGCAATATTCGGTCAACGGCTGCTCCTAGAGTTTTTTGTCGATCACGTTGAAACTGCACAGACTTCTAGCATCTGTTGACCTACATCTTGACCCAAATTTTTTTTGGTTCCGATGACCGCTTTTTGAAAATCTTATTTGGAAAAATGATGACCAGGCGCACCTTCAAAATGGCCGCCAAAATTGATTTGGTATCAAATTTAAGATTGATCCGACCAACAGTTCTCGAGAAAATCAGCATTTGGGTGCCACATATTCACATAGTAAACCTATGTGAGCAATATTGAAACAGTGTTATCTCCTATAGTTTTGTTCTGATTCTCTTCAAACCTGGCCAGATTCTAGAACATTGAGAGATCTAAAAAATTTCCTATGGAAATTTTAATATCTCCCTTTGGGTCAAGGTCATTCATTGGTAAAGCTTTCCAGTTTTCATGTGTGGCATAAGTTACCTGGCTTTCATCATGCAACTTCAAAGATCATGTTCGAAGACACTACTTATTTTATCTCTTTATTAGAAGAGGCCTTACACTATTTCTTCATGGCCATACATCGCAGATTTACAGTTACTTCAGTAAATATTCTCTAGTTATTATTCTTTTTCCTGGTCACATATTTCGCAACGCATCTCCTACAGTTTTCGCTCGATCGAGTCCAAACTTGGGCCACTTCTACTACTCCACAGGACCTATTATGGTAAACTCCTAGAGTTTTTTGTCGATCCCGTTGAAACTTCACAGACTCCTAGCATGTGTTGACCCGCATCTTGACGCAAAACATTTTTCGGGTCCGATGACCGGGTTTTTCTAAAAATCCGGCAGAAGTACATTTTATTTAAATAAAGATAATTCATATTTCTAGGGCTGTCAGATGGATCGTACTACTATAGATTCCTAAAGTAAAATCATTAGCGAACATAATAACCTTTTAGAAATCCGCATTTCTGTGAGCTCCCACTCCCACAGGACATGTATAGGAGCAATATTCGGTCGGCGACTGCTACTGGAGTTTTTCGTCGATTGTCTTGAAACTTTACATACTTCTAGTATGTTTTTACCGGCATTGCCACCCAAAAAATTTCTTGGGTATGCTAACCTGATTTTGAAAAAATGCTGCATAAATACAGCTTTTTGGCGTCATTTGCCGATAGATGACTGAATTATGGTCGGACCGTTTCACCATTTCATGCGGCTGACACGGGGCGCAATTGCCTCTCAGGTACCATTTACTGACCTTCGATAGCATTATTGGATCATTAGATATCCTGATTTATATATCGTTAACAAATATTTCCAAAGTGAATGTATTGGAAATTGATTTGATGATAAATACCCCAGTTTTGGAACTAGTACCTCTAAACGTGGTACACTTCTAGTACGGACCAGAGCATATATAAACTCGACAGAGAAATTAGATCTGGTGTATGGTTTCTGAGAAATCCATCTTTCCTTGCCCAAAGAGTCCCATAGGAAATAGATGGGAATGATATTCGGACAGCAACTGCTGCTAGCGTTTTCTCTCAATTCTCTTGAAACTTAATATACGTCTATCATCTCTTGCCCCGCATCATGACCCAAACAATATTTTGGGCTGCTGTTACCCATTTTTTTTAGAAAATGCATAAATACAATTTTGTAGCATCATTATAATTCTTACTTCTATTGTAGTCATTGTGTTGTAATTTGAGATATCCCTAGATACTCGATGCTCCTATTGTTTACTTATTAACATTTCTGTTATTGCAAATCTGCACGCTGACAAATATTTCGGTGATTTGCCAATAGATTACGAAGTTATTGTTGGATTGCTTCCTGATATAATCCGGCTTATCAGGGTCGAAAATTCCTCACAGATGCTGTTTACAGAACTCCGATATCTCGATCGGTTCATGAGATATCATAAATTTTGTAATGTAGATAAATATTTTCTGACCTAATTTTAGATCACCTGGCCAGAATGGCCAAGTGCGCTTATGCCATGCCGACCATCCGTCAATCATCCGCCGTCCATCGTCTGTCTGTCCATCAACCTTTGCTTTAAAACGCTACTCCTCATTAACCACTTAGCGGATTTCAACCTAATTTGGCAGGAAGAACCCGAGCGAGGTAGGTTTCAGAACACGTATACAGAATTTGATTGGCCAATTTTTTCTGGCAGCCATGTTGGATTTCAGAAAATTTGGAGAAATAAGATAAAAGCCTACGCATCATCAACGATTTCAACCAAACTTGGCTGGAATGCCCCTAGACTGGTATGCTTGTATTCAGAATATTGATTGGTCAATTTTCTCGGTGGCCATCTTGAATTTTCCGAAAAATGGCTGAAAATCGTTTAAAACGCTACTCTTCATTAATTGCTTTGGCAATTTCAACCAGATTTGGTGTCAAGAATACTAGACTAATAAGTTTCCGAACTTGTATACAGAATTTTGATTGGTCGGTTTTTTTTCCGCGCCCATCTCGGATTGTCTGAAAATTTCTGGAAATCAGTTAAAAACCTACTCATTAATCACTGGGCCGATTTCAATCAAACTCAGTGGGAAGGACCTTAGATTAGTATGCTTCTGAACTTGTATGAAGAATTTTGATTGGACAATCTTTTCGGCGGCCATCTTGAATTTTCCGAAAATTGGCGGGGAATTGTTTAAAACGCTACTCCTCATTAACTTTTTGGGCAATTTCAGCCAGACTTGGCTGGAAGGATACTAGGGTGGGAGGTTTCCGAACTTGCACACATAATTTGGTTGGTCAATTTTTGTGGCGGCCATCTTGGATTTTATGAAAATCAGTTAAAAGCCTACTGTTCATTAACCACTGGGCCGATTTCAATCAAACTCAGTGGGAAGGACCCTAGAGTAGTATGCTTCAGAACGTGTATACAGAATTTTGATTGGAAAATTTTTCCGGCGTCCATCTTGAATTTTCCGAAAATTGGCAGGAAATTGTTTAAAACGCTACTCCTCATTAATTTCTTGGGCAATTTTAGCCAGACTTGACTGGAAGGATATTAGGGTTGGAGGTTTCAGAACCTGTATACAGAATTTTCATTGGTCAATTTTTCCGGCACCCATCTTGGATTTTCTGAAAATCGGTTAAAAGCCTACTCTTCATTAACCACTTGGCCGATTTCAATCAAACTCAGTGGGAAGAACCCTAGAATAGTATGCTTCAGAACTTGTATAGGGAATTTTGATTGGCCGATTTTTTTCGGTGGCCTTCTTGAATTTTCCGAAAATTGGTGGGAAATTGTTTAAAATGCTACTCATTAACTTAATTCATAGATAATTTCAGCCAGACTCAGCTGGAAGGACACTATGGTGGTAGGATTCGGAACATGTATACAGAATTTTGATTGGTCAATTTTCCAGTGGCCATCTTGGATTTTCCGCCTTCTAGAAAATCTATTCCGGATTTTGATACGTCAATGTGTTGGTGGCCAGCTTTGATTTTCCGGAAATTATCCGGAAACATTTAAAGATGGTACTCCTTAATCAGTAGTCCGATTTCAACAAAACGTGGGTCGAACAATTCTATGATGGTAGGCTTCAAAATGTCAAATGAGAATCTGGATTGGTGTATTTTTCTGGTGGCCATCTTGGATTTTCCGAAAATCTTCCATGTCTATTTACACACAAATGGTTCAAATGTTAATGGTCCAGCTGAGCGTCACAGGCCCTTGGGCCTCTTATTGTAACTATCACCTAAACTTAATACATTCCTAGTATGCCCCAGGGCATGTATATGTCCTCTATAGAACTTGGATCTGGTGTATGGTTTCCTTGCCCATAAGGCCCATGGGAAATGTATGGGAGTGATATTCAGGCCGCAACTCCTAGACTTTCTGGCAGATCATGATGAAACTGAACCATCTTCTAGCATCTGTTTGCCTACGATCATACGATTCTGCACGCAGACTTGAAGTTGCTTCAGCTTCATCTAGTTATTTTTATTTTTCACAAACGATCTCCTATAGTTTTGATCTGATCAACTTCAACCTTGGTCAACCTGTAGTACCCCTTGAGATCTAGTTTGCTATTACGTTTCTTCTCGATCGGGTGTATGGTTTCCGAGATATCAACATTTCCGCGGGCAAAAAGTCCAATAGGAAATGTATGGGAGCAATATTCAGACGGCGCCTACTCGTAGAACTCGTCAGTCATCTTGAAACTTCACAGACTTCTAGCATGTGTTCATCCGCATCTCCACCCAAAATATTTCTTAGGTACGGTGACCAGATTAGGAGAAAATTGGTATAAGTCACATTTTTAGGAATCAAGATACTTTGTATATCTAGTGTGGTCAGATGGTTGAAATTTGGCATATACGTAGCTGTATTATACCACTCTTGATTAGTGAAATAAATTCGTTAGCGAGCATGTTAACCATTCAAAACTGCATTTCCATGCCCACCATATCCCCATAGGAAATGTATGAGAGCAATATTTGGATACGGTCTGCTCCTAGAGTTTTGCCTCTATCATCTTGATACTGGAAAAACTTCTAGCATGACTTGACCCACATGTTGACCCAAACTAATTTCTGGGGCCGGTGACCCATTTTTGAGAAAATCCGACATAAACCCAATTTTTGGGAATCAAGATAATTCATATTTCTAGGTTGGTCAGATGCTTGATATTTGGCATATACGTGTATACATTATACTACTATTGATTAATAAGATATAATCATTGGCGAACATGTTAACCTTCTGAAAGCTGCATTTCCGTTCTCAACATGTCTTATAGGGAATGTATTGGAGCAATATTCAGTCAACGACTGCTCCTAGGATTTTTTACGGATCATCTTGAAACCTAGGATATTTCTAGGATCTGTTGATCCACAAGTTGCCCCTAAAAATATTTTCGGTTCAGTGACCAGTTTTTGAGAAAATGCTGCATAAAAACAATTATTTGACTTCATGAGAATTCTTACTTCTGTCCCTGTCAGAGGGTTGACATTTTTGACATCCCTAGATACCAGAGGCTACTAATGCTTACAA
The DNA here is from genome assembly GCA_034401795.1 of Chaetoderma sp. LZ-2023a. NCBI lineage: Eukaryota > Metazoa > Mollusca > Caudofoveata > Chaetodermatida > Chaetodermatidae > Chaetoderma > Chaetoderma sp. LZ-2023a. The sequence continues at coordinate 64,381,647 of CM067362.1, read as the reverse complement.
AAATAAAAAATCGTTAGTGAACATATTAACATTTCTAGTATTGCAAATCCACACACTAAACAATATTTCCATGATTTGTTGATAGATGACGTAATTATGGTCGGGTTGTTTCAGCATTTAGATCACCTGATCTGGGGCGGAATTGCCTCTCAGACCCCATTTACAGAACTTCGATATCCCCCAACGGTTCATGAGATATTGAGTCTATAGGGGATGTGTTGAAAATTGATTTGATGATAAATGACCCAGTTTTGGAAATATCATATCTAAACTTTGTACATTTCTTGTATGCACAAGGTATGTATAGGTCGTTTACAGAAATGGGATCTGATGTATGGTTTCAGAGAATTCCATGTTTTCTTGTCCAAAAACTCCAATTGGAAATGTAAGGGAGTGCTATTCGGACAGCAACTCGTCCTAGAGCTTCTTGCAGATCAAGGAGAAACTTAACAGATTTCTAGCATATGTTGCCCCGCATCTGACACCTACATATTTTCCTGGTCCATTGAGTACTATTTGCAATTTCTAGCCTCCAAACTTGAGACACTTTCAGTAAACCTTAGGGCCTGGGATGCTTTCCTTTTTCTTTTGGATCCAGTGCATACTTTCTGAGGAATATGCGTATCTGTGCCCAAAATGCCCCATATGAAATATAGTCCTTGCATTTCCAATATTGAATTGACTCAATCAATTTCAACAGGTAAAGGGAGGTAATTCATTCCCAAAACAAAAATTCGTCAGTTTTTTACATGAATTGCCTCCATTTACCTTTAATTCATTCATTTCTCCTTTATTTGACATTTAATGACCTTTCCCTTGATTTCGGTAACAAATTTCACTATAGCAAATCAGGACACATTATTTCATACTTTAGGGTCACGGCTTCAGGGTTTCAAGAAATCAGCTTTTCCATACCCTGTGTAAAACTATGGGAATTTCAACTATGGATCTTTGAACTGCGACAACACTTAGACTTTTTATCAGATCAGCATCAGAGATGTTCAATGATCATGTGAGAAGATGGCTTATAAACGCCTTTATGCCCAGTCATCACAGATTTACAGTTACTTCAGTAAATGTGTTCTAGTTTATGTGTGTTTTGACTACGCTGGTCCACCGTAGATAATGTGCTTTGTTTACCGTGAGAATATGGTCAGCCTCTGAAATACGACCACCTAGCTTGGTGTTTTCCCGAGGTGATATAAAAATGTCCACTGCACAAAATTTGATTCTATTTTGTGAACAATTTGGGAAATAGGACTCACATTTAAATCTCAACAACATTTAAAACAGGAAATATTAATTAATTTTATTGTGATATCAATTGTGGTAAGTACTGCGAGAATATAGAACACCATGCTAATTGGATGTACAATGGCGATCAGTTTGTTGTTGTTTTACAAACATTCGTAGGTATCTAGTTGTCTTTAAGCAAAATGTGTCGCATTAATCTTTCGAGTGGGAAACCCTCCTTTACTACATATCCCTATGTCTGCAGTGGTGCACACGTACAACAACCACCACCCCTCACGCCCCCACCCACACGTGAGCTACACAAGAACCGCTCCCAAGATATTCTGCTATTGGAGTGTAACTGTATATGCCCAGAGTAGTGAACTGGGGATAGAGTCAGATTGGGTGAATTACACGTCTTTGCTATTTAATAAAATATATTCTGATAAAAATATTGACAATGAGTCAATTTACTGAAGTAACTGTAAATCTGCGATGTATGGCCATGAAGAAATAGTATAAGGCCTCTTCTAATAAAGAGATGAAATAAGGTGTTTCTTCGTACATGATCTTTGAAGTTTCATGATGCAAGGGAGGTAACGTATGCCAAGCATGAAAACTGGAAAGCTTTACTGGTGAATGACCTTGACCCCAAGGGAGATGTTAAAATTTTCAATGGAAATTTTTTAGATCTCTTAATGTTCTAGAATCTGGCCAGGTTTGAAGAGAATCGGAAGAAAACTATAAGAGATAACACTGTTCCAATATTGCTCCCATAGCTTTACTATGGGGATATCCGGCAACGAAAAGCTGATTTTCTCGAAAACTGTTGGTCGGATCAAGTCAATATGAGAGATAGAAGTTCACCAAATTTCAAGTCGATCGGAGCAAAAGTCATTTTGGCGGCCATTTTGAAAAAAAAAATTTGAAAAAGATTTTTTTTTTCAACCACGAGTTCATTTCTGCCAAAAAAATTTTTTGGTAATTTTGACCCCAAAAAGTTCGCCTGGCCGTCATTTAAAAAAAAAATTATTTCTTATGGGAGTTTTTGCCATGCATTGTGGGGTCAAAGGTCTGGCGGCCATTTTGAAAAAAAATAATTTTTCAAAAACAAATGGCCAGTTGTAACATCCTCAGCAAGTATGGTAGTGATCCGTTCAAAACTCTGGCTGTAGTACCACTTCAAAGATCAATTTTGAACATCCCCATACATTTCCTATGGGAGTTTTTGCCCACTCAAGGGCAGATAACTCAACAACTAGTGGGCGGAGCCAAAATAAAAGTAATAGCCATCGATTGTGGCATGGGCCCTTGAGGTTGACCAAGTTTGGAGTTGATCGGATGAAAACTCTAGGAGATGCGGTCTAAACTTTTGAAGGAAGAATAATAATAATAATAATAATAATAATAATAATAATAATAATAATAATAATAAGTATAATAAGAAAGATCCTGAGTAAAAATAACAATCTGCGATTGCATCGCAGATTAATAATAATAATAATAATAATAATAAGAAGAAAGATCCTGAGTAAAAATAACAATCTGTGATTGCATCGCAGATTAATAATAATAATAATAATAATAATAATAATAATAATAATAATAATAATAAGAAAGATCCTGAGTAAAAATAACAATCTGCGATTGCATCGCTGATTAATAATAATAATAATAATAATAATAAGAAAGATCCTGAGTAAAAATAACAATATGCGATTGCATCGCAGATTAATAATAATAATAATAATAATAATAATAATAATAATAATAATAATAATAATAATAAGTATAATAAGAAAGATCCTGAGTAAAAATAACAATCTGCGATTGCATCGCAGATTAATAATAATAATAATAATAATAATAATAATAATAATAATAATAATAATAATAAGTATAATAAGAAAGATCCTGAGTAAAAATAACAATATGCGATTGCATCGCAGATTAATAATAATAATAATAATAATAATAATAATAATAATAATAATAATAATAATAATAAGTATAATAAGAAAGATCCTGAGTAAAAATAACAATCTGCAATTGCATCGCAGATTAATAATAATAATAATAATAATAATAATAATAATAATAATAATAATAATAATAATAAGTATAATAAGAAAGATCCTGAGTAAAAATAACAATCTGCGATTGCATCGCAGATTAATAAGAAAGATCCTGAGTAAAAATAACAATCTGCGATTGCATCGCAGATTAATAATAATAATAATAATAATAATAATAATAATAATAATAATAATAATTATAATAAGAAAGCTCCTGATTAAAAATAACAATCTGCGATTGCATCGCAGATTAATAATAAGTATAATAAGAAAGATCCTGAGTAAAATTAACAATCTGCGATTGCATCGCAGATTAATAATAATAATAAGAAAGATCCTGAGTAAAAATAACAATCTGCGATTGCATCACAGATTAATAAGTATAATAAGAAAGATCCTGAGTAAAAATAACAATCTGCGATTGCATCGCAGATTAATAATAATAATAATAATAATAATAATAATAATAATAATAATAATTATAATAAGAAAGCTCCTGATTAAAAATAACAATCTGCGATTGCATCGCAGATTAATAATAAGTATAATAAGAAAGATCCTGAGTAAAATTAACAATCTGCGATTGCATCGCAGATTAATAATAATAATAAGAAAGATCCTGAGTAAAAATAACAATCTGCGATTGCATCACAGATTAATAAGTATAATAAGAAAGATCCTGAGTAAAAATAACAATCTGCGATTGCATCGCAGATTAATAATAATAATAATAATAATAATAATAATAATAATAATAATTATAATAAGAAAGCTCCTGATTAAAAATAACAATCTGCGATTGCATCGCAGATTAATAATAAGTATAATAAGAAAGATCCTGAGTAAAATTAACAATCTGCGATTGCATCGCAGATTAATAATAATAATAAGAAAGATCCTGAGTAAAAATAACAATCTGCGATTGCATCACAGATTAATAAGTATAATAAGAAAGATCCTGAGTAAAAATAACAATCTGCGATTGCATCGCAGATTAATAATAATAATAATAATAATAATAATAATAATAATAATAATAATAATAATAATAAGTATAATAAGAAAGATCCTGAGTAAAAATAACAATCTGCGATTGCATCGCAGATTATTAATAATAATAATAATAATAATAATAATAATAATAATAATAAGTATAATAAGAAAGATCCTGAGTAAAAATAACAATCTGCGATTGCATCGCAGATTAATAATAATAATAATAATAATAATAATAATAATAATAAGTATAATAAGAAAGATCCTGAGTAAAAATAACAAACTGCGATTGCATCGCAGATTAATAAGAAAGATCATGAGTAAAAATAACAATCTGCGATTGTATCGCAGATTAATAATAATAATAATAATAATAATAATAATAATAATAAGTATAATAAGAAAGATCCTGAGTAAAAATAACAATCTGCGATTGCATCGCAGATTAATAATAAGTATAATAAGAAAGATCCTGAGTAAAATTAACAATCTGCGATTGCATCGCAGATTAATAATAATAATAAGAAAGATCCTGAGTAATTATAATAATCTGCGACAGATCGCAGATTAATAAGAATAATAAGAAAGATCCTGAGTAATTATAATAATCTGCGATAGATCGCAGATTAATAATAATAATAATAATAATAATAATAATAATAATAATAAAATCGTGTTATTTCGTGAAACTGTAACTGCAATTAATTTGAGATCGTGTAGGTCCTGGCATGCATATACATTTGTGTTTTAAGAAAAAAAGTTCACCCTCAGACCTGCTCGACATTGGGTTACTGTTTTTAGAGGGTTATGTGGGGTGTTCCTTGTTTGTGCTCGTTTAAACTCTGGGGAATAGAGTAGACATTCGGGTGTATTGGATGTATAAGATTTATAAAGGTTTGTGATGTGTATTTTGAAAACGTTTTGACTGAATGGGTCCGGACATATTTTCTGCTAAGCTGCAACAACAACAACCCTGCAGATTTCACCCAATGTAAATCAACATACCCCGATAGCTATTTGTAGCAAAGAAAACGTGGTATTTTGAAAAGCTATCAATAGAAAATATGGAATGTGCCTGCTGCTGTCACGTGATTTTCCCAGGGCGACGATATGGACGGCTTTTGCAGTTGACATGATTTGACGACTATATGAACGTCATTAGCCCTCGCCCCCAAACCTTAGGCCATGCCCTTTCATGGGTCACTAGTCATGACAACGAGGAAGCTTGCGTCAATACATCTGACCTCCCGACGGCAACGATATGTGCGACTTTGCAGCTGACATGTTTTTGCGATGATATGGACGTCATTAGACTACACCCATAGACCGTAGGCAAAGTTCCTTTCACATGTCTTTAGGCCTGACAACGAGCCAGCTGCCGTCATTAGACCTGACTAGGACGACAATATGGGAAGCTTTGCAGCTGACATATGTTTTAGCGACGATATGGACGTCATCAGGCCACGCCTTCAGAGCTTAGACCACGCCCCTTTCACGAGTCATTGGGTCTGACAAGAGATCTGACCATTGTGGCGATATGGACGGCTTTACAGCGGACCCATGTTTTGGCGACGATATGGACGTCGATCTGATTGGCCTTCAGGTGTCATGTGATCTTGGCCATACCCACTAGGGATATCGAACCTCATTACACCTGTCAATCATCGGCATATGGCCACCCATAGCCATCTCTGAAAAGAAGGAAGATATGGGCGGAGAGCTTGATGACGTCATCACTATTTGAAATAGGGCACGCCCCCTTTTCCCCCGAAATAAAACACTCGAATCTGATTGGTCGAGAGAGAGAGAGAGAGAGAGAGAGAGAGAGAGAGAGAGAGAGAGAGAGAGAGAGGGAGAGAGAGAGAGAACAAAGGATTTTCTCTCGACCAATCAGATTCGAGTATTTTTGGTGGGAAAATGGGGGCCTAGCCTATTTCAAATATTCATGATGTCATGAAGCTCACGATCAATCAGAATCGATGCCCATACCGTAGCCCTTCTACTGTAGTAGTAGTAGTAGTAGTAGTAGTAGTAGTAGTAGTAGTAGTAGTAGTAGTAGTAGTAGTAGTAGTAGGGGTAGTAGTAGTAGTAGTAGTAGTAGTAGTAGTAGTAGTAGTAGTAGTAGTAGTAGTAGTAGTAGTAGTAGTAGTTCAAAGGCTGTAGCCCCGTGGGAAAGGTCTGATCATTCTCTCATGAGTTGAGATGTGCTATACCAAATATCCATCCACCACACATACAACATAGAGCAGGGGTTATTGTCTGGCTGTTGCTTCATATGAAACTATGGATGGGTCCCCTCCTCACGAAAGTAGGCATAGCAAATACTGGCCAATGTCTATTCTGTACAGACACGAAGGGGACCATAATCCATTTATTTACAGAGTGTTTGCCTGTCTCCCAATTGTGGATGCACATTGAACAGATATATAGAAAAATAGTTACAGTTGATATTAAAATAATTCAAGATGCAATTCTATTTCACGAATTGGGCACTTATATTTGGAAAAAATATATGTGGAAATAAAGGCTTACTAGACACATATCGAATTGTTAGTCCAGACGGCAATGACCTTATTTTAAAATGTCATCAAGAGTAGATAGAATATATATTGACTGCTCATTGAAAGGCTGCATAGCTTCAATGAATACCAAGCATGTAGCTTTTTCTTATTATAATATGGTATGCGCACATTAGACAATGCTGGGTGGATTAATAGAGGGGGTGGGGTTTTGAAACTCAACACTACTTTGCTGCATATTATTTGCTATCGGAAATATATAGACAGCTGTTGGCGTAAGTGTGTTGAACGGAAATAAATGTATGATGAGATAATGCAATGGTGGGAAGATGTAAAGATAAGGTCTATGTCAACAGAATATTCGATCAGAAAGGCCAGTGAAAACGCAAAAGGTCATTGAGTAGATCTCTGACTAAAGCTAATGAGAAAGTCAATAAACGTGAACATAATTATTATGATTTATTGATGAAGCTAAAAGGATAAATAAATTAAAAGTAGAAATATTAATTCAATGGTGCAAAAATCAGATCAAAGGCACAAATGCACGCTGAAGGTGAGAAATCTTAAAATCATTGCAAAATCACGTGGTATTGAGAAATTAATATGGTCAATGAAGGCGGTTGATGGTACAACTATGTCATATAGCAGAGAGATGGGGAAAGCTGTGCATGACTATTATCAACGATTGTACACATCTGAAGGGAGTGACGACACAGCTACTGAACATAATTAGCTAATATGATAGAGATGCTATCTGACTCATCTTATAGAATCAGTGAACAACCTTTAACTCTATAGGATTTGACTAAATCGCTGAAAGGCATAAAACCACAAAAACCGCCAGGCTGTGACGGGCTCCCTGTAGAATTTTAACAAACATTTTGGTATGTATTAGGTCCACACCAGGAAGAGCTCTCAACCTGCATTGTTAAACGTTCCACCGGCAATGGCCAAAGCATATGTTCGACTGAAGCTTAAAAGAGGTGATAGAAACAAACCTCAGAATTACAGACCAATTTCATTACTGTGTGTGGATTATAAAATTATAGCGAGAGCACTAACTTTAAAACTCGGTTCAGTCCCGGAAGATGTAATTGACTCCAACCAAACATGCCCAGTCCCAGGTAGGCCAATTTTAACAAATTCTCCACTTATAAGAGATATCATACACTTAGTCGAGAAGAACTCTATACCAGCAGCGATGATACCTTTAGACAATGAGAAAGCATTTGATCGAGTTGAATGGAAATTCTTGCTAAATTCATTAAAATGTATAGGTTTAGGCCCAGAAATCATTAAGTCGGTCACTATTTTATATGTTAACATAAAAAGCTCTTATTTAGTTAATTGTCATCTGCCTGTACCAAGCACCCTAGAGTGGGGTGTAAAACAGGACTGTTCTCTATTAGCTCTTATTTGTAATAGCTATGGAGTCGCTGGGAGCTTCACTGAGGCAAAATATTCATTTTCAAGGGATATGTGTTGATGGAGTTGATAAGCCGGTAAAGGTGTTCCATTATGTCGATGATACAATAGTTTTTGCAGGATCAAATAACGATTTCAAGATTTTGAAAGCGTTATTGAAAGAATTTCAACACGCATCAGGGCTTCAAATTAAAGAGAAATCAAAAGGATTGTTTCTGGGCTCATGGAGTGGAAAAACAGATGCAGTAATGGACATTGATTGGTCAAGTGATTTAATCAAAAGTTTAAGCATATATTTTAGTAGAAAATCAGACATAGGGCTACATTGCGAATGAACTGTTGTCCAAGTTAAAGAACATGTTAGGCAATTGGAAAAGACAACGCCTTTCTATTTTTGGCAGAGCCTTTATTCTAAATAATTTAGCTTTATCTGGGTTGTGGTACACTGCTTCCATCATACAGATGCCTGAAATGGTAGAGAATGAGATTAAAGAAATACCTATTTCTGTTTCTATGGGAAGAAAATGTACATTTAGTATTACGACCAGTTTTAAATAATGTAAAGTATGAAGGTGGGCTTGAGTTAGTTAACATTCCAGTCAAATGTGCCTAAATAAAATTGGAGTTTTTTAATCGACTAATTTAATACTGTGCACAATGGGCTTACATTTCCCGAGCACTCATATAGAGATACATAGAGCCCTCTTCTATTGATTGCCTATTTATGTCAAATACAACTCCACCAAATTACAATAAAATTTCTACTGTTTATAAAGAGCCATTTAGAGCTTTATACACATTTACAAGAGGAATACCTTTCTGGATTGTTGGCAAGATGCTTTAAAGCAACAACTCTGGGGCAATGATAATATTCGTTTTAATAATTCTGTATTATATTTACCATCTCTAGCCAAACATGGCATTCGGTTTCTAAGTGATTTCGTAAAGCAGAATTCCAGAAAACGATTTCTATGAATGAACTTTCACGAAAAACATTAATGACAAATATGGATGTGCAAAGGTTGCTTGTTCGCATAAAATATGCTGTTCCCACTGATTGGTTTCAGTTACCAAATACACCTGCTAATTGTTATAATTTTCAATCAACACTAGTCCTAAATGATGAACTTATCAATTAATATAGACACTGATCTAAACATTGGCGTCACAACTAAAATTTTCGACATGTAAATTCTCCAGTGGCAATTAATGTATGAAAAAATGTGGGATGTGAGCCACATAACGGGAAAACAACATGGAAACCCATCCATTCTCATTGTAATACACACTGAAGATTTTGGATCTCAGGGTATGACTTTTATGAATGGTTTCCTAACGATGGTGATTCCACTTCTACTAAAATATATGCTTAAACTTTTGATTAAATCACTTGCCCAATCAATGTCCATTACTGCATACAGAATTTAATTTCCTATAGTCAACGCAAAACCTGGTGTCACCGTCCTTTTTCGGTACCAGAGTTCTGGGTGACGCCCAGGGTGATGATGATGGTCTTATGACGCCTGCTGCAAGCATTTCTTTAACTTGGTTTTTAACCACATACTGCTTAGCTAGCGGTAAACGATGGGCTTTCTGCCTAATAGGAGGATAATCTCCTGTGGGTATCATACATTTTACCTTGGGTACAAGTCCTAATGTATTTGGATGAGCCGTATCGAAATTATTGGCAAAGTCACTCAGTACTATGTCAATAACTGCATATCCGGTCGTTTCTTTGCAACTGGCATACACATAATCGGTCTGCTTCCTATATGGAATTTTAAAAGGGTATACACGACCAAACCATACTACTTCTTTGGTCCTGTAGTCAATCCTTGCATTTCCCAAGTACAAGGCATCCGCTCCAATTAGACATTCATGCCTCATACTATTCACAACCATACTTGGAATAGGCCGGGCATCCTTGAATTTAATTTGGGTCTCCCCCAAAATATCTATTGATGAACCATTTACTGCTAATAATGTCTTAGCCTTTTTCAATGGCCTAGCATTCAAAATTCTACGCCATATATCCTTTCTAACCAAGGATGTACTAGTACCAGTATCTATTAATGCATCGACGTACTCACCTTGGTTTCCTTGACTGTGTGGTTCGAATTCGAGCCGGATGAGGAATCGCTCAGTCACCATCAATCCCCTCCGCCTCCGTTTAACGAACTCTGTCGTCCATTGCTCACGGCTTCTGCGTACGACTGATGCTGGCCATCTACAGACAGGGCTCCTCCATCACCGTATGAATAACGGCCATACCTGTCTGTCTTCGAATCCATAAGGACAAATCCCTAACGGTCTTCGTATTCTTCTTCCATTCGTGCTTGGTTCGCAAAATCTCTGCGGGTGTTTCGCGAACATGACCGCGGAGTGGTCTCGAGTCCGTAATTATTATCACCACTATTGTTTATCTCATCTACCTGCATCAGTTCTTCGCGTTGATCCATTTGTCGTGGACGTTTCACGGCGCGTCGCTGCAGCATTGGCGATGATGATGGACAGTTCGCTTGGTAATGTCCTTCTTTGTCACACTTATAGCACTTTACTGGTGGTAGTTCTTGTCGACTAGAGAAGCAATCTCTAGCCAAATGTCCTTGTCTATCACAAGTAAAACATGTCAGAGGTGGACGTTGCGGACGTTGCTGTTGAGTCTTCGTCGCTGCCTGTCTTCGGGTGGCTGTGCTGGCTGTTGACATTCGTTTTTGTAATGACCAGTTCTTCCACAATTGAAACAGGTAATCTGTTTCTTCGTTTCCTTGGATGCTGCTGCTGCTTTACGAGGTTGTGGTTTGGCTTTGCGTTGTGGTGCGGTGCGTTGCTGGGGAGAAAACACTGGTCCGCTCTGCAAATTCTCGATGACTGCGCAAAGTCTCTTGATCAGTTTCGTTTGTTGACTGATCTGGCATTTCATCGAGCTGATCACTGACCAGACGTCTTTTCCATCTTCGGCGTCAATCATGTTGACTTCCATTTCTTCGCCTCCTCGAGGAGAAATATTCATGGCCTGCAACAGGTCGTTGCAGCCCTCTTCCTCCTCCGTCATTTCCATTGCTCTCTGTACGTTCGTGATTTTCTTTCGTACGATGCGTCGCCCCATTCCTCTATCGCTTAGTGCCTTGATATAGGCGGATAACACGATTCTCTTCTTGTCGACGTTCTCCTCGTGGTATGCCCTCATGGCCATCTCTCGGTATCGCCGATTAAATGACACCATGGTTTCACTTCGTCGCTGCTGCACCGATTCCAGATCGTACTTCACACGTTCCGGTTCATTCGCTGACACGAAGTTGACTGTTATGATGACACGTAGCTCTTCATATGTGACTGTGTCCCTGACCTTCCCCACTACAGATCCGTCGATTGCTTTCGATAACTGTCCTCTGGATGCGTGGGTGACGATGTATACTGGTATACCGTCGAGGTTGCCCTCTGTTGCTTCCCACACCCGGCGCGTTTCATCAAGGAATTGATGAACTTCTTCTGGGATCAGGCCATCGCAGGGTTTCACCCGCTGCGTTTACTGCCTAACCTCCCATCGGAGCACCCGATTCCTTTCTCTTCGTTCCCCTTCTACCACAATAGTGTTAGCCATTGCAGTTCCCATCTGCTGCATGGCTTCGACAGTCTCCTGCCGAAGTTCTGGGCTATGTTACACTGTTACTGGCCGTAAACCATCAACTGGCCTACGTGGTGTTGCCATCTTGACTTGATATATGAGACAGTTCTAGTATACAGTTCTATTGATAATATAACTGAACTATCGCTCGCTTAAGGCGTAGCTGTTCCTTACAGTTAATGTCTGTTGTTATTTTTATTATAGTGTTCTCTCTGTATTCTCTGTGTTGTGTTATTTTAGTGTTTTCAGACTGCTTGGCTAATTCTATAAAAGCTTTTACTCTATCAACTACGTCTTCTAGAACGATTACTACTGGTCTAGTAGATGACATATTAAAGTTAATTACTCACATATTCGCGAATGTAATACACGATGTTGATAAATGTTGACTCCAATCCTGGCAGACGAAGCCAATGAAGATTTTGGATCTCCGGGTATGACTTTTGTGAATGGTTTCCTAACGATCGTGATTCCACTTCGTCAACGGCAAGATTATGATGTTAGCAGTTGCTGCGACAACCTCTTACCGATGATGAAGCGGGATGCTGACAGTCGGCTCGCCTCGTCGAGAAGATGACTTACGACGATATTTATTATAGACTGTCAGGCCTATCTGACGATGAAGACCCGCTGGTTCGGATTAGATGTTTCTTCTAACTCTGGAGTCCTAAGCTAATGATGACCAAACTAGTGTCTTACTTTTGTAAGAGGATAAGTTTTATTAAATGCTACAATTAACTGTACAAAACTGATAAAGTAATTTGATAAATCTCTCATATATAGCAAGTACCTGGCTGGTACAAATCAAGTATCTATTCTACTCTATACTAGCCACGAACGTAGCACCAGCGATGTGCTACGTGAACCCTGATGTTGGATTGATTAACTTTTCTAACTGAAAAGTGCTTCTTTTATAGCCCTCAGAATCTCTGAGGATATATACATATCTAAATATTTAGATCTATACATATTGAGATATTTAGATCTTGTTCTGATGATTCTTCTAGGTATGTTATAAGCACAGCTTGATTGGCCCAGACAATCAGTCCACCAATCAACTTCTGCTTATTCCTTCCTAGAAGCTTCTACCTACTAAATGTTGGTCGTCCTGACCAATCAATGATCTCTACATTTCGATTTCAACTTCGAAACTTATTCGGTTTAATTCTCTGCTACAGAGTTTGATCGACGCTCATTGATCATGACGTCATTCTGACCAATCAAACTCTGTGCGACTCTTCTATAGAGATGATGCCTCACATAGACAAAGCACTGGTAGCTGGTTCTGATCTGATGCGATCTGTCAGCTAACTAACAACATTACGGAATGTGTTGTTGTTGCATGCCATTGTATGAGTGACATATAGTTGATATACAAATTTCGATTATGTTATTCATTCCTACATGACGCTACAATGTCTATGTCCTGTCCGTTGCCTATCGTGAATAAGCCTGTAGGATGCTAGAGTTAATAGGCACATGAGCTGTATGATCTCATTGCCAGCTGGTGTTGTTCTATTCTCATGTGAGAATCGGAATGCCTATCGTCATCAACTAAGTCCGTTTGTCACGTACGATTCCATCGATTCTTATACATTGATTTTTTCCTAAACTATCTATCCAAACGACTGCTGAATACTATAAAAGTGTGTGCCGACTAAACAGCAACAACTTTCATCTCAACTATTTCCAGATACACATCAACTCAGAACCGTTGAGCATATTCTAATCAATTCGACTGTTTCAATTTTTAGGATAAAAACTGTATCCAACAATCGATCAGGTTTCGCCGAAACAGTATATCATCAGCGCTGGCTGATGTCAACTAGTTACTGTATAATAATAAACTAAATAATAAGATATACAGTCAATCGGTCCATTAGCTCACCTGGTATTTTCAAATATAAATTTCACTTAGGACTTACTCGTAAATATAAGATATCCAGTGGGGTCATGACTTCCCACAAGACAATCCCATATCTACAACATGATGCACGTAATTTAGCATGGCGTCTGTTGCACTGACGTTTGTGGGCCTGACACTTGACATATAACTGCCACTGCAGTGTCTGATAGGTGTTGCCTTTGCAACACTGAGGAAGAAACAATAAAACATGTATTCACTCAGTGTTCTATAGCTACTGCTTTCACTAAAAGGATTCTTGCGAAATTTGGCATCAAATTAACACCAGATAAATTATCCAAGGAAACAATTTTATTTAGATATATACCATACCTACTATGAAATGCAAAATCGAAAAATGTGAGAAAGAATTGATCATCTGTGTTTTATTGCTAGGACTGCATGCCATCTGGAAATAGGTGTTCAGTAGTCAGAAACACATTAACAGGAAATCACCAAATTGCAGTAAGGGCTACTTTCCGTGTCCTATTGCTGCAATGTATTCATAATGAATTGTATAGGTTGGTATGCTGTGGGGAAAAAGATTGTTCCAAAATTTATGGTGTTGGAGCAATTTAGTTTCTGCCAAAAATTATGTTTTAATGATATAGGCGAAGGAACTGATTTAGAGTCAATTGAGCTATATAATTGATTCTGGAAATGATTATTGAAGGTTACTGCATCATTTTCACATACTAGTCATGCCACCAATCATGCCACCAAACTTAACTCTATTTTGTGTGTCAGAACTGAACTACGTTTTAAGCCTATGACCTCTAATGTCAAAATGATCCAAATAAATTAATAAATTAATTTCCTCTTCTAATTATGGCTGAAGTCGGCTTTCTGTTATTGTTAGCTGCAATGCTGATTCGTTTATTTGAGCAATGGTGTATACAATTTCATTGTTTATCTTGGCATTTTAATACTAAATTCTAACAAATTGAATAGACATGGGTAATTTTAGAAACTGGTCTTAAAAGTAAATTGCTAATGAATTTTAAAATAGGTACATGTAATTTCAGGAACGTGTGGTTATTGCACGTTATTTTTTCGGCTTACAATATGCCTAGGTGATTTTAGAAACCTGTCGGAGAATAATTCACATTGAATTTTAAAAGTATCACATACTAATTTCAGCATACATAATTATTGCTTGCTTGTCTGGTTGCTAACACCCCATCATACTGTAATGACCTACTTTAAACAGATTTGTTCCTGGGTAATTTACAAATCCCGTGTGAAGTAAATCTAAAAGTGAAAACAGAGTGCCATCTATGCCACTTTACACATTAAACTATGTAAAATCTACTTAGCATGCAGATCATCGATTGGCTCAATGGCGTCAATAAGCAGCGATAACTTACTGCTACATTTTGACGAGTCATTTTACCATTTGTTGAGGACCTATGCTCGCTATTTGGGCCTCCTACTACACTGTATGTTTCATTAAAGTGCATACAATCTACCTAGCCTACCGGTTATGAATCACCTCAATGGCGTCATTGAGTAGGGGTAGCTTACCTTTGCTTATTGATGAGTCGCTTCAACATTTATTGGTGAACTATGCTCGCCATTTGGGCCTACTACTACACCTTGTGCAAATAGTAAAGGCTTGAATTTTGCTATGTTATCAGCTCTTTATTAAAGCTACATGGTCAGGCACATCAGATATAAAAATAATGCATCAATCCCTGTCTATATAATGTCATATTTCGTATATTTATATGTTTTGAAACCATCTATGGCAGTCCTGCGTCTGTTGCTTATCCGTAATGGATCGTATTATTTTCTCATTTTAATTTCACTCCCGATAGTAAAATTTGATTAAAAGTCTGAGGCAACAGGGTTTTCCAGACCCACAACACATTACGAAATTAATAATACGTCATCACGTATCACATGACATCAATGCGGATATCAAAGAAAACAAACAGCGGAACATGGTCTGCCGAACAAATTGATTTATACAAAAGAAGAGACAAAATTGCGACAGTTATAGGGAAATAGACATGTTAGACGGCACACCATTAATATATCCTTGGCACGTTGATATGAGTAGAACTCATCGATAAAATGGCCTAGTCAGTAGTCACGTGTTTCGTTTAGAAGACATCTTATTTACTGGACATGTAGGTCTATTGAGTAGCCTGTACTGTATACATAGCCTGCCTTCCCAGTACGCTCGCTGGTGTAAATGGATACGCTGTCTAGCTATTGAGGTAAGCCATTGATACCTAGCCACGTTGTCTATTTATTAGCCCTTACTCGGTAGATATATGCATGGTGACTGTGTTTATGCCTTATGCTACACAACATTGAAAGTAGTTGAATTAGCCAGTTAAAATGTTTTTGTCCAAATTGTCATCAGTTTCCGTGACTGTTTATCAAGGCAACCCTATAACAACATCGGTTGATGCTTGGTTCTATATTGTACTCAACTAATTATGAGATGTAACATTGAAAATAGTTAAATTGGCCAGTTAAATTGCTGTTTTTTCCAAATTGTCACCAGTTTCTGTGACTGTTTATCATAGCAACGCTATAGCAACTTCGGTTGTTACTTGGCAAAATCTGTGATCATCTGTGATCATATAATTTGTATTGAATAATTAATATTAATTAAAAGATAAAAATAAATAAACTACAATAAATAAATGGGGAGCTGCTTAAAGATGAAGTAGCTACCTAAAAACAAATCAAATAACACGCACACAAAATATAAACTACAAAATCAACCTGGAAAATAAAAATAAATAAAAATAAAATAAAAATAAAGAAATAGTAAACAATATAATATTAAACTATTTTACCTGTTACCGACACAAAAAATGCACATATATTTTTAAGAATAAAAATATATCTATTGCATTTGTATTCCCAACTGTCCTTACGCCCCCCCCTCTCCCTCTCTCTCTCTCTCTCTCTCTCTCTCTCTCTCTCTCTCTCTCTCTATCTCTCTCTCTCTCTCTCTCTCTCTCTCTCTCTCTCTGGCAGAGACCTAATACTCCAGAACTTATACTAACCAGTAAGGGCCTATCTTATTTGTACCGTCCATTGCACGTTAACTCAAGCAATAATTATAATACTAATGATAACTGTTTATATATTAAGACATATAGGATCTACTCATGTCCAATCGAAACAAGAGTTTCTGCCACGACTGTGGGTCGAGCCACCACTCTGTAAGCGTCCGCCAATGTGATGACTTGCTATGTGATGACTGCACCAAAGCAAGATTTCCTTCCAAACTCACTTCTCCTATCAAAGTAACAACACACAACAGTCGTGAAAATGAAGTTATGCCTATCACCATCCTGCAAAATGATATGGTGCCTTCAACTGGAAATTGGGCCAACATCTCTTTACCCATAGACAAAGACGCACAAACAGTTACTATGACAAACGATGCAGATGTCATTCCGCTAACACCTGTCAGCTCCATCTGTGTCACAACAGCTGTTGACTCCTCAGCTGGTGCTAGGCCCAAAACAAACTGTAAATGTGGTTACCCCGACACAGAATACATGATCAAATGTGACACATGCAAGAGATGGGCGCATTACACATGCATTAATCTACTACCTTGCATGTTATCCGTTCTTGCTTCATCGAAGCGAAAATACACTTATGAGAATTGTGCAGCCCCTTCTAAGCATGTAAATTAGTTCCTAGCATGACATCAAGCTGCGTTTGGCAGCGAGTACTTCGCTCCTACAACCTCAGGCCCATCCTTGGCACCTCAATCATGCTTGACCTATATTAGATCAGACACCCTCCTTCACCAAGCCAAATCTACCTCATCCAGTGCAAATGCTCCAGTAACAATTGTCCCATGCGTGCTGACAGACGCAACACCTCTATCAAATGTTACTGATTCCAACTTAACCAATACTAGATCAGATACCTGTTTTGAACAAGCCATATCTTCCACATCTAGTACAAATGCTCAAACAAGCTCGCAACCAACCGTCATTCAACAAAATATTGAAACCGATAGTGACACAAATAGAGAGGTACTATCATCACAATCAGATAGAGCCACACCATAGCAAACCTAATGACAACTCACATGTATGTAACAATAACAACATTAATAGCATGCTCACTGCAATCTTAAATGCAATCAGTGAGCTGAGAGACAGCTACATAAATTTGCAAACTCAGCTAACCACACTACATGCCACACGCCAGTCAGTGCCATACTCACATACCTCAAATCTTCAGAAGAAAGCAGTAACTTTGGCTTCAAAGAGTAACACTGAGACATTTAGCCCATGAAATATAGCACCAATGAATAATTTACAGTCTAAACAGACCTTGGCATATAGGGAACATAGGCAGTACAATGAAGTTGTCGCAAGTATTCCTGTACGGGCAACAAACTATGTAAATCATGGCCAGACTAAAAACCTACCTACAGCAAGCCTGACCCCAAACAACCCTAACTACTCAAAGAGAGTGAGGTCAGCTTATTGTGCAAACCAACACCATAGGGGGTACACCAACTCTTGCCAGTCAACACCTCAACTAAATACGAGTAGTGCATCATGGAAAAATGTGCTTATCATTGGTAGTTCAACGCTTTAAAAAATGAGTGGTCGCTATCTGTCCGATGAATATGTAAATGTACACATCAGGTCCTATTCAGGTTCTAGGATAAATGACATCTCAGAGAATATCGAGCCTTTTATCTCTGCCAAAACTTATGATATTGTGATTTTACACGTTGGATCAAATGACATCGGGAAGTGGAAACTGGGAAGCATGATAAATGATTACACACTCCTCATTGAAACAATAAGAAAGCTCTCCCCAGCAACTAAAATAATGGTCTATTCCTTACTACCACCCCCAAATCATCGTGACCAAGTTAAAAATGGCATGATGTATCAATTCAATGCAATGTTAAATTCTTTGGCACAATATGTTAATTCTCCTTCGAGCAATACTAACCATTCTATTACTTCTGATACAAGCTATCCTGGATAGCTGGCCCTAGGACTATAGACTTAGTAAGCTTTACTGACTCCTGGAACCGGGTACTCGGCTCCCAACTACCGATTACCCGTTTGCCATGAAGCTCATTCTTGCTTGCATAGCAACAAGAGCTACAAGCTTTTTTGTGCAGTTGGAGTCTTAAGTTTCTAAGTCTTTTTCTGTGTATTGTGATAGCTTTGTGCGCTCTCTAAGGATTTTATTGGATTACCATGGATGGAGCCGATGATAACCAGGTTGTATAATTCCATGTTATTCCGTAGTTAAAAGACTTAGGTCTTCAAAATTCATGCGTCGCATGTTCCAATTTCTGACCCGAATCTGGGACGTGTGTTAACAACGAAATATGCCAGATTGATCGCCTTCCTTTATCCCCAACAGGCGATCGGCAGATATGAAATACGGTGTTGGCTTTACAGTGTTTTAACACGAAAATCGGCTGGCGTCGTTCTCCGTAAGATCCGAGGGGTGATGTCACACGCGTGTTGTCTCGGATTTTTATGTGAAGAAAATGTTTCATTAATTCTGGGTGCTACGTACTTTATTGGTACCAGAAAAACTTTGGAACTTTCAAGTTTTGCGTGTTATTACGATCTGTTTGCAATGATCGGTGGTTTCAAAATTCTTGATTTAGATGTGTGGTCTGCGGTTTTACCGTGTGCTACAGCAGTTTGTTTACATTTTGTTGTTTCTTCACATATCGTTTTGGCCTTCGCTAGGAGTATAATTTATATTGATTAGTAAATATACCCCGAATGCTATGCGATATGATTCCTGGTTCCGTTATACATCCTTGAGGATCAGTTTATGGGTGTATTATTGCCCGCTTCACTTTGTTGTAACGTTGCGGGGTGGGGTGCGGGAGGGTTAACATTTAATTTATGATCAAATTATTTGAAAATTAATTGTCTGCCTTCCATTCCTGTTTCGCTCTGCTTGCTTATTATAGGTTTGTGCTTATTTATAGGCCAAGCCAGCCCCGCCATCATGTGACGAGTGCCATAAATTCGTGAGGGTTCTATTCAAGGACCATGTTTGTTTCCGTTGTACCAAATGTAATCTTGACAGTAGGTGTAACGTTTGTGCAGTGGGGTCGTCCGACATGATGGTCAAGTTCCTTGCCCAGAAGGACTTGGCAGGGTCTGACGCTGGGTCAGGCGGTCCGAAAGCAAATCGTGGAGCATCCATTTCAGCCCTTGGTGACGTTCCACGTCTGCAACCGGAGGTTGCGGAGACGGCACCGCTGGCGTGGTTTGGTCCTGCTATGCAAGGCTTTTTGCATAGCATTCTGCCTACGCTGGTGTCGTCCCTGCTTCCAAAAGTTGTAGGGCAGTCTCTTCCCGTGCTTGGTTCCGACCGTCCTTGGACAGGGTTCTGGACTGGCCACCGAGAGAGCCGTCTTGTATGGCTCCCTGGCAGTCCCGTCGGGCTCCGGCCTGATGGGCTCTGTCTCTCTGCGGCCACCTCCAGGTGGTCCAGTAGCGGTGGCCGGTCCGTCAGGCGTGGGAGCCGTCCGCCAGCTGTCTTCATGGCGGAGTGGTGGGATCTTCCACCACAGAATCTGTCTTTGGCACCTGTCTGGACACCAGTACCAAGGGAACCAGACAAGTTAGAAGACACTCAAAACGAAGTGTCACGTTTGCTTCTGAAGGGAGCAATAAAACCAGCAAACCGGAACATCTATTCAAACATGTTCCTTGTCCCCAAGAGCACAGAGGGATGGAGACCCGTACTCAGTCTCATGCCATTAAATTGGTTTATTCATATGCATCGGTTTCAGATGGAAACTCCGAGGTCGGTAATGGCAGGATTGAGGAAGGGAATGTGGTGTGTATCGAGCGATCTGAAAGATGCATATTTCCAAATTCCAATGAACAGGAGTTGTCACAGGTTTCTGAGATTTGCGTTTCAAAATCAAGTGTGGGAGTTTGTAGTCCTCCCATTTGGCCTGTCGACAGCTCCACGGGTTTTCACCAGAGTGGTCCTTGCGGTGACAGCGTTTCTGAGAAAAGAGAACATGGCGCTTCACACTTACATAGACGACTGGCTGATCAAAGAAGACACATCAGTCAGGTTAAAGGTGGATACTGCTCTGACTCTGAAGTTACTTTCAGATCTAGGCTGGTTAGTCAACAAGGAGAAATCCGAGTTGACACCCACTCAACAGTTCGCTTATCTAGGGATGCGATAAGATCTCGAGGAGGGCATGGTTTACCCATCAGAGCCCAGAGTGGTGTCTCTGTTAGCCATCCTCAAGAGTTTTTGATTGGGAAACCACATTCAGGCGAGGTGGTTTCTTCAGATGCTGGGCATGATGGTCTCCATGGAGCAGGTAATCCCGTACGTTGCTCCGATGCGAAGACCTATCCAGTTGTACCTGATGTCTCTGTGGAAACAGAGAACAGAACCCCTGTCAAAGTGGGTGCCAGTTTTGGAGCCAATAATGTTGCATCTTGTATGGTGGAAAAAAGCGTCAGAATCTCCTAGTGGAGGTTTCGCTGCACCTACCCACCCCCAGCTGTCCGTGTACACGGATGCATCGCTGGAGGGATCGGGGGCCTGCCTGGGAGAACACCAGGTCTCGGGCACATGGACTCTCCAAGAGAGCCAGCTGCATACCAATCTGTTGGAAATGATGGCAGTGGAACTGGCATTGGAAAAGTTTCTTCCAAAAGTCACGGGCAAGGCGATATTGATACGGTCGGACAACTCGATAGTAGTATCATACATAAATTGCCAAGGCGGGACCAAGTCACCGGCACTATGTATGAAAGTGTGGCACTTGATTCAATGGTGCAGGAATTACTCAGTTGTTTTGAAAGCAGCTCACATTCCTGGGCGATTGTACATTCTGGTGGATGCTTTGTCTTGGAGACAGAGAATTCTGCCAACAGAATGGTCTCTCAACCCTCCAGTTCTTCACAGGATCTTCGAGCATTGGAGCAAACAAAGGAAAATGCCCAAATCATGACTTATGTCTCGCCGATTCCAGATCCAAATGCCGTAGATACAGATGCTCTGGCGATAAGCTGGAGAGGGATGCAAGCTTATGCATACCCACCCACTATTCTTCTGCCGAAGATATTGGTGAAGATCAGGGAGGAACCGTGCCTGGTCCTGCTAATTGCGCCGTTTTGGCCCAGCAGGGCATGGTTCACGGATCTTCTAGATCTGCTGGTGGACAATCTAGTGCAGTTATCTGAGATTCCGAACATAATCTCCCAGGCCAAGGGACGCTTCCTACACGAGCCTCCCGAAATGTTAAAATTGACTGTGTGGATGTTATCAAACAACGTTCCACATCGGAAGGCTTTTCTTGACAAGCTGCGAATTTCATCGCAGCTGCGAGAAGGAAGTCAACCTTCAAGTCATATAACAACAAGGTTAACAGATTTGCAGACTGGTGTGAAGGAAAGGGTATTGATACCTTTCAATCCACTATCCAGCAAATAGAAGACTTTCTGTGTGAGCCGTTCTTTACAGGACTAGCTCCTGCCATGACTGCTGGATACAAGTCAGCGTTGGCATCAGTTGTCCCTTGTCTAGCTAACATGGATAGTCCAGAGATTGCCCAGTTGAATGTGATGGTGAAGGGAATGAGCAATCTCCGACCGAGATAACCGGTAGTCATTCCAGCCTGGAGTCTATCTTTAGTACTTAATGTACTGGCCAAGCACCCTTTCGAACCGTTGCGTTCGGCTAGTCTAAAGCATTTGACTCTAAAGGCGGGTTTTCTATTGGCAGCTTCCTCAGCTAGAAGGCGCAGTGAGATCCATGCACTTTCAGCAGAGAGGGACCGAATTATTGTCTCCGGAGAGGGTCTGCGTCTACTGCCAAGAGTAGAGTTTATGTCAAAGAATCAATCTTTGAGATATCCCGCCAAACCGATCATTATACCGAAACTAACTAGGTTTGATCGTGATACCAGTGTCTGGTGCCCAGTGTGTGCTTTGACTAAGTACAAAAAAATGGACAGGCTCGTTACAGTCGAATGATAGACATCTGTGGATCTGCCATAAGAAGCCATATGGCGCCGCATCCATGGATTCTATCTCTCGTTGGGTAGTTGAATGCATTCAGACTACCCATGAGATTGCGACTGGGTAACAGGTGCAATGCGTAAGGGCACACGATGTTAGAGGAATAGCCGCCTCAACCGCCCTTTACAATGGTGTTCCATTAGAGGACATCATGGCTGTTTCACAATGGCACTGTGAATCCTCTTTTACGGATTACTATATGAGGGATATGTCAGACTTCGCCAATCCACTCGCTTTAGCTGTTTTGAAACGATAGTTATACGACCACACTGCTCTTCTCCCTTTTTTGGCATTTGTAAGAAAGAATTAAGAAGCAGACATGGTCGAGCGAGCGGATGTCAACCAGATTGTGTCACTGATGGCCGGGCAAGTGAATGATTGGAGGCTCCACGTCTGAAATCCAAATATCATGAGGTAATTCAAGATTGAGAGTTTTTTGTATTATGTCTATATATCATGTTCATTCATCATATATATTCATGCTCTTCCCAGGCAGTTAACCCTCTTGGCATATTTGTGTTTCAGGCGAGATGCATGTTCGTGAGTTCTCTCCCTTTTCTTAGGAGAAAAGGGGGGGGGGGGCAGTGATGCGAATGTGATTCGGTTCCGTTAACTTGATGGTCCTTTTAGATCTCCATTAATCAAGTTTAAGTCTAGCTCTTTCTCCGAGGGGCAAAAGTAGCAATTGATGGCGTGCCCCTTCCCACCAGGGTACTGTCTAAATTTGGTGTAGATCAGAAGTAATAGAATGGTGAGTATTGATCGAAGGAGAATGAAGGAAATTTCAATTTCCCTTTCTCCGAGATCTAACAGTACTCACCATTCTATTACGGACCCAGCCTCCCAGCCCCACGGAGGCAAGCCATGGGTATCTCTTGTTTGCTGGCTATGCAAGCAATATGAGCTTCA
The DNA here is from genome assembly GCA_034401795.1 of Chaetoderma sp. LZ-2023a. NCBI lineage: Eukaryota > Metazoa > Mollusca > Caudofoveata > Chaetodermatida > Chaetodermatidae > Chaetoderma > Chaetoderma sp. LZ-2023a. Next base: position 64,357,921 of record CM067362.1, on the reverse strand, counting down.
TGGCAAACGGGTACTCGGTAGTTGAGAGCCGAGTACCCGGTTCCAGGAGTCGGTAAAGCTTACTAAGTCTATAGTCCTAGGGCCAGCTATCCAGGATAGCTTGTATCAGAAGTAATAGAATGGTGAGTATTGTTAAATCTCGGAGAAAGGGAAATTGAAATTTCCTTCATGTCATCTTTATAAACAACTCACACTTATTTGTTAGAGAAAATGGGGAAACAAATTAGGAACTGTTTTGGGATCGAATCCATCCGAACTATGATGGCCTAGCTTTGCTCTCTGGTAATTATATCAGCTCTCTAGCCACATCACTACAGTCAACCCGAATAACAAATGATCCCCACATGCAAGGCAAATCAACACTGGTTTTTAACCTCAAAGCACATTTCCCAATTCACAGAAATCCCTCTTTACAACAGGTTCAGTGCCCTGACTAACCTATGTGAGGCACCTGTCCTAAGAACACAACCATGCATATCTAGAACTAATGAGAATACCCTACTGCAAAATCAAGAAACCTATGAAGCTGAGCAGAAATTGAATGAAGCCAAAAATGTTTCACACAAAGTCCCACCACCCGAACCCTGCAAAAATTACACCTATAAATCCAACTAGTTTAAATAAGCAATATACTAAACGAAATAATCAACAAACTCTGACAGGCAAGACAAAAAGCAAATGTACAGCACAAAACATTTTATCTCCCAACCTACACTGCTACTTCACCAATGCACAAAGTATTGTAAATAAAATTAATGAATTTTCTGCAAGTATGTGCAGTTTAAAGCCACAAATCATAGGCATCTGCGAGACTTGGGGGAGGAAAGATGTAACAGATGCAGTTGTGAAATTACAATGTTATAATCTATTTCGGAAAGCTCGCGTAAACACGAAGGGGGGGGGGGGGTTGCTGTTAATCCATGAATCACTAAATGCCTCGCCCAGAGATAATCCGACAAACTCAGAATTTAGCGACTGAGTATGGTGTGAAATTAAGCTAATGGGGAAACCATACTCATTGGAAATTGTTATAGATCACCAAGTAGTCCAGGAACTAATAATGCCAACCTTCTTGACCTCTTAGATAAGATAAGACGTGACAAAGCCACACACCTATTGTTAATGGGACATTTTAATATGCCAGAAAATGACTATCAATTTTTGTTCTACAAGCAATCCAATATATATAGCATATATATTTCTTGAAAAGACCCAAGAAATGTTTTAAAACAACATATTGACCAACCCACCCAATTCAGAGAAGGACATAATCCATCTATACTAGATCTGATATTTACCAATGAAGAACACATGGTTGAACATATTGAATATCTACCAGGTTTAGGAAAGAGTGACCACATCGCTCTCTTGTTCACAAAATGATATCGCCAGAGGATATAATATATGGAAGGCTGATTTTGCATCAATTAATCAAGAACTCTCAAAGATTGACTGGGATTCACAAATAGATATCAATGATATAGATACAGCCTGGAACTCGTTTGCAAATATTATAAATTCCCTAACTGACAAGTATGTAACCCCCCCCCCCCCCCAAATCAAGACCGTCAACACCAGTAAATCAAAGTGGATATCTATGGGAGTACTAAAATCCATCAGGGAAAAACATAGGCTATGGAAAACCTACAAAACTAGTAGACAGAGGGAAGACTACAATCAGTATCTAACACAGCGTAATGCAACCAATATTTTATGTAAAACTGCACATACAGATTATGAAAAAGGTCTTGTAAAAGAATTCAAAAATAAACCAAAAAGATTCCATAGCTACATTCGGGATTGTCAGAAGACCAAGATCGCAATACCAAAACTGCAGAAAGAAGGAGGAACCTTCACTACAGATGATACTGAAAATGCAAAACTCTTAAATAATTTTTTCAAATCGGTTTTTGTAAGAGATGAAAATGATAACATGCCTCAGTTTCCAGCCAGAATTAATAAACAAAGGTACATCAACACTATATCTATTTCAAGCAATGATATCATTAAAAAAAACTAGAGAAACTAAAACCAGATAGTGCCCCGGGCCAGGATAATATTCACGCGAAACTCCTAAAAGAGTGTGCCAGTAATTTAGTGGAACCATTACACATACTATTCGAGCTTTCAATAGCAACTGGGACTATCCTCAAAATATGGAAAAATGCAATAATAACACCTATCTTTAAAAAAAATGCAATAAAAAAACTTGCAGAAAACTACCGGCCAATTTCACTTACTATGCAAGATATTAGTTTCAATCATCAAAGACAAACTTGTACAACACTTCGACTCCAACAACCTTTTAACGATACACCAGTATGGATTCGTCCAAGAGTGAAGCTGCTCAACAAACCTGCTAGAAACTCTAGAAAGCTGGACAGAGTCCATTGACAGTAACAACAATGTAGACATAATTTACCTAGACTATCAAAAAGCATTCGACACTGTACCACACACAAGATTACTTCACAAACTAGAGGCATATGGAGTCGCTGGCCCCATATTGACCTGGCTACAAGGATTTATCCAAGATCGACAAATGATGGTTCACATCCGAGGAAACTACTCAGACTGGACAAGTGTTGACAGTGGAGTTCCACAGGGCTCCGTCCTGGCTCCACTGTTATTCCTGGTATATGTAAACGACATTCCAGACGATATTTAAAGCAACATCAAAATGTTTGCAGATGACACACAACTCTGTACCCACATTAAAGACGACTCAGATAGTAAAAAATTACAAAACGACCTAAGCTCTCTGAATGGATGGTCGGACCAGTGGCTTTTAAAATACAATGCCAGTAAATGCAAGAAAATGCACCTAGGTCATAATAATCAATTGCATAACTATACCATGAAAGACAAAAGTGAAACACATACACTGCAGTTTACAACGCATAAAAAAGATTTAGGAATCTGGAGAAAATGACCTTAAACCAACTATGCAGACTTTAAAAGCAGCAAATAAAGCCATGTATGTCATGAGACAAATCAAACGAGCTTTCAACCACCTCGACCGAGAAACATTTCTTATTTTATACAAAACCTATGTCCGCCCACATCTAGAATATTGTGTACAAGCTTGGTCACCATACCTTGTCAAAGACATCAACCACTTAGAACAAGTACAGCACCGATGTACCAACTTAGTAGTAGGATTACGAAACAAAACTTATGAAGAATGACTCAAAATACTTGGTCTACCAACTCTAAAACAACTTCGAGTCAGGGGCGACCTAATAGAAACATACAAAATTAGTACACAAAAAGAAAACATTAATCAGAACAAGTTTTTTCATTGGTAGAACGATCTGGACAGCGAGATCATAGCCTAAGGTTATTCAAATCTCGATGTCGAACACAAATCAGGCAAAGTTTTTTCAGTCACAGAATTGTGAACGAATGGAATAACCTACCAGAAAATGTGATCAAATCAAAAACCGTAAATGCCTTTAAAATCGCTCTAGACACCTTTTGGAAGCAAACCCAGCAGTAGGATTGGGGTTCATATTTCAAAATATTTCAAAATGGACATAAAATAGGCTAAATGCTTAACTTCGTCCATCTAACTCTAACTCTAATGTTGGTCTTAGACTTATGGAAAGTTCTGCCGTTGTATGTTTATAAAAACTGTATTCAGTTCTATTTTGTATGAAAACTGGTATAATTTAACCCTTTAATGCCCATATTTGGTCAAACGCTTTCAATTAATGTCTCACAGCTAAATTATCGAGCCAGTCATTCCAGTGGTAAATTTTCAAAAATTGTCTTGGTCAACATTTCTTACTTCTAGAGAGACTGTTTTAGCGGAGCTAGCCATTAACCCTTTCGAGGTCAAAGCCTGATAAAATAAATTTATACTTTATGAAATAAAGCATACTCTGTCCTGTTGTCTTTTAAATATTTTGAGATTCTTATGACTGGAAGCCAAGAATCACTGGTCCCCTTCAAGGTCTAGACCCACCCTCTCATGGCTGCTGGTGTGATTGCTATGCAACTCGCATCTGCTACCCCATTACCTCTCATCGCCATAAATGAAGTCAACATTCTGAGAGAATTTAAATTTCAAAAAGGAATTTCCTGCATGAGGGTGTAGTGTGCACTACATGTGTATTTATCCCTGTACTTCTAAAGGTAATCTTAGAATCTAGCAGCTAGCAGCTAAGAGTTAGAAGTATACATGGACTAAATATAATCACAGAATCTGACAGCTGAGGGTTAGAACATAATAACTTGGATAGCTGGGGAGCTGAAATGTCTTTTGGTTACATATTTAACCCTTAGCAACCTTTTTGTTCAAGAAAATTCCAATCCTCTAATAGAAAATGTCCATTTGCAGACCAAGAGAAGACTATTTTTGAAAATTGACGACTGGAATGACTGGCTCCAGTCGTCAATTTTCAAAAATAGTCTTCTCTTGGTCTGCAAATGGACAGTTCTCAAGACCACTGCAGATGTTGTTTTTGACAGATATGAGTGTTGAATGGTTAAAGCATTTCACATGGCGAGTGCAAGTAATTTTTGGCCACTGTTATTGTACTTATTTTTAAATAATTTATAATTATTACCCATTTTGTATGTCTATTAGTCCACACAAGACAATATATAATATATGTTTCTTATACACACCCAACCCCCCACCCCCCACCCCCAAAAAAAAATTCAAGTAGGCAGAAAGTATGAAATTATTATTTTTTGTGGGTGGTGTTACGTTTTCTTTTACCATGTTTTTGCTGTTCAAATATTGTCAAATTTTAAGGTAGAAACTGTGATAAAATCACTGACGATTTAAAAAAATCCAGCGGATCTACTTTCCTGGGTAGAAATATTGAGGTAGCAATATTGTTGGGGGGGGGGGGGCAGGTAGGTCGCAGCTATTGTTACAGATACATACTGTAGAGATAGGAAAGATACATAAAATGTTTTAGGCTTTAGCATAGATACAGTTAACCCTTTAATGGTTAAATTTGGTCAAGAATATAAATATATTTGTTTATGGAATGTCTATTTGTAGGGCAAGAGGCTATTTTTTATTTTTTTTTACAATTTAGCACTGAAATGAAATCACTGGCTCGGTTATCAAGCCAGTCATTCTACACAGTGGTAAATTGTCTTCTCCAGGCATGCAAATGGACATTCCTTAAGACCACTACAGAGGCCGGTTTTGTCCAGCTTCACCATGAAAGGGTTGATGTGACAGACGCTTAAATACATTGATAAAAATTTTACAAATACTAGAGCTGCAATCTATCCTTATTTTGCAGGAGGCCAAGCCTTGGAGCAGTCGGGTCCTCTCTACAACCAATGCTGCCCATACCAGGAATTGCTCATCACTATAGCCCAAATGAGCTGATGTCAAGCACCTTCACGTTAACAGGATCTATGTGTGGTCTCTTTGGTCATATTTTTGAGTAAGTACATGTGCTATTAATTTTGCCATGAAATCTCGTGGTGATGTTGTAAATTACAACTGGTTCATGGTGGTGTTGTAAATTACAACTGGTTCATGGTGGTGTTGCAAATTACAACTGGTTCATGGTGGTGTTGTAAATTACAACTGGTTCGTGGTGTTGTTGTAAATTACAAATGGCATGACTGGTAATATCATACAAATAGGTGTGTGCGCGCACACGTACATGCATGCATGCATGCATGCGTGTGCCACTATATAGAGTTCTCCAGTTCCGATTGAACCCTCAACAAACCTTTTGGGAGGTTGATTTGGGGACGTGAAGAGGCGTTATGTTTGTGGGCATCAGCAATACGTCAACATCATGGAAAGGATGGGGTGCAGGCCACTGTTCTACTGCTATGCATGGCTGGGGTGGGTGTACATGGTCAAGAGATCATTCACAACATTTGCTTGTAAACACTGACATTTCCTTTCAAAATTGATATAATGCTCGATATCATTGCATGCTAGATCACCGTCTATATATTTTAAAAACAAGAGGCACAAGGGGCCTGTATAGCTCACCTGGAGCATAGGCATTTCAACTACAGGTAGAATGGCCATCAACAATATGTCTAATCCTAAGGAGTCGAGCAGAATTGTAACAAGAAAACAGAGGCCATGTTTCTTTATGTATCAACTTCTCTTGAACAAACTATAATGGCCCTTAGTCATCAATATATTATCTCCCAAATTTTGGCCCAATCCATTTAGCGAACGTTGCTTTCATGAAAACCAGGTCATCCAAGATGGCCACCCAACCATTTTGCCAAGCGAGTTCCCTTGAACAAAGTTGGTTCAGCTCGTGCCCTATATGATATTTCATGAGTTGTGAATCCAATCGCTCAAACAGTCCGAGAAGATTTTTAAAGACATTAAAAAAATCGTCCAAAATCAAAGATGGCCGCTGGCCAAATTGGCCGATCGTCTTTGTTTGAACAAACCTGAATCTATGCCCTACGGATACATCCTGCCAAATATAATTGAAATCGGGAAGACATTTTAAATTTCCGATTGCTTCAGCATGGGAGCTTTTGGCGAGAAAGTGACCCAAGATGACCGCCAAACCGTTTATCCGACAGTTTTGAAGTTTGCAAATTTGAGATCAGAATACCCAAAAGCATATATATAAAACCGATTTCAGCCTTAAAATTCATCAAATAAAAAAATCCAATATGACCGCCAAACACGCTATATTTTGATTGGCCCACACCGGCCATGTTTTTTGATGGATCAACTTCCATTGAACAACATCAATGGACCTTAGTCTTTAATCATATCTCCAAAATTTCGGCCCGATCCCTTCAGCCATTCTGGGGAAGTTGTTTTCGGAAAAACTAGGTCATCCAAGATGGCCACCAAACTATTTGGTCAATGAAGTTGTTTTGAACAAACTTGGTTCAGCTCTTGCCCTAGATGATATTTCATGAGTTCTGAATCGATCCCTCAAACGGTTTCGGAGAAGATTTTTAAAGCCATTTCTAAAAATCAGCCGAAATCCAAGGTGGTCGTCGGCCCAGTTATTCTGGTGGAAAACTTTCAAAAATAACATATTTCAAGATGAATCTAAATGCCGGTTTATTAAATCGTTAAATGGTTAAAAGCACTTAACCGTTTCATTGGTTTGTGTATTTTATATGTACAGTACAGCTTATAAATAAGTTACTGTAACATGTTTTCAAAACAAAAACAGAAACATATTAGTTAGTACAATTTTGAAAACGATGTAACAAATGTTATGTTGAACATTTTGGAAATATATGTGATTGGATTGTGACCTTGTTCTTTGTCTTCTAATCCAATTATCTTTAAACGATGCAGCGGTACATTTTATTTTGTCTTAGAAAAATGTAATGTTATTTCTGAGCTGTACTGTGACGGCCAAATTATGGAGGAAATAGTCAGATGGATGGACAGACAGACGGAGGAAATTTGCAGATACTCAAGGTTGCTGAAATTCAACTAAATTTGGTATGTGAATGACTCATATGATCGCAGAGTATGAGGCGATGTTTACATTACTTAGGCTCCGTGTTCAGGATTGAGGTGGGGGTGGGGGAAATCGCCAGCGATGGCAGAATTCAAAGAATTGTATTGTCCATATGATTTCGTTTGTATGACTTGTCTCCATCCATCTATTTCTCTACCTCCGAAACAGTTTGGTTGAATTCAACCAATTCCAATTGTAATCTTATGCGAGTTACCCTATATGACTGTGGCATGCCAGATTGTAAGACAACATTTATATAATACAAGAGACCCAAAGGGCCTATATCGTTCGCCTGGAATTATTGGCCACTTCACAATCGAACAAAACAAGATAACCAGTGGAAAAATTTACCAATCAAATTTCTTTGACGGTTTACCCAAGTTTTATTAAAATTAGCGTAGTGGTTAATAAGTAGTCTTCTGTATGATTTTCTCTGAAATTGCCAGAAAATCTAAGGTGGCCGCCAAACACGCTACATGTTAACTGATCAACTGCGGCCATGTGTTTTACATATCAACTTTCCATGAACAAAGCTTAATGGTTTTTAGTCCCTAATCATATCTCTCAAATGTCAGCCTGATCTGTTTAGAGGTATTGGAGACATAAGTTGCTTTCAGGAAAACTAGGTTATCCAAGATGGCCGCTGATACAGTTATGTGACATCACATTTGGCCAATCAAGTTACCTTGAACAAACTTGGTTCAGATGTTCCCCTTGATGATGCTTCATTACATGTAGTTTTGATTCGATTCCCAAAGCAGTTTCGGAGAAGATTTTTAAAGACATTTCTAAAAAGCTGCCAAAATACAAGATGGCTGCTGGCCAAATTGGCCGATAAATATTCCTTTGAATATACTTCGATCTCTATGCCCTAAGGTTGCTTCCTGCCAAGTGTACTTGAAATCGGGCCATTGGTTATCGAGAAGACATTTTAAAGCGATGGTAATCTCATCTCAAATGATGTATTACACTGATAGGTTATGGTATATAGATAGCACATCATTCATATCCTGTTACATTTCCTTATCTGTACCACACTTATCTGCTTTGTAATATCTTATAAATGTTGAACAGTGCCGCCGCCATTTTGTCTCCTCAAGCGACAATGTGTGATGTCATGTAAGTGCCAATGCATTACATTCTTTATTTTGTAATACTCAGGTTGTTGAATATTTTGGAACTAATTTAACTGGAAGTTGTTGCTGACGTCCAGCCAAATTAGTTTCAAAATGGTAAACAGCTTATATGTGTGGTAGCTTTTATACCACATAGTCAAAGTATAGATGGCACTTCTACGGCTGAGTGTATATACAGAAGCAGACACACTAGGTTTTCTGATTGGTTGAAAAGTAAACTAGATTAATCGGTCGATGAAGCGTCATGTCATCGCAAATCCCCACGGTCACCACTTTGAACTTTTGTGCCCCCCCCCCACAACCAAACCCCATGGGCGGAGACAAATGTAAATGTCCTTTTGCCCCATGCTATCATATGGGTAACTCGCATACCAAATTTGGATGAACTTTGTCCAACAGTGTCAGAGGAGTTGCATTTCAATCAATTTCATGACCTTTTGACCCCCATCCCCCACCCCTGGGGTGGGGCAAATTGTAAATGTTTTCATCCACTGCACATTAACCCTTTAACCCTCATATCATCCAAAAACGGCTTCTGCAGTGGTCTTGGGAAATGTCCATTTGCAGACCAAGACAAAACTATTTTTGAATATTTACCACTGGAATGACTGGCTCGATAACCGAGCCAGTCATTCCAGTGATAAATTCTCAAAAATAGTCTTCTCTTGGTCTGCAAATTGACATTTTCTATGAGAAAATTGAAATTTTCAAGCGTTAAAGGGTTACCATGAGTAACTCACATACCAAATTTGGTTGAATTCCGTCTAATGGTTTCGGAGCAGTTGCATTACAATCAATTTTTTACCTTTTGACCCTCATCCCCACCTATGGGCGGGTCCAAATCTAAATGTGCTCATGCACTCCACGTTGATATGGGCAACTTACATACCAAATTTGGTTGAATTCCGTAAACAGTTTCGGAGGAGTTGCACTACAATTAATGTTTTGACCCCCATCCCCACCCATCCCTATGGGCGGAGACAAATGTAAATGCGCTCACCCACTTCAAACTGATATGGGTAACTCACATACTAAATCTTGTTGAATTCCGTCCAATGGTTTCGGAGGAGTTGAATTACAATAATTTTTTATATTTTGATCCCCACCCCACGCATCCCTGGGGGCGCGGCCAAATGTAAATGTGCTCAAGTACTACACATTGATATGGGTAACCCACATACCAAATTTGATTGAATTCTGACCAACGGTTTCGGAGGTGATGCGCTACAATCAATTTTTGCAGGTTAAAATTTGACCTTTTGGCCCTAGCCCTACCCCCTGGGGGCGGAGCCAAATGTAAATGGGCTCGTGCAATCCACGTTGATATGGGAAACTTAGATACCAAATTTGGTTGAATTCCGTAAACAGTTTCGGAGGATTTACATTACAATTAATTTTTATACCCCCACCCCACCTATTCCTATGGGCAGGTCCAAATGTAAATGTGTTCATCCACTTCACATTGATATGGGTTACGCACATATTAAATCTGGTTGAATTCCGTCCAATGGTTTCGGAGGAGTTGAATTACAATCAATTTTTTACCTTTTGACCCCCATCCCCCACGCATCCTTGGGGGCGAGGCTAAATGTAAATGTGCTCATGTACTACACATTGATATGGGTAACCCACATACCAAATTTGATTGAATTCTGACCACGGTTTCGGACGAGATGCATTACAATCAATTTCTGCAGGTTAAAATTTGACCTTTTGACACCCTGCGGGCGAATCCAAATGTAAATGGCCTCTTGCACTCCGCGATCATATGGGTAACTCACATATCAAATTTGCTTGAGTTCTGATTAACGGTTTCAGAGTTGCACTACATGTGATTCAGCCTTCTGACCCCTGCCTTTGGGCCTCCGCCCTGAAACTAAATATTGTCTTGCAAAGCGGAATCATATGGGTAACCCACATACCAAATTTAGTTGAATTCCACCCAACGGTTTGGAAGGAGATAGAGTGACAAATGGACAGATGGACGGAGGCGATTAGAATATCCTGTTTTTATACCCCACGAAAAAATTTGGTGGGGTATTATGTAATGCCGCCATCCGGGTGGGCGGGCGGGCGGGCGGGCGTGCGGGTGGCAGAGTGGTTTCCGGATGATAACTCCGTTACCATTTGTCGGATCACATTGAAACTTCTTAGGGTGGTTGAACTTGGTCTTGGGAAGAAACCTATCGAAATCGACGATGATCCGAAATCCAAGATGGCCGCCAGTGACCGGTGGCCATCTTGAAAATTGGTTTCCGGATGATAACCCCGTTACCGTTTGGCGGATCGCATTGAAACTTCATAGGGTGGTTGGACTAGGTCTTGCGAAGAAACCTCTCGAAATCGACGATGATCCGAAATCCAAGATGGCCGCCAGCCATCGGACGCCATCTTGAAAATTGGTTTCCGAATGATAACTCCGCTACCGTTTGTCGGATTGCATTAAAACTTCATAGGGTGGTTGGACTAGGTCTAGGGAAGAAACCTATCGAAATCGACGATGATCTGAAATCCAAGATGGCCGCCAGCCACTGGCGTCCATCTTGAAAATTGGTTTCTGGATGATAACGCCGCTATCGTTTATCGCATCGCTTTGAAACTTCATAGAGTGGTTGGACTAGGTCTGCGGAAGAAGCCTATCGAAATCGACAATGATACAAAATCCAAGATGGCCACCAGTCACCGGTGGCTATCTTGAAAATTGCTTTCCAGATGATATCGTTTATCGGATCACTTTTAAACTTCATCGGGTGGTTCGACTACCTCTGGTGAAGAAACCTATCTAGATTGGCAATGATCCGAAATCCAAGATGACCGCCAGCCTCCGTTACCGTTTATCGGATCGCTTTCAAACTTCAAAGTGTGGTTGGATAAGGTTCGAGGAAGAAACTCATCGAAATCGACACTGATACAAAAGCCAAGATAGCCGCCAGCCACGGGTTGCCATCTTGAAAGTTGTTTTCTGGATGATATCTCCGTTACCATTTATCGGATCACTTCCTCGGGTCGTTGGAATATGTCTGGTGAAGAAACCTATCGAAATTTATGATGATCTGAAATCAAAAATGGCCACCAGTCAGTGGCAGCCATCTTGAAAATTGGTTTCCGAACGATACCTCCTTGACCGTTTAGCGGATCGCTTTGACACTTAATAAGGATTACTGGTCTGAGGAAGAAATAAATATCTTCTGATAGCTGTCATTTATTAGTTTGTCAGCATGGCTGGGTATTATGCGCCGTTTGCGGAGCGCTTGTTTAAAATGTGGTGATAATCATGACAGCCATCATAGAGTGTAGAAATGTACCAACATTTAGCCACTAACATGACTAAAGCCTGAATATACATGTATCAGGGTTAGAATTTTACAAATTCCTCTACTAGTCCGCAGGACTGGTAACCGTATGAAACTACTATTCTCCTTCGATCAATACTTACCATTACATTATTTATTGAATAACAGCTCAACTGAAGCTGTGCTCTAAGAATCTTCAGATTTAGAAAGCTCTACCGGCTCCTGGAGCCAAGTACCCGCCCCGAACAAACGGGTACCCACCACTATGAGCAGACATTTTTGTTTATATAGCAACAAAAACAACAGCTTTTTGCTCAGGAGAATTTACTAGAGTTTTTCTGTGTTTTTTCCACTGTGCTTCTGTGACTTTTCTTCCCAAAGGATTTAACTGGATTATAATGGAGAGCGCCACCGAACATCAGGTCGTATTCTTTCTATTATTTATCTAGTTATATGGAGACTTATGTCTCTGAAATTTCGTGTGTGTTGCATGTCCCATTTTCTGACCTCGGAACAGGGATGTGTGGTTGCAACGAAATATGCCAGATAAGATCGCCTCCTTTAAGCCCCAACGGAGATCCGGCAGTAATATGAAATATTAGGCGTTTGTTTGTCTATGGTTTTTTAACACGAGAATCGACTTTCATTGTTCAACCGTGTGGTCCGAGCGGGTGATGTCACACCATTTTACTACTCGGATCATTTGGTGAAGGAAATGTGTCATTAATTCGCGCATCTTATTCTTGGTAGCTGCGTGTGTTTTGTACCAGGAACTTTTGAATCCCGATCTGTTTGCATTGATCGTTCATTTCAAAATCCTTGATTAAGATGTGTGTTTTGCGGCTTTACCGTGTTCTACAGCAGTAGTGTTAATTCATTATGTTGTTCCTTCTCGTATCCTTTGTCATTCGTTTGTGCAGTATAATTTCGAAATTGATTCTTAAATGTACCGCGAATGTATCAGATACTGTTCCTGGTTCCGTGTATACATCCTGCAGGATCAATTTATGGGTGTATTATTGATCCGCTCTCGTTCTTGTCGCCAGCTTACATAAGCAAGCCATGGCAGCTGCTCCGTCTCTTGTTGAAGCTGCACCGGTACCGGGCACCCGTCAAGTGCTGGTTGGTTTGCCGCCAACTGGCACAGTGACGGGTGTTGCTGGCCAGGCGTGGTACTCACCTATCTCGCCTGGCCAGCGGCAACACACGGGGTGCCATTGGCGCTCGTGTATGGCCACAGTTCTGGAACTGCCATGGATCAGCACCGTTATCCGTGCAGACCTACTCCATGGAACAGCCTGTTTCATGGGGTGGCGGCGGATCCGCATGGTACTGGTGTTGTTGGCACTCCAGCACTGGCTCCTTGCCGGGAGGCCGCCGCTGGTAGAGCCATAAACACATCAACGGGTGATGTGTTTACGGGGGTGTCTTGCTCAGAAGTAGCCTGGTCCGATGCTCTGGCTTGGCTAGCCAGGGTGAACCCGTCCGTGGTCTCGGCCACAGCTGAGGAAGACATGTCCCGTCCATCGGTTGCATCCATACGGACGGTGGTCTTGTCCACGGCTCGGATCCAGTCCATTGGATTGGATCCCATGTTCAAGGAGTTGTTGGAGGAGATTTACGCCAAACAACTCACGATGAAGAGCCAGCTCCATGCAGCCTCTAGGGAGGTACGGGCAAGATGCCGTATCCACAGGGGGGGGGGGGGGGGGGGGTACGAGCGTTATGTTGTGGTCCCAACGGTTACTGAGGATGACCGTTGGGTTCTTGGCATCCAAAGTGCAGGAGCGGGTCATCCCGTTCAGGCACATGTGGACAAGGGCTAGGCACACTGCGTTGAAGTACTGTCCCTCTGAGATGAGGGTGTGAAGGCAGCTATGAACGCTGTCAATCATTCCTATCGCTTGCTTCAGTCGCTGTGGGCTGAAAGGGGCAAGCCACCCTGTGCCACGTGCAGCGCTTTCGTGCGTCAACGACGCCTTGTGGACGCACTGGCCAGTGTGCAGACGTGAGTGACCAAGGCCAGGGGTAGATGGTCCTTAACCATATGTTTCTGGCTGCGGCTGTCAGGGAGCATTTGCTTGGAATGCCCCTGAACTGTCCTAGCATCTTCGGTGCCCAAGCACAGGCGGTGAACTTACAGCTAGAGCTAGTGCGTCAAACACATGCACTAGGGGCTGTATCAAAACCGCTAGCCACTCAGCCTGCCTCCAAGAAGCAGAAGAAGTATAAGAGCAAGGCAAAAGCCAAGTCAGCTTCTAATGCTCTTGCTGGGCCTTCTCAGCCGCACGCAGCTAAGAAGACGAGGAAGGCTATGGAGGCCCCTGCTCACCATAGTGGTTGCCCTGATTGCCCGCGAGGCGGCAAGGGCAAGGGAAGTCCTCCAAGGGCGGAAAGAAGGGGGCGGATCGTACCCGAGGGTATGGTAGCTCCCTTGGTATCTGTCTAAGACCGCGCCTGTGCGACAGAAACAGCGGTGCCAGTCAGACCAGTCAAACCAAGACCAAAATGGCTCTCTCTCTCTCTCTCTCTCTCTCTCTCTCTCTCTCTCTCTCTCTCTCTCTCTCTCTCTCTCTCTCGTTAAGAGGGGAGGGGGAAGCGGGAGCGGATCGCGAGCCAGACACACACTCCCCTAGGCGTCAATGTGCCTATAGTGGGTGGAAGGCTCATGCGTTTCATCGAGGCTTGGCGAGGTGCGACGTCAGACAGTATGGTCTTGGGATGGATATCCGAGGGGTGCATGCCAGAGTGGTGGGAATTTCCACTACAAAATCTGTCTTTGGCACCTGTCTGGACTCCCGTACCAAGGGAGCCAGACAAGTTAGAAGTCATTCAAAACGAAGTGTCAAGTTTGCTTCTGAAGGGAGCAATAAAACAGAAAAGCAGAACACTCAGGGCTTCTATTCAAATATGTTCCTTGTCCCCAAGAGCACAGGGGGTGGGGGGGGGGGGTTAGAAACCCGTATTCAATCTCGGGCCATTGAATTGGTGTATCCATATGCCTCGGTTGAAATGGAAACTCCGAGGTAGGTAATGGCAGGATTGATCAAAGGAATGTGGTTTGTGTCAATCGATCTGAAAGATGCATTTTTCCACATTCCAATGAACAGGGGTTGTCACAGGTTTCTGAGATTAGCATTTCAGAACCGTGTTTGGGAGTTTTGTAGTCCTCCCATTCGGCCTGTCGACAGCTCCAAGGGTTTTCACCAGAGTGGTCCTTGCGGTGACAGCGTTTCTCAGAAGAGAGAACGTGGCACTTCACACCTACATAAGACGATTGGCTTATCAAGGCAGACACGCCAGCCAAGTTAGAAGTGGATACTGCGCTGTCTCTGATGTTACTTTCAGATCTAGGCTGGATTGTCAACAAGGAGAAATCCGAGTTGACACCCACTCAACACTTCGTTTATTTGTGGATGCGATTCGATCTCAAGGAAGCCAGCGTGGTGTCTCTGTTAGCCATCCTCGAGAGTTTTCGATTGGGAAACCACATATAGGCGAGGAAGTTTCTTCAGATGCTGGGCATGATGGTCTCCATGAAGCAGGTAATCATGTATGCTGCTCTGATGCGAAGACCTATCCAGTTTATTATGATGTCACTGTGGAAACGGAGAACAGAACCCCTGTCAAAGCTGATACCGGTTTTGGAACCACTAATGCCACATCTTGTATGGTGGATAGAGCGTCAGAATCTCTTAGTAGGAGTTTTGCTTGACCTACCCCACCCCAGCTGTCTGTGTACACGGATGCATCGCTGGAGTGGTGGGGGCCTGCCTGGAAGGACACCAGGTTGCGGGCACTGGACTCTCCAAGAGAGCTAGCTGCATATCAATCTGTTAGAAATGATGGCAGTGGAACTGGCACTGGAGAAATTTCTTCGAGAAGTCGGGGGCAAGGTGATATTGATACGGTCGGACAATTCGACAGTAGTATCATACATAAATCGCCAAGGAGGGACCAAGCCACCCACACTGTGTATGAAGGTGTGGCACTTGATTCAATGGTGCAAGAATTACTCAGTTATTTTGAAAGCAGCTCACATTCCTGGTCGATTGAGCATTCTGGCGGGTGCTTTGTCTCGCAGACAGAGAATTCTGCCAACAGAATGGTCTCTCACCCTTCCAGTTCTACAAAGGATCTTAGAGCATTGGGGCAAACCAAACGTGGACTTGTTCGCCACAAAGGAAAATGCCCAAATCATGACTTATGTCTCTCCGATTCCAGATCCAAATACCGTTGATACAGACGCTATGGCGATAAACTGGAGAGGGATGCACACGTACGTGTATTCACCCACCACCCTTATACCGAAGGTCTTGGTGAAGATCAGCCAGGAGCCATGCCTGGTCCTGCTAATAGCGCCATTTTGGCCCAGCAGGGCGTGGTTCACGGATCTTCTGGATCTGCTGGTGGACAATCCAGTGCAGCTGCCCGAGATTCTGAACATAATCTCCCAGCCCAAGGGCCACTTCCTAC
Organism: Chaetoderma sp. LZ-2023a; assembly: GCA_034401795.1. Lineage (NCBI taxonomy): Eukaryota > Metazoa > Mollusca > Caudofoveata > Chaetodermatida > Chaetodermatidae > Chaetoderma > Chaetoderma sp. LZ-2023a. The sequence goes on along the minus strand of CM067362.1, from coordinate 64,341,571 downwards.
ATGAGCGGCCCTAGATGTTCAAATTGACTGCGTGGATGTTATCAAACAACGTTCCACGTCAGAAGGCTTCTCAACTGGCTGCGACTTTTATCGCAGCCGCTAGAAGGAGGTAAACCTTCAAGTCATATAACCACAAGGTTAAACCAATTTGCAGAATGGTGTGAAGGAAAGGATATTGATCCCTTTCAATCCACTATTTAGCAAATAGCAGAACTTCTCTGTGAGCTGTTCTTTACAGGACTAGCTCCTGCCATGACTGCTGGATACAAGTCAGCGTTGGCATCAGTTATCCCTTGTCTAGCTAACAGGGATAGTCCAGAGGTGGCCCAGTTGAACGTGATGGTGAAGGAAATGAGCAATCTCCGACCGAGACAACCGGTAGTCATTCCAGCTTGGAGTCTATCTTTGGTGCCTAATGTGCTGGCCATGCACCCTTTTGAACCTTTGGGTTCGGCTAGTCTAAAGCGTCTGACTCTTAAGGCGGTCTTTCTATTGGCACCTTCCTCAGCCAGAAGGCGCAGTGAGATCCATTTGTTTTCAGCAGAGAGGGCCCGATTTATTGTCTCTGGAGAGTGTCTGCGACTGCTGCCAAGTGCAGAATTTATGTCAAAGAATCAATCTTTGAAATATCCCGGCAAAATCCGTATCCCAAAACTAATTAGGTTTGATCGTGATGCCAGTGCCTGGTGTCCAGTCTGTGCTTTGACCAAGTAGAAAAGACGGACGGACTCTCTATGGTCAAATGATAGACATCTGTGGAGCAGCCATACGAAGCCATATGGCGCCGCATCCATGGATTCTATTTCTTATTGGGTAGTCGAATGCATTCAGACAGGTGTAATAATAACGTAATGGGCGTGTCCACCTATGGTGGGCGTGTTGGTCCAGGTAAATGGCGTTCCCTAAGGCGCTAGATTGATGCCTATAGGCTCCATCGTGTGGAGTGGAGTTTGGATCGACCGGTCAGGTGCCGGCCATACAAGCTAAGCTGGGTATGCACGACCCATCCTGGATTCGTTCCATGAACACGCCCTCCCACCCCCACCCCCACCACCTGGGTAGGGCTATAAGCGTATATGGGTCTATGAGAGATTGCGTTGTAAAAATGACTAAGTTCGTTAAAGTGCATAGCGCGCATGCGCGTGCTTAATACTATTTTTGACAGAGCACGTATTTCACGACCAAGGATGGTGCTTTTACTGTACGGAGTAGGTACATTGTAATCCTTTCTAATTACTTGATCCCGCCGAATCTGGCATTACTCAATACCAGAATTCAACGGGCTTTCCGAATCTGTAAACCATTTCAAGATCGGTTGAGAAATGACTGAGTTATCCACGGAAAACCCCTTTTTTGATTATCTTCAAAATATTGCCGTGACGTCGTAACCACGTGTATGCAGGAATTCTAGAATGGTCTATAACATTCGACGCATCATGATTAGCTACGCACTGGTTGGCTAGTGCTCGACCGATGATTGGTTGAAACCTGCGCCTATGACATCACGAGTAGTATAAAAGGAGATGAAATCCAGGGGCCGAGTAGGTTGGATCCGTGTCAGCTACTATCAGCAAGACAGGCATTAAGCAGATTACTTCTGTCTTGGAAAGTTTCTCACCCGTAGCCACAGCAGCAATCTAACTTACCGCACTAAAAGCAATTTTGCATCTCCCGATTGTGCTGGAGCATTTTTGGAACTTTTGAATATTGTTCACGAATACATCAAGAACTAACCCGGAACACAAACTTACGGTGAGGCCTTTCCCGGCCTGAATATATGATTCTACAGATGTAGAGGCAGCGATGTTCTTTGGTGGATGACTCGCCAAAAAGTGGTTATCCAACCTTCCCAGCACTGATCTCGTGCAGGGTTATTTTAACCTTTTGACTGCAGCAAGTGAACTTTGCCCGGTACATCTGCAGAGCTAACTGACGTACCCCGCACGGTTAAGCTTAGTTCCTCCATATTCAACAACCCCCGCTTATGAACAGGTTATTATTAACTTCCATCCGTACCATCAGTGTACGGGAACTTTCGTCTTAGCAGTAATGTTATTGTATCTCTTACTGACTACTCGTTAGACATTCTATATTGTGATTACAGGCCTGAGTTCAATCCGCTCCCGTCCTGGACTGCATGCGGAAATCCTGTTTGTGGGAACCGACATGCGGGAACTTTCCAGCTTCCAGAGAACGCATCAACTCATGTCAAACAAAGGATGACGTATCAGTTTCAGTAATACGATAGCCCATGCTTAAGAATGGCTACCGATTATTCAAGTAACTATACTTAACATTTTAATTATTCCGTTAATTACGGCTTTAATAATTATACTTTATCTGTACAAATGGTCCCGATGACTAAAAGGCACAGTAACGGTCTTAGGACCGCTAGTTATAATTTCTGTATCTGTTTATAATTATTCTTATTTTCTGTAAGGTGTTTTAACCACACCGTAGTAGGTTTCTCAACCTGTACTTTAAATATTATTCTTATCATTTTACATTGTATTGTTTATTCTGGTTAGTTTTATATATGGCAAGTAGGCATCAGTTTATATGTTTTGTTTATTTATAGAACAATATAGGACTGCAGTGCACGTAGGAAACACTATACAGCAACATTTATATATGTAGCACGTTCTCCCACCACCAACAATTTTTCACTGAGGTCGATGTCCATGCTATAACTCTGTTTAGCCCGGCATGCTACCGACTAAAAGCCTTTCTATTTAGCTCGATAGGATAGGTTTAATATGATTAGAGACAATTTCTTCATTAGGAGACACATAGTGTATGCCTCTTCTCCGGGAGTTGCAATAATTTAGCCCCGCACTCCGGCAAGGTTGTGTAAAATTGGCCAACATACCTAATGGGCCTCATATTTATAGCTTATAGTCTCTCTTCATGTTCCCTTTATGGCTTCTTAATTGTTTGGACGTCCCTATCCGCACCATGGACTGATCCGACCCTGGGAAACTATTGGAGTTTCCGAGAGGTGATGGCCAGGGTGTGGTGTCACATACATTTCCCGTGTATCTTTGGATACCTAGTAGTTAGTTATCCTTGCCAAGGTAGGAAGCACTGTGAAAACATATCTTAATAATTATTTCCTTTTATCCGCTGGACAATCCTCCCGCACCGCAGTGCATAACTGGGCAAACTTGCATCTAAACCTAACGTTAGGTTAAAAAGATATCCCCGTAGGACCTGTTGACGGGTGAGATGCGCATCCCCACCGAATTCCATAAGAATGTCTGGGCATAATATTAAGATCTGCCACGCCCTCACGGGAAGGACATTCATGGTGGGTATTCGTCTCTCTTACCCCCACCATAAAGATAAATCAGTTGCCTAAACTTGCTTTTGTGAAAAGTAACCAATGTTCTGAGTAGTAGGGGCGGTGTCAAAATGATACCACCTCCCTCAACTGGCGGCCGCTCAGTGATCCATGGCCCCCACTGCCCTCTCAATCCCTGGGGCATAGGAATTTGAGACATATGTATAAAACTCCCCTGTGGACCCCACATGTCCGGCAGAACCTCCTCAGGATACCGGCCAGTGGCCGGCCTCTCTCTATGCTGTGTGGGCTCAGACAAACACGTAGTCTCCGCCAGAGTCGCATCGGCATGATGGGACCACCCATAGAGGCTTCCATCTACCTTGACAACGCTCACCTGGGAGGAGGCTAAAGTGGTTAGCATGTGAACCATGGCAGACACTGGCATGTTCACATGGTACGCAGATAATCTGGTGCTGAGCAGGGGTCTCCAGCAGACAACCACGGCCTACCCTCTCCACCCCATAGAAGTGGCAGACAGACTCGATCTCTTTACGTGGGTGAAAGCAGTCATAAATGTTTCTCCGCAAGTGGTCGACCCAAGGATTGTACTGTGGGTCATCCCCGAAGTGGGCCCACTTGGCATCCAAGATCATGGCAGTCTCAGCGCCCTGTGCCACTGCTGTAGATGGCAGCACGAGCAGTATGATGAGAATCATGGCTATATATGAAGAGTTAAACTGAACAGAGTGAACCCCTCGAGAAATATCTGCGCCAGATTGAGCCCTGTTCCATCCGGATCGATAGTGAACTTCATCCCCTCAGGGGCAGGGGCTAGCTGTTTCACTCTGCCGCTGGTTAAGAAACGTAGCTCTATGACTATATGAGTTGTTTGCAGGCTAGTGAGTCCGACTCGCTGAAGCAGTTTAACAGCACCCTTGACTTTGGAGACATGGGACACCCCACTACCCATAGGGTGGCCTCCTGGAGGCTAACAACTTCTTCTGGTCCATCGAATGGACGACGCAGCAGGAGCTTTCCACCTGTAACCCCGATCTGGTGACCCACCCTCATCAGGGAAACACCTTCACCTATGTAGGTGAGGTAGGATGATCCCCGATTGTAGAGCTTTTGAACTGTCCCATCCTTTTTCACAACAGTGGAGAGGGGAGTAACCTCTATGTCAATGACTGCAGGAGGCCTATATAGGGGCAACCATGTTTGCCAGTCACCCCCAGGTCCTGCGCGGTACCACACTTCATTCTTCTCAAATATGAACTGCAGGTTTTTTGCCATGGTCAATAGCAGGCCATCGGCGGGGCACCGTTCGAATAGGGTTTGACCAGATGAAAGCTGAGGTCGCTATTTAGGGTGTTGACGTCTGCCACCTCTGTATCCGAGAGCTCAATCCACGGCTCGAGTATGTACTTCCTCTTTGGGAAATCGTACCGAAACACGATCTTGTGGCCATCTATGTTGCGACCCAGGCGCTCCTTCGTCACATCCTTGAGGTCTGTGAGCAGCTCCACCCCATCACCACCAATGGGGTGGAGGGAGAATGCCTTTGAGTTTGCTTCGTACTGTAGGGCGAATGACTTGCTCTCTTCCACCTTGGCAGCATCAACTGCGTACACATCTGTGAGGTCAGCAAGACCAGTCGAGTGAGCAAATATGGGTTCCATAGCACGCTATAGAAGGGGTTTAAACGAGACATATAACCATGCCGATTGTCCGACTGCTGCTCTCCAGTGGTGAGAACATAATCTCGCCCTCTCTAGAGGGGAGACGGGTGGTACAGTATCGTGTAGAATGGGTCCTCTTTGAGGTGCCCCAGCGGGGCACAACATACATACACTCCGATGTGCTACATCAAGCTCCAGGCAGTGCACACAGCAGCTAACTGGTAGACGTCGGCCGGGACGTGATAGAGTATCTCCCAGGTGCCAACAGCAACCTATGGAAAGCTATCAGTCCTAGCCTGTTCACCCCTATAAATCACCTGTTTGACAGCCCCTCCATTAACATATATGCCAGCATGGATGGGATATCGGACGCCCATTTAAAGTTTACACTCTATTACTCATCGACCTTGCGACAACATGATATCATACCAGCATTATCTGCCCTTGGCCGAGATGATGAAAGAGGGTTGCCCCTTCATGACCCCTGCACAAAACGAACAGATGCTCACACTGCAACAAGAAGGAGAGCGACTACAGCGGGAGAGCTGGTATCAACAGAACACGATCATTGCAAGGAGGCGAAGGGACAGTGAAGCTTTCAAATACTGGCAGGACCTCCTGAAGAAGAGTAAGTGGGATGCAGGAGTCTTGACAGACGGCATTGAGCCAGATGTCTTCACATACGACGATGAGCCAGATGTCTTCACAGACGAGGATGAGCCAGGTGTCGTCTCAGAAGAGGAGATGGCGCAGAAGTGTAAGACCAAGAAAGCCCTCAAGCGGCGGACCTACTATTTTGGTCATAAGGTGACATTCCAGATGTCACTTCTCAGAAAGCTACTGGCACCCGACATAGCGCTGGATGACCACTGTCTAAGAGACGTCTGTCTCAAGACCAAAAAGCTGGCACGGTTAGCCAGGCTCTTCGAAATGAACCCTTCTATGCCTCATGAGCTGGTTCTGCAGGTGATTCAGGTTTAATCTCTAGGTATACTATGGCAAAATCAGAGTGGCGGAAGCAACCAGAATTATACCCCTCCCTGACTGCTGATGATGGGGGTACCATCCATGGTTGGCGACTCCAGCAGATAGATACCATCAGGCAGAATCTCGTATATGAGGTAGAAAAGTATGGCAGAACGTGCAGGCGATGTCCTCGCACGTACAACCACTGCTGCGGGTGTGATTGGAGCCAGTGCTGGTGTGGCAGCTGTGGCCACTCTTGCTACAGGGGTGGGTGCCCTTGTCGCCATCCCGCTGGGTGGCGTGACACTAGCTGCCACTGTCTTGGCCACAGGCTTGGGGGTGGGGCAGCGGCAGATCACAAGGAGGTTGGAGAAGCATGCTAAGTATGTGACACTAGCACAGAGTATGCTACGGACTATCGATGAGTCTGTCAGCAAAGCTCTCGAGGATGGCCAGGTCACTGATGAAGAATACCACCATACATTGAAGGTCAAAGCCCTGTACCACACTGAGAAACCTAAGGTGCGACAGCAATACCTCAAAGGCTCCAGCGGGTGGGTTGATATGGAGGAGTTAAAAAACCATATGTTACGGCGAGGTCACCTCGCCGGTCTCTGGAGTCGAGACGACTACAAATAATGTGCTGCCTGTACGGTAGCTTTAAGAACACCAGCATAGATGGCCTTCCCACTGAACCTCACGACAGTCATCCGGAGCCAACCGCCCCTCCTGGGTATACCCTTAACTGGCCTGAGAGGCCTACTGGATGATATACCAGAGCTAACACCGTTCTCTATCCAGTGGATGTACGGGCCTGAACCAGCTTCTCCATCAACCCACGACCGCTGACCAACTGCCCCATCACCATCAGGGAATGCGAAGCAAGCTCATACTTGGATGGCTGCTCCAAGCCTCTCATACTGGAATCAGCAGCTGAACTTTGCCGTGTGGTATGCCACAGCAGGCTGTGGAGTAAGTTCCACCCTGCTTCACTCCTATTCTGGTACTCCTGAAGCTGTGCTCATCGCCAGCTGTCTCAGATTCCACGTGTACTTCACTGTGCGACGAATCCTCCATGAGCTGGGTGCAAGCCTCCCTGATACAAACGACTTCGACCCACAGCTCAACAATCATAGCATCTCAGCGGCCAGCAGCCTACAGAGAGAGTTCAGAGCTCACCCAGCGGTCATGGGGTTATGTACAGTGACCCGAGACGTGACTACTCAGGATTCCCCTATCGAACACCCCGACGAGTAGGCCGTCGGAAGACAGCGACATTCTCGTTCGATCCAGACTCCGACCCTGGAGCGATGGTGCAAAAATGCACATCACCGGAATCAGGCAGGACTATCCAGATGTGTGGAAGTACTTTGTCCCACACACCACCCCAGGCCTCACACCAGCAGGGATCGTTCGGATCAACCAGTCCCTGGAAGCACTGTGCTACTGCCTCCTTACAGCATAGACCAAGCTGCATCATTCCATAGATGCTGTCAGCGGAGCAGAGGTCCAGGCCATGTTCATCAGTCTCGTTGAGGATATGATCATCGTGGCAGACCCCAGCAGTCTTATTGCTAAGTTCCAGCAGGGGTTGCAGAAGGCCCGTCGCAAACTTAACTTTGCTATTTCACCACATCTACGGTTGATTCCGAGCAACATGATCGTGAACATCGGGGACCTCCAAGTCAGGGGCTATAACAACATGATAGTCGAGGGGAGTTCCCCTGGTGTCCACTTCGGTTTCAACACGGATATCAACACACCTACACGTAGTATGGGCCATACAGTCGTTCCGACCCTGACACTGCAGCCAGTCGACACGACGCTTCCCATGGCAGTGCCAACCCTGCCACTGCAGCCAGTCGACACGACACCGCTTCCCGTGACAGCTCTACGAGTGGTGTCAGGCCTAGCTATTGTGGTGCTCGGGATCAGCCTACTCCGCCGCTAGCAAATCAGCTATAAGACTATCCTGACTCTCGTCAGTAGCAGTGGGGACCACGGTGAGACACTGAGCCAGCTTGGCCTGCCCTACAGCCCCTAAACACGCTGCCAACATGCACATCCAAGGGCTGGAGGGTTCCACAGCGCATCCTTTTTCCAGCTTGTAGTATCGCAGAGCCTTGTTCAGCTCTGAGTCAGGTGAGGCCATGGAGGTCTGCAACTGCTGGAACACATCTGACAGATACTCCCGATCCTTGTAGAAATCTTTACCTCGCAGTAGCTGCTCGACGATACTCCCGCCCATGGTATTCAAGGCAGATCTGCCCCTTACCAAATCCCAGATAGGGTTTCACAGCTGTGAGCTCCTCTGACAGCTCAGCACCGGAGAGCTGAGCAAGCTCATCTGGCGTCTTCTTCTTGTAGGCCTTCAGCTCCCTCCAGAAGACCTCATAGTACTTCTCGCATAGCATGAGCCCGGACATGTTTAAGATGTCTCAATAGAGAGATGAATATTCCTGAGTACCAACCCGGACACCTGGCAGATGCAGACTGGGAAGATCTTATTAGCTCGCTCGACCGGGAACATAGGCGTTTAACCGCATTGTATACTCAGTGCTTAAACAATGACGTCAACAGTACAGATCGTGAAGCAACTGCCCGAGAGCCAGGCGAGTCTTCAGAAGGTGGAGAACCTGCTGTGAACCAAGACCCAGAAGCTACTGACACAGGCTAAGCCTCTGGCAGTCCACGTCGCCAGTAACGCGGCGGCGAATGTGGCCGTGGTGAAAATGACAGGGGGAAATGAGGTTATTCCTGCCGACACTGCGGCTGTCCTCGCTACCGTGGTGAGTGGGGTGGCCAGGCACTGTCTCGGAATAATTCACCACATCCCAAAGATCGCCCTCAGTGGTGCCGCCTACACTGCCGCTGCCAAGATCATGGGTGAACGTGTTACACTAATGGAGGCCGCGGTTCTAGGGCTAGCAACGAGGGCAATGGCTGAGATCATCGTCGCCTACGTTTAACCACTCTGAATAGTGAGAGATGGATGACGAGACCCCTGCACCTGCAGCATATGAGGCATGGCATGCCGGAGGGTGGTGTGTAGCCCATAGTCGAGCATGCGGCCTGATGATTGCCAATGCCAAGGAATGGTGGACCGCCCACAAGGCGTGCCCCTGCAGAGAGGGCCAGTACCCTGAGCACTGCTACCTATTCCCTTGGTCCTCCTATGCCCAACTATTTCACTGGGGGTATGACTAGTGGGTTTAAGCCGTGTATATAGCACTATGACTCTGTCACTCACAGACCTAGAAAGCAAAGAGCTAGGCGATCTTGCTCACTTGGGCGAGACATGCCTCGGTTCAGAGGACACTATTGCCCCTATCTCCTTCCTAAACTTCGATGAGAAGAGAGACCCGCGGGAGATCCGAGGTACCATCCCAGCCCGAGATCTCGTCAGTAACACTGATACGGTAGGCCAATCGCCATTAACAAGGCCAAGACTGTATACAAGGGGATGGGCATCAAAGACAGGGCAATGATGCGAGGTATGCTCGGAGTTGATGAGGCTGGTGCCATCAAGGTTATGGCTATGCACAAGACCTGGTTAAGGATCTCCTGAAACCACGGAGCTCTTTCCAACAAGATGGAGAGAATCTCAGGGTAGGCACCATCGGCCTGAGCAATATCACGGCCGATGGCAAAAAAGGTGCTACCGCCAGCCTCCAGCTACTAGAGGTGTAGAAGTCAGTGTTCTATGGTTTGCCGTTTAAGCTCACATAATAGTAATGGCTACCCGTGCATGTATCGTACAGATACTGGATGTACTAGACACTGTGGTGGCTGACACAGGCCCTCTACGCTATCTTCTCAGCTGCTGCTGGGATTTCATGCTTGATACCTCCATCGCATCCTTCATATCCGCCAGAGGTACAATGCTACCCACACAGCAGGCGCAAAAGCTGGTGCAGGAATTACTACCGTTTAGTCTCCCAGATATAGACGAGGCTACCGCCGAACAAGTGCTAACCATCCTCTGCGCGCATGTATGTACCATTCGACAGTAGGCTGGCTGATGCTGGCCAGGTGGTGCTGATCATTGCCCCGTCAGGCCACGGGAAAAACATCTTGCTGCGGGCTCTCCTGGCCGAACATCTACACTCTCAATACATCCTTCTGGTGTCTGACTCCGCCGCTGAGGCAGTTGACAGTAATGAGCAATGGTACAATGGTCCAATCACCAAGACGCAGAACCTGCAAGCCCTGATGGAGAAGCTGCTGGCAGCCTGACTGACAGAACCACTTGTTCTAGTTATCGATGACACTGCAATGGACCAGAAGACAGTCACATACCTCAGCAACATCACCAGGCGCATCCGGCACACAAAGATAACTGTCTTCATCCTCTTTCAGAAGTACACCCACGAGATCTCCCCGGACATCCGCCACAATTCCCGGTTGCTATACTTCAGCTCCAAGTGTGGACGTGCCCTGCTCGAGACAATATACGACAGCCTAACCCTCAAGGAGACCAAAGGGGACTTTATCGCAGGTGTACAGAGGGAAGCTGAGCTGTACTGCTTCATCTTCAGCAACAAGGAGACAGGTGAGCTGTCATGCTTCGAGCCCTCTCTGGAAAAGGCGCAGACCATCACCTACAAGCTGAATCCAGCCAGGAAACTAGCCTGCTCTACGCGTCATCGCTGACAGACTGTCGGCCGCAACTTTTTTCGTTCAGCAGAAGGCTGAGGAACTTCGACTGTTTCCGCTACTTCGTCAGAAGCTTGGGGAACTTCGTCAGAAGCTTGAGGAACTTCATCAGAAGCTTGAGGAACTTCGTCAGAAGACTGGAGGAACTTCGTCAGAAGCCTGAGGAACTTCGTTAGAAGCCTAAGGAACTTCGTCAGAAGCTTGAGGAACTTCGTCAGAAGCTTGAGTAACTTCGTCAGAAGCTTGAGGAACTTCGTCAGTTTCGTCAGAAGCCTGTTGCTGAAACTCTATCCACTGAGGGTCAGATGGTAGGACTCTCTTCTTCTGGAACTTCTCACGGAAGACCCAATTTTTCCATGTGCGATGAGCATCTGACTTGCGAGCGGTTTTGATGAGGTAGTCCTTGGTACTTATCTGGGAATTTCAGAAATGCTGACAGATTCCTGTCCAATCTCCTACGCCCTCTTTCATTGAATATATGCTCAACAGCCTCCTTGCGGCCAACAGTGAACCCCTCTTGAGTACCTTTTGCATGCCCAGTGTCATGGCTCTCCGCTACAGCGGCACTGACCTCCTCCCTGAAGTAGTCATTTGCTCCAGACTGGAGGCTATCCAGCATCTCTCGCTCTTCCTGGCTATGGAGGCTAAATACGGCAGCCCACTTCCCGACCATTAGTAGATCTTTGGGGTCGACCCTCGCCTTTTGGAGAGCTAGAATAACAGGACTGTTGGTTTGGCCCAGAGGTAGGTTTAGTGCCCTGCGCTGGATGCTGTCAAACTTCCGATAGAATATCCGAGTCAGGAGTTATTTTGTACTACGAGCTGGCGCTCCTTCCTCTATGGCGGCCAGTATCTCCGCATCCATCGGCGGTGTAACCTTGACTCGCTCATGGATAATGTTGATGTCACGAAGCAGGCCTCGGACCCTGTCACAGTGGGACAGTGCATGCCGTGGCTGTCGTGCCGAATGTCGTGCCGACTGTCGTACCGACTTGTCCTGCTGCCTATAGACAATCTGCTGGAGAACTTGACCAAATATGGCAGCCATTTAACCCCTCTATATACCCAGACCTTAAACATGCTGCAGTATGTGCAACATCCAGATGGGGCAATTGAACCTGCGACATCGCACCGCACTGATCCTCGGAAGGCCTGCCTGATGGTCATTCGACCCAGTATACACGATGAGAACCCATTGTCCGCTGCTGGGAAGTACATTGACTTTGCAATCTCGACACAGATTCACGAGATCAAGAGCATGACACTCGAGTTCAAGCTTCAGAGCACAATAGAACAGACGGTAGAGCTCCCGCAGGTTCTGAACAGGTGGGAGATCGTGTAGAGCAACAGCACTGTGGACCCCACCTATGTGAACGATGAGTACCGAGTCCTAGGTCCGCAGGCTCGTGGACCAACATTCTATGCGAAGGGAAAGGGGTACTATGCTGTGGGGTGCAATGAAGGGTTCACAGAATTTGAACTACGGGCAGGTGCCGAGAAGCCTGTGACAGTTCCACTCCTAACCCTCCTCGAGAACACACACGTGAATCCGGCTGCCATGCAGGATAGGCTGTTCCTCCGGGTGTACACTGAGCAGCTCGCAGATGCGTCGATGAATGCTCCAAGACTTCATATCTGGCATGACGAGAATGACCAGGAACTGAAGCAAGCAGGATCCAAACAGCGGATCGTGCATGTGGAGCAAGAACACCAGCAGGTCCAAGCCACAGCTAACTAACGGGTAGAGCTGACATTGCATTGTGGTGCATTGGCCTGTGTCGCTGTTGCCGTCCTGGTTCAGAAGGGAGGAGTCATCCAGAAGGTGGATAAGCTAGACGACTTCAAGCTTGTGGTTGCTGGGACCAATGTTCTTGGTGAGGTACGCGAGCTGGCTGACTGCCAACTCTACAGACAGAAAACTAAGTCATATGCACTTCTGCGACTAACCAGTGGGAGCGATGACCTCGAGTCGGCACTCGAGGGCCGTCACCACATTGGGGGCAGGAACATCCCACCTAATCAGGGCAACCAGCTCAGCGTCAACATCGGAAACCTCATAGCTGGGACTTGCTCATTAGGTGTGACGGTACTTTACTTTGGCTATGCTAAGGTATGTGTGTCGAACACATCAGGTATTCAGCTTGAGCGTGCATAGAGCATGACTCCTGTCGTCACCGCTGCAGCTGCCACCACTACTATAAGCTCTGTTGTCTTCTGACCTGCCGATGCTTCATAGTCGAGCGTTGGCTCAGAGATCTTTACAGGCTCGTTGTACTCATCGAGACTCTCATCTGCCTCTTTGAGGCTCTGGTTGGCATGAGCTTGGAGTTGTCGTCGGCGTGCCTCCCTCTGGCACATATGCTTGAGTGCTTTGCTGTACTCAAACTTCTCCTTAGACAGCTTCTCCATTGCCTGGTTATGACACTCACGCTCGACCTCTGCCGCCTTCTTGTCGGCGAAGCTGAGTCCCCAGTTCGCTAAGGCAAACACGCCCGCATTCAAGATTGCGGAGGCCATGCTATAGACTACAGTTTAAAGCCACCATATAGCTGTCCCCAGCGACGGATATGTATGAACCAGAGGCTTATGAAGGTCCAGTCGAGGATATAGATGACGAGGACTATGATGAGGAGGATTATAATGCAGACAACTATGATGTAGCGGAGACTGCGGGTGAGTATGATGATGTAGGCTAATACACAGAGCGAAAGGAATCTATCGCACTTACGTAAAAGCTTCTATCGGTCCGCTGGCAGTAGTTGGGGCTCTGATCGCTCTGTTCACAATGAAGGCGGGCGAGATGGTCCGCAAGATCGCCAACAATGCTCTCCATGGTGTGGAGAAGATTTCTGAAGCCATACCAGCCATCGCCTCAGGAGTAGGTACGTTCTTCGGAGTTGCAGGCCCTTGGCTACCATACGTTGCCATAGCACTTGCGGCCATCTGGGCCACCGAACATTTAAGCCGTACTATATAAGGATGGCGTCTCTGTACGACCTGGTCAAGACATTTAACTTCCGAGGTTTAGTTGATAAGCTACTATTCAGCGAGGATCCAGCAGAGACCAGACGCCATCTGCTTGTCTGTGTAGAGTTCGCCCAGGCCGTGCGTGACAGGACGGGAGTGGACGTCAGTGATACCCTCACCCAGGCCATGCATGCCAGGACTGGAGTGGACGTCAGTGATGAAATCCGGGAGTTTATCAACTGTCTTTCTTGAGGAACCCTACTATCAGCCTGGTGGATATTACCGTGAGCCCGTTCAACTACTCGAGGCTGCACGTCGCAAGGGCCACAACTTCACATTGGAGATAGTTAGCCAGTGGCTCAGCCGCCAGCGATGTGGCAGATATACAGATATAGTCCATGGCACATCAGGCATGCCCATTTCGATGAAACTGTCCCGAACAGAGTTCACCAGGCAGATGTTCTATTCCTTCCACACGACTCGGTCATAAGACCTACAAGTATACCCTCACCATCGTCGATGTCGCCAGCAGGTACAAGGCTGCAGTATCCCTCACAGTAAAGTCAGCTGGCCACGTGGCCCAGGCATTCCAGGGTGTCTATCAGGCTTCGGAAAATCCCCTCCAGTGGCCGGAATTGTTGCAGGTGGATGAGGGTAAGGAGTTCAGAGGCGAGACTGCGGCCCTCATGCGGAAACATGGTGTGGCAGTTAGGCGAGGCGAGGTAGGGCATCACCGTGCCCAGGCTATTGTTGAGTGGTGGAATCGGACACTGGCAGAGAGACTGTTCCCACACCAATACGCCCAGGAAATGGCCGCACTGAGTGAACGTTCTAGAGTATGGGTGAGAGGGCTGCCTGCTGTGGTTCGGTACCTGTATGAGCCTGGTGAGCTGGAAGGCGGTCGACGTCGTGCAACAGATCCTAACTGGTCGATAGATGTTCACAGGCATGACAGGTATGTGGAGGCGGAGGGGCAGCCTACACTGTACTACCTGGCACTCCAGCACGGAGTGCCTAGGCGACCATTTGTCATAGAAGAGCTTCAGCTAGTTGTTGAAGACACACAGCTATCACCCGCTAGCGTGCTAACATGATACTCGATGGGTTCGGTATGGACCCCATCTGGCAGCACATGGCACTTATCGTAGTAAGCGGAGAATCCGAGTTTTTTCTGCGCATACGTCACCATACCCTGATTGCGCATGCGTAGGCCTCGGTTTTTAGCTCTGTCCACCCCGCCATGTAGGGCACTGTAGAATCTCTGCCAAGAGACCTCATTCTGTGGCTTTGACATTCCCTTAGCCGAGCACTTACTTGCAGCTGCACTCTCCACGTAGTAGCATTTGGAGCAGAGAGCGATGCCACGAGAGCCTTCGAACTCGAGCTTGAACAGTCCCGGAGTCCGTCCAGACCATTTGTCCCAAGCTAGTCAGTCCCGCTTATGAGCCTGGTACTCTGCTCGCATGTCAGGGCGAATGACATCGTCGAGGTTGGAGCCTGCTATAGCGATATACGCGGAGTCTGCAGGTACTCAAAGCTGTCACGAGCTACGTAGCGATCGAGGAAATCGTAGTAGAACTCCAGCATTCGCAGCTTCGCGAGCTCATAAACGGCTATCCCCACCTGGAAGGGCCTTCGAATAGTGATTCTCGGCTTGTGATTCTGGAGCTCGTATGACTCACCGATCTCCTCAAGATCTTTGAACCATGCACTACGCTGGGCCTTGTCTACCACGCATTCATCCTTCGTGAAGCTGGTGTTGCTATGGCGTTCTAGGGCCTCGATGAGCTTCCCATAGGCACTGTTGCCGAGGAGTTTGAAGAGATCTGCCAAGAGCGCTTTGCTCTTATCTAATCTCCCGAGCGGTGGGCCTCCGTAACATTCTCCACGAACCACTCGAATGGGCACTTGGCCTCATAGTCTATGGTCCGGTATACAGCAGTGATCTCCAGGCCATGGGTTATATACCACTTGAGTGTCGGTGCGTACAGCAGCCGCTTCTTGCCAGAGAGGGCGCCGACCAGCTTCTGGGTGGTGGGTCGCTTCCACCCTGTACGCTCTAGATATGCCTGCATCTCAGAAGAGACAGCCTCTACTGGAATCTCGCAGTTATAGAAGAGTGGGGAATTTCCTCGAACTTTGCCCACAGAGCCTTAGGGACCTCTATATCCACCTCAGCAAATCCAAACCAGCGGTCTGCTAGGAGCTCCTCCTTAAAGCGGGCTACACCACTGCCGCCGGACCAACGACACACTGTCTCCTTACCACAGGGCATCTCTTTGGCCATTGTTGACAGGTACAGAGCATTTGCATCGTAGCCGAGTAGACGTTGGCAGACACGCTCACTCTGGTGGATGCATGTCACACCTGCCTCATGGTATCTGGAGAACACGATGCTGGGCCCTCCAACAACCGCGTCCTTCAGCATCTCGTAGGCCTCCTTGCCTGGAGAGTAGAGGCTAACATCTGGCATGTGCTGAGCGGTTCCACGTAGGAGGTACTGCAGTGACACACATGGGATAGACACCGCATCTTTGAGGATGTCTATTTCTCGTTCTGTGTAGAACTCCTGCATCCGCTCTATGGCTTCGATGAATGGACTGACGTCCAGGTTGTTGTAGTATCCCAGCCAGTCGGCGAATGTCCGCATTCCGTGCTCGCTGAATGTCTGGTTACATTTTCCCCACTCTGTTCGCGTCAAGAGGTAGCCACCCTTGAGCTTAGATGTCCATGCTGAGTAGTCAGGAAGCCATGGATAGTTGAGCTTCTCATGTGTAGCAAACCATTCATACAGGAGCCAGCTCTTCTGCTGTGTACACCCGTAAGCTTTGACCCATACCTCGTACGAAACTCCTGGGCCGAGGTAGTTCATCACATCGAGAAACCGTAGCTCAGGTGTTATGAGGAACATGGTCTGATTAGCCTTCTTGGCGACTTTCACTGTACCTGTACTGTCAGTCAGCTCATCGACAAAGTACTTCTTGATGAGGTTCATGTCATACCGCCCAGAGTTGAACCCCCAGTACAGGCACTTGGTCACACCACTCGTTGATCAGTCGCTGCTGTCGATTTGGGAGCTTGTCCAGGTCTCTCGGTATGTACTGTGCCCTAACCCTTTTCCGGATTAGAGATGCTCGCCGTTGGATCACCAGCATGAACTCTCTGATCACTTCTTTGGGGTCAGGATTGCAGAGGTGAGTGGGCTCACTCATGGCGCCCTCTAAGGAGCATCCAACTGACACAGAGATAGGTATGTGGGTACTCTCGATCGTGAGAGTCTCCGTAGGATGAGTCTTGATACCATCTAGGAGTGCTTCGAAATCGTAAACTATGAAGTGTGGGTATGGGACAGTCCGAATCCGTTTACGGACGCTTGGACAGCGTTTTATACAGCACTCCCACTGTACCACAAGCATGCATCCAGACGCTCTCAGCTTCTCCTCTCTCAGGACTGTCTTGCAATATCTTTGTTTGGCATCCTCACCTCGCTGGTGTTGTGGACACCCATGCCAGTGACAGCCATGGAACTGGTAAACGGTGTTGGTGGTCGGATCATAACCATCTACGGGAGCACCCTCGATCCAACGCTCGCCACCGTGCCCACACTCTACATGGTGTATGTGTATGCCTCTGTTTCTCGACTCATACTCGACCCAACGAGTAGCCGCTGAACTGGCTGGTTGGGGCGGATAGAAGGTTTTCTCATACGCAGACTGTAGCGCCTCAACCTTCTCGCCAGGACCCGCAATTTTTGTTTTGCCGCCTGCACAGTGATCAGCGTGGTGTTGAAGATGGCATGCCTTTGTAAACCTCTGCTGACAGTGATTGCAGACTAGTGTATGTGCCAGCTTGGAGATGTTCTTGATGTAGAAGGGATGGTGGTCCCACACTCCGATGGTCATGGTGTCACGGTAGTGAGCCGCTTGCCTGATCATGTGCCAGGTGCCCTCTTCGGTTGGTTCATACACGTGAATCCCGATCTTGGCGAAGAAGTCTACCTTGTCCAGCTGATCCAGCGAGGTCTTGCGGACATCAGATACTGTGTTGCCATAGAACTGTGTGGCAAGCTCTCGTGCAGGAGCTGTACTTCTATCAGCTCTCAATCCTCGGTGGAATGCTAGACATCTCCAGAGACACATGTTGTCCCTGTAGGTGTCGATGGCAGTCATACTCTTCTTCTGCCATAGCCAGTCTGGGAGGGGGCCTGTCCCAAGCAGAGGTTGGCGGTCGATGACAGCCCTGACCTCAACGTTGACTGATCGAACGAAAGCCCACTTGGTGTTGTGTCGATCGATATTGTCTGTGTCGAGGCGGACTTGCTCTCTTGCTGCCACCCAGTCCTGAGCTGCTCCTATCGTGTTCAGCCACGGGCTCCCTGGAGCATTCTTGTGGAAGAGCATCACCCTACCGTCTTCGATGTGACGGATGCGATAGGTATGGGTGTAGCTGAGGTAGAAGGCATTCTGGACAGTCTGCTGGATCTTTTGCATGATCTTCCCCTTCTAGACCTCTGAAGAATGTCCAGCATACTGACCGGCGTCCTCTGTCCTCTGTCTCCCTTTTGCCCAAGATGGTGGTCGAGAATGTGTTCGGCTTCTCGCCTCATGCTCCGGGCTAAGGGTTTAGACCTTGGCCCTCTCATCATTCGCTTAGCGATCCTGCGTAGGGGAGGTAAGCACTCCAGTGGATGGTCCACCATCCGTCTCGCTACAGTCTTGGCTCGCAAGCTAGCAGTCACCTCCTTGTTCACCTGACGAAGCTCACGAAGCCACTGCGCTTTCTTGTGGGGATTCAAAGGATCATCTTTGGTAAGTGCTGGAAACCTTCCCGTCTTCATTGCTCGGGAGAGTCGATTCTGCCACTCCTCAGCACGGACCTGTCTGGTCATCTGAAGCAGGTCGGCTTTCTTGGCCTTAGATTAGCTTCTAAGGCCGAATTGCTTTGCAATAGCGCGAAGCTGGGCAACAGTAATCATGGTGTATGTCCCTGTGGATGCCTGTCTCTAAATGGACGTTCAGACGTATTATGTGTGGTGATCACAAGGCGATCAGTACCTGTGGGGTGGACCGTCGCGCCTATATGATGTGGATGCTTGTCTCTAAAAGACCCTGATCGCCTTGGGGATCACTACACATAATATGTCTGAACGTCCATTTAGAGACAGGCATCCACAGGGACATACAGCCGATACAAAGCCCCCCATAAAAATGCCCGGACTTTCTCACTACGTCTGCCGTGTCGGTTACACCGATTACCTGTCAACCAGGACCGCCCAAACCCAATACCGGCAAAAGATCACCCAGGAAGACATCGAAGCCTTCTTCCGGATGTTAAAGGAAGGGCAAGACGTCTCCGCCATCTGCACCACCCTTGGAGTCGCCAGTACATGTCTCGTACTGGTGGCACTCCTGTATGCCACAGATGTTCTAGCCATGAACGCCTGAGGCGTCGCGCCGCGTCGGCATGCGTCGGCATGCGCATGCGTAGCTACATGTGTGAGATGTGGTCGATGTTCAGGAGCTGATACGTGGGAGTAGTGCGCGCATTGAGAGGTTGGCGAGGGATCACTACATTATTTCTTGTTTCCACTCTTGTTCCAACTCGATAGCAGCATCGACATCAAAACTGCAAACCGTTTCTAAATTCATATACTTGAAGAGTTTGTCCATCGCTATCAGCTGAAATAGCAACAGGGTGGGGTAGGAGATAGGTGGGGTAGGATAGGTTGGATAGGATAGGTAGAAAAGTGTCCCACAGAAAGAAAAACTTCCTCAGGATACTGGTCAGAATAGAGAGAGAGAGGCCGGCCACTGGCCGGTATCCTGAGGAGGTTCTCCCGGACATGTGGGGTTCTCACGGGAGTTTTATACACATGTCTCAAATTCCTATGCCCCAGGGATTGAGAGGGCGGTGGGGGCCATGGATCGCTGAACGGCCGCCAGTTGAGGGAGGTGGTATCATTTTGACCCCGCCCCTACTACTTCCTGTGACGTTTTGTGTGGTTACGGAGCAAGATGTCTGGATTCTCACCCAGTTCGGAGATCTTGCGAGGAAACATGTATGCACGCGGTCTTCAGTATTGATGTCTTAGGGCATCCGTTCTCAATGACTACCGTATCTAAAAGCTAGGTAGACGCCAGCAATTTGTGGCCTAAAATGGTTCTTGTCTCTCAAAAACTAAATGTTAAGTTAGGCATAGAATAAGGCACGCATAAATAAAAGTGGCAACTACTAATTCAGCATATGGAGAATTACATAAGACGGTGATGTGGGAATCCTTCGGGAGTCGCTCGTCTCGTCTTCACATAAAACAGCACGCAGCCGTATAGTCATAATTTCACTAGGGATAGTCTTTTCTTTACAGCATTTTGGTTGAATATTAGAGTAAGCCCTTTTTTTACCAATACTCATCTCACGCTTTAAGCGATGGTGACATTTTTCTGTGATGGAGGCCCGCGCGAGGCACTTGCCTCTCGCAAGGATTCAGTGGTGACGGCCCATGCAAGGCTAATACTCCTCGCCCAAAGTAGCACTAGAAGTAGTGCCCGCGTGAGGCATATGGCTTTTCGACACTATAAAAGATAATTTTCTTTCCTTTCAGCTTAGAGGTATAATAGCTTATATTAAGTTAATTAGTTATCTCGTGTACAGGCGCCTCTCTTGTGGGGATACCTCTGCGGACCTACGAGTCTGTGTGGTACCTCCGGGAGTACCACGTTTGAAAGTTCATCAGGCTGTCTCTATGGCTTGTATTTTCCTATGCTCATTTTTATCTAGCATACTTGACGGTCTGTTTTAGGTAAAATCATTGTATAGACTTATTTTAATTAGGTCACCAATAAAATCTTGTAAGTCCATAGATCACGAAATTGCTATGGACAGCCGGTGACCCAAACTCTTGGGATGAGACTGTAGTGTTTAATGTTCGCGACGATGGTCGCACAGCCCCACCGGAACAATTGAGTTCCACTGGCCTTAGGAGCCGGTCTTTGTTACCAGTAGGGCAGTATTGCATGGGATCCGTAACCCCGAGACCGGAAGCTAACCTGCGTCATCACTCGTCATGCACATGCGGTATGGCGAGTCGACACCATACACCAGAACGGCCTGACACTACCCCACGAGCTAAAGGAGCTGGTGTATCCAATAGCATTCCTTTTGTCTCCTCCATGGTGTGGAGCTTTCATCATCAGGGTCTGATGAGAAAACCTGTATGATTCTGAACTGTTCGTGAGTGTCCAGGTTTGTTGAAATGCCTGGCAACTGGGGTGTCGTATCTCTCACTCTCATATAGATCTCAAGTGTTCTTGAATTCGCATCTTAAAGGTGCGCAGGGATTCTCCCACATATTGTTTGTTGCATTTGCTACATGTTAGGAGGTAGACAATGTTTCTAGTCTGACAGTTGCCTATGATTTTGGCCTTGTAGGATAGGCTTGTGGGAGTTTGAGACGAATCTGTTTTTCTCCGTCATTTCGCAGATGATACAGTTTTTGTTTTGGATGCGATAAATGGGTTTCTGTGCATTACAGGGGCGCTCTCTGTTGGAAGTTTGGCTTTGACAATCGTGTCTTTGATTGTTTTGTTCTTCCTGTATCCAAACAGTGGTGTTTCTGGAAATGCTATCCTGCATTTGTTGCTGGCTTCCAGAATTGGCCAGTACTTCTTTATGGTTTTCTTCAGAAAAATGCCTGTCCTGGTGAACTCACATACAAAGATTGGCCTTTGTGTATGGGTTTTGGCGGTTGCTTTGGGTGGTGGGTGAACGATTTGTTGTCTGTCTTGTGATCTGGCTTTGGCCCTGGATGTGTTCAAGATGCCTGTGAAATGCATTCAGACACACGAGATTGCAACTGGTCACCAGGTGCACTGTGCTAGGGCTCACGATGTTAGAGGAATAGCTGCCTCGACCGCCCTATTCAATGGTGTCCCGTTGGAGGACATCATGGCCATTGCACAATCGCAATGTGAGTCCTCTTTCACGGATTACTATATGAGGGGCATGTCAGACTCAGCCAATCCACTCGCCTTAGCTGTTTTGAGACGTTAGTCTAGTGGCCACACTGTTTATCTCCTTTTGGAAACTTTGAAAAAGCAAATGTAGTAAGAGCAGACATGGTCAGGCGAGACGGTTTCAACCCGTATGTGAAACGTTTGGTCGAAAGTGTGTTTGTTAGTGGCGTCACGTCTGGAATCCAAAATTCATGAGGTAATTCAAGTTAGACTGTTTTTTGTATTATGTTTATATATCATGTTCATTCATCTTATATATTCATGCCCATTCACATGCTTATGTATGTCAACAGCTGTTAACCCTCTTGGCACAGTTGTGTTTTAGGCGAGATGCATGTTCGTTAGTTCTCTTCCCCTTTTTGGAGAAAAAGAGGTGGGGGAGGCGGCGGTGATGCGAATGTGATTCGGTCCCAAACCTGTTTGTCCTTCTAGGGCTCAGTGTGTCAAGTTTAAGTCTACATGTAAGTTCTTTCTGCAAGGGCAAAAGAGGCTTTTGTATGGCTTGCCCCTTCCCACCAGGCTACTGACTAAATCTGGTGTTATCAATAAGTAATGTAGTAGTAAGTGTTGATCGAAGGAGAATGAAGGAAATTTCAATTTCCCTTTCTCCAAGACCTAACAAAACTTACAATTACATTAAGGTCCCTGCCTCCCAGCCCCATGGAGGCAAGCCATGAGTTGGTTCTTGTTTGCTAGCTATGCAAACAATATGTTTGCTCATGGTGGCGGATACCCATTTGTTGGGGCGGGTACCTGGTTCCAGGAGCCGGTAGAGCTTTCTAAATCTGAAGATCTTAGGGCACAGCTTCAGTTGAGCTGTTAGTCAATAAGTAATGTAATGGTAAGTATTGTTAGATCTCGGAGAAAGGGAAATCGAAATTTTTTTCAGTCCGCAAATAATTTTACAAGTCCGTTATCAATTATAGTCAACATTAAATGTTCATTATAATGACGGGCAGGTTTATTTTACTGATCGAATAGTTCCATGTTGGGTGTCACTGCTCAAATAGTAATCAGCTGGACAGAAATGGCTTATCATCAACTCCCTTTCAAAAATTGTGTTTTGTTTATGTGACTTTTAGAGATAAGAAAAGAAGTTGTACACAAATTTCACTATTCCGTCGGACTGGTTTAGTCATGATAAGCGCAAATCCGTACAATTTTTTACCAGTCGCGGACTAGTGTGAAATTAGAACCCTGTATATCTTTTTAACCACATGATAAAAAGATTGGAATTACTTGTATAGTTTATGAGTCGCCTATTAGATCACTTGAATAACTACATGTATCAAGAGATGAGGTTAGTTAACGTTTAAATTTCCCATTGTTAGTTAACCTGGCCAGACTGGCCAAGTGAGCTTGTGCCATGGGGTCCGTCAATTCCGTCATGCCATGGGGTCCAAATTGGCCAATGATTATTCCTCTGAATATACTTCGATATATGTATCAGATCAAATTCTCTAATGTGAATAAAATTTTAACACAAGAAAGGGTGTGACTGTAGCGTATGATTCCATAACTTTGATGATGATATGAAAACTGTGACAAAAATAAGGAGAGTCTGCAATCTCTAATTGCTCTTGTTGTTTATGTTTTTTAGGAAATATGGATGTCATACTGTCAGTTTGCCAGATAGATATACCACAATTGTGCTACATATAATCGCATAGAATTACAAAATAGAGTGTGTGTAACCGCTGCAATTCGCAACGGATTTCTCAGCGGGAAATATCACAGTTTAAAATTTTCAAGAACTTGAATTTTCATGGCATGATCTGTCACAGAGGCCATCAAACCTGTCACTCAAGACACCTGTTTTAAAGAACACCAACTTGTAGACTGAGAGAGTGTGTAATATGGCAAGTGGCCTGTCTTTAACCCTTTAATGGCTAATTTTGGTCAAGAAAATCCATTTGTAGTCCAAGAGAAGACTGAAAATTTACCACTGTAATAACTGGCTCGGTTATTGAGTCAGTCATTCCAGTGGCAAATTTTCAATAATACTATTCTTTTGGACTGCAAATGGCCATTCCTTAAGACTACTTTAAAGGCCGGCTTTGAAATAAAAGGGTTAATAGTTCTATTTTATTCATAACATCTTGTGGCTGTCAACCAAGTTGTCAACCGATGCGGATTGTAATAAATATATATATATATATATATTGTGCTAAAGATACTCTAGGTTCGAGGCATACATGTAGTAGTAATACATGTACTGGAGTTAGCGAGTTTACTACATGTAGGGCTAGGATACTGGGCCACATTATAAGGTATATGCATACAAATGTCAATACCTTATCGTCACATATTATATGTAGCCTATGTTACTCATCACTATCCCCACGTTCTTCGAAGAAAAATCTATTGTAACGTCAGACCTCCGAAACCGTTGGATGGAATTCAGCCAAATTTGGTATGTAAATTGGAATGCAAAAGCCCGTTTATATTTTGGTCAAAAGGTAATATTTTAATATGCGGAAATTGATTTAAATATGTCTTCTCCGAATGTGTTTTATAGAATTCAACCAAATTTGGTTTGTGAGTTATCCATATGATTGTGGGGTGCAAGAAGCTATTTACATTAGGCTCCGGCCCCATGGGTATGGGGTATGTGGATCAAAATGTCAAGAAATTGATTGTAATGCAACTTCTCTGAAACCCTTGGATGAAATTAAACGAAATTTGGTATGTGCGTTGCCCATATGATTGCGGCAGCTACCCACATGACTGTGGCATGCAAGACGACATTTATATTTGGCTCCACCACCCCACCCCCACCCCACATCCCCTCTCCGGGGTGGGGGGTGTAAAAAGTCAAGAAATTGATTATAATGCAATTTCTCTGAAACTGTTAGATGAAATTTGGTATGTGAGTTGCCCATATAATTGTAGCATGCATGACAAGATTTACATTTGGTCCCCCCCCCCCCCATCCGCCACGGGGATGGGGTCAAAAGGTCACGAAATTGATTGTAATGCAACTTCCAAAAGCGTTGGATGGTATTATCTTACCCTTATGAGTGTGGCGTGCAAGAGCACATTTAATTTACATGTACCTTTGACTCCGTCCCGAGTTGGGGGTGGGTGGGTGCAAGAGCACATTTACATGTGCTTATGTACTTTTGGCTCCATCCCCAGGCATCGATTGCAACGCAACTCCTACGAAACCATTAGATGGAATTCAAACAAATTTGGTATGTATGTTACCCATATGGGTGCGGGTGCAAGATCACGTTTACATTTGGCTCCACCTCCAGAGGTGCCATGTGCGTGTGTGTGGTCAAAAGGACAAAAAGATGAACGTGGAAATTTGCGATGCTGAGTCATCGACCGAGCATGAAAATGTAACTGGAGTAAGAGACAATCTATCTTCGGTGACCACAACTTATTGTCAATTATCATTACTGTTTATAAATTTTAAATGTAAATAAAGGTACATCAGCCAGATAAAGTATCAAGTTTTCAATACTTTAGTGTTACCATCTTTCCCAACAATAATATGTTTAGTATGAGTTCCAGTCAAGGCTAACTATAAAGACCACATCTGTCGTTTGCATCAGCAATACAAAGACCACATCTGTCTTTTGCATCAACACTACAAAGACCACATCCATCCTTTGCATTAGAACTTGCTGTTTCCTCAAGGCAGCTACATGTAACACCTGCTTGTTTTGATGAATCGCCATCTTCTGAACCAAAATAGCATTAATTATGCCACTTTAACAATTGCAAGAGACCATCTGTCATTAGTGCCTTTTGATTGTGGTTCAATGTTATGTAACACAAAACTAGAATGCACTCAATGGAGAAGCTGACTCATGCCAAAGTTGCACTCGGTTTTGGCAATGCACTAACTGACCCTATGACCTCAATATTTGAACGTTTGACCTCGGACTAAATTTTGCTTCTAACCAACCACAATATGAACATATGTGATGAAATTGGTGATTCTAACTTCTTTCATTGCAGATTTATCGACGAAAAGGTGTTTAACGATATGCACTAAATAACCATGTACCTTGACATTTGAACTTTTGACCTAAAGCTAAATTTTGCTTCTATTCAACCGTTTATATGAATGTTTGTTACATATATGGCGATTCTATCTTCTTGCATTGCAGAGTTATCGACATGATCGAGGAATATGTCTATTCCGGTATGCACTAACCGACGCCCGTGACCTCTATGTTTGACTGTTTGACCTCAAACTAAAATTCTTTCTAGCCACTTATAATATGAATTCATGAGCCAAATTTCGTTATTCTATATCAAAGGATTCTGGAGATATGCCTTGGAAAAACAGACAAACGAACAGGTAGCTCCACCAGCAATACTCACACTGGAAGTTGGCGGCGTAAGTAATTAGCTTGGATTTACAATATAAAATAGCTACATGTAATAGCCTACTAAGCAGTCAGGTTGTATATCAGTTACTGCCACATTGATTGTAAAACTATGGAGATCTGCATGTAAAATGGATCTAATATGTGAGTTATCTACGTATAAAAATTGATCCAAATGGCTAATACGAAGCCATCTTCAAAAATCAGTTTCTGTGACATAACTCTCGGTAGCTGTGGCGAATTCATTAAAAACCTAAATCTTGTTATTCATGCTACCCAAGGCGGGTGTGAGTATTGCCGTTGGTGTCGTCTGTTTGTCTGTTTATTCATGCAATACATCAGAGTACAAGAAGTCACCAAATTTTGCAGGTCCAGGTGAGCATGGTACCCCTGTGAGCACAGTTTTAGCAATACAGATCTAAGTACACCATGGCAGTAGAATTTATGATAATTTAAAAAATGTATATTTGACATAAATCGGATGTTCATGAAACTATGCACATGAAAAGCGGTTGATGGTGATCGTCATTACAAATGCAGGAATCTGTTGATAACAAGTTACGCCATGACATGCAGGTACTCTTCACAATCAGGATCGCGTCTATCACATGTGTGGAAATGTAGCAAACCGAACCACTTGTTAATCAGACAAAATGAATACGATTGCAATAGACATGATTAAACAAGAAACTGTGTCTGGAAAGTTTCTACTCATATAGTTTGGCACACTGGCCACTTTGCTGTCCTCTTCTAAATTCTCTTTAAAGCTGTCATTAGATGAATAAGATGTATGACTATGCTTATCCAGTATCTATCATCAGGGTTATTATCATCAGTCTTAATTGTCATATCAACGCTGTAGATGTTACTGAAGAGACAGCAGGTATTTTAGACCAAATAATAATGGATTGAAATCACACGAGAGCTGCTTATCACCTAGATCAACTTGGATGGCTTTACAACAGGAAGTCATATGTACTAGTATTGGAAAGCTCATTATCACTGTTGTGCACCCACAGGTCACAGTCTTTTGATCATCATCATCATCATCATCATCATCATCATCATCATCATCATCATCGATGTGGACTGATGTTAAAGAAATTTGTATAACTGGAGTTGTGAATATAGGATTACATGTTGGTAAATCAGTGATAACCTGCAATAATAATAAATAAAATGCATTAGACATCAAATCAGCAAGCGTAGGCTAAGTACATATAATTTGCATTATTGGCATCAATTGAATGTCAGCAGAGAAGCAGCGACCTATCATATGTCATACAGCAAGATATGACAAGTCGGTAGACAATAAAATGTTATGGAATAATCATTGCTAGACCTACACCAAATCCAATTATAGGGTTGGTGGGGAGAACATATACTGCCAATGTTGAATATTCTTCCAGAATTCATAACGCTTTCAAGAATAATAATTTCATACTTTTCCTGACTTTTTTACGTGTAAGACGCACAACTCCTAATGCTTCTAATTTCCATATCTTTCCAAAACCAGTAGCGTAAAATAGCTGACTTTCCCTTTTCCAGGGCCTGTGTCCACATCATTTCGAAATGGATCTCAGACATGTCAGAGGGTTTGGCGACTCCATAGACGGGCACAGTGATGTAGCCAGAATGCAGCATCTAGAGGCAAGAGGGGAATCAAATTTTGCAGTGTGTCTCGGAGAGATGATGCATGTGTGGGTGGGTTCCGATGACTGGATTAGGTCTGATGAAGAAAGTTATCGAAATCGACGTTGATCCAAAATCCAATATGGCTGCATGCCTTCAATCGTCATCTTGAAAATGGGTTTCTGGTTGACACATTCGCTACCGTTTATCGAATCACATTGAAAGTTCATAGGATGACTGGATTAGGTCCGAGGAAGAAACCTATCGAAATCAACAATGATCCAAAATCCAAAATGGCCGTCAGCCACCGAAAACGATCTTGAAAATTGGTTTACGGATTATAACTACATTGGTGGGGTGGGGGGGGAGGGGGGGGGCTCATCTTGAAAATTGATTTCCGACCGATAACTGTGCTACTGTTTTTTGGATCGCTTTACAAGTTCAAACGATGACTGGGCTGGAAGAAACCGATCAAAATCGGTGCTGATCCAAAATCCAATATGGCTACCAGCCATCAGCAGCCATCTTGAAAATGGTTTTACTGATGATACCTTCGCTGTTGTTTTTCAGACCACTTTAAAGTTCATAGGATATCTGGACTAAGGCTGAGGAAGAAACCTATCGAAATCTACAATCACCTGAAATCCAATATGGCCGCTTGCGACCAGTGGCTATCTTGAATATAAATATAAAATTTTGAATGCCTTCTCAAGAAACAATTGGCCGATTTTAAACAAATTTGATAGGGACCATCCTTGGACCATAGGGATACAAGGTTGTTAAAACGAAGCCGATCGACAAATATGATCAGCAGCCATTTTAGATTTTGGCCGATTTTTATACCCTGCCAAAAAATTTGCCGAGGTATGTAATGGCGCCCTCCGGGCGGGCGGGCGGCAGAGTGGTTTCCAGATGATAACTGTAACCGTTGATCGGATCACTTTGAAACTTCATAGGGTGGTTGAACTACATGTGGAGAGGAAACACATCGAAACTGAAAATGATCAGAAATTCAAGATGGCCACCAGCCACCATCTTGAAAATTGGTTTCCAGATGATAACTCTGTTCCAGTTTATCGTATCGCTTTGAGACTTCATAGGGTGGTTGGACCAGATCTGGAGAAGAAACCTATCGAAATTGGCGATGATCCGAACTCCAAGATGGCCGCCAGCAACAGGTTGCCATCTTGAAAGTTGGTTTCTGGATAATATCTCTGTTACCAATTATCGGATCACCACAATAATCCGAAATCCAATATGGCCACCAGTCAGTGGCGGCCATCTTGAAAATTGGTTTCCGGACGATACCTAATTAACCGTTTAGCGGATCGCTTTGACACTTCATAAGGATGACCAGTCTGGGTCTGAGGAAGAAATAAATATTTTCTGATAGCTCTCATTCATTCATTCGTCATCATGGCGGGGTATTATGCGCCGTTTGCGGAAATTGATTGTCAATTGAACAGAATTTAACCAAATTTGGTATGTGAGTTACCCATATCAATGCGGTGTACATGGGCCCATTTGTATTTGGCCCCATCCCAGAGGTGGGTTGGGGTGGGGGTCAAAACGTCACAACATTTATTGTAATGCAACTCTTCCGAAACCATCGAATGGAATTCAACCAGATTCAGTATGTGAGTTACCCATATCAATGTGGAGTGGGTGCATGAGCGCATTTACATTTGCCCCCACGCCCCCCAAGTGGTGGTAATGGGGTCGAAACGATATGAAATTCTGACACTGTTGGACGAAATTGAAACACCCTCCCTGCCCCACCCCCACCCCACCCCATGCTAATTAAAGTTCAAAACTGGTTTTTTATTTGTTTGAACTATCAATCTGACACCTCAATCTGGCATACTTACGCATAGATAAATTAGTCTCTGGATAACTGTCTTCAGACGCTTCGCTACTGGAGGATTGACTCTTGATTTACACTTATTGAGTTCTTATCACAACACATCGTGACAGTTGCCCTCAATACTACAACGCTAACGAAGTTAAATCTATTCTGACAGCCTCTTTTTAGTTGTCTCTTCATTATTTTGTTAAATCCCAGGAACAAAAGAATTCGCTAAACGTTTGTTTAAAGTAGGAATCGCGTGTGCAGAATTTCAATTTGTTAAAAGTTATCAGTTTTCGTGACATCGGCTTACCTGCGCGATAAGTATGCCGACCAATTCACGAATCTATTGTTATTTCTATGAACAGAAAATTATTGGATTGTTTTTGAGGATTTTCTAGTTGTGAACACAATTTTGCAGCAGGCGTATCCGTTGTTAACAAAAGCTAAACCGAAACCGAAAGTAAATGCCGAAATACAAGCGCCGATATTAATGTCACGTGATGCGTGTTGGATTTTCTTCTTCCGTTTCCGTTTTTCCGGAAGACGAACAAAATGGCTAAATTATCGATTGACAAAGCTGAAATGCGGTATTTGACGATCGCTGGAACAGTGATAATACATCGTTTCATTGGTTGTTAAATGCTCAGATAGTCTTGTATTTAGAAAGTGAGACGAGTTATATAGCTTAGAGACTAATCTGAGATAATGTATTTGCCTGAAGATGTAGCTTTAAGCTTGTTTTCTATGTGGTTGTGCCATGTTTGTGGTATATAGTAATAGATTATTGTAGCTTTCACTGTTTTAATGTTAATTTTTTATTGTTATTGATATACTATTAATCAATTCTGCTATTTCACCAGATTTATTATGGGTGTTTGCAAGGCTTTTTTTAAAGGCGTTCCTCCGTGAAGTTTGTCCGACTGCATCAGCGTCAGATTTTAAACAAAAAGAAAAGCAGCAGCAGCAATAGTAGTAGTAGTAGTAGTAGTAGTAGTAGTAGTAGTAGTAGTAGTAGTAGTAGTAGTAGTAGTAGTAGTAGTAGTAGTAGTAGTAGCAGTCTACTTTAATAGGCAACACATACAATCAGACATAGGCTTGCGTGCAGTACATTACTTACGTTTTTCTCTTCGCTTTTCAAAGCCAATATTACTCTAGCAAGTGACTCATTACTCTTGTCAGATGACTCGCTAAGTATGATATGTAGTTCTTCCGTATCGCGTACCTTGTCAAGGAGGTTGGCAAGAAACATGCTAAGGTAATTAGCCAGAAGTTCATATTCAGCCTGGAAATATAATTTATAAATGGACTGTAATTTGGATGTATGCTGAGATTCTACCATAGTAATCTCAACAGCAGTGGCGGACCAGGGATTCTGTTTGTGTGTGCCCCCTAGACTGGTCCTTAATGAGTAGCTTCGTCTAATTTGTCAGGTGATACACATATTCTCCCAATTCCAAGAACATCTCCCAATTCCATGAACAGTTTTTAATTTTAAGATATGAAGTATCACTTTCATGTTCTATTAATGGCAAAAGATAAAATATATTTTGCTTTACAAGACTGTTTTTATTGAGTAATCTGACTTGAAGTAGTGTTACCAGTCTTTACCTCAATTTCACAGTAATCTTGTAGGCGAGCTGTTGAACATGTTGAAATTAATCTGACTGAAAAATGTTGCTGCCTAGGTAGCAACAACTTCCAATCAAATATTTTCAATGCATTCAACATGTTTTTTCATAGGGCCTTAAGAAATTATTGTATTTGTCTGAGTTAGCCAGCCCAAATGGCCAACTGCTACAGAAATGGCATGTGCACCAGGTCATTTTGGAAACTAAATCCGCCCTTAAAGATGCATATTCACAAGGAAATTCTTGTAAATAAAATAGTTAAGTTATATACTTTTAGAGACTTAAATTATCTTCCTAGATGTAAGGAAAACGAAATAAATGTTAGCATATGATGATTTCATTACGTAATAATTAGTATACTTTTTAAAGGGGAACACAAGAAGGGTTACCATCGTTTGCATAAAACACGCAGTCCTATCGTAGATCCCCATATTTAAATTACTGTGTAAAACTTTTCTGCAACATTTATATATAAATCTGATTAAAATGGTGTTAAAAAACCGCTATGTTACTATAATTTTCTGCGAGTTAATTAAACTCATGACGTCATAGGTTGAATCCCATCCGACAACAACCATGATAACCAACCATGATAACGGCAGTCTGAAGACAGAAGTGATTGCATTTGGATGGTGATATCTCTATCGGTGATAATGCTATCAACATCATTTATATATGTACAGATTGAAGAGATTAAGACGTTTATCACACTATCGCAGATTTATGGAATATATTTGTTATTTTCAGACATTAGTTGCCGGACCCTAAGATGGCCATTTTCTATGAAGCTGCCTGTCAATTACCTGAATATTATAATATCTCGGGAAGTTTTGAGGCTAGTATGAAAACATAAATACCTAAATATGTATTGGGATGTATGTGTTGTGTGGAGGGCGGGGGAAGGCACTTCACACACAACACTTCTAATGTCCTCATGTATTCAGGTCCATTATTGATAATCAGCGATGACTGGAAAAGCATAGATGTGAAGACGATGGTATATTTCCACGTGGAACTGTGCAGTCCATTTATTTGATATTGACTGACAACATAGCTGAGACAAATATTTATTTAGATTTGACTTTTAACTGATCTTAATAAGTTAATGCTTTAAATCAAAATCAATACAAGACTCCAAACTGGCTTTCTTGTAAAATTTGTAGGCAACCTGATTAATTTTTTAATTGAATATTTTCTTGAATTTGGAGAGCAAAAATAATTTAGACTGGTGTTGTTGGTCCCCAAAGTGAAAGGGAGCGGGAATATGTTCCCATGAATCTCTTACCTGAGAGTGAGCGAGGTCTGACCTCACTCACCTTGGCGATCAGACTTAATTTGGAAGTGAGCCCCTTTCTAACCAGTGGTTAGTTGAGTTTTGTTTTCACGTTTTAGCAACGTGTTATGTGTTCTGATCAAGTATGTACTTTCTGAGCTACGATGACGCACCAACCAAGCATTCCAGTATATCATCTTGTTGTTGAATTCCTTGCTAAGCAGAACTAGCTCAAAGTATTTTAGAATTCATATTATAATGTGAGTTTACAATCAAGCAGATATCATTAAATTTTATCCTTTAATAAATCATTATTTCATAATTCATATTAACCAATTGCCATCAATAATTATAGCAAAATCATGGTCTTAGATAACAATAAAAAATATTACTTAATGAATTAATTTGATCAATATTTATATCAATATCATTATGTCTAATAGCAATAAAATCTAGTATTTGATGAATTAATTAGTTGTAATTATGAATATGAGGCTTATCATTACAACATATCGCTCTTCTTCCAAAAGAATTGACCCAATTTTTGAAAATCAATGTTAATAAAAAAAATCATATATAACTTATATAAGTCCTATAAAGTCTCCTAATGCATTATCAAAATTAAAACCCATAATTAGGAGAAATCAGGTAATCCATAATCATTCAGTAGTATTACAAATAGTCTCATCAACCAAGAAAAGAAAACCATTCGCATAATATTGCTCTATATGACGTAATCATGATCAATATTTGACCTGTAATTATGTAAGTATCCACGTCCTATGTATGTGGGAAGAAAAATCTAAATGACAATAAAAATAATAACAATCCTCAAGCTAAAGCGAGATCAACCTTGAAGCTATTACGTAATTCATTATGTGATGCAATGTGTTTGCATAGAAAAATTAAGTAATAATAATAATAATAATAATAATAATAATAATAATAATAGTAATAATAATACAATGCTGTAATTATAAGTAAAACCGAAATCATGTCACTAATAATAAACTAGTTGAAAAACAATATTATTAGCAATAATATCATTAATAAAATAAATCACAAACTAGCATTGATAAACCATCAGAAAATGATGCATTATACTAAAATCAGAAAAATGATGCATCATCTTCAAGATAAACCAGAGTAATTTCTTGACAATGCAGAAAATGAATACCATAATAGGTAGAAAATTTATAAGTATGTTTGTCAAGCTTCCACTTGTCTTATGCCATCATCAATCAGGTGATATTCAAACTTCATGTACCAATAATCGGTGAGTACATAACAGTATCAAACGTATATCAGGCATAAGATTATAAGGTTCATCTTAGCAAACATCAAGTAAATCGAAAATAATGAAAATCGAAATCCAGACTTCACGCATCAAAATTTGAAAATCAGTAAAAAAATTCTTGCTATTTTCCCTTTCGAAAATAAAATCAAAATATAATAAATATACAGGTAAGTAATGTAGTCAGTATATAAATCAACAAAATAGTCATCATCATTAATAAAAAATAGCAAGTAACATCAGGCTAAAATACAAGGAATTTTATGTACCTTCCACATAGAGTATGTGGAGTAAAGGAGGTAACCAGAAATACGGTGACGAAAGGAGTTATCTCCCTTGAATGAAAGTGAATGTAAGCCCATTCCTTAGTATTTCCCGAGATATAGTAAGTTATTTCATTTATGCATTAGTAATACTATAAATTACAAATTATAATTGCGTATTTGTGCATGAAAAAAAATCTCATTGACAACAGCATCATTTATCCATTGCCATATTAATCTATCCATTTAATCAGCATAACCATAACACATGTAAACAGATAAACATTAAGGTTACAAATAATAACAATAGACAAGGAAACATGCAAACAACATGGGAATAGATACACATGCAGAACAGACAAACGCGTAACAGAAACAGGTGAACAAATAAACAGGTAACAATAAAACAGAAAAACATCACGTCATTTGATACAAGACATCATAAAAGAAAACGTGTAGCAAAAGTTCCAAGAAAAATCCAAAGTATAAAATTCAATTATGAAAAATCTTGTACATATGCTCAATATACAAAGCTTAGCTTCCAAAAAATTACAAATTTCCATTGTCTACCCAATATCTTGTCATATCATCCGCGACCTGATAACTGATATTAACACTATCAAATTAGTTTCAGCTCAGCAACAAAGCTTAAGTGTACAGAATGATAACATTATTATCATAATTAACTGTCAATTACTACAACCATGGACAACTAAACATAAGTAACTCTGTGATGTAATGTGATATAATATATCAACGATATAATAATATGTAAATATGTCCATAATCATACAATAATCGTAAGTACTTAAAATTCCTAAACCATATAGTAATCTGTATTGCAAATACATGTCGTATGTATTACCACATGAAGTAGATACATCTAAAGTAATCCAGAAATGCGTCCATACACGTGTCATATCATATAATTATCATATATCCATATAAATGAATAAATCAGGCTGTGTAGCCATACACTATTAAATGTCCATATTATGAAAGTGTAGTCATAGCAGACTATATCACTTATATGTTAAATAATACACAATGCATGAGGGTAGAAATTGGGCACAGTAATGTGTATCCATTAACTCATTAATTAAATTATTAATGTCCATTTCTTCTCTCGATTCCAATTCTGGAAATGCATCTTATCGAGGTCGATTAAGTCCATTTTATAAATCATGACGTATTGTTTGAATATGTCTTGTGAAATGAATGCGTGCATTGCATAGGTAATACATAATTATAAGTCAGATATGAATTCAATGCCAAACTTGCCATACAATATATCAAACTGTCATCATTATCTAAGATTGCCAATGAACAGGTGGTGGACAATTTCGAATTTGCGGATAAATTGTGGACGTGGCTGCAATTCTTGATTGAGTATTGGATGGATTATCTTGTTCTGGCATGAGAGAAATTGGTCCTGGCCGTAAATAATATACATACCCAGCATGTGTCAACAGAGAAACGCATAAAACTTCAGTGTTAAGATAGTCTTGACAATAGAAGTCTTATGTCATGGTACTGAGACAGTGCTTTCAGGTAAAATAACTTCACAAGTGATAGAATTCTCAAGTTGAAGGGCTTTCCAATCCATCGTGAGGTAAGAACATAGATTATTAGTGTGCAGTGAAAGGACATATTTCCGACAATAAATTAGCGTAGGCGACACATTAGATGACCAGAAAGGTAAATGAGTACAGTTTATACCATCAGTTAGATGTAAGATGAGAATAGTGGGTTCCTGTGAATGTGAATAACGTGATTTGACAAACAGGCATGCTGTTATAAGAAGACATGACGTTATGATAGACAAAGTAATTGATAAAGGAGATAAATGTAAAACAATAAAGAGGTCTGTTTGGAGGAAGGCAAAGGGGTAGGATATTGCCAAACAAGATTAGGGAGGGAGGTTTTAACCTATATAGCATGTGCAAGCTTAGGCATAGTGACAATGGTTAGCATCGCAGCCAATATATGTAAGCGTCGCAGAGTGTACATTACAGCAATGATACAAGCAATAGCGATAGCCATATAGACATAAGCAATGATTTCAGGATCAACAAGTGCATATGTTGATGGGGGTGTCCATTCATTTAAAATGGGTCCAGCCAAGGATTGATAGATTGGTCTGTTTTTCTTAACCAAGAAAATAGCTTTTGACAAATCCAAATCAAGATGGTTATCAGTTGCAATTAATTTTGTGAAGTTATGAATCGGAATATTAATATGAAGGATTTTAAATGCTAGGAGACTATGTATTAGTGTATCACCTGTAAGATCAGTCAAATTAGTACTCGAGAAGAAGTGTAAAAGAAATGTAAAATTGAAGCCATATGATTTAACTATTGTGTTCTTAATATCGTGACAGTTTGTGAGACGTGGGGAAATATGGAATTTATCAGCAAGTAAACTACACTGGCAGGGCAAGTTAAATGTACAGAACATACAACCTGGAGTTTTGTTGACATTTGTACCACATGTCAGTGATGTAATATTAGACACTAAGACTGTGGCAGGTTCAATCGGAAGAATAGAAGGAGCAGTATTAGTGTGCCTAAGTCTGAACGTACATAAGCTAGTATCATCATCCAGCTGATTGTGATATATCTTATATATGGCTGTCAGACAGGATGGTTGGCTGATAGGCAATGTGGCTAGCATGTGGGAACAGTGCTTTATGCGATTCCCTGTACATAACCCATAGTCACTAGCTAACATATGAATATAGCTATCGTTAGACATAGCTAGATACGGTGTGTAGTTAAAGGCATAGTTTCATTGACCGGAACAGGATATGTATACACATGATATATATATATATATATATATATATATATATATATATATATATATATATATATATATATATATATATATCATAAAGGTTCACATGTTCTGTCACAGGAATATGAAGGCTTATGACAATAGCCTTGTTTAATAAGTATGCGTCGGTGATGGTGGACAAGTTCATTAACTGCAGTTCATTAACTGCAACAGTAAACTGTTGCGAAGCAGACTCAATCTGAATACATTTCTGCATAATCTCAAGCATAAAATGAGTCAGGGAAAGCCATTGATCCTGTAACGATTGTGTAATATTTGTGATTGTCTTCTGCATTTGCTGTAAATCTTGATGTGTCTGCTTGATAGCTAAAATATGTGTATGAAATCTCATATTAGTGGCTTTCATAAATGATGACATCTGTAATTCATGATTCCTAAATAGCTTGTCATCCTCGCTGACATGTTGAACGATCTTATTGAGATGCAATCCCAAACGTCTCAAATCTAATTCCGCAACCAAACCACACAAATGATGTTGGGACATTGCGTTTGGAGTTGTCACATGGACATCACGAGGAAAGGTTTCCTCTATCACATGTAGTGTTGATCTAACATCAGTCATTATCGATGCTCTCACAGTTGAAATATTATCAAATATGCGCCTAGCCTGTAAGCAATATGACGTCTTACCACACCCTGTGATAAATCATCCAAACATTTAATCTCTGAACCATGTGCTGGTACAGTTTTGCATGGACGAAGGAAAGCAATGTCATTGTCACTAGGACAAACATCCTGATCAAGTCTGAAATGGAAACAAAACTTTAAAAATGTGTAGGAAGATAAAAAGTCAAGATTTCTATCAGGCATTCATATCATACAACCATATATACTTTCAATCAAACAAGAAAAATCAGTAGAGTAGATAGAATCGACTTGTACAGGAATGTTCATCCACCCCTGTACATAAGGGTATATCAGATCAATAGTCCAACTATGCACGATGCTTCCGTATGTGTTTCCGTCTCTTACCCGTATATGTGTGTTTTATATGATATTCCCTAATGAGTTGTTGTGGTATTGTACCACTAAGCTTCCATATGAGTAAGGAAGATTTATTCGTCCATTTGATTTTATAATATTCCAGTCCTTTATGATTTCTACATGCAAGTATTCGGTCCACTTCCAAGTTTGGTTGTATTGTTATGTCATCATCAGCATCCTCATTATTTGCCAGTGGGGTTGGTGTCGGGGCAGGTGTGGGGTCAATATATGTATCAATCTATCGTTGCGAAGCTGACTCTCGTTCATCATCTAAGTCCAGTATGAGTTCAGGATTCAGTTCCTCTGTGGCATCCATCAATGATGGTGGTAAATTAGTTGGCCACAACTTAGGATCAATGTATGGACGTAATCTGTTTGCATGGACATATGATTTCAATAAAGAATTATCAGCACATTTTCGCAGTTTGTATGTGACATCATTCTGATTGATGCAAATGTAATAAGGTCCAACATAGCGGGGTACTAGTTTTGGTGATAAACCAGTACGAGCTCTGGCACACAATAACAAAACTCTGGCCAATATTGTATGATGGGGTGGCAGTATTCTTATCATAATACTCCTTGTAGCGCTTCTGTGCTTGTATAATGTTGGGATGTGCAATTTCACGTGTGACCTCAGAAGCATGCATGATAGTCTGCAAATGTGAATTTGGATTAGCAGGTATTGATGGAGGTT
Organism: Chaetoderma sp. LZ-2023a; assembly: GCA_034401795.1. Taxonomy (NCBI): domain Eukaryota; kingdom Metazoa; phylum Mollusca; class Caudofoveata; order Chaetodermatida; family Chaetodermatidae; genus Chaetoderma; species Chaetoderma sp. LZ-2023a. Next base: position 64,303,189 of record CM067362.1, on the reverse strand, counting down.
GTTGAATACTATCATCAATAGGCAAACGAGCTTCACGACCATGTGAAAGGAAATACGAGCTTAAAAGGGTGGATTGAGTAGCAGGTACAAAGCGAAACCCTACTAGCACACTTGGGAGGAGATCGGCCCAATTAGTTTGGTCCTCATTACAGTAGGCTTGTAGGACTTTAATAATGTTGCTGTTAAACCGTTCCACCATACCATTACACATAGGATGATAGGCACTAGTGGCTCATTTGTCGATGGAAAAAATTTGAAACAGCTGTTGAACCAGCTGTGACATAAAATTCTGTGCTCTATCTGATACCATTTCCTTAAAACAACCATACCTACATATGTGACCATAGAGTATTCTAGCAGTAATGTGTGCATCTGTACTTTTCACAGGAAAAGCTTCAGGCCACTATGATATGTTCATAACCTGCTGGGGTGTGCACAAATGGTCCTAGAAAATCAACATGTAATCTTTCAAAAATATCACCCACATGTATGGGGTGGAGTGGTGCAGGTTTTGAAGAAAAGTGTTGTTTTGTCTGTTGGCAGGTTAAGCATGATTTAACATAGTATTGTATATCTGAATACAAACCATTCCAATAGAATTTGTTTCTGATAAACGAGTATGTGCGGTCTATGCCACCATGACCTGCTAATAAGCTGTCATGATATGACTTTAATACTTCATCACGAAGAGAAGTTTGGATAACCAACTGTTCCATAGTACGATCTGCCTGTGTTCCCTTTCCACGTGGATAATAAAGATGAAATAAAGTCGAATTGTCGATGATATAGTCATGGCATTCAAAAATTATCATGCAAGCTAATTTATCATCTGCAAGCAAGATTTTCTGCTCTAGGTAGTCAAACATAGAAGATAGTTTCTGGTCAGCTCTCAGAGAGAGGCGAGAGAGAGAGAGGGAGAGAGAGAGAGAGAGAGAGAGAGAGACTCTGCAGCAGCCAACGCAGTCACTGCTGGAATCTCTAGGTCAAGTTTGTTTACATTTTCTGAGCTTGTTTTATCTAGTCCAGTGGAGAGATCAGCTGTTCCTGGTTCACTTGGGAAAACATCTGACTGAGGTGAGGTGTATGCACGTCTTACTAAGGGCATCAGCATTTAGATGCTTTTTGCCTGGCATGTAAACCATGTCATAATCATATTGCTGCAGAAATAGTGCCCATCTCGCCAGTCTTCCAGTGCCATCTGTTGTTGTGTGCAGCCATTTCAAAGCTGTGTGATCAGTATGTATAATAAATCTTTTAGAAGCCAAATATTCTCTATACTTTTTTATGCCAGAAACGACAGCAAGTGCTTCACGTTCTGTGATACTATATCGTGTTTCTGCATCTGACAGTGATCTTCCACCATAACCTATTACATAATGCTTACCATTATCATCTCTTTTTCCAAGAATGAAAGATATGGCAGTGCCACTAGCATCAGTATATAGTATGAAAGGTCTACTAAAATCAGTTAACCGCAATATGGGTGGTGCTAATAGAGTTTCTTTGAGGGTGTCAAATGCATGCTGGCATTCATCAGTCCAGACAGATTTGACATCTTTGCGAAACAATCTGTTAAGCGGAGAAGCAATTTCAGCAAACCCTTTAAAGAAATGTCTATAAAATAAACAAAATCCTGTAAAGCTGCGAACTTGTTTGACAGACTTAGGTCTTGGGTAGGTTCTAAGGACCTCAGTATTTTCTGGATTTACCTGTAATCCATCAGCTGTCAAGATATGACCCAGGTAAGTGATAGCCGTATAAGCAAAACTACATTTAGAAGGTTTCAATTTAAGACCTACGGAGCGAAATCTTGCGAAAACATTATTGAGGTGTGTTAGATGGTCAGAGAAGTCTTTACTAAATACTAATATGTCATCTATATAGTCCATTGCATAATCCCATGCAATACCACGTAATAACTCTGCCATTGCCCTTTAAAGACAACAACAACAACTACTACTACTACTACTACTACTACTACTACTACTACTACTACTACTACTACTACTACTACTACTACTACTATTCCTCATTTCTTGGCTTAGAACATTAAAATGGATTACTCCGAAACCCGTAATAAATCCTGACTTATGGGCAGTGGCAGGGTTCAATGGTATTTGAAAGAAACTAGAAGTAACGTCTAATGAACTGAAAACCTTAGCATGTGAGATAGCTACCTGGTCAGTAATATCCACAAGTCTAGGAATACTCCATGCCATTTCTGGTATAATTGTATTAAGTTCTTTGTAATCAAGTATAAAACGATAGGAATTACCTCCTTTCTTCTTAGCAAGGACACAGGGGCATGATAAGGTGTGGATGATGGTATCACCAATCCAGCATCGACTAGTTCCTGGACTTGAGTCTCAATGACACGACACATTTCTGGTGATGCTCTATAAAACCCTTTCCTAACAAGAATATCATGATATGTGTGAATAGTGTTTGGTGGTAGCTTTGCTATGCTGATTTCTGATATTTTTGTGGCAAAAATATCACGATGTTGTCCTAATAGCTCTAACAACTCCCACCTCTGACCATCTGTCAAGTCAGAATTCAGGTCAAACATAGTTCAGAGGCAATCTAAGCATAGTGCGATGTTAAATCAGATGCTGTGTTAGTGTCAGTGGTCTCAGGTTTGTTTACATGTGTGGGAGTATGTGCATGCTTGTTATTCGTGTCTGTGTTCGAACGTGAGTGAATATCTATGCCAGACACATGATGTATTAGTGCTATGTATGCGTGCGTGCGTGCGTGCGTGCGTGCGTGCGTGCGTGCGTGCGTGCGTGCGTGCGTGCGTGTGTGTTGATAAATTGACTTCCACAGCATTTTGCATTAGGACGCATCAGAGAATGAGTACATAGGAGATTTGTTCTTCTAAATAAGCTTTTAATAGGCTCCAACAATATGCACTCTATGGATGTGGAATTCCTGATGGGAATGGATATTTGTTTAATAGTGTGTGCAGAGATGGATACAGCAGACTGAATTCTTAGTAATGATGCTTTTGGAGTGTTCATAGATATTAAAGGACACATAGACATGCCATTTTATAATATTAGTATGTTGGTATTGAAGTCAATAGTCACTTTATGAGCCTGTAGAAAATTCACACCAAGTATCAAATTGTATGTACATTGTTCTAGAACGTGAAGAGTTTGTACTAGATAAAGTGTTCCAACACGTTTCGGCAAACGAACAATGCATTTGACCCGAATTTTTGTCCCATCCACTCCCTGAAGCGGTGAATTGGATTACTGAAGGGGACATTTTTTATGTAACTGATATTTTCTGTATGTATCATAATGAATACAGGAAATAATAGCACCTGAGTCAACCAATGCCAAAATTCTTTTATTCTGCAGAGACATAGAAAAGTGATTAGGAGATGGTTGACAAGCAGACAGGCACACCATGAGAAGATTTATGTGCATCAAAAGGTGATGGCCTGGATTTAAGAAATTTTTTAGGATTTAGACATCCCTTAACCACACATGCGTGCTCAAAATGTGTCTGCACGCGGGGGTGTCCTGTCAACCTAACATCTGGCCTTGCTGATGGCATACACATGCAAAATGGCCAATGTAATGACGGTAGTGACACTACTTTTATAGCAGGGCAAGTATGAGTAGCATTGAACTCACCTCCGCATCGAAAACAGGAGCATCTTTTCCTATTGTACTCCTGTCTGCCAAAGTTTGCCTGACCACGGTTCTCCATGCGCGAATTAGAGCATTGTCCATAGTGATTCATCTGACCATCTCGTGGTGATGTAAAATTCACATGACGCGGTACCGGGGAACTGACAGGTGAACTATTCGGAGATCGAGTCCTATATGTTTGAGCAGAATTAGTGATATTGTTCACACTTGTTGGTAAATTCCTCAACTCCTTAATGTCTGTTAATATCGTCGTGATGATGGAATCAGCATCCTGCCCGACATCAACACCCTGGGATGTCCTATCAAGTTCCAACGCGACCTCCATAGAAGTTGGATTGCGGAGCATAGTAAATCTACGTTAGCTGGGAAGTAATCCCTGAATAAAACATTCCTATATTGAGTCACTCGACCTATCCTCTCTGTATCTCTGAAGCAAAATCTTCTACCGATGCATCTGGTAATTGCCATACGCGCTAAGAATGTTTGAATTCTAATCCATTTGTTTGAATAGTGTGGCTTGAACCGATTGAGAAATAAAGTGCTAAGTTCTTCAAATGTCTCAATACTACGAATCTTAACAAGGTCAATCCATGTCTGTGCAGCACTGTGCATTAATAAAGGAAAATGTGCACGTTTTGTATCATCTGTCCATTTTTTCAATACAGCATACCTATTGAACCTTTTCAACCATGCTTCAGCATCCTGCTGAGATTGTCCTGTAAACGCCTCTGGAGTTATATTATAGTCAATTTTTGTATCATTAATTCAATCACCTATGGCAGCTAATCTAACTTCTAGTTCTGCTTGAATTTGATCATCAATCGTTTTCGTCGTTTTCGTCCACGCTCTAGTCTCTACAGAATTCTAAGGGTCATTAGTGGGCTCCATCTCAGAATTATTTTTGATAGTCTATCTTAAACAGCTGTCTATTTTGAAAAGCTGCATGTAGTCAAGTGAAGTAGTAGTTAATTGTACCAGATTTGTACACGTACACAGGTTAAAGATGTTCCAGAAAATTAACTCTTACCGTGGAATAAGGATAGCTGAATGTCCATTTTCCTCCAGCATAATAGAAACACAGGTACCGAGAATTCTTCCTCCAACATTATGTTGTATGGAGGGCGGGGGAAGGCCCTTCACACACAACACTTCTTATGTCCTCGTGTATTCAGGTCCATTGTTGATGATCAGCGATGATTGGAAAAGCAAAGATGTGAAGACGATGGTATATTATCACGTGGAACTGTGCAGTCCATTTATTTGATATTGACTGACAACATAGCTGAGACGAATATTTATTTAGATTTGACTTCTTAATAATTTAATGCTTTTTGGTCAAAACAAGGTTCCAAACTGACTTTCTTGTAAAATTTCTAGGCAAAATGATTAATTTTTAAATTGAATATTTTCTTGAAAATGGAGAACAAAAATAATTTAGACTGGTGTTGGATCCCAAAGTGAAAGTGAGTGGTGATATTTTCCCCTGAATCTCTTACCTGAGAGTGAGCAAGGTCTGACCTCACTCACCTTGGTGATCGGACTTAATTTGGAAGTGAGCCCCATTCTGACCAGTGGTTAGTTTGAGGTTTGTTTTCACGTTTTAGCAATGTGTTATGCGCTCTGATCAAGTATGTCTCGATCGTCAGCCCAGCAACTTTCTGAGCTGTGATGACACACGAATCAAGCATTCCAGTATATCATCTTGTTGTTGAATTCCTTGCTAACCAGAAATAGCTCAAAGTATTTTAGAATTCATATTATAATGTGAGTTTACAATCATGCAAATATCATTAAATTTCATCCTTTAATAAATCATTATTTCATCATTCTTATTAATCAATTACTATCAATAATTATAGCAAAATCATGGTCTTAGATAACAATCAAAAATATTACTTAATGAATTAATTTGATCAATATTTATATCAAAATCATTATGTCTAATAGCAATAAAATCTAGTATTTGATGAATTAATTAGCAATTATGAATATGAGGATTATCATTACAACATATGTAAGAACTATTTAATCTCTCATATCAATAGATGAAACTTTAATTATAGCAAAATCATGGTCTTAGATAACAATCAAAAATATTACTTAATGAATTAATTTGATCAATATTTATATCAAAATCATTATGTCTAATAGCAATAAAATCTAGTATTTGATGAATTAATTAGCAATTATGAATATGAGGCTTATCATTACAACATATGTAAGAACTATTTAATCTCTCATATCACTAGATGAAACTTTAATAACATTATCTGCCGTAGCGCCAGTAAGAGTGTTGATTCAAAAGTGGCAATTGTAGTGATATACCTATACTATCGCGTCATTCATTTATCCCAAGATCAAAACTTGATGTCAAAATCGGCACCATCAGAGAAATTAGACAAAGGACTGTCATTATTTTTAATTGAACATTTCCGCAAATATAGTTTATATATTCCTAACACCGCTTAAGAGAAACCCCCTTATAAAACGCGTTGGATGACAGCGAGAAAAACGTTCGACTTATGACGTCATATGCCTCATCTTGGAATATAAATTTAACTAATGTATCACATATTTAAATAACGAAGTTATATATTTCTAATTTGAGCACAGATCTTACAATTATATTTTTGAAAACAGTACAGTCTGCAGATTCATTTTATTCAATGTAGTATAGAGGGTCTCGTGTTTCCCTTTAAAGTTGTGAAATTGAATTAGAGACACGAGGTTATAATTCAGCTCAACAACTAAAAAATTGTTATTAATTTATACGAAATGAAATCATCATATGTTAAGATTTATTTCCTTTCATTAAATTTAAACACACATTTAAGCCTCTAAATGTATACAACTTTAACAATTTTATTTTCATGCATTTGGTGTGAATATGCACCTTAAAATAGGCATGGAGTCAACATCCTTTAAATGTAGATGTTCCGCATTATGGATTACAAGACATTTGCCGTGATAGAATTTTAAAGTTTTTAAAAAAGAATATCTATACTTGTAAATAAAGCAACATAATATCACAGTACAGCGGACAACATCCTCGAATTAGTGGAATTATGCACAGTTATTGAACCGTGTGAAATTGTACAGGGGTTGTTCTTTAATTCCATAAGATTCGTATATGAGGAAGTACCCATTAATCTCGACGAGGGAGATTTTCAAGTTTGAAGTTCAAAACGACTGACATGAAAAACTATTTAATTAGACAGACTATAGATAGACGCAATCAAGAGACCTTGTCAGCAAAGTACCGCAAGTAATCCATACCATCCAAATCTTTTGCCATCTAAGGATAGGCATCTTACACATTCATTTGTTCTCCGATATCTCGGTGTATAGATAATATGGAAAACATCCCCAGAGTAAATAAACCCTAAGCAGACTGACTCACCTTAAAATATGTGATTTCATTTCCAGTAGCTAGAATCTCTTGACGAAGCTCGATGGCTCTGAGAATCGGATCTTCTCTATGAAATAGGGAGATATATGATATGCTCGCTAGCCCACGGTAGATGTTCAGCCTTTCCTGATCAAACCCGAATGGGTCCTCTCTGCGGCTATAATAACAGTTGACGCAGCTACAGTTCAGATCATGTGGGCCCTCTATTGTATAACCTAGACCCTGCAGCTTATTCACAACTTCATACATTTCATTTTGTGCAGCTAGGATTAGGGCAGTTAATCCGAAAGTGGGTGAGTCTTTTTTATGAGATTCCTTAATTTCATTAAATATCTTGTGATTGATGATCTTTAGAGCTACTGACGTGTTTTCGTCCTCTAGTGAATAGAGTAAAGCTTCCATGATATACTTTTCATTCTTCACTCCGTATTCTGGCATGAGAAGTGTTATAATCTGAAAAAACAGGACACTGATTATATTCAAACAGGCTCGCCACAAAATACTTGTATGCAGACAATGGGCAATATCATATTATATAGTCGCCCAAATGTAATGAAAGCTGACGAATGGTATAATTACCTCAAAAATCTTCTCAGTTCCCAGCCATTTATTAACACTCAGCATGATGATATAATTCAGAATCAAATCAAAGTATTGGCACAAGAGCAATATGTTAACGAATTAAACTGCATAATTAATAAGTATATTAGAAACGAAAATGTTTTTTAAAGTTCGGAAATCCAATAAGGTTGTTGGTTTAAATGGTATTGCAAATGAAATGTTGAAAGCATGTAGTAATATTTTTTGTGAGTCATTAATGACAATTTTTAACAAATTCTTTACTGACGACAAATATCCCAAAAGTTTGAGGAGATACTATCACCTATTTTTATATCGGAAAGACCAAATCTACCAGAGAACTACTATGGAATAAAATATATAGCAAAGATAGTCATGGTATTTACCGCCATTCTAAATGAAAGGCTATGTAATTTTATTGAGTATTACAAGTAGAAGTTATTGCAACCAGCAGACCAGTTTTCCTTCTAAAGACACTTATTGATTCGCATACAAAGTCAAGTGATAGTAAATTATTTGCCTGTTTTGTTGATTTTAGCAAGTCCTTCGATAAAGTTTGGTGGGTTGGTTTATTTTACAAAGTACTGAATTAGGCATAGGGAGCAATTTCTACAAATTCATTACAAGTACGGAATACTGAAGTAGCAAGTTCAAATCAAACATTAAATGGTTTAATGGCTTCTGGAATTCTGGGGCCGTATTCACGAAAGGGCGTAACTTACGCAGGGCATAACTACCTTGGAGAATATGACGTCATAATATTAAATGACGTACGAACATATATAACGTCATAATGACTCCAAGGTATTTATGCCAGGCGTAAGTTACGCCCATTCGTGAATACGGCCCCTGCAGGGGGATATAAAGAGTGAGCTTATCAGATATATCTGAACCACTTACCATCTAAATGGACCTTTTCAGTTTATCCATCCATCTTATGACGTCATAATGAACTACGTGGTGGTTGACTGACGCCTGCCATGAATGACGTAGATAAGAATGTCACGAACGCATAATTGCTGATGGGCTAAGCGTTGTTGTATGAATTGTATATCTTTACTATTTAATAAACATGCTGTTGGGTATTTTGAAACTAAGTTGACTGGGCACTGTTGCTGCCATTGGCAGCAACAACACCCAGTCAAATTAGTTTCAAAATATTCAACAGTTTACATGTATAGTTTTCTGAGAATTGTTAGTCAATGAGTTCAGGGATCGATCGCTTAGCTAGAGATGGGCGGGCCATAGCTAAAACTGGAATCCTCAATTAGGTGTACACAATACTCATCCTGTTTTATCGTCATCTAGACAGCCACAATATTTTATGTTCCTCCTTTTGTCAGAATCTAGAGAAGGTTTGCGACAATGCTTAAATAACATAAGCATATATTGTAGCATGTGGTAATTGGAGGTGAATTTGTCAAAAACTAAAATTGCAATATACAATAATACAGCTCGTATTCAATGGGATTTTATGGCAATCATATTGTGGATTGTGTTCTGTCCTACAAATAGTTAGGAATTGATTTAATAGTAAGGGTTCCTTCACGCTAGCAAAAGGAAATTAAAACTTTAAATCACAAAACAGAATCTTTTTAAACTTAAAAAGCTACTTGGTAATAGCTTATTCTCTTGGTCGAAGGTAGCTCAAAGTTTGTTTAATTATTTAATCAATCCAACCAAGGTAATATGGGTCTGAGATTTGGGGTGTATCACTTTTTTCTTCATCACTAAATCATTTGTTCAGCAATTTAACAGTCTTCCTCCAGAAAGTGTACAACGCAGCTTTGACTTAGTATAGACTTAGTGAAGAGAAACTGTAATTCTTGTTTTACATTGGTATCATGACAAAATCTGCTAATACCAACAGTAGACTCCAAACAATAAAGCAATGAAAAATTGAAACATTAAAAATTGACATGGACATCTGACAAAGAGTGTAGGTAATAAACTTAGATTATATCGATACATAAGTTATATTTTGAATTTGACCCCTATCTGACAACTGTCACCAATCTCACAGTTTTGGTTTAACATGTCTTAGAAATAATAGCCACCAACTCCAAACAGAGACTTGGAAATAAATACGACCTAAGACACCAATGGGCCTTTCCAGATCCATCATATAAGTATGTCACGAACGCAACAGCACCAAGTCAAATTAGTTTTTAAAATCTCCACAGCTCACCTGTATAGTTTTTGAGAAACTGATAGTCAGGGAGTTCAGGGATTGATCGATCACAACACACGCGGGTGTGGGTGGCGTTTAGCTAGAGATGGGCGGGGCATAGCTAAAACTGGAAAGGTCCATTGAGGATAGAATATGGCATATGTGCGATGAAGGGTGGCTGCGGAGGAATTCCGTCTTTATTGCATTGCAAAGCTTATGATCATGAAAGGAAATTACTTTATGCCAGTACTTGCCAGTACTTGCCAGTACAGTAAAACGTTTTCTAATTTCATTAATCCGAGTGATGATCAAAGATTTTTATGTCTAGTGTCAATAGAAGGTAGCATTGGAAATGGATTAGCCAAGCTCTATTATATGGGCTCAGGGAAGCGAAAAATTACCAATGTTCCAATAGTCTTTACTAGTCATTTACTGCTTACATCATTACCACGGTGTTATCTGTGCATATCTACATTATTGTAATAATATATCCAAATACGATCAACCAGTCTGGATGGCCACTGGTTTGCTTAATTTCCGTCTGGATGAGGATTGATACCTACGTGTGATGTAATTGACTGTGACATTATATACTTGATTGAGGGATCTGATCAGATCCCTCTATTCTCAAAAGTAGGCTGATCAGACCGAAACAAAGTGTAGTTTCAATCTCACTCAACACGACCACACGACCGTACACACGCATGCCCAATACACCCACACTCGCGGGTGCACTCCTCAAATGCATATCAACTGTGTAACTCTGTATAGTTATTTGGCATGAAGAAATATCCAATTGTATTCATGTATTTTTTCAATTGAACCCCGATTTATCTAGGTATTCATAGGGATATTTGAATGATTTATAACGCACCTCTTGAGCGGTCTTGGGGAATGAACATTTGCAGCCCAATAGAAGGCTATTTATTGAAAATTTACGGCTGGAATGCCTGGGTAGATACCTGAGTCCGACATTACAATGGTAAACTTTTAAAGATAGCGTTCTCTTGGCCTGCAAATTGACATTCAATAGGTAAATATTGTGTGTATTATTATGTCGCTGAAAGATGTTACAGTACAGCTAAGAAATAACTTTAAATGTTTTTGCAAGACAAATAATGGCGTCACAGTCCAGCCCCTATTATCGATTCGTTGCGGTGAGTTCTGCATATATTTTCTGTATCATAGGATTCATGGACTGCAGATGATTTCAATTATAATCTCATTACTAGATTTAACAAAAAATTATAGAATCGTCCAAAACTTACCTCATAAATTATTAGACAATAGGCTTCTACTGCTTCAATGTGAAGCGTTGCAATAAAATACACTGTGCACCTAAATTTTTGCTTTTGTCTGGGTTTTTTATATTTTGACACTGTAAATATGGGATTGTCTTGTGGGAAGTCATGACCCCGCAGGATGTCTTATAATTCACGTAAGACCCAAAAGAAATTATGTTTTGAAAATACCAGGTGAGCTAAAGGTCCAGGTGATCTAAAGATGGATGCCGTAGCATTGCATCAGTAATATTTATATACATACAATTCGAGATGGAAAGTTATGATGACTAAGTGCACCGTGGCTGAGTCGTCCATCTGTTATTTATAAATATGTGTCAATGATTGGGACGGTGGAAAGTCGAGCCAGCCAGGTCATCTCTTTATATGTAATAGAAGTGTACTAATGTTAAATGGATAGGATGCTGTATATGGCAATGCGTAACCAGCAGATGTGATTAATATGATAATGTTGGAAATAGGATGATTTAATTGGAAAAGATTCTATGGTTTCTGAGTTGATGTGTATTTGAGAATGATTTAGATAAAAGTTGTTGCTGCTTAGCCGCCATTCACTTTTATGATATTCAGCAGTCATTGAGAGCTGTAGTTTTGGAAATAATTAATATTTAGTGGCTGGTGTTGGGATCATGAATTATGAGAAAAGATTGAACGTGACTGACTGACACAGTTGATGACGTAAGCGGACTGGTACTTGATCGTGTGCTAGAACAACACCATCTGGTAACGAATCACCCAGCATGTGTGCCTAGCACCCTAGGACTCTCGAGACTTCTCCATTAGTACACAATGGACAGGACATGGACATTGTAGCGTCCTTTAGGAATTCATAACGAAATTTATTGATAAAATATATGCCACTCATTTTATGGTATGCAACAACAACACATACCAGAATGTTGTTAGTTAGATGACAGATCACATCAAACCAGAACCGGTTCCCACCGCTTTGATTATATGAGGCACAATCTTCATGGAAGAATTGGGCAGAGTATGATTGGTGGGAATGACGTCATAACCAATCCAGATCAATCAGACTCTGCAGTAAAGAATGATAAAGAATAGAGTTGTGCGCCAGGCAAGTGAGGGAGGAATCACTGATTGACTGAAAGGACCAATCAGTTATCAGGTCAGAACTTCTAGGAAGAGATAAGCAGAAGATGATTGGTGACTTTATTGTTCGGCCAATCAAAGTGTGCTTATCGGATACCTAGAAGAGTTGTAAGAATAGATTCTGAGAGAAGTTGTACATTTCTGGGAAAAAGAATAGAAGATTGGAAAGTCCAAATGGGGGCTATAAAAGGAGGTACTTCTCTCAGAATAAGTTAATCTCTGATCCACCAATCCATCGCAAACATTGCTGCATGGTTTAAGCTGTGGATGTTATGCCTAGTGAAGCTTGCTGTAGGATAGGTTAGAATAGGATTAGGTTAATTTAGCTTGATAGTTTTAAGTACATCATATTGTACTAAGTGTTCTTTGTATGAGTGATCTTGCTCAACCATTCAAACAGTTTATATTATATAGTGTAAATAAAGTCTTATCTTACGTATATGTAAGACCAGTAGTTTGTCAGTTTGTTAGGAATCTAGTCGAGCAGGGGAAAACACCCAGTACATACCAGGATCTTGATCAGTCAGATTAGGCCCAGCAGTCAGAAATAAATATCCATCAATCTACTATCAGTCAGATGAAGCGAGCCGACTGCAGCTACTTCGCCCCTTCTCATTACCGGCAATGCTGTCGCAGAAACACTTAGAAGTTTCCGGTAATGAGCGGGAGTGACCAACTCTATCGACGACGATCTTAGTAAGTGTTCTTGAAGGCCACGCCCACCCATCAAAAATCTTCAATGGCAAGCCTGCCAGGATCCTATGTTCATATAAATTCGTGTAAATTCGTTTTGGACATGTATTATTCCGCACAGGGGTGCAAATCAGTGAAACATAGTAAGTACATTAAATTATGAACAATTCAGCTAGTAAAGAAGTACTTTCATTATTAAACAATATGAACGATAATGTTTCATCATTTATTAACATAGCCAAATTAGCAGATAATCCAAAAGTAGTTCACCATTGTGAATACCGTGAACATGGTGTAGTAAAAATTAAGACCGACGTACGGTACGAAGAACAACCATGTTTAAAGCGTATTGTTGTTCAATTGTATTACGACTAAATTAGAACCTTTAATACATCAGCAGTAAGAACTACAAAATGGCTACTCATATAACAGCGGTAAACACTTCCCAGGCTTCAGTGGATGCCATGAACACAATTGGGTTGTGTATTGCTAATGTTGTAACCAGGGAAGAGGATCTAAGGGAGCAGGAGCGTATACATTGCCAAGAGGTATCAGAATTGATGCAACCGATTAAACCATGCGCCGGTTTAATACCTGAAGAAGTACGACAGTTCTTGGATGACACTCGTTGAGTAAATCAAACCACCGAGGGAACTTTGTCAGGCATACATGTCTATGTCATGACAAGAGGATCAAGAGGTGCGTTGAGCAAAGCCCTCGACCAACACATTTTGGGCAAGAATAGAGCTGACGTTACTTTTAATCAGCTTGAGCAATTTGTGACACTCAACTTCATATCGGCTAATGAAAAAGAATGAATTAAGTATGATTTGGATGCCGTAAACAACGGTCGAACGAAACGATCATTGTGTTCAATCATCGATATAAGGAGCTGGCTAAACGGGCCTATCCTATCACCAACGACGACACCAACAGAATAGTTCTGTCAGCATACATAAGAGCTTTGCACGACCAGGGGATGGGAAGACGGAGTGTTCGTAAGAAGGTGAAGTCTTGCGAAGAAGCTATGACCATGACAGAAGAAGAAGAGTGCTGTAACAACTTGTTACAGGCGATGAAAATACCAATACGCAGGGAACAGGAAATGGAGATTGATGTAATAATCCGTGAGATGCGAAAACAAATCAGCCAACAAAGCAGAATGATAGAAAAGCTCTGTGCAGTGATAGAGGATTTTCAGTCCATACCTGCACCGCAGCCAAAACAATGACAACATACAAAAGCCGCACCAAAAGCCACGCGCAAGAAACGTGAGGCACCAACATGTTACAATTGTGGCAGGAAAGGGCACATGAAGCGAGACTGTACACAAGCAGTACAGCCAGCACAAAACAACAGATCAGCCCCACATGAGCCCTGTGAACCTAGGCCGATAAAATGTTTTAATTGCAGAAAATTAGGCCATATGACCTCGGAATGCTATTCCGCGCCAACTACGCCTAGCAAGCCAAAACGTAGTGTGACTTGTTTTAAATGCCAGAGAACTGGGCACTATCAGAATGAGTGGCCACTCAATCAGCAACCCAGTCAACTAGAACGCTGTGCAATGAAGTGACCACGTCAGCCCGATAATTCAGGGTATCGCGACGAAGAGCCAATGGAAGTCGACGAAATCAATCATCAATATCACAACCAATTGTATGACTTTGATGAATGTGCGTCGTATGATTTGGGATGGGAAGCGAACTCTCGGGCATATTTACGAAACACATGGAAGGACATTAGAAACCACATGAACCGTGACCGTGAATATGAAGACCATGATGGATTTGTGCTAATGGCTGAGCGAACTGACGAGTATTGCCGTTATTCATATGGCATCGGAGGAGCCTCATCAGGGGAAGGTCGGTGAAGATCATACACCAAAGCAGTTGACGGGCTTCGACGCTCGTTAATCGAATACGGAGGGAGCCAGTGACCGAAAGGTTCCTCATCTGGTTAGAAGTGGAAGTGAATGGTTAGGAGAACAACAGGGGTGAGTACTTAGATGCTTTAATAGATACTGGTGCTAGTACTTCCCTTGTTAGGAAGGATATATGGAGGAGCATCTTAAATGCTCGTCCATTAAAGAAAGCTAATACTCTGTTAGCTGTAAATGGTTCCCCGATCAACATATTGGGAGAAACCCAGATTAAATTTCAAGATGCCAAGCCAATTCCAAGTATGGTTGTGGAACGCATGAGGCATGAATGTTTGATTGGCGCAGATGCTTTATATATGGGAAAGGCGAAAATTGATTATGAGAAGAGGGAAGTGATATGGTTTGGAAGGAAGGACCCATTCAGAATACCCTATAGATCTCAAAATGATTATGTATATTCTAGTTGCAAAGAAATGACCGGATATGCAGTTATTGACAAAGTACTGAGTGACTTTGCCAATAATTTTGATACAGTTCGTCCCAACACTCTTGGACGTATGCCCCAGGTAAAATGTACAATTCCAATGGGGGATCATTCTCCCATACGTCAGAAAGCATATAGAATACCCTTAGGGAAAGCATATATTGTTAAGAATCAAGTTAAGAAAATGTTAGCAGCTGGCGTCATAAGACCACCGTCATCACCTTGGGTGTCACCTATCACCTTAGTACCTAAGAAGGATGGTGATACATGTTTTTGTGTAGATTTTAGGAAATTCAATTCAGTATGTCGTAAGGATAGTTATCATTTGCCTAACATATCAGATATATTTGATTCAATGAGGCGCAACATTATTTTCTACAATGGACTTGAAGTCTGGCTATTGGCAGATACCCATGGCTAGCCAAGACATTGAGAAGACGGTGTTCGTTTGAACGGAAGGTCTTTTTGAATGGATTCGTATGCCCTTTGATTTTTGCAAATCAGGTGCAGTATTTCAACGTGCACTGAACGACATTTTTCACGATATTGTAGGAAAATTCATGCCTGTTTTTGTCGATGAAGTAGTCGTGTATTCACGAGGTCCGGCTGAACATGCACGTCATTTACGTCTTGTTATGAGTAAAATTCAGGAATATAATCTTCAATTGAAGAAAAAGAAATGTGACTTTGCAAGCAAGTCTGTGGACTTATTAGGCTACCACATTTTAAGCCAGGGAGTACCTCCTCAGAGTCAAACGGTCAAGGTTATATGAGAAATGTCATCACCACATGATGTGGGTGAAGTTAGAAGTTTTCTCAGAGCTACTGGATATTATCGATCTTGTGTGAAATGTTATGCCGAAGTTGCTAAACCTTTAATAGAGTTAACTAAGAAATATAAAAGATTTGAGTGGAGAAAAGAAGAACACCAAGCGTTTGAGAAATTGAAGAACCTGCTGTGTAGTGAGACAGTTCTCACGTATCCAAATTTGAATAAACCGTATAAACTGTACACGGATGCATCAAGTTATGTGAATATGCAATTTTGGTACAGGTTGACGATAACGGTATTGAGCGTGTAATTCAATATGTCAGCTCAACCCTGAAAGATAGTCAGTTGAATTGGCATGTAATAGAGAAGGAGGCTTACGCTGTGATCTATGCATTGAAGAAGCTTCGTCCTTACCTATTTGGCACTGAGTCCACTGTGTATACCGACCACAAATCTCTTAAGAGAGTGTTTGTTGCTGAGGTTAAAAACATGAAAGTGCAGCGCTGGGCAGTATTGATTGCTGAATACAGATGTAGGATAGAATACATCCAGGGTTCGAAGAATATCCATGCAGATATGGTGTCTATGTTATGTTGCCCTGACGAGGTCACTACGCTAGACACTGGCGATTACATCATACCAGAAGTAGAGGAGAGCGTATTACCTCATGTTCCGCTGGAGGTATATGACATACCATATGCAGAATTATGTACCGAGCAGACCAATGAATTCCCGGAGATGTTTAAGAACATGTCGGAGGAGTACATGGTTAATAATGGTATTTTGTATTCGTTAACCCCACCTTCAACATTGGATGCTCAGTACCTGGGAATACTGTTGCCCAGTAAATTCCGTGAGAAAGTGCTCCGGAAGGCTCATGAGCGAGCTGGTCAACAAGGTTTGAAAAAGACTATAGGAATGGTAAGAGATTCCTTTGTTTGGCCATCCTTGAGAAAGGATGTTGTCTATATGTTAGATAGGTGTACAACCTGCCAGGTCAATCGACCTATCACAACTCGACCTTGGTATACAGAAATGCCTATGGCCAATTATCCCAGTCAAATAATTGGGATGGATCTAATAGGTCCAACAAAGGCATTGTGTATCTAATGCCGATTGTTGATCACTGTTCTGCATGGGAAGAAGCATATCCAATCTCAGCTAAGACATCACAGAATGTGGAAGACAAGTTCTTTAATGAATACGTTGCTCATCACAGTATACCGGAAATCCTCATCACCGATCAAGGAAAGGAATTTTGTTCGAACTCACTTGAGCAGACGTATACTGAGCACGGTATTGATCATCGAAGAACAAATCCATATCATCCACAGACAAACGGACGGACCAAGAGATTCAACAGAACTTTAAAAGAGTTAATTCAGAAAGGTGTCAACAATGAGTCTCGAGCATGGGAAGACGAGTTGGGTGCAGCTTTAATGGCGTACCGCAACACTCACCATGCCATGCCATTCTATCTGATGTATGGTCGATGAGCAAGACTTCTGTTAGCTATTCCCCTCGATGCAGTGCATGATTTAGGTGAAAGACTTACCTGTCTTAACAACGCCTTATTGTGTGCTCGCAACGAGACAGCTAAGTCATGAGAGCATCACCATGAACAGATTGACAAGCATGCTAACGCTGGTGAGTATCATGTAGGTGACTCAGTGGTTGTAAAAGCTGAGGAGAGGATGAAATTGCCCTCTCGCAGTGACCCTGAGTACGAAATTTTCAAAATTAACGGACCTGTGGCTCATGTCCGACATCAAGGGTCTGGGATGGTACGCATTTTAAACATCTCAAAACTGCGTGTAGTCGACTCAGAGATGTGCTGGGACAGGCTGAGACCATGCCTTATTAGGAATCGTTATAGTGCATGCGTGATTGTGTGCGCATGCACGGGTGGGTGTACGTACGGTCGTGCGTGCATACATATGGACAGATGTACGTGTGTAGGTATGGGCAGGTGTGTGTGCGTGAGTATGGACGGGTGTGCATGCATATGTATGTGCGTGCGGGATTTGCAAAGCGTTTAATGTTTGGAATAGACCTGAACTGGTCTATTTTAGCCATGCCCCACCCATCTCTAGCTAAGCTCCGCCCACACCTCGACTGTGTTTGGATCGATCGATCTCCAAACTCCTCGCCCAGCTAGCTAAGCTCCACCCACACCTCGATCGTGTTGGGATCGATCGATCTCTGAACTCCCTGACTAGCAATTTCCAGAAAAGTATAAGTGTAAGCTGTTGAATATTTTGAAAACTAATTTGACTGGAATATGTTCTACATAATATTTATTAAATTGTAAAGACATACAATTTGTACAACTTGACGTTCTATTGACTGGACGATGTTACTGCGTATGGCAGCGACAACGCCCAGTCAATTTACTTTCAAAGTATTTTGCATAATGTTCCATTTTTAGCTATGTCCTCCCATCTCTAGTTAATCTCCACCCACACATCGAGCATTTTGTGATCGATCGATCTCTGAATGCCCTGACTAGCAATTTCCAGAAAGCTATACGTGTAAGCTATCGAATATTTTGAAACTAACTTGACTGGTTGATCGTTGATGTTGGTTTAAACATATTTTATTTTTGTTCTAATGGAAGCAGGCTAAGATATGTGGCTTATAACACAGTCTTCCATATGCATAAACATATAACACGTTGAAAACTGAAGGAATCATCGCCTATAACCTGTCCGAATCCTGAGTCAACTTAGACTGGAATTTTTCCCATGTGGTCAGAGTTATTTTAAAAGTTGACGAATTAATTGTAATCTGTCAGGGTAATGACTAACCGATTGTCCTTGCGCGATATATCGACCCTTGTACATTGTCACTGCTAAAAAAATGCAAAAGTTCAAAAATGATCAATCTGTTAGACTAATGGAATCCTCTTCCACATTTGGCCCTACTCTATAGCTTGACCATTTAGAATCTTCCATGATTCCCAGAGTCAGAAGAAATACGTGCCCAAAAATGTAGCCTGTCAATCATCCTTACGTTATGCATTAACTCTTGTCAAGCATTACGCTAATGACTATTAAGCTCGCCTCATTGGATATATGTGGGGTGGGGCTTCGTCATCGAATGAGTTCCCAAGAAAGGAATGTGTCCAGACATGCAACCTGGTCGTCCCTCATTACGTAATACATTACCTCTTGAGTGTTTGGCATGTCTCCAAGAGATCATCCTTAATTACACCCATTAACCCTCGTCAATCAGCATTATACTAATTACCCTTAAGCTCGCAGCGCTGGATGCCTGGAGGCACATGATTTAACGAGGGGGAGGGGCTTCACCATCGAACCCAGGAAAAGACGAGTCCAGACATATAACCTGGCCGGCACTCATTGCGCAATGCAATAACCCTTGAACGTTTGGCATGGTTCCATGAGATCAGCCCTAATTACCCCCATTAACCCTCGTCATTCAGTATTATGCTAATTACCCTTAAGCTCACATTGCTGGATGACTGGAGGCACGTGACTTAACGAGGGGGCGGGGCTTCGGGATCTAACGAGTACAGACATGTAACCTGCCAATCATCCTTAAATACCCGGTCATTAACCCTTGTCATTCATTATGCTAATTACCATTAAGCTCACCTCAATGGATAACAGGAGGCACATGATTTAATGAGTGGGTGGGGGGGGGGGCTTATGGGCAACCTCTACATCTAACATCCAATCAGAATGGCGGAGATACAGTTGCCTGTCTTCACACCTTTACACAACGGCGGCAAAGATCAAAGGGAAAAAGGTGATAATGATGCAAATTAGTTGGTTGCACTGACACAGCAACCACTTTCCCACCACAAGCGACTGTATCGCCCCTCCTCTACTCATATTTACCTTTCCAGATTTAGCTATTCCCCGCCCATCACTAGCTAAACTCCAGCCACACCTCGTTCGTGTTGGGATCGATCGATCCATGAACTTCTTGCCTATCAATTTCCAGAAAACTATACAGACAAGCTGTTAAATATTTTGAAACTAATTTGACTGGGCGCTGTTTCTGGCTATGGCAGCAACAGCGTCCAGTCAAATTAGTTTCAAAATATTCAACAGAATGTTCATTAAATGGTAAAGACATACAATTCGTACAACGTGTCTGACTATTAAGCGCTAGAGACGGACTGTTTCGAATCATTCATGACGTCATTTGTATAACGTCAGCATACACGTCACGTAGTTGATTATGACGTCATATGATTGAGTGAGGAAATGGATTTATGAATTTCACCATAGAGACTTTGTCATTACAGTTTACATTTTACTCTTATTTACAGCCATATCTGTGTTTCAGTATTTAATGCTTTCGAGATTCGTCGTTGCATTGTAACGACAATTCTGGTTGATAGTAACATTTAGGGATATCCAGAGAAATGTAACTTTATGACTTTTAATTAATAGCTATGTTTACCTCAATATCCTCGTTTTCGACAGCAAGCAGCAATGGAGTCCTCTCCATGTAGTCTCGCCCGATATAGTTAGGCGGAGCCTCCTTATTCGCCACTATTTTGCGAACCATTGTGATGTTACTCTCTGCACACGCTTTTAACAGATTATCGGGCTCCTCAATTACCTTAGTTTAAAGAATAGAGACAGGCCTGTTTACAACATAATCTTATTTTCTGTCCATGTGATGGTGGTTCGTTAGGACGTGTGGTCTTATGACCACCAGTCTTAAGAAGCCACGATCATGTACACACAAATCTAATCTACCATAGCAAATGCCGTGTAATAAGCGACCATCTGTTTTAGTGATTACATTTTGATGGCTTACACAGGTCAATAAAATAACTATTGCCAGCATGTATAGAAATCATTAGACTATTTATGATGACGCACTATGTAACCTTGACCTCCTCCTACTACTACTACTACTACTACTACTACTACTACTGCTGCTGCTGCTGCTGCTGCTGCTGCTGCTGCTACTGCTGCTACTACTACTACTACTACTACTACTTACTACTACTATTAGTACTACTAGCAAGATATATAAGAATATCGTGTCCGCAAATATTGCTCAATAAGTGTCCTGTAATATTGGTCAACCAAATTGTTGTTCTCGGGTGTGGAGTGGATGTGGAGAGTGGTAATTCCAAAGAAGTCCACTATGATGCGACAAAGATGCGCACCAAGTTAACGTCAAAAGAATGGCAACAATCCACGAGAAAAGCAGTTCCAGTAATAATGGCAACAGGTAGATTTGGAACACTGGAAATGTCCATTATAGATGCGACAGGATTTGAAATTGAGGGAAAGTCTACCCAAATATATCACTGGGAAGTCCCAAAATCCTTTTGCGTTGACAATAGTAACGAGGCATGTGTTGGTAAGTCTGACGATTGAGTTCAACAGCTTTATGACATCTCAAACAACAGAAGCTGAAGAAGAACTGAGTTTTTCCACAATCCGGGAATGGAATTGGAAATCTGCCGCATGACTGGATGCTGATGTAGCACAAACATACATGGAGACGTCTCCATTTAGAGGTAGGGTTACTCCACTGACAGAAGTGGACACACTCCACAGGGTGTCGCTCGTGGTCCGTGGGAGATTTCAGAAACAGGATTTCGTGTCACGAGTTTGGTATTTTAAACATATACGGGGATGAAATGGATATGGTTGCTGAATAACTGAAAATACAGTGATAACATTGATGAGTGTCTCCTGGCACTACGCAGAAGACGAACCAGTTCAAGAATAAAGTCATACTTGCCGAGGTACTGGAACGGAAAGCTGTAAAGTTATTTCTTCATTGGTTTACGGGTGCAACACAGAAACAGGAGGGAATGGCGATGCTAAAGCAATCATCTGTGTTGACGACACCGCATAAACTGTATGGATGAAGCGATGTATAATACTCCATCTGAGTCTTCTGACAGAAAGTTGGTGGAAAATGGCGGGTTAACTGGTGAACTGACTAGGCTATTAAACACTTCTTTCGATAACGAAAAGAGTCCGGTTGGTCAATTTGACCCACTGATGTAACAAGTTATAAATAATAATTTCTCAGGCACTCGACCGGTCCCCTGGTGTGCACATCTTCGAAAAATTTCCGAATGACTGTAACTGGGGACGAATTCTTGTTCCCCTCGAAAGATCAGCTGGAAACGTTGACTACCTTGGTGAAAGTGGTGGCTAATAAAAGGTACACGTAGAGGACAGGAAAAGATCTAACCATTGTACCGAATACTTGAAGTTTTTGGGCTCAGGAAAGCGAACAGTTCACTTGACCTTCATTGTTAAAGGTTAGTTTAAAGTGTGCACGTGGTGACTGTGAAGGATCTCTCTATAAAGCTGAGGAAGTTTTCAAAAAAGTGCAACGCTCAAGATGAGGAAGCCAATCAACGACCGAGGGATGTGGCAGGAAGTTAACCATGTGACTAATATCTACGTAAGAAGAACGTTTGCTGGAAATGGACAAACTCCATTGCACGCTGATTGAAGAATCTGTAACATTAATTAACTCAGTTAAAACTGAGTCGATTCTGAAATTGTCTTCAGATTCATAAGCCCATAATGGTTTTGTACCGAGAAAATGTAAACAGCAGACAGGAAACGAGAACTTCATTTTTCTTATAATTGCCCTCATATAGACGCATCTGGCATGTAGGTCAGCGGCGTATAGATGCTTGTCCTTTTAGTGCAAAGAGTCTACACCATTCACGATAACCTCCCCCTAGGAACCAAGGAAGCATACACAGATGCATACTTCAGAGAAGATGTTCAGACTTCCACCCACGGAAGCTCTGGGGAGAACCAGCCGACTTCTAATTTTATTAGACTTTCTTTTCAAGTTCCTGAATTACATTGGTTTAGGCCCAAATTGTATTAAATTGGTCAAAATATTATATAAAATCAGAACTAGTCGATAGCTGGTCAATAACTATTTGTCTGATGACATTATAACCCGCTCCGACTGCTCTAGAGCGGGAGGACATCTCGGGTCACCATACATAATGCCTAGGCCGCTATTGTCTCCACTGGAAATGGTAGTCCGAGTTGGCATTGCACATTCAGCCATTCAAGGGAGTATCCAAAAGGGGTGGTTGGCTTTGGACGAATGTCGTCAGGTTCACCGTGGAAGACCGTTTATGCAAGTCACCTTAAACCTGGTGCGTACGCAGCAGACTACTTGGCACCATATCACATCATCTCATTTTTAGCACATCCATGCCAACACATCTGCTGGAGCATTTGTGAAATTGTAGGCTCACTAGTTTTTTCAGTACAATACAGGGTTTGGAGCTTTAGAACATGGTGGTACTCTTCATCACTGACTCGTCCATTCTCCAGAGCTTTACTGACTGACTTGACAATAGCCCGTATGGTACATATTGAGCATGTTTCCAGAGGTTCCCGGTGATCTGGTGCTGCCCACCCAGTAGTATACCAACTATTGCACCTATCCTGTAGCAAACGTGGCGACGGCCGTCACTCCCGTACTAGTTCAAATCACGCTGGCAACAGTGGTTAAGTCTGCGAGACCATTGCAGGCCATTTTATACCGCATGCGCAATCAGTTGTACTTTTCAACCTCGAAGCACATATTCTTCCTGATAGTGCCAATCTGCTGTAGTTGCTACTCGTGGACTGTGCCACCCTCATCAGTTGCCAGGGCGGGATATGTTTCAGGTTGCTTTCATCACTCGGATTTAGCTGCCATGGTATATATCAAGACATAAAACAGGTTCATCACCTGTAGGAGCTGCCGATGAGACATCGTGGGATGCATTATGAAGAGACAGGCGAACCATTCCAGTTTTTTGGTCTTACCACATACCGTGTTTATCCACCAGCCCTCCAGCACTTTCTGCAGTGCTTGTAGCTTTTGGAGTCGTGATATCTGAAACTTCACCTTGTTCTCCTGATAGTATGCGCAGCATTGTTTGGAATTCTTACATAGATACTCCTCCACCAACTTCATCTCCCACTATACGACGTCTACTGGCTCATCATCCGTGAGGTCCTGCTCAGATTCATCAGGTAGGTATAGCTCTCATGTGGTCTCCACAAGGATCCTCTCCCATTCTCAGGCCGTTGTATCATCCCATCATCTCCTTTCCATGCTGGAGTTCTGTTGATACCACCACTCCTGCTGTAGTCGGTCATCTGTTTGTCGACAGATCTGTGACTTTCAGGTTCTCTGGTCATTTAGTGCCATTATCTCTGCAGGTGGCAAGAGGTGCAGTCCTTTATTGGCATGTTCAGCATCTCGGCAAAGGTAAAATCTGTCTGCTATGACATCCTGACCGATAATCGTATAGTATTGTGGTTGCTTGTCTCTAATCGCTGTTGAGCTGTCCTAAGTAGCAGTAGCGCAAATGAGCATCATACTTACCACATTTGATGGCATATAGGGTAGTGGTGAAGCTGTCAAACAGGTGGTTTATGGGCGGGAACAGATTTGGGATGACTGCTTTCCACAGGTTGCTGTTTGTTCCTGGTAGATATTCTATCACGTTTATCCCCACTTCCACCAGTGAGCTGTGATAGGAGCTGTCTGGCGGTGTGCATAACATATCAGCATGTATGTAGGTGGTGGAATGCTGAGCAACCTTGAAGAGGACCCATTCTACATAGTACTGTAGCACATGATTACCTACTAGGGATGACCTGATCACGTTTTCTTCAGCCTGAGGTAGCAGTCGGCCAATCGCCATGGCTATATGCTCCATTTAAACCTAATATATAAGATGGAGTCAATATTTGCTCACTCAATAGGTCTTTCTGACCTGGTGGACATGTACGATGTTGATGCTGCCAGGGTTAGAGAAACTGATGGCAAGTCGTTCAGACTACAAAGTGGAGCAGCCTCGAAGACGTTCTTCCTTCACTCGATCCGGGGTAATGGAATTGAGCTAGTAACGAATGTGAAAGATGTCTCAAGATTTTTTATGTTCCACTATTACTTCCCAAAGAAGAAGTTCATCCTCGAGCCCCTGATAGAGCAGATGGAGGGCAAGGTGGAAGATGCTGGCACCTTGATTGCTGACCTCAGCGTTCACGTCGTAGGACTGGCTGTGAAACGTACCATGCCGATATCAGATGATAGTATGCTGTTAACACTGACGAAACGACTACGAATAGTCTTCGAGAAAAATGATGTATGGTATCCTGGAAGACAAGGTGGTAAATGGCAGCCTTACATATGACCTGAGCAGTCATTGATCTGGAGGTCACGTCGCTCTCTACTGTTTTGAAAAAGGATGGCAAGGTCCGAAAGCTGTTTGACGATGGCTCAGCTTTCCTAACATATAGATAGCACAACCCTATTTGGGGTGGGTCATAGGGTTGGAGTTACAGGTGGAAGGCTCCTGCCGCATCACCATTTAGATGGGCTAGAAGAACCTATTAACATTCAAGAGGGCTTCCTGTGGATAGAAGGTGTGTCTCACTCCTTGATGGCGAAGGCCGCAATGAAGCTACTGGAGTGTGTTGGACTCCCCGGTCTGCAGACAACCCATATTGTGATAGAACTTCGTGTTCTAGCTGATGGTAAAATGAAGCAGTTAGCACCTGCCTCCGATGGGATGAAGATCCGCCTCCAGCCCAATACAGGGTTCGATCTGACGCAGATTTACCTCGATGGGTTCACTCTATTTAGCTTAACCCGCCAAATATCAACCCAAGATCTTGATACTACTTAGGATACTGCTCATACCTGTGGTGGTTGCCTCACACTAAGCCATGGTATTGGACGCCAAATGGGCACACTTTGAGATGAGCCCCAGTATAACCCCTACCGTGACCATCCGCGGAAAAACATCTACGATCGCTTTCATCTCCGTGAAGATGTTGACTTTATCTACCACTTCTTTGGTGTGAAGAGGGTGGGTCGAGGTTGTCTTCTGTCGATACGACATAACCCTCTCGGCATCACATCCTCTGTGCCAAATGTGAGTACCCCACAGTCTGCCATGGAGCAGATGGTAGGCATTTAGCATTCTAGCAGGTGAGCCCTGCCAGGGTACCTGGCAGAACCTATAGGTAATTCCACCGATGCGACACTGGCAGTGACTACGTCTTTGTTTGAACAGCCTGAGACAGGCAGAATGGCATGCCATCATCAGACGGACCACTAATTGAAGAACAGACGACGGATAGACAGAGAGGCGAACATACATCCATTTTCATATACATTGTTCTGTAATTTGACATAGGCTGATAAAGCTGCTTTGTTGGCTTTCAGTCATAGTTTTCAGTCTTTCTTTCTACATCGAGTAATAATTACAAGATGTACTATTTGAAAATGTTCCATTATCTACTCTAGCTCAAAATAACCCTTAAATCTTCTGCAGATCCGGTTATCCTGTATTATTGTTAACCGTCTACTTAGACCCATTTAGGACCTAGTCATAACCGGGTAGCATCATTTTGTTTCATTTTGCAAGACGTGCAAAATCTCCCTGCTCATGCTCTGCTTAGTTTGTGCATATTTATGTGTTTTCAACAAGTTTTGGACGGGTTACTTCGAGTCATCATGTCAGGAAAAGGAAAATCGCTTCAAGGACAGGTGACATCTTTCCAATTTAGCGTTTTTATGTGTTAAATTCAACATTGAATTTTGCCAGATTTCGCCAGGTGGTCGTTTGCGTATCCACCATTGTGGTAACCATTGTCTTGCCTGTCCTTTGGGCTGTTACCTGGTTACTCTATATACCTTCTAACGGCTCCCGAGTGCTTTCTGCTTTCAAGATGGATGTCCCCTTAAGCCAAGAAGGCGGCACCCATGATTTTTGCTAACTAATGACATTTGTTGGTTTAAATTATTATTTAACTGCATTAGATCGTTTCCGATTGAATTTTAAATGTTCCCTGAGTGATTCGGGGATATAATTTCAGAGCAACGCATGCTTTTCTAATTCAATAATAGATTAGTACAGCATTGGATCTTATTTCGAAGTAACATTTGATTTATTGAAATATTAATTCTCTTCAATATTTAATTATAAATGTTTGTTAATCCTGTATACTTTGATAGCGTTTTCTTCGCTTGGTAACTAGTAATCTGCTCTTGCTTAGCGGCGGCAGATATGATATGTCTTCGGGTGTAGCTGACAAGAGCAGCATTTATTGATTTCTTGTCAATACTTACAGAAAGTGAAGGGAGTTGGTAAGGTGGCTCCTGATACTCTGTGTGGGAAGTTCCAACGCTTCATGAAGAGAAAGTTTGCAGGCCATCACTGTGTGGCCTGCACCAGATGTAAGATCAGGGCTCCATGTGATGTATGTGCTCAGTGGTCTTCGGAATTAGTAGCCAAATTCGATGCTGATCGACGGGCGCATCTGGAGAGGATCCAGCGCGAGAAGCAGTCCAAGCGTGATGCAGCAATGCGTGGTCTTGTGGAGTCGCTAAGCACAAAGATGGATGCTGCTTTGGTTTCGTGGGTGGCCCAATTCAAGGCTATGTTTGAATCTTTCCAGCAGTCATCAGAAATGCCGACGAAGCAGGAACTGTCTGTGCTGCCTCTAGAAGAGGGTCAACTACCAAGGCATATAATTATAGAATTAACAATTTAGCAGAAGGGTGTAAGGAACAAAATATTGATTTTTTTGTTCTTTTTTTAATCAGAAGATCTTGTACCTTCTATCCTGGCAGCCTATAAGTCTGCTTTAGAATCAGTTATTCCTAGTCTTTCCCATGATGGGGAGGTGCATGGCACACTAAATGAGCAATGCAAGACCAAGACAGCCTGCTCCAATTCCTGCTTGGAACGTATCTTTACTTCTTCAGGTTTTGGCAAAGGCTCTTTTTTTTAGCTAATTAAAACTATTGACATCAAGTTTTTTTAGTTGGAAGGCATTTTTTTGGTTGCTGCACCTTCAGCAAGAAGGGGAAGTTAGATTCATGTGCTTTTGTTGAACAAAATTGCTTTGTTGCTACAGAGGAAGGTTTACTACTGTTACCATGCTTTAAATTTTTAGCTAAGTACCAATCTCTAAAGTATCCCAGCCAATCGATCATTCTACTGAGCTTAACTAGACACTACCCAGCGGCTGTTGGCTGTTGTCTTAATATGTATGTATGTAAAAATAAAGTATGGTACGATGTCTCAGCAGATAGTCGAAACAGTTCACTCACAATATCGCAAGGGGTAAACAAGTTGATCGTGCATCATCTGCACTCTAGAAGCACAATGGCATGCCGAGTTGTCATTTACGGACTTCTATCACTACGATATCGAAAGTATGTTTAATCCTGTAGCTTTTGTAAATTTATCGCATCACATGTTTTAGACCTATCTGAGCATCACTAATACAAACATCACCAGCCCTATCTTACTCTGGTCAGAGGTGATGCACTGGCCTGCAGATGGATCCGGATTGAATCAAGAATGCAACACAGAGGAAACAGCGACTCATATCTTTGAATTCTAAATATTATTCACGGAATAGTAATAAGTTTACTTAAACAGTTGCTTAAGCTTTTACAATAACTCTTTAGAATTTCTATCAGCTTTTGAACGTCAGTCTGAATGTCTTAGATTCAAAGGGTTTTTTCTGGTCTCTTACTAGTATTGAGTTAAAATCAGGTTTTCTGATTTTAGCCTCAAATTAAAGTGTAGTAGCTTCTTCTGAACAATCGGGACTGCCCTGGCAGGAACGTGGGGCTGACATGGGCCCATTTTCGTTGTCTCTCATTTTAACACGTCCTTATTGTCTTTGTTTTACAAAGAAATGGAGGGGGAACATGGTTTAAACGCCTTTGGTTTGGGTTGGCTAATGAGAGCTGTTATAGCCTCACATCCTCCCACCGGAATTCATGGCTGACGAAATCTGGTTACTATAAAATAGTACATCTGGGAAGTATTATTCGATGTAGAATCAGAAAAGTGGGGTACTAATTTTTAATACTTACTAGATGTACTATGGCCCACCTCGACCATCCCTCGAGGTGAGGCTGAGCTGCTTGCGCTTTGGCTTTTGTGCTGTTGCATAAGGAAGCCGAAGTGATGGTACCCAGTTAGGACTCCGTCCTAGAGGAGTCTATGTAAAAGCTGGCTACTAATAATACACAACACCCGGATTTAAGGGTTATTTTGAGCTAGAGTAGATAATGGAACATCAAATAGTACATATGGTAAGTATTAACAATTCTCGTAGAAACAAAAAGCACATGGCTTTTTTATCAGCTTTGCCCAATCAAAGCGGATAACATAATCTCAAATCTAAATGTCACCGTTATCAGCTCTGATTGATCAGAGCTGATGATGCACTCTCAGATCTAAATGTCTTCTCTTTTATCTCTGCTGCCCCGATGGCTCAGACAATAACGACATTGAATTTCTAATGGATGAGTTCAAATCCTACTCAGATGACCTCATCTAGATGGTACACAGTTTCGACACAAAATTCAAATGGTATGCACTAGGGTTTTGGGGACGAATAACTGGAACTCAATAAAAGCGGGATCAAAGCACACCTCACGCACACACCAACCAACTGGAATAGGAACACAATTAGGAGATGACCCACAGATAGAAAAAACACCACACACACACCCCTACCCCCACACCCACAGTCCACCCCCCCCCCACCAACCCACCCCACCCCAGCACCTCCACCCCACCCAACCCCTCACCACCACCCCACCCACCCCACCCTAGGATATCAGTCAGAAAGGGAGAGGGGCCAACCACTAGTGGGGGTTCTCCCAGACAGGTGGGGTCTGCACGGGCATTTTCTAGTTTGGCTCAGCCTGACAATTGATCTGACCCTTTACCTTTGGCCAGACATAATAGATCCTTGATTGCTGGTCCATCAGCGCATTTGGGATGTCGAACCTTTGGGGGCGGCTCGGTACCTAATATGGGTCACTGATGCTGTTGCAGTGGCTGCCAATGTAGGAAGATGCAGTGCAGTGTCGCTCTTGTCTCTCGTTCGTCCTTTCAAGTTGGATGGGGTGGGGATTGTGTGGGGTGGTTAGGTTCAGCTGGCCATCTGAAAGATTTAAGATTTATGTTATGTATGCTGAAGTATATTTATTTACATAAAGAATCAGCAATTCTTTATGTACGCTGAAGCGTCTTTATGTACATAAGGAATTGGTAATTATTTATATGCTCGTCGTCTGGGATGACTTGTTCTACTCCATCCTCATGAAGTGTACAAAATTGTGTATACTCCATCTCAATGAACACTTACTCCACATTAATTAGAAGCAACTTTCTCAACGACCTTTATTCCTACTGGACCACCACTTCGACTACGAGATGTGGTCGAAAATCTAAGCCTGTTTATCATTATTAGTGGAAGAGAACACACGTTTCCACGGTAAGCCATTCCATGTCAGCCAGCGTTGCCCCTGAAACTTCTGCACCTCCTGAGAAGGGATCCAAATGAGTTCCCGATTCATCGGTAGTAGATCTGAGTGATGAATATCCAGTTACCATAATGCTTCTGAGGGAAAAGCGCCATGACCCATCACTCCAGAATTTGCTCACTTGTCCTCACTTATCACTATGGGAGAAGCTAACTGGCTTGCAGCCAGCACACTTTCAACCAACATCACCTGAATGTAGAATCTATTTTCACAACTACTGAAGCAACCGCCGTGACTCTGTGACTGAGTGCATCTCAGTATCATTGTATCCACGAGGTCGTTCTGCACAGCAGGTATCGCAAGTATCATCGGCGGCGTCTCCTCATCCAATGTCGTCAATCATTGGTGCAACATCCCAGTCATCCACAAATGTCACTTTTGTTCCGGGAGCTTTCCCGATCATTATATCAGGAGCATGGGCCCATCAGACCGAATAGACAGGGTCTCACCTGTCACGGAGGGCTTCTGCATCTTGTGATCACTGCATCTTTCGATCAGAAGGTAAGTGGACGTCCATTTATGTCTGTGTAGTTGCAACCTCTATCATTTAAAAGGGTCCGTTCAGTGGGGGAGCTGAAAGTCTCATTAAAACAAAAGGATGCAGCGGCAACATTACAAATACATCATAATTAAACTGTATATTGATTTATAAGATTAGACTTTCTATTATACTGTATCGTAAAATCATTAGTTGCTTGGATGCCCAGGATCTGCGGAGATGTAGTCCCACATACTGAGAGGGAATGCATGCACGTTATTGTGCTAAGGATCAAAATAAGTTTATGAAGCGGAAGCAGACATCCACTAAAAATATACAAGCATTTAAACCATGACAACCTGGGACGAAAGCACAGGTAAAAACAAAATCAAATGTATGCCGCCCCATTCCTTTTATCACTTCCTTCCTCCGAATTGAAAAAGATCGCTCTCTGGGAGAGAGGTAGGAGGGGTATGGTAGTAATATTTAAAGACAGCTGGTCCTCCCTGGAGCATTGCACAGATGGAAGCCGGAGCCGTATCTCTGCTGTATGCATTCGTGTGTATTTCTCCAGGCCCATTAGTTTGAAGAAAGGTACCAGAAATGGTGTACTCCTGCACTAAACATGGCGTGTATCTGTATGCGGCTGACCTACATAACAGCTGCATTTTTACATAGGGTAATTATGAAATATAAATAATCCATGCTTCCTTATTAAAGCATCATTTGCAAACGTGTACATTATAGCTATACAAAATTGTCTGGGCTTTACGAATCTGAAAACGGTTTCACTATCAGCTCTGTATTAACTGAGTTATTTAAGATTGAAGATTCTTCAATCGGCTTGTGAAGGAGCTTGTCCACTTCGAGCAAAGTCGGTCGTCCTGCGTAGACACTGGTCACGTGGTTGACTTCCTGCCCGTATCCCTCGCACGCTGATCAGTTTCCTCATCTTAGAGTTGCACCATTTTAGAAATTTAGGCAGCTCTATAAAATAAGATGCTTTGCAATCTCCACGTGACATTTTATCTAACTTTTGACAGTGAAGGTCAGGTGAGCTCTTCACAGTTCTAAGTCCGAAAAGCTCATTATCGTGACAAGGGGTTTATCCTCGCCTGCCCTCCACGTGGACAATTGTTTCGCCACCAGTTTATTAGAAAATTAAGAAGTAATAACCAGCGTTTTTGCTAATCGTTGTGGGGAACTCGTATTCTTCCCTGTTTCGTTATTCGAAGAACCTTAAAAGATATCCAATCCAGGCGGCCAGTCGTCTCCTGAAGTAATTACTATTACAATACGTTATATCAATGGGTTAAATTGATGAAATAGACTATGTTCAAACTGAAAGGAGAAATTATCAGTGAACACTCCTTTGTCAGGGGAAACTGTATCCTCTACCAACACTCGGTCAGAAGATTTTCCGTGGGTATACTTATACATATCGCTGCACTAGGAAAGTTTTTGCAGTACGGTAAACACAGATATTGATATCCAGGACATAACATCTTCATTCGCTCTTGTTTCTGTGTGATAATCTCAAATTAGGGAAGCTATAAGTTTGTGGAACTATGCAATTCCAGAATCTCTGAAAGAAAGACTTTCCGAGTATACCTCCAGGGGGCAATCACCAATGCATTATAGAGTACCAGTTTAATCATCACTGAGCTTAAATTATTTCCGAATTCCACTTAGAATAACACATTTTTCGACATTGAAACCTATCTCCCGCAAACACTTCGGAATACTAGTAGCACACTGGGAATTGTTCCTCCTCCTCGATCGGAGGCATACATGTCCGTCAATTAAGATGTCGGTATCAACCTCCAGATGCTGCAAGATGTCCATGTCCGTAAACGAATTTTGGAAAAACATTTCTTTCCCATCAGTTTTGGATCTGATTTTTTCTGACGGTTCTTTTGATCAGATCTTCCATAAATCGGACCCGTCGATTATTCCAAATAGTACATCAATAAAGCTGTCCACACACATCGATTCTGGGGCTTCATGACGTGACATGTTATTTTCTTCCAACCCAGAAACCTGTTCTCATCACCAGAACATTTGCAGTGCCACTCCTTGTCATTAGTCTATATCAGTGTTCCAGAGGGTATTTGCGTTCGGTTGACGTCAGAAGGGAACTTCAGCTGGACTGTGCAAACACACACCTCACCACCCATCCCGCCCCCGAGAACGTTGTGGTTGAACACTATTCTATTATATAGAACAGAATGATACTTACGGACACAGTGTTATTATATATTTACGGACACGGACGCGGTGTTAATATGTTTATAATATAATAGTGGTTAACGATTTAAATAATTATGTAATAGCATTAAATAACTTGGGGAACTTTATAAGTTGTCAGATAGGTCAACGCTATATTTCAGTATTATTTTTAATTAAATCTCAAATTAATTCCTAGATGGGTTAATATTATTTTACAAACATGATATTTGTAGGTTAATAGTATTTGGCAAATCATTTCATTTTTTATGACCACATTATAATATAATTGTTTGCATTAATTTACGAGCTAGTTGTTGTCACACTTGCATCTTTTTCTCCCTTCCTACTCGCCACTCACGTTGACTCGGTCACCATGGCAAGCCAAAAGTGTGACTTCCGTGAAAATAGGAAACTTACTGTGCCCCTCTACATCAATTATCACCAACACGTGACAAGGTCTTTATTGTTCGCATTCGTCTAATTCCCATTGGTCAAAATGTGGTCCAGTTATTGGTTTATCGTGACTGCCCATTGGTGGTTCTTTCCTGTATCATGCGAGGCAGCTTAGTTGTTGAATATCAATGACTAATTTGTGAAGTTATCAATGGCTCTCTACAGACTAGGTTGGTTCTAGTAAGTGGGTCTTCACAAAACAGGAGACCAGTCCAATTCGTCACTAAAGGAGACTATTTCTATCCAATTGGATTTGAGATCGGCAATACTTAGCTTATATTAAGTTGTATTTATATAAAGAGATTATTGTATATTATAGCAACTCATGACTGTTGTTCTTAAACCCAACTTCGGATTCTCTACTGATAATTTGACCTGTTTCGATCACTCCTGCTGGACCGTTTGATTCCATCCGAAGTCATAGGGACTTGTTTCGAATTGGTCATCTTTGGCGGATTCGATATCTTCATGCTACGTGCACATAATTCACAACACACCCCATGAATTGAATGAGCCAAGTTATTCAAATACTGGGATTATTAGACGCCATGAGCTTTTCTGTCACTCAAGATGTCAATTACCTGAAATCAGATTACTCAAGTAACTCTAGTCAATTAGACAAAGAGTTGTGCCATATCCGTGCCAACTATGAAACGTGTGATCAAGTAGTATGAGTATATAAAAGCATAGTTGTTTAAATTTCAAACTCCGCTGAACAATTCCTCAGATATAATCTTCTTCATAAATAGTCTTCCCGTATGACATACACTTCCAGAATTTCCGCAAGAGATTAGTGGAATCTTAGCATTCCGTTGCAAAAGTATTAAATTGTTACAAGTATTTATCAATTCCCAAACTTAGTCAATGACATCAAAGCATAACCTACCGATAAATTATTGTATAAGATTCTTAATATAGAGGACCAACTCCTCCGGTGACTTACCGGAACCTTATCCTGAGTTACTGGAACCGGTGGTATGTGGGGCCAGCGAGCTACATTAAAAACCATCATTACGCAGACCACTTTTGTATGTTTATTACCATTGAAGCGATATTAATTTGCATATTAAATTTTAAAGGAAAATGGATTTAGACTAGCATATGAACACATCTACTACTAAAACCAAAAATAAAAGTCATACACGACCTGCGGTCTGCATAAAATAGATATGCTAAACACCACCATTAGACAGGCCATGCGCGCGTACGGGTGTGCGTGCGTGCGTGCGTGCGTGCGTGCGTGCATGCATGCGTGCGTGCGTGCGTGCGTGCGTGCGTGCGTGCATATAAATTTAACTCTAGGGCGTACAGTTTTTAGGCGAATTAGGCCTATGATGCCATACCTTAATCTCGTGAGGCTCCACGGAACGCATGCGCGCAAAAGATTCTCGTTTTTTGAGTCTCCTCGATGTAAACACATTTGAGTTGGATGGCATGATTGACGAGACACCTGAGGGAGAATTCCATACACTTGTCAATAATTAACCTTGCTAAAAGTTAACCATTTAACAATTGAAACAAATTTAACAAGAAACTTTTGTAGGGCAGAAACAGGTTCCAGTCAAATTATTTTCAAAATGCTCAACAAAATATCCCTTACATCATACATTCTTTCTCTTTTCTGTTCACTAATGTTTAAAGCGTAATGTAAAAAGGGACTACTCGACAGTGCAGGCCAGAGATAATGGCGGACAAAATAACACGATCAGTAGAAGGGCAGCCGGGTGGGCACAATTCTGATTGGTAAAGAGCTGGCTACATGGCCGGTGGCAGAAATGGCGTCCCATGTCATGGCGTCAGCTCAGAATTGCGCCTACCCCGCCAGCCACCGTTTTGGTATGTAGATCTATTGATGTGTTCTGATGATTGCAGGTGCAACGAGGCATGAAA
The DNA here is from genome assembly GCA_034401795.1 of Chaetoderma sp. LZ-2023a. Taxonomy (NCBI): domain Eukaryota; kingdom Metazoa; phylum Mollusca; class Caudofoveata; order Chaetodermatida; family Chaetodermatidae; genus Chaetoderma; species Chaetoderma sp. LZ-2023a. Next base: position 64,267,725 of record CM067362.1, on the reverse strand, counting down.
TAGATGGGGCACGCCCAGTTGAGGCTACGTGACCAGCTCTCGTCTGATCAGAATTGTGAATATTTCACCGCCCCCATTCGGTATGTAGATCTATTGATGTGTTCTGATGATTGGCAGTGCAGCGACGTGTGAAATGGATGGGGGTGGTGGCGTGTAAAGGTTGGGTACATAGATCTATGGTGCCCTGGAAGAAGAGACAATGGGATGTTGGAGGAGGGGGAGGGCGGGGGTTGAAAGCATTCAGTACATATATCTGTTGTTCCTGAATGAAAAAACAATGTGAAGGGGCTAGGTCGGCATGTCGGTCTATTGCTGCTGAATGAAGATTGCACCTAAGCACTAAGAAGCCTTAATATTCAATACGTATGTAGTTAAGCAAGTATTCAGTACATAGATCGATTGTGTGTAGCTGAGGAGACAATGGGCAGGTCCATCCAAACACCAGCGACGGGTATGGAGGACAGGTATTACTGTATGTGTATGACTTATAACATGTTCGGTCATGTTTGTTCCTGGCCTTCTTAGATAATGGGAAGGTTAATCCAAAGCCGTGGGTGGGGTTGAGGAGGACGAGGTGGTGTGGAATGCTGCCCAGTTTTAACGTGTTCAGACATGTTTGTTCCTGGCTGAAGAGAGAATGGTAACACGGATCCAAACACATGGGATGGGAGTCAGGAGGACTGGTGGTGTTGAATGTAGTTAAGGCAATAAATTAGCCAGGGCTATTACTGTCTGTTCTGAGACTATGGGCCATATAATCTCCTTTAGCAGAAGAGAGAAGGTTATTGCTGAAAATCTAAAATACGAATGCTTCGCTTGATACCCTCAACAGGCATTCCAGGGATAAATTTGCATGCATTTCAAAATGTGCGTGCGCGTGCGGGAGGTCGTGCATGCGGATATTCAGAGCTGTATCTCGAGTTACAACTAAATCTAAATTTCTGGTACCCTTGTCTCTAAATTGCTTTTTGACTTTTTTATATCAAGGGAGTTGGCTCATTCGACAGCTGTATTGAGGTAATCAAACATGTAAGCTGCAATAATCTTGTTATACTCAACGTTAATATTAGGAATGTCTTAACGTTAATGTAGGTTATTCGATTATACAGATGTCAGGTTCATTAACTAAACTATTCAGTAAAGAGAGAATTGTGTGGCCAAAAGCCCCTCATTCCCACCTAGTGCTAAGGAATAGTGGAGCTTTTAAAAAGTAACTCGGCTATCATTCACGCATGATCCTCAGTTACGCGGGAGGGAGATGATGTGTACATACCCTTTAAAAAAAGTTGAGGTTTTTTTCTTTTAAAAAAATGTTAATCAATAAAACTATACATGAAAAGTAGAACCCTGCATCGAATATAATTGAAATATAAACAAACATAAACAGGTATATACACATTGAGTTATCCCGGAATAGAACCATCAGCCCTAGAGATATAAAGCCCTTTCATTACCAGGAACACTAATGTCATTAGCACCATTAATTTTTTTTTTAAATGCTTTAAATGATTGCCCCTTAACAATACAAACTAGTGGGCTGATGTTAATGGCGATGATGGTTGTGATGGGAGGTGTAAGTGGATTACCTCATTCGACTAAACCTTATGACGTACACGGTGCTTACCATAAAGCATTATGGTGCTCTCTGAAACTTACTGAAAGCCATAAGGTTTAGGAAAATATCGATCATAAATCACTCTCTTTTTGTACGTAAATCCAAAACGTTTATCGGTATCCTTGGTCAAAGATTTATGGTCTTTTGACGTAATGATGGTATTAGGATATTGAACGATCATTTCCAGATTAGGTTTCCTGACCGTTGCAAGCAGTGCTGTAGGATAGTTCCCTATTTCTAAAACTTAATGTTGGCCCATTAACACTGCTGATAACATGCATCTGTCTGTCCGTCTGTTTGTATGCATAACTTTTAGGACCCGTGCTAAAGGACTCGGTTATTTCACTACCAGATGTAACTTCGTTAGGAAAATAACTGAGTATGCACATATAGGAATTAGCACGAGTCTATCTCCTTCCTAGAGTTACACTTTAGAATCTGTATTATAATAAATGCATGACGTGCCGGCCGCTAGTAGGCTGTCGAGTAAGTATACCCTAGCATACCTTGTCATGAAATCAATGATCACCACATTGTTATGACTATCAATAGGCTAATTCACTATAGCACATTTAGTGAGTGTTGTCGTTGCATAGCCGGATATTTTTAACTGACATTTTTCTGTCAGTTAGCAAATTCAACATTCTCCCGTGAGTATGTGCATATTCGTCCTTAGGAAATGGATTGCGGGTGAAATATCCCGATAAAGAATGTAGGACCTGCCACTAGGAGGCTCTCGTTCTTACAAACAGATGCCTGATTTAATCCTCTCATGCTCGAAATAGTATCGAATATAGGCGTGGTTCTCAGCCTCAGATATCGCACCTTCAGGATACCACAATGCGTCTTGTTAAATCACCAAGAAGTTGTGATGTACCTAGGCCTGTTCGCTTAATCGATATTTCATCGATAGTTGATTATTTTCCATGGCGATTATATAATCGAGTGTAAAATAAATTAATCAATATATCGAAAATCGAAAAAAATCGATTTAATAAAGCAGAAATCGATTATTTGTTCTAACACGGTAGTTGTATAAACATCTAATCCTGACGTTCAAACCTGCACCTCCCGAGTCATATTCCATGCACGGGAATGTTTATATAAGTAATTGCTCGATACACCAGTGATCAGAAACATGTGATTGTTACTGTTTAATATCCACCTCTGAAGGCTATAGGCTGAAATGACACTGGACATTTTGCGAAAATATTAAGAAAATTAATTAATGTTTTTTCTAGTAAATTCACAAAATTTCGATGCAAATTTTCACAAATTCTGATGATTGCTTTGGAACTAATTTGACTTAAAACTAATGCTGCCTAAGGCAACAACAAGGTGCAGTCAACTGATTGTCAAAATATTCGGCTTTTCTAAAGCTGGGAAATGGAGAAACGTAGATAGGAACTAGGGACGAAATCTATATCATAATAAAAATAAAAATCCTATGACCATTTCGCGAGAAAATGCAGAAAATTTACTTCGTAGTAAATTCACAAATTTTCAATCCAACTTTTCATAAATTCTGCCGATTGTTTTGTAACTAATTTGACTTAAAGCTGTTGCTCCACCCGCAGTCAAATGATTTTCAAAATATTCAGCTTTTCCAATGCTGGAAAATAGGGGAATTTCGTAGATAGGCTCTACGGGCGAGCTCTATATAATTAAAAGTTAATCTATGTAATGTTAAAATTAAATTGGCGCCTTTTTGCTGGCTTGAAAATCTGGTCATACGCACCGGTTTCTTAAAACCATTATCCAATGGGAATGAGTGAATGATGGATTACGAATTGACTTTATTATACTGGGCGGGGTTGGTCCTCGTGTTCAGCCAACCAGAGGACTGGTTGATATAGTCTTATTGAGTGTCCTGTGGTCTTTTCATAGGCCTACTTAGTCAAGGTAATCTAAGAGCATGTTCTCACTGGAGAGTTAATCAGGAATAACGCCACACCTCAGTATTGCGTTAAGCCAGTTAAGTCTCTAGTGAGAACGCAGCTTTAGCCTAACTAGGAACCAATTTACGAAATTGCGCTTTCTGCTATTTTTTTAATAGAAAATTTGTCATTTTTTGCAATTTATTTCTTTCTTTCTTTCTTAATTTTTTGTATTTCTTTATTATTATTATTATTATTATTATTATTATTATTGCGAAAGCTATACCCGCTCTCTCCCTCCCTCCCTACCCCCTCGCTCCCTCCCCCCCCCCTCCCTCCCTCCCTCCCCCTCCCCCTCCCTCATCCATCCCTCCTACCCTAACTACGTAGTTGCTGCTTCCAAAGTTTCAGGAGTAAATAATCGATTATCCGATTAAATCGATTATTTTCCAGACATCATAATCGATTATTTATTTTCATAATTGAACAGCCCTATATGTATTCTGCAAAAATTGTATCCATACAACGTTCGGAGTGCCAGCTCTCGATAAACTCCAAGATCAAATACAACGAACATACAGCCTCCAACAGCTCCACAGACGTCTATACGCCATGACGAGTGCACGCGTGATGGCACGAGTACATTCAGTACTCTGTAGATCATGAGCGCACTTACTACGTAATGGGCAGAACAGGTGGCTTTTCCACCCATATGGTGGCACTCGATAGAATACATCTTTTGGAGGCAAACAGATACACTTTATAAGACACAAAAATAAGAGGCGAGCTCCTCTACCGGCTTAACATCTTTAACGATCACTTCCACTACTCATAGAGGATATTCTCGAGTCTTACATGCATAACGATATAGCGATGTGATATTCACATACGCTAAATACTTATCAGCAATATCCTTTTGATGTAAATGGGTGGTATTTGTGCGACCTCCATAAAGAGCACTACAGGTTACAAGGTGTTCAGGGTAGGCTACTGTCTTCAGAGAGGACTTAATGCTAGAGCTGTTAAGCATCATAGCCTGAAACTCACACACCCAAAATTCCAAACACTTTTAACCTCATATGCCTAAAATGACACACTTTAGAAAGAGTCTTCTGATACGACTCCTCCAAAGTTAAATGATGTTCAAGAAAGGAATCTTCAGTAGATCGCTGACATGGCAGTCATTTCGGACACGCATGTATATAGCAGCCATAATATCCAAAGTACTTATAAGTATCAGGGCAGTATCGATCTAGGCATCTACGTAGCGTAACAGGTTCATCGCCCGTTAGAGCATGCTGAATAACCACGTTTCTAGAATGAGCCACATAATCTATCCAATAATAAGGTTCTACAGAGTAATGCTTTTTTATTACTGAGGTTAGCGTACCCGCCAACAGGTTGGGCTGCTAGCTTATGTTCGTTTAAGTATTTAGTCCCAAAACACAGTATTACATAATGATGATAACGTTGCCAAAGACACAAAAGGTGGTATATTTATTGCTTTAATAAACATGCCCCAAGACTTCGCGCAGGCCACTCATAGAATATTTACATCTGCCCTTCATTAAAGCTTCCTGACATCCTCAAAGTTGAAAACCCCCATCTTTTACAGAGTCTTGCCCGGCATCACACTCTTGATGTCCAGACAACAACATGCTGTCCGTCCGTAAGCGTCAAGAGAAGGGTACGCTCCTACATAATCAAAGTACATGTTATTGTTTCTAAGACAATGAAAAAATCCCTTCACGCTAGCTAGATGTTTTGTACATAATAATTAATTTCGGGTTTCATGGATTATTCGGCGAAAGGGTTAAAATTATACGTTTTACCCAAACGGACATTGTTTGGGCATATTAAGGTATATATTATTGACCCGATAGATGCAAGGGTGTAATATACAAATTACAATTTGTAAAAAATATGCATATAGCCAACCGTGACAACGTAGCTTTAATTTAGTCAGTAACATTGTAACAATGTTTCTTCCTACCGTGCCTTTCTTTAAATTTTACGGAAAAAACTCGGCTATCCACAGTATGACTATGAGAAACAATGACTGAATGTAGGCCTACTGATTCCCGATCAAAAACAGTTTAACAGTGCTTTGAACCGCTTCCACTGACTCACTGCGGCAACAAAAATTACTTTCCACACGTGTGCGTCACGCCATCAGGTGATCATCGCGTTTGTTTAGTCTACTGTGGTAACTCGGCTCGGCCGCTCGAGCATTGTTACAATCGATATTTAAACAATAAAACGAGACTATAAACAGAATAACATAGGTCACTGACATAAGGCCATGATAAGGCAATAATCTATTTTGGAGATATTGACCGAGTGTCTCTTCGTTGCGTTATGTAGCTTGCCTAAAGAAAACGGAAACAGAAATTATTTTTTTTGTCCAAGTGCGAGGCCCCCTTCAAGGGCGAGGCCTTGGGCTACTGCCTCGTTCGTGGATAATCCGCCCCTGCTCATACACCGATTTTGTGGCTAGCAGACATTTCATAAAATCGGCTAGAGTCGCATTGCCTTCAAAGATAGACTCTCTCTGTATAGGATCGCATAGAGAGCAATGATCTGATAACGGTGTATCATTACATTCAGAGCATACTAGCTGCGCTACGAAATATATGACCTCATGACGTTTTGTTACCGGATTAGTTTCAAAATCATAAAAGACAAAATGAGTAGGTATTGTAGAACGATCATACTTCTCATCCGTATAAGCCTTACACTTCTCAGATAAGCTTATATGATCTTGGCAATGAGATTCAATATACCAGACGTGGTTGTTTAAATTAATTTCATCCATACAGCTAGGACATGTTGCCACCAATAGACAGGCCTAGCATAGAAGATAGGCTACAAGAAGCTTGTGACAGTTAGGACAGACATTAACCTCGTCACACATCTTAGAGTTGATATGACTGTTATAACATAGCTCGCTTTTAAACCATCTATAACAACGATTAGCATTTTGCTTACAGGGTGTTGTCACTTTACATAAATGACAACATTGGACGCAAGAGTTCCGGCTACTGTGGTCGTAACCTATGTCACACTGCGAGCATGTAGTACCGTAACTCTGTGAATGTATGCGTAATGGTTATTATGCAGTGATATATACACTTTTTATTACCATATTTACTGTACACCCTGAGTGAAATCTGTGGTTTCAAGATGGCCTGAAAGGCATTCAGAGCATCTATGTCATATGGTGTATCAGTAGCTACACCAGCACTCGCGCTGAGCTCAAGAGACCTTATACAGTGATGATGAGTATCAACGGGTATGCAGGCAATCTATGTCGTCGAGTAATTTTTATGCTAGCAAAACATTAGGTTTGTATCGATATAGCTCAACGCTTATGATCATGTCGATAGTCACTTATAGGACTGGCGGTATGATCAGCGAACGAAAAGAAGAAGAAGAAGAAGAAGAAGAAGAAGAAGAAGAAGAAGAAGAAGAAGCTCAACCTCATAACGAAACAACGATCCATGGACAAATTATATATATATATATATATATATATATATATATATATATATATATATATATATATATATATATATATATATATATATATATATATATATATATATATATATATATATATATTATATTGTGAACCTTGACACAGCTTTTTTTTCAATAAAGCCTCGAGTTTCTTATCCTCAAGATATAATCTGGCAAGATTACTGTTCAACCCAGATCCGCTAGGCATCTGGACATGAAAAACGTCCATGCTAAAGTCTGAGTCTACACAAATGTCTCTCTGGGACGGACTGGCTTCCGCGATACCATTAGTAATGACCTTGGCTGTCAGATCATGGACTTCAATGCCATGTTGTCCGGTGTGTCTAGTGAAGTGTGGTTAATACTTATCCTACTGTAATCTTGAGGCCTAGCTTTTACGCTAGAGAAAAACTGCTCTAACATTCTTTTGAATACAGGATGCACTCGACCAGAAACGTGTACAAGGTTTTCATATTGGATAGTCGCTGTATTAAAGTTGAGTGTGTATGAATTTTTAGTAATTTGAAATTATGGAGAGTAGAAAGAGCATGATGGGGCTAAGGAAAATATCTTACCAATTTCATCAGATGTAGGTATGTCATCGGCATTGTCATTGGGGTTAACTGTTGATGTAGCCTCATCAGGAGTCTGTCGGCGTAACTCGGATATTATTATTAGCAATGTCTTGGTCGCTGACAGAGCGCTGCACATGTTTACCATTAACCCACTCTCACTAACCCCACCCTCAATAACCCCACCCTCAATAACCCCACCCTCAGTAACCCCACCCTCAATAGCCCTACCCTCATTAACCCCACCCTCATTAACCCCACCCTCAGTAACCCCACTCTCATTAACCCCGCCCTCATTAACCCCCCCCCCCTCATTAACCCCCCCCCTCTCATTAACCCCCCCCCCCCACACACACACACACACACACACACACCCTCATTAACCCCACCCTCATTAACCATACCCTCATTAACCCCACCCTCGTTAACCCCACCTTCATTAACCCTACCCTTATTAATCCCACCCTCAGTAACCCTACGCTCAGTAACCCCACCATCATTAGCGCCACCCCTACCTGATACTGTTTATTTTTACAATCAGTGCAATTATTCTTGCGACAAACTAAAAACTCTAGTGATTTATAAACCCGAGTAATGCTCTGATGATGGTGACAATTATGATAATGATAATGATGATGATGATGATGATGATGATAATGACGACGACGACGCGAGGAAGAATGAGGACGACAACGACGACTCATCCACACGCACGCGCACGCGCATGCAAGCACTCGCTGACGCACACAGCTACCCATAAATGTACAATGAATCTCAATGGCGAGTTAATCGGGAATAACGGCATACCTCAGTATTGCGCTACGCAGGTTAAGTCTCTAGTGAGAACGTGCGGCCTAAATTTACTAGTTAGAGTCTATTTTAGATTACCTGGCCCCACGGGCACGACCTGTCATGTGCGATAAACAGGCTGAATTTCACAACCATTATGTTAATTTATATGAAATGAAATCACCATATGATAAGATTTATTTCGCTTCAATTACATCTAGGCGCACAAGTTAAGCCTCTAAATGTATACAATTTTAACAATTCTATTTTCACGCATTCTATTGTGTATGGGCCTATGCGCCTATAAATTAAAAATAGTTAACAACTAATGTCAAAAAGCAAAACATAATAGACCCACATAAAGCAGATAATCATGTATATATGATAAAATGGATCCTTCCAAGTATATCCCTTGATCATATGACATCATAATCAACTACGTGATCTGTAAGATGACGTCACAATCATGACGCCATGAATGCCTCGATATAGTCAGTCTTAAACGATTAATAGTCTGACACGTACGAATTCACCTTTCCAAAGTATCCACTCATCATCTGACCTAGTATGACGTCATAATCAGTTCCGCGCGTGTATGATGACGTCACAATCATTACGTCACAAAGGGTTCCATATAGACAGTCATCAAATCTCAAAGAGTCTGACACGTTGTATAAATTGTATGTCTTTGTAATTCTTTCCATTTTAATAGACATGCTGTTGGATGATTTGAGGTTGGTTTGACTGGACGCTGTTGCTGCCTTAGGCAGCACCGGCGTCCAGTCAACTTAGCCTCAATATACCCAACAGCTCATCTGTATAGCTTTCTGGAAATCGATAATCAGGCATAATCTATTGTATAGTATACATATTTCGACTTTAGGGATAATCAATGCAATTATTAATTTTTTGTTTATGAACGTATATAATAGCTGACCGTCATTGTAGGTTTATACTCTGTACACTCAAGGGCCTATGGCCTAATGTGGAATCAATAAATAAAAATTAAAAAATTTAAAAAAATGAAATGTTAGCGTCATAACCACTGCATGAGATGTTTAACTTCAGTGGCGTCGTGCAAGAGGTGCCCCGGGAGCATAGCTCCGCCAAAATATTGACAATACAATGTTTTAGCACTAGATATGTTCTTTTACAACACATAAAAAGTCCCTGATAGCCTCTTCAAGCATTTATTTTCCGAGTGGGGATACGCAGACCAGTCCCTTGGACACATGGGAGAGAGAGAGAGAGTAGTTACAGTTGATGATGCGTGGATTAGTTCGTACAAATTCTGCCTACACATTCATACAACCCAGATAACACAGCTTACTGGGCCGATGCTGGGCCGATACCACGCCGATACTTTCAGTATCGGCCCGGTATCGGCCCAGCATCGGCCCAGTAAGCTGCGTTATCAGGGAAGCAATATATATATATATATATATATATATATATATATATATATATATATATATATATATATATATATATATATATATATATATATATATATATATTTAATCCCCTCTTGTGGCAACTTAACCCTTTAATGGTCAAGTTGGTCTAAAACGACTTCTGCAGTGATCTTGAGAAATGTTCATTTGCAGACTAAGCAAAGAATATTTTTGAAAAAGGTTACCGAGCCAGTCATTCCAGTGGTAAATTTTCAAAAATACACTTCTTGGTCTGCAATTGGACACTGGCTAAGCAGAAATTTGAATTTTCTTTACCCCTAAGGGCGGGGGGGGGATAAGCAGTGTCATGATGAATACACATCTGCTTGGTCCCCACTGTTAGTTAAAACTCTTGATAATGATTTTAATATGTAAATAGCTTATGCCCAATACTTATTGATCTTACGCACTCAGTGAACACACATGCACGCACGCATGCACACGCATGCGCTGCGGCGGGACGCTTTTTTTCAGGGTCAAGGAACTTCTTCAGAAACTTGAGGAACTTCATCAGCTTCTTGAGGAACTTGAGAATGTTTTTGAAACTCTATCCACTGAGGATCAGATGCCATGACTCTTCTTCTCGCGTTCAGAGTCGAGGATCTTCGTCAGAAGTTTGAGGAACTTTCATGAGCTTCTTGAGGAACTTCTTCAGAAGCTTGAGGAACTTCGTCAGAAGCTTCAGAATGTTTCTCAAACTCTATCCACTGAGGAGCAGATGCCCCGACTCTCTTCTTCTGAAACTTCTCGTGGAAGACCCACTTCATCCATGCCTTCATAGCATTTGGCTTGAGAACAATTTTGATGAGGTAGTCCTGATAGACCTGATAATTTAGAAATACCTCCGGATTATGCTCTAATTGCTTCCTACCTCTTTCGTTGAAGATCTGCTCAACGGCCTCCTTGTGGCTGGCAGCCAACTACTCCTCTCTGTCTTCGGTGTGACCAGTGGCATTCCCAGCCTCGTCACCCTCAGTCACACGTGTACTGATCTCCGCCCAGTAGTAATCTGTGACTCCAGCCTGTAGAGCATCCAGCATCCGGTGTTCATCATCAGTGTGGATAGCGAATATGGCAGCCTACTTCCCTACCGTTAGGAGATCTTTGGGGTCAAACCTAGGCTTTTGAATGGCAAGAATGACGGGACTATTGGTCGATTTGAACAGTAGGTTGAGTGACCTGCCATGGGCGCTGTCAAGCTTCCGGTAAAGTACCCGAGTCAGGAGTTCCTTTGTACTGCGGGCCGTGTGGGCTCCTCTATGGCAGTCAGTATCTCTACATCAGACGGAGGTGGCACCTTGGCTCTCTCGTAGATAATGTTGACGTCACGAAGTAGTCGTCGGACCCTGTCAATCGGGAGTAGAGTGGAGGCGGTGTGGGCACCATCTGGTTTCTTCTTGGGGGATTTCTGCCGACAGAAGACGAACTCGTGAAGTAGCACTTTGTACATCGCCCGTTTAAAACCTGTATATATCTACTCCTTAAACATGCAGCAGTATTACAGCATCCAGATGGGGCAGTTGAACCCGTGGCCTCACACCGCACTGATCCTCGAAGGGACCGCCTGACGGTCATTCGACCTAGTATCCATGATGAAAACCCTCTATCCACGGCAGGGAAGTTCATCGACTTCGCCATCCCGGGACAGATCCATGAGATTATGAGCATGGCACTCAAGTTCAGGCTCAAAAGCACAGCGGCGTAGGCTGTAGAGCTCCCGCAGGTGGGAGATTATGCAGGGCAACAACACCCTGGACACCACCTATGTGAACGATGAGTACTGGGTCCTGGCTCCACTGGCTCATGGACCTTCCTACTATGCGAAGGGGAAAGGGTACTATGCCGTCGAATGTAATGAAGGCTTCACAGAATTCAACTTACAGCCAGACGTAGAAATACCTGTCGCAGTGCCACTCTTCTCCCTCCTCGAGAACACACAGGTGAACCCGGCCTTGATGCAGGACATGCTGTTCCTCCGGGTGTACACCGAACATCTTACTGATGTAACGATGACCGCTCCACGACTTCATGTCTGGCATGATCAGAACGACCAGGAACTAAAACGTTCAGGCTCTAACCAACGAATCCCACATGTAGAGCCAGAGCACCAACAGGTCCAGGCCACGGCTAACCAGCGTCTAGAGTAGACATTACAACGAGGTGCCTCGGACGACGTAGCTGTAGCAGTCTTGCTTCAGAAAGGAGGGGTGGCTCAGGAGTTGGGGGAGTTAGACGACTTCAAACTTGTTGTGGCTGAGACTAACGTTCTTGGTGAGGTGCGCGATCTGTCTCTATCGACAGAAAACGAAGTCATATGCCTTACTCCACCTGACCAGTGGCCACGAGGATTGCGAGTCGGCGCTCGATGGCCAGTGCCACCTCAGAGGAAGGGACATCTCACCTAATAATGGCAACCGGCTCAGCTTTTATGTTGGGAACTTGCTTGGGGAGCGAGTGGGCACTCGCACAGTAGGCATAACAGTACTGTACTTCAGCTATGCCAAGGTTTGTATACCGCAGAAAAGTAAAAAAATAATGTATGATCTAAGGAATATTCTGTTGAATATTTTGAAACTAATTTGCCTTGGAGATCTTGCTGCCTATGGCACCAACATATTCTAGTTAAATTAGTTTTAAAATATTCAATAGCTTTCATCTACTGTTGTCTTGAAATTAAGACATGACGGTACAAGGGTTAAATAGTAAAAACATATAAAAATACATTCTATAATACTAGATACATTGTCGGATTAACCCCTCATGTGTCAACGTCACCACATACCCCCTTCCCCCACTAAATAATATGCGAATTTTCGCTGTATCTGTGTCCATTTACAAGCCAAGAGAAGAATATGTTTGAAAATATACCACTGAAATGTCTGCCTCTGTAACCATAGCCAGTAATTCCAGTGATAAATTTTCTAAAATAGTCTTATTTTGTTCTGCGAATAGTCAGGCATTCCACAATACCACTGCATAGCAAATTAAAACAAGAGGAAGTAAACAGCTATACATACGTACTTACGTTATTTAGTCACGTATTCTAAGTTATTGATGGGCTAGTGTTTATTAACCAGTTAGTTCTATAACTGACTTCGTCTTAATAATAAAATCTTTGAACAGTTGTGCCAGTCTAAACTAATTGATCAAATCAAATTGTACCCATTTAAACTTTAAACACACCAGGTGAAATAACTTTAGATAAATTTAGATATCATTATTAACTCTGAAATAAGCATAGGTGCTTCTCAAAAGTGGTTTATGATCATATTATGGCAACGATTTTTTAGTAGTAGTCAACAGAACATGAATGCATTTAGCGGGAAATCAATCCGAACAGATATCGCGTTTTGTCATGATTGTACGTTGCTCGGTAGGAGATAATAAGGTGTATACATTTGTCGACATAGCTTATTGCGTAAGCTTTTAATCGGCCGGGGATGGGGGGGGGGGGGGGGTGGGGGGCGTGGAGAAACATGCGGCTCTATAGTTATGTGCAATGACTTTATCACAACAATATTTCAATGTAAAGAATTTCTTAAGGGTGGAGGGGTGGGGCTATGTTGTGGGGGAGGGGTGGGTGAACTCGTGATACACTGGCTAGCGGGACGGACTCCTGTCTCTTTTCACTAGCTTTTCGTATTTTGAGGCGAGGACACCTTGCCAATGTCTATAATGGTGAAGGGTGGGTTGGGGTCGTTTAGGGCTGGTAGTAATGGTACGGTAGCACTAATAATGATGACGACGATGACCTGGACTGAAAATAAACTCGAATACACTGAATAATAACAATAGGGGAAACGAGATGTGACGATAAGAATTGATGATGTAAATGACTAAGGCAAGGAAAATAGTAATAACGACGAGGACGACAACGACAACAATAATAATAATAATAATAATAACAACAACAACAACAACAACAACAACAACAACCACCACCAAAACAATAACAACAATGTATTCTCAGCTGTATACACACACACGCACGCACGCACGCACGCACGCACGCACGCACACAATTGGGCCCCCTCCTAGATCCGCCACTGTTGGTAACCGAGCCAGCCATTCCAGCAGTAAATTAAAAGAATTATTCTCTTGACCTGTAAATGGACATTCAATGATCTAATATTACGTGTTTTTGGGCCAAATTTAGCCATTAACGGGTTAAACTTCCGTTGTCTGAAACGTACAAGTGTTATATCAAACCCTCTAATGACTAAATTTTGTCAAAAGATCCAAATCTTTGCTCCTTGAATGTCCATTTACAGGCCAAGTGAAGACTATTTTGAACATTTATCACTGGAATGGCCGGCTCTGTTACCGAGCCAGTCATTCCATTGGTAAATTTTCAAAACAATTCTTCACTTGGCCTGCTAATTGACATTCCTCAAGAACACTGCAGAGGTCAGATATGGCCGTGTTCGTCCTAGAACGTTAAACAACTCTGCGACGATGTACTCAGTCATGCATACCACTACGTTTCGATGAGACAAGTGCGGCCTATCTGTACTCATATTTTTCTCAGAGGGGGTAATAGTTTGTCACAGAATGACTACTATTATCTATTAATTTATTGTAATAAATACGTTGCTTATCGAATATACGATCACGGTAAAGCTGCGTTTACTTGGAAAGCGGATATGCTGGTAAAATATGACGTATACCAGTTACGTGCACGCGGAGGTTATTATAATTCTGAGAATAAACTCAACTGTTTCATGAAAAAATGAAGTTATATAAAGGCATACAAGCCACTTATGACAAAAATATAGGCTGACAATACCACAAAAGAAGGAATATTTCTTACAAAAAGATATGGGCAGTATTAGGTATGGGCTAGGAAAAGCAGCTTATATTTTTGGTCAGTCCAACAATTTTTCCATCCATCCTTTTTCTCCAGGCCAAACAGAGAGAGGAACAGACAAAATTAAGATCAGCCAGTGATGAGAAAATTGCACTACTGCATCAACAGAGCGTAACAGATCAAATTGGGTCATTAGGTATCAACAACTTGTAACGATAGAAATCAACAGAACTGGCAACCCAGTCAGTAGAAAATCAGCGCAAGACGCAGTACAGACCCTGACACCCATTCAAACATATTAAAGAAGAATGTAAAGAATATTTTTAACCTAAATCTTGATACCTTATTAAACAGACGTGAATAGCTTATTACCCGGAAATATATTGGTGACATATACACTGCAATGCTAGTGAAATGCACAAAGCAAGTATATTTTTGATGCAATACAGGACCCCGATCTGTACCGACAGATAATCGTTTCAACAAAGTTAAGTGGCCAGGATAGAACCAATACCGTGAACCTAGTTTTCTCCAACGAAAATGATATAGTAGTAGAAAACATTCTGACTGAAGACCCAGTGGGCAACAGCCACGACATCGTGCTCTGTTTCATTTAGCTATCATATCTATGTCACCTATTAAACGATATCTTTACTGGAAACACTGACAAACTATTAAATCAAATATTTTTGCTCGACAAAAAGGCCAAAATCGGCCTCAACCGTTGTAATGATGACGATCTTGTTGACCATATGTACAAATGTTAGGATATTAGCCTGATAAGTCAGGTTCTACCAGTACACGCGGCTAATAAGATGGGATATATAGAAACATTTTCACATTACTATAATAAATATTTGGTGGTAGAATTATTACAATATTTCGCACAGCACGAGAACATAGTGAGTTCTGCATGGCCTTATGTTCGAAAACTGGCTACAAGGCATGTACAGATATTCTGGTACCGAATATAGTACATTATTGGAATTTGACAATGGTGTGCCACTACTAGATTGCATATGACGAAATTACTGTATAGTAAACATTTTTAAACCTTTGATACTTTATTAGCGTATTCATATACGTATCTAACCATATGGGTGAACTTCTGGGGTCGAACCTATTGCAAACAGTGTGGTACAGAAAATCGTTGAGCTGACATAATTTGCGCCAATTTTCGGTATGGAATTGCGTACTATGAAATTACATTCCTGTATAATTTTTTTTAATTCGGAACACAACTAGCATATTTCCTATAAGTATTTGTGGGTGCAATTCTGGGGGTGAACGTATTGCAATGAAAACCATGAATTAGCCTAAGTTTGAGCTTATTTACGTTACAAAATTTTTAAATTCCACTACGTCGTAAGCTTATGCCTATACCTATCTAAACATATGGCCGATTTTCTGAGCCGAGCCCATTATGAGCGATATGTCAGGACATATCGACACCTATCTGAATGTGGTGAATGTGAACCAACCATATTACAATGGGGCAATATGGTGAATATGTAACTACATATTGCCAAATTACTTGATGGTAGAATCGTGCAAAAGCAGTAGTACATATTCAGTTATATACAACTATATGTAAAAAAAATGATTACAAACCGAGAACTGAGATTCTAATACTGAATATAGTAAATTGTTGGCATTTGGCAACTGTCCGTGCTACTAAATTGAATATTACGAAATTACTACGTGGTAGAAATCTCAAGATTCATTAGCGTATTCATATCCCTATCTAACCATATGGGTGAAATTATGTAGTCACACATATTGCAGACGGTAGGGTATTGAAAACCGCAAATCTGCCAAAATTGGAACAAATGTATGCGATTTCATCGCATACTACGAAAATACTTCACGTTCGAATTCTTTTAAATTCTCAATGTAACTAGCATATTCAAACTCCAATACGTCTATGTGAGCGAAGTTCTGGAACCATATTATGGAAAGTAGGACACCGAAAACCACGAATACACCACCATTTAAGCTAAATTTTGCGTATTAAAATTACTTCATCTAGAATTTGTTGATTCGGAATATAACTAGCATATTAAAGCTCAAGTCTATGTGGGGTAAATTATGGGGCTGAACATACTACAGACAATAGGGCACTGAAAACTGTGGTGGTTTATTAATACAATGAACCTTTCCAGTTTAGCTATGCCCCGCCCATCTCTAGCGAAACTCCACCCGTACCACTCTCGAGTTGGGATCGATGGATTTCTGAACTTCTAGACGATAAATTTCAAGAAAACTATACAGGTAAGCCGTGGAATATTTTGACACTAAATTGACTGGGTTCTGTTGCTGCCTATGGCAGCAACAGCGCCCAGTCAAATTACTTTCAAAATATTCAACAGCATTTTTATTAAATAACAAAAACATACAATTCGTACAACATGTCAGATTATTAAGCATTTAAGATGGACTAAATCGAGTCAGTCATGACGTCATTATTATGACGTTATCCTACGTGTCACTTAATTAATTACGACGTCATATGACGTAATATGATGGCTAGACAACCTGAAAAGGCCCATTAGCAAGTGGTATTAATTACCCTCGCTCCGTCAGAGGATGAGTGTATTGTATTCGGGTCTACGTGCGTTCGGGATGGCAAGGGTCTACAATCTATGATTGGCCTTGTTAAAATATGTGACCTATAAATACGGGTGCTCCCTTAATACAAGTGGTCCATATTGTGTCGACCACGCATTAGCAAGTGGTATTAGCCCTGTAATTCTCAATTTGCTCATGCCAATTTCAATAGAGGGATCCATTTTTAAGTATGGCACGCTCCGCACCTTTTTTGCGTGTTGGAATCGATATATATATATATATATATATATATATATATATATATATATATATATATATATATATATATATATATATATATATATATATATATATATATACGCTGAATAATGAATTCCCAGAGTTCCAATTTCAAGGTAACTATACAGGTAAGTTGATGGCTTTTTGAAACTAATTTGACTGGGTGCTTTTAAAGGTTTGCTGCCTCTGGCCGCAACAACGCCAGGTCAAATTAGTTTCAAAATATTCAACATGATGTTGATTAAACAGTAAAGACATACAATTCGTACACTTGCCGGACTATTCAATGTTCATGACTGAGCTCGATACGCCATTCATTTACACATTTTGGATTCTGACGTCAGCCTGTATATGACGTAATTGATTAAGACGTCATATCCTTCAGTTACAGATCGAACCCAGCCATTATCATAGAAAATGACTGTTGAATAAATAGCAAAGACATACAATTCGAACAGCGAAAGACATACAATTCGTACACTTGCCAGACTATTCAATGTTCATGACTGAGCTCGATACGCCATTCATTTACACATTTTGGATTCTGACGTCAGCCTGTATATGACGTAATTGATTATGACGTCATATCCTTCAGTTACAGATAGAACCCAGCCATTATCATAGAAAATGACTGTTGAATAAATAGCAAAGACATACAATTCGAACAGCGTCTAGTCAAATTAGTTTCAAAATATTCAACAGCATGTTGATTAAATAGTAAAGACGTGCAATTCGCATACTTGACTGGCTATTCAATGTTCCTGGTGGAGATAGATACGTCATTAATTACACATTTTTATTGTGACGTCCAGCTACATCTAACCTAAATAATTATGACGTCATATACTGTAGAAACAGATCAGAAAAATCCATTATCATAGAAAATGTCCTATGTCTAATTGCCGTCCAAGAGACCATTGTGGTTTTTCTTTTGCAATTTACTACTGGAATTATAGGATCAGTTACCCAACCAGTCATTCCAGTGCTAAACTTTCAAAACAAGTTCTCCGGCGAGTAGCTAATGCAAATGGACATTTCTCACGATCACCGCAAGAAGCCATTTGTGGTCAGTTTGATAGAGTGCTAAAGTGGACATATAAGAGACGCCGCGAGTGGGCGTGTGCTTGAGTACTTTCATCTGCAGAAGGAATGATAAACATGTTTTCTACGCAGTCCTCCAGCAAAAGAAGAGTACTTATTTAGAGTAGTTATTTGGAGTTCCGTTGGCTGTTTATTAAAATAATTAGCGGTCATCGCCGCGCAAACTCTATTACAGATAACAAATAAGAGAACTCGCCATGAATCACGTGCATGAAGATAATAATTATGAGATATCCAGCAATCTAAAAATGGAGCCATGTCTTCGCACCGAGAATTATTAGATCTCGTATCGATGGAGATCTTGCGAGACACAGCCACACAATCCCCTGCGCGAAATGGCCGCACTTATAGGCAATTCTAGACAGCAATAAATAGAAGCGTGCCCGTGGAGCGGGCACGCAATGAGCGATCTGAAGTATATTCAGCGTTCCGTTTCCACACCCCACTTTCCGTATTCCTCGGCGCCACCAACATGCTCAAAATGCTACTCATATCAATGGACATTTCCAGTTTATCAATCCATCATATGGCGTCATAATTAACTACATGACGTGTAGGATGACATCATAAACAATTACAGTATGAATGACTCAATTTAGTCCGTCTTAATGCTTAATAGTCCGACACGTTGTTTGAATTGTATGTCTACTATTTAATAAAAATTCTGTCAAATATTTTGAAACTATATTTATGGCTGCAACTACGCCCAGTCAAATTTGTTTCAAAATATTTTAAAAACATGTTTGTTAAATAGTAAGAACATACAATTCGTACAACAACGCTTAGTCCATCATCAATTAAACACTCGTGACGAACTTGTCTACGCCGTTCATGACATCATACCACACGTCATGTAGTTGATTATGACGTCATATGATTGATGGATAAACTGGAAAAGTCCGTTGAAGGTTCTGTTGTGTAAATGTCCCTAATTTTGGAATTTACAAAAATAGCTGTTACCCTCCAAATTGTAAATATGGGATTTGTGGACGAGCTACCCTCGAACCCACCGGCCATCATTTGGTACCCGGGTAAATATTTGCAGGTGACCTTTGACACTTTGCGGGTCAAGCATGTTTTGAGATCACATCTTTAATCATGAATATTCATTACACTGTCGTCAGATTACATCATTAAGGATAGGACAAACTATTTAGGTCGCTATTGACAGTTAGTAGTAGGACCGATTAAATAGGTCGTTATAGACAGGTTAGAGTGGTGTGGAGTATTTATGTAATGTATATTTATAGCAGGTCGGGAGATCCGATTACCACCACTGCTGATCTGAAACGTGCATGCTGTATGCATCCTGAATGTTTAGTAATATGTTTTTACGTGAATGTTTTGAGGAATTATAAATGGATACTCGTGATCATTAGTGATAGAAGATTTTAGTTAGCCATGTTAGTTTACTGTTTGATTAAGGTTGGTTGCTATTATTACAACCAATATAGGTTTGTCATTTATCAAATCAGGATGAATAATTCAGATAAATATTCAACCCACGCTTAAAGGCATAGAACTGAATTTTTTACCCTTTGTAGACTAGAAACTGGTTCTACCACTTTGATATAAGTTACAGATACCATGACGGTAAGGCGCTGTTGGATTAAGTACAAGATTGGCCTCGATGTGATTTCTCGGTATTTAATGCAACAAGTCCTTACAAGATGGTTAATTAAGAAAGGATAAATTATATGATTCAAAGAAGTAGTCAGATAGTGTGGATAGAGTGTAGCGATCCAGTTCTATGATTCAGCACTGCGTAGAATCCCATGATGTATGCGTAATTCTGGTAATTACCCAGAATGTATGTGATGGGTCAGAGATCACATACGCATACGTCGTGATGGCTCATAACCACTAATGATCAGATCTAAATATAATTCTCCCATCGTGAAAGCAATCCTGGTAGTTAATATGTGTGTGGTTAACGTGTGTCATAATAGAACAGATAGGTGGGAGACAGAAACTATGCAAGGAATGGATTCTTGATAAGTGTTGTCTAAACAGAAAGGTTTACACGATCTGTCAGGAGACATCACTTGCATGCTGGTTACAAATGGTTTTATCCGACCATCTTTAGCATGTGGGAAGAAGAGTGTTAACCAATCAAAGTAGTCAGATTGTGGGGAATCCCTAGGGAATCCCTCAGTGCCGTCATTATTGGAGTGTCATGTACGGATCAGCTTTTATAGTTTATATAGACGTGCATGCCATTTATTTAGTTAGTCCAGAAATTGCTCTTAAATTGAGTGTAACATCATTATTTCGTTCTCCGTTTTGAGTTTTTCATCGAGATGTATTTGTTAGCAGAAAGTTCTTGTTAGTTTGTACAAATTGAATAGTTACTTCATAAAGTTTACAGATTTGTATAAGCCTGCAATATGGCCATTATTGTTACAAGTTATTAAAGTTAATTATAAGTTTCATTTAGAAAAGTGTTAAGTGTTGTGAGTTTCACAGAATAAGAGAAAGGAAGACGGTCTTTCCCGAACTCGACCCAACTCCAGATTTCCACAGAACCGTGAGTGTTAGTTTTCAAATAGAGAAAAACCAAATCTTTCATTGGCGACCACGATGAGACAATTCACATCACAACAGAATAACAGTGAGTACAGAACTTTAACAGTACAGCAAATTATATTTAACGACCAGCCTACAATTCATAGCCATGGCAGGCCCTACAATGATTTATGAACACCATTGTTTCTCATTTAGACACTGTACATCATCCGCCAATGTAACATTCGCTACACACATCGAATACAAGGCCGATATATCCACAAAATTAACCCTAGAAGTTCCAAGTCCTGACAGTGACTTGTTAAATCGACAACCAGGTACACTGGCTCATATAAATATTCTATTGTATTATCTATGAGTAAAGGAGGGAATGACAGAATAGTAGTTGCACCAGTTCTAGTATCAAGAACACCAGAAACCATCATGGCACGACCGATTCACATGGCACCCCGACAGCAGACCTGTGTGGAACTACCCTACATGCTATTTCATGCATTCAATCAGATGACCGCCAACCTCAAAGAAAGCCTTCAGGGCTTCACTACATCATCTATAAAGGGGAGGAGCATAGGATTAAGCATGAGTTATTGCATGCCGATGTATGGCAAATCATGCTGTGTGACGGCCACATACCAGCAGAGGTCCGAGAGTATCTTGAGGCCTGCAGATTTTTCATTGATGCAATGCAGCCCAACCAGCCAGGGGATACTGCATATATAGTTATTTGGTCAACGAGGGGTCAACTACACAAGTAGGTTGAGAATTACTTGACAACCTGCAACCGCGAGACAGTAACTTGGGACGGGCTTCACAATTACATTGTGAAATTCTTTGTCTGCAAATGAGTTGGAATGACTCAAATGTGAAATAGAGAATATCCGACAGAAGACTGACGAAAATATTAACACCTTCAACCGTCGTTTCAAGAAAAGCTTACTCCGAGAACAATTCCGATAGTAGAAGATTTGTAGTTCACGCATACGTTATCCGACATCGCACTGGCACAATGTCATCATGAAAGGGAATGATCCCCTAGAAAAGGCGATGGCATACACGGAGAGGCAAGGAGACATGTTTGACTTGTTAGATGCTATGAACCTCAGAACAAGCCGCCCAGAGAATCCTATGGAAATGGAAGCATTTGGCCCAATAAGAGGAAATATGTATGAAGAGGCCGGTTAGAACTGGAAACAGCAGATGGACGAACTGCAACGATGAATGGTAGCATGTCAAGAAAGGTTCATAAAATACGTGTTCTCTATGATAAAAATTATTACAAGAAGAACTGTTTACAAAATTGGCTAGCGAACAACCATCAACCAACCTTTAAAGCGCCAACCGCTGAAAAAGCCAAAGGGGTAATTAAGAGTTTTAAGTGTGGACAAATTGGTCACACTAAAAAATGGTGTCCTGAAGATGACAATAAGCCTAGCACTCCTAAGGCGATCACATGTTTTAATTGTGGTAAGGTAAGCCATATGGGCCTTGAATGCAATATAAGTCGAACACTCGATCATAGACCAATAGTTCAGCAAGAACGACTACAACCGAGAAGTGCGTTAAAACGAAATCACTGTACCAAGCAACGTCAACAACCAGTGAAATGGCCTGCAATTACAAGGGGCACATCATTCGATAATAAATGTTGGAAATGTGGCACATCTGGTCACATGCAGAATCAATGTCCATATATTACGACCAACGTCAGATCGAGCGAATGGAGATAGATGCTTTGCCAACGCCTGCATGGGGATCTAGGAATATACAGCATGACAAAGAGAATCGTCTGAACAAAGAGCCATATAAAGATCGAGATGGTTTTTTGTACCCAGGTAAATATTTGCAGGTGACCTTTGACACGGTGCGGGTCAAGATTTTAGTTAACAATCTTAGTTTACTGTTTGATTAAGGTTGGTTACTATTATTACAACCAATATAGTTTTGTCATTTATCAAATCAGGATGAATAATTCAGATAAATATTCAACCCACACTTAGTCATAATCCGTTTATGAAAAGTATATCTGAATCTTACCCTTTGTAGACTAGAAACTGGTTCTACCACTTTGATATAAGCTACAGATACCGTGATGGTAAGACGCTGTTGGGTTAAGTACAAGATTGGCCTCGATGTGATTTCTTGGTATTTAATGCAACAAAGTCTTACAAGACGGTTAACTAAGAAATGATTATTATATGATTCAAAGAAGTAGTCAGATAGTGTGGGTACAGTGTATAGATACAGTTCTATGATTTAGCACCATGCAGAATCCCATGATGTATGCGTAATTCTGGTAATTACCAGAATGTACGCGACGGGTTAGAGATCAGATCCAAATATAATTCTCCTATAGCGAAAGCAATCCTGGTAGTTAATATGTGCGTGGTTAACGCCCTTGTCATAATAGAACAAATAGGTAGGAGGCAGAAACTATGCAAGGAATGGACGCTTGATGACTGTTGTCTAAACAGAAAGGTTCACATGATTTGTCAGGAGGCATCACCTGCATGCTGGTTCCAACCGGTTTTATCCGGCCATTTTTAACGTGTGGGAAGAAGAGTGTTAACCAATCAAAGTAGTTAGATTGTGGGGAGTCTCTAGGGAATCCCTCAGTGACGTCATTATTGGAGTGTCATGTACGGATCTGCTTTTATAGTATATATAGACGTGCATGCCATTTGTTTAGTTAGTTCAGAAATTGCTCTTAAATTGAGTGTAACATCGTTATTTCTCTGTTTTGAGTCTATTATCGAGACATAATTGTTAGCATAAAGTTGTTGTTAGTTTGTAAAAATTGAATGGTTACTTCATAAAGTTGACAGATTTGTATAAGCCTGCAATACGGCCATTATTATTACAAGTTATTAAAGTTAATTATAAGTTTGATTTAGAAAAGTATTAAGTGTTCTGAGTTTAATAGAACAAGAGAAAGGAATACCACCTTTCTGGAACTTATCCCGTCTCCAGGTGGGCAATAAATAAAGCCATACAATTCATACAACATTGTTTAGTCCGTCACCAATTATGCGTTTGTGACGCATGCGTATATGCGTATGCATCTGGTCGGCCCAAATAGCTGGTACCTGTGCACGTTTTGTATTGTTTCTCAGTTATATTGTAGATGGTATAAAAAGACATTTGTTGGTTTCATGCTACCAAGTCAATAGAGGGAGAAGTTCTACATGAGATGCTAAGAAGGCTGCCAGTGACCGAGTTTGGATATTGGAAAGATGGATGTCATATGTTTTGATGAAGCACCAGATATGTCTGTCATTAACAAATGACTGAGCACGCGTATAAAACAATGCTGTCCATTGCATTAGCTATATATGTGCATTGTTATGGCCATCTTCTGACATGTTTGAACACGGCGATCCCTGATACAATGGCAGAGATTGAACCTTTATGGAATGCTATTGCTATCATCCAACAGCTGTGCAGCTTTTTAGAAGAAAATCCCAAACCCCAAGCCCAATTCAATTATCTAATGGTTGATCTGATATTACTAAGTGTAACCTGGTGGTCTTGCCACAAGGAAACGGTTAAAGCTGTACATGACGAATTAGAAACCGTCGTCACGCCTCTGCTGACATTAGCAGTAGACACAAAAAATCAAGTCATACACCAATAGCAATGTGTTGTTGGTGACTATGGGTGATTTTAAATTTGTACTTGGTTTGTGTGTTCTAAGAGTCATATTGTCAAGTACCAGCAATCTCTCTACATGTCTACAAGGTGAAATGTAGATATTATTGCAGCCAGACTAAGTTTTTCTCTGACATTTAACAGTCTACAAGACAGGCGAGAAGAAGAAAGACTCAGCTTGCTCTGGCAAAAAAACAAAGATTCTTGGTAAAAGACTAAAAGAATGGTTCAAGGAAATTGTGGAGATCAACCCGTTGCAGACTTGACCATTTTCAGCAAGTATATGCTAGAAAATTTATCAGCAAACATCACAACATCATCCCAATCTTATGACACAATGTCTGACCTCATTCAGATGCGTCCAGAGCTGCCATACGTGATACAAATATGTGTTGTCACACCAACAACCTCACGCACAGCTAAACACACATTGAGTGGCTTACGCAAGATCAGGACATGCCTGCGAAATACCATGGGGTAAGAAATATTAAACAGCATTGCCCTAATAAACATTGAAGGCTCATATACTAATAAAGTTCATTAACATGACATGGATAAATTAATTGTTAGGTGTGCTAAGAGGTAAGGCAAACACAGTTACTTACTTCTGAGTAATTATTTAAAGTATCTATTTGCAGTATCATGCACTATTAAAGTGATGCTTCAATTATTTGCTTGCCAGAGTTGTAGTGGTCCTAGTTGGTTGTATTTAAATCAGGGTCGTGTAAATTTCCAAAACTAAGACACTTTTAGCATATAGGTCCCTAGGTGATGTATTGGAAATTTTAGGAATTTAGGTTTAGGAAATGTGCATACGATACCAAATTTGTGGTATTCTACTTTGCTACATTTATCTCCGAAAGATTTAATTGACCTTTCCAGTCTATCCATCAATCATATGACGTCATAATTAACTATGTGGCGTGTAGGATGGCGTCATAATCAAGGACGTCATAAATGACGTAATTAAATTCGTCACAAACGCCTAATAGATGACGGGCTAAGCGTTGTTGTACGACTTACTATTTAATAAACATGCTGTTGAATATTTTGAAACTAATTTGACTGGGCGCTGTTGCTGCCACACAGTCAAAGTAGTTTCAAAATATTCAATGGCTTACCCGTTCAGTTTTCTGGAAATTGATAGTCAGGAAGTTCAGGTCTCGATCGATCCCAACACAAGCGAGGTGTAGGTGGAGATTAGCTAGAGATGGGCGGGGCATAGCTAAAACTGGAAAGGGCCACTGGGCGGGAAAATGATGCAGGCTTAAATTTAGTCAAGAGACTAAACTATACACCTGTGCAAAAGTTAAGCACCACCCTATTTTTACGCACATGCGAGGGTATATTCATGTGCTATGAAGAAAGCAATAGCATAAACATTTATGTACCCATCCATCTTAGTGCAAGAGGTAATAATGCAACTAGAGGAATGCTGATTATGATTGTGGGGAAACACTGTATGTTTTTGTTTGAACTTGAAAACGAGGCCTGAATATGGTTACGTTGACACAACTGACAACTATTGCCCTACAGTTGACACACGTGGCTAGATTGTCATTAATGGTGTCTGAAAACGAAGTTTAACATCTGTGCACGAGTTTGAGACTGTCATTATTAATACCGGGTATATCCACCTTGTGCCTGGATGACGGCCTGGACACAACGTCTCATGCTGGTCACCAACCGACTGATACGCCATTGTGGTATTCGTTGCCATTCAAGATGGAGTGCGTCTGTTAATTCCTGTAGGTTCTGCACAGGACGATCCCTCCTTCTCACCATGTTTCCCAGAATGTCCCAGATATGCTCAATAGGGTTCATGTCAGGGCTCCTTGCTGGCCATGGTAGGGTTTCGATGGCATTCTGGCGGAGGTATTCATGCACAGCTCTAGCACGATGTGGTCGGGCGTTGTCATCCATGAATATAGGGTGGGTTCCAGGTGCATGATTTATAAAATGAGGGACCACAACTCTATCCAGTATGGAATCTTGATATCTTTGTCCATTTAGTGTTCCAGGTACAGTCAACAGATCCAGCTTACAATCAAATGAGATGCACCCCCATGTCATAACGGAACCTCCACCAAATGGAACTTCTTCCATGATGTTACGTTGGTCGTACGTCGTGCGTCTGGACCTCCATACACGAGTTCGACCATCTGTGGCATGAAGCAGGAACCGACTTTCATCGGACCAGTGTACCCGTCTCCAGGATCTCATGTTCCAGTGTCTTCTTTCGTTGCACCACCTCAGACGCTCTTCTTTGTGGTGTGCAGAGAGGAGAGGACGTCTGACAGGTCTCCTAGCTTTCATGCCAGCAGCATACAGTCTCCTTTTGACGGTAGACATTGACACTCTATTGCGCGTTTCCCATTGCTGGCTGAGCACTCTGCTGTTGGTGAATGGAGATCTCCTAACAAGGCATACTAGGGCTCGATCATCACGGGCAGTAGTCTTCTTCGGTCTTCCAGATCTAGGCCTGTCGTTCACCTCGTTAGTTTGCCCATGTTTTGCAATCAAACGACTGATTACAGTATGGTTAATGTTCAACTGTCTGCCAATCTCTCTGCATGACATACCAGTGGTATGCATGCCTATGATTTGCCATTTCACACGATCACTTAACCTTCGTCTTGCCATAGCGGTTCACAATCAAGAGCTAATTCTCTCTGTACAAATAAACCACGGTCATGAACACAAAATTCCTAATCTTGTCGCCTAAATCTGTATGTAATGTTCTACACCTCAAACTGGACTTTTACATAACTGAACACGTGTGCTGTTTCCCGCCACGCACGGACATCAAGCGGCGTGAAGTCATGCATGCATGTGCATTTCGTACTTGGAATTATGTCAGCTAACGCGGGGACAAAAAGTATGGCAGCCTAGTTGTACCATCATGTTTCTACGTTCTATTGTTTTTTCTGGTGCTTAACTTTTGCACAGGTGTATATTTAGTTATTGAATGCCATTTTGCAGGTGGGGAGAATATTATATTTGACAATTTACGACTGGAATGATTGTCTCGGTTAGCAAGACAGTCGTTCCAGTGATCGATTTTCAAAAACAGTATTGCCTTGGTCTGCAAATAAGCATTCCTCAAGACCACTGCGACAACTTATACAGTACCACTGAGAAACAACGTAACATGTTTCAAGCACAATATAAAAAGGTACTAAAGAATATTTTGAACATAATTGGATTGGTAGATATTGCTGTTTAAGGCAGCAATGTCTGCGTAAGGCAGCAATGGCTTCCACTCCAATTATGTTCAAAATATTCAACATAACAGTTTTACGTGTTCAAAATGGTTGACGGTCTGCCTTGTGCCAGCGCCACTTGCTACCATTTGGATGACTTCCACCATGGAACAGTTACGTTGACCGCTTGCCATAATCGAACAACTACAAATCCGTCAGTTCTGAACCTTATATTTGAAATGCCGCTAAGAGGAATTAGCGGCCAAACTATCATCGTAAATTATTCCGCCGCCTTGGAAGACTTTCCGCCGCTCCTTGTATTACTCAAGAGACATGTGCACTGAAACTTCACGCTTCCATCTGATACGGAAGAAGAAGGACTGAACCAGTTACCACCATGGATGAACTATCTTACGCCGCCTTCCACCTACACATGTGACCGCGTATGGACATCATTTCCCAGCACAGCCGCCTCTTGCGGAAGAACTTTGAACTCAACATTCGACAGCAGCCTCCGACCAAGTTTTGCATTGTGCAGCCTCGTGCCTTTGCCTTAAAACAGGCCTTTGTGATGAAACATTTCGCGAAATTGTACTTTCTCCGCCTGAACTTTCACTGCTCTACTAAGTTCTGTCTTCCCAGCATTGTGATATTCGGCCACTGAGGACTAAGTCATCGCGTAATGCTGAGCGTTGAGAATATACCTACTAAGGCTGGTTTAAAGCCTGCAGCCCTCGCAATAGCAAAACTTAAACCCCGCATCCACGGGAGAACTGTGACGAACTGCTTCTACCACTTTACTAGGACTTGAAATTATTCGTTAAATCTTAAATGTACTATCTAATCAACTTTTCTATTCAGATTTAAACCGCCTTAAGCATTTCTCCACTCTTGTAGCGGCCTTTACCCTTTTTTCTGCCTAAGGAATTCTAAAAGAATGGCCACCTTAGCTGTCATATTCAGGCGGCGATTTCACGCTCCGGGAAGGTAGTGCATAAAACCTGAATTGGTTAGGTGCGTGATCGGTTTTGAGATAATGTCACTTGCATATTTGAATACTTCATTGCTCATGCCATTCGGTCCAGATGCACGTCCATTTTTCAGGGATTTAAGTGCATTCTCAACTTCTGCTGTTTTAATTGGTGTCAGTAATGGCCTGGGGTCTCCTGAGAACGGTTGCAAGGGCTCATCATCGTTGTCAGTGAACTGTTCCTTGAACCATTCTCGAATCGCCTTGGCTTTTCGCTGGTCAGTCCCGATAAAGTGTCCTTCAGAGTTATGTACAGTGAGTGGTGGTGTGTAGTGAGTAACTCTCAGGGCTCGGGCTGCCCGAAACATTTTGTGACAGTCATCCGTGGCAGTGATTTCATCCGCTAGGGAGTCTGTTGAATAGCAAGATCTTTTAAGCGTTTGATAATGTGGTGCAGAATGTTATTGCGCTCCTGGCATAGTTTAGTGTGGTCTTCACTTTGGCCACTTTGATAGATGTGCAGATGTAATGCTTTCTGCTCTGCTCTGCTGACAGTTTTACTACTAGAGGGTCGTCAGTATACCTAGTTCGGTTGTTTTTAAGAACACCTACCGTGTTGGTAGCTAATGATTCCATAAATTTCAGTGTTTTGGTTAGGGCTTCATTTGGATCGGAGCTGACGTCGATGTTAGCTATCTGCTCCCTGAGGGCCTTCTTGCATGACATTTGAGTGTCAGTGTCGCTGATGAGCTTAGATAGGTTGTAGATGACTCTACTCTCTTGGCTGGTATGGCGTTTATATATTAGGTAGAGATCGTTCATCGGAAGGCGTGGAATGACTGGCTTATGGTCAGAATTGAGGTCTGTGCCTAAGGTAAAGGGTTTGCTTCTGTCTTAGTATGAAGCATAGTATGAAGTCTATTTGGTTGAAGACAGCTGTGAGCAATGAACTATTCAAATGTGCAAGTGACATTATTTCAAAACCGATCACCCACCTAATCAATTCAGCTTTTATGCACCACCTTCCCATCGATGCTATAGGCAAAGGCACCCTTATCGCACCTCCGAAGCCCAAGAAGCCACCTGGTTCCCAGCCAATCTGCGGCCTATTGTGCTCCTCAACAGCATATGGAAAATCCTATCCAATGTTACTCTATACCGCATCCCAGACAAGATCGAAGACTTCACCGGATCATGCCAAAGTGGCTTCAAACATACACGCAGCTGTGCAGACATTGTATGGTCTCAAAGCATGCTTGTGTCGGTAGTCATGCCCAAACACTGGGCCTTCCACAAAATGGGCATTGACATGTCACGAGCCTTCGACACAATTAAACGTTCAAAGATTCTAGATGTACTACGCCAGGCCAGCTGCAATGAAGATGAGATACGACTAGTGAGACTACAGCTTGCAGACACCAAACTGAGAGTACGAGTAAAGTCAGTGAAGTCTGTAAAGTGTGAGACAGGGAGATGGTCTCTCTCCAGTGCTTTTCACCTGTTACCTAGCTGCCGCATTGAAATCTGTGTGGAAAGGTTCCACAAGACCCCCCCCCCCCAGTGTTAATACTGGGTATGCCGCTACAGATGGTATACGCTGACGATGTGGACTCCATAGACGAGGAAAAGAAACCCCTTGACGAACTTCTCCCAATAGCCGCAAACAAACTAAAAATTTAGAATTTCTTCATGAATGAATCTAAAACAGAGTTCACCCACATATACCTATCTACAACGCATGAAACTAAAGGAAATGACGACCCACTTCGTGGTGGCGAACCATGGAGGAAAAGTAAAATCCTGGGCTCACTGCTTTTCAGTACTGCTGACATTGCTGCACGCTGCGTCATGGGGAATGTAGCTTTCCAGTCCTTCTGGAAGCTATGGATTCGTAGATCAAATATGTCCTTGATAAACAGGCTACGTCATTTTCTTGAAATTTGGATTCATTCATAAAGAGATTCTCAATTTTTAGTTTGCTTGCAGCTATTTGGAGAAGTTCGTCTCGTCTATGAAGTCCACATCGTCGGCATATATATCCATAGCGTTGGCATACCCAGTATTGGTACTGCGGTTGAGTTTTATGGAATATTCCTGCACGAATTTCAATGCAACAGCAAGGGAACAGGTGAAAAGCACAGGGGATAGACCATCTCCCTGTGGGGAGCCAATTGATATCTCAAACTCTACAGACTTCACTGACTTGACTCACACTCTCAGCTTGGTGTCTGCAAGCAGTAGTCTCACTAGTAATAGCTCATCTTCATTGCAACTGGCCTGGCGTAGTACATCTAGGATCTGTGAGCGTTTAATTGTGTCGAAGACTTGTGACATGTCAATGCCCATTTTGTAGAAATCCCAGTGTTTGGACATGACAGCCGTCACAAGCATGTGTCGCGCTCATGCAATGTCAACACAGTTGCGTCCATGTTTGAAGTCATTTTGTCATGATCTGGTGAAGTCATGGATCTTGTCTCGGATGTGGCATAGAGTAACATTGGATAGGATTTTCCGTATGCTGTCGAGGAGCACAATGAGCCACAGGACAGAAGTAAAACCCCTAATTTGGGATGATCGTTCCTATGGAGGCACATACCTCAATTCTCAAACGCCATACCAGGAAAGAGGATAGAGTCACCTACAACCTACCCAAGCTCATCAGCGACACTGACAGTCAAATGCCATACAAAAAGGAAAAAGGCCCTCGATGAGCAGATAGCTAACATCGACGTCAGCTCCGATCCAAACGAAGTCATGACCAAAATACTGAAATCAATGGGATCATCAGCTACCAGCACCATAGGTGTTCTAAAAAACCAACCGAACCAGGTATACTGATGACCCTCTAATAGCAAAACTGTCAGCAGAGCAGAAAGCGTTATGGCTGTGAATCTATCAAAGTGGCCAAAGTGAAGAACACACACACGCGCGTGCACACATGCACGCACCCATGCACGCACGCACGTGCGCGCGGGTGCACGCACGCACGCACGCACGCACGCACACACGATAAGTCCTGAACCCTCCGTCTTCCTCTTCTTCTACTCCTTTTTCTGTATATTCCTCGTGTAGTAGGGAACCGTAGCATCACAAGCAGACAAATTCCACAAACAACTCTTACGATGTCAAATGCAACACTGGGAAGTGAGAGCCGCAGATGCCGCCATCTATCCCTAACTAGGTGCTACTCCACTCCAATCTTCAAGATTTCAAATGTGTTAATTGTCGTGCGTCTTATGTATATATGTATGTGCACGTGTATATATATAATGTGTGTGCGTGCGTGCGTGCATGCGTGCAAAAGTATAATCAACATGATATATGCTATGTACTACATGTCATGGCATTAGCATCAAAGCAGCTCTCATCCCCTATGCCATGTACACTGTCTCGTATTGTTTGTTAGGGGGTTTATCAATTCATAGGCTGTGCCTTTGATGGACTGACCAATTTCAACTTACATATATGTGTAATATCTTATGAAATATAACTTTGAACTTTGAACTATAGTTCTGGCGGACACCTTAAATATATAGACAGAACAGTAACAATTACATTCAACAGATCCAGTTAGATATCAGGATATGCATTGCATTTAGTAGATAGTATTATAAAACACACACAGTGAGGGGAACGAGGTGGGTGGGTGGGAGTGTGGGTGGGCAGGCTATTTCGGTGTTATATTTACCAGCTCATCCAGTAATTTTCCTTCTGTCTGTTCATGCATATATTCAATGTGTAGATTATGTCTTGTTCTTGTGTTATGTTGGTGAATGCTGATGTTGTGCGTGAAGTATGGGTTGATGGATTTGGGTATGGCACTGTGATGAAAGTCTTTAGCAATAGGAAGCATTTGTAATTTTCCGATGGCTTTGAGTTTAAGCAGTTTTTTGGTTTTAAACATGGTTTGGCCCTCTGCTGGATTAGCGAATAGTTTAATGATTCTTTCTGGAGACTTTGAATTTTTGATAATTTATTTTTGTGTGTGTTAGTCCAAACAGCATTGCAGTACGTGAGATGTGGGAGGATCAATTTGCTGTACAGTGTCTTAACAGTGTCGTGTGTCATATACGGTTTTAGTCTTTGGATGACATCCATGCTTCTTGCTACTTTGGCAGTTACTGTCTCAATTTGTTAACCCCAAGGCAGATTTTAATCTAAATATAGTCCTAAAAACTTAGCGAAAGGGGCTTCTTCAATTTCTTTTTCGTTAACATAAATTTTCGGACAATCTTTATTTAAAAGTTCTCTGGTTTATGAAAATTGCATATAGTTGTTTTTTATGGACATTTAGTGATAGCTTATTTAGCGGAAACCAGTTAGAAATTTTCTCCATTTCCTTATTTGCCTTTTCATATAATGTAATTATGTCCTCATCACAACGAGAAGGCATTTGGTGTCATCAACAAATAGTGTTAGTGACATGTGTTTGCAAGTAGTGCGTTGGTCATTCATGTACACCAACAGGAACAGCAGAGGGCCACGAATGGATCCCTGAGGAACACCGCAGGTTAGTCTCCTATTTTCTGAGCAAGTTGAATTAAATTGTACATATTGCGTTCTGTCGCTTAAGTAGCTTTGAAACCAGAAGAGTGCACTTCCCCTGATTCCGTAATAGGCAAGTTTGTCTGGTAGAATTTTGTGGTTGCTGGTGTCAAATGTCCAAAGAGATGCATATTATATGTTCTTTTCAATTGAGTCAATAATTTTTTCTGTCATTTCTATTAAAGCTAGCATAGTTGAATGTTTTTCGTGGAAGCCGTATTGTGATTTATACAAGATTGATTTTTTGTCTTGGTAGTTCATAAGCCGATTATACATAAGGCCTTGCAGTAATTTGAAAAAAGTATTGAGACAGGTCTGTAATTTGTGAAATCAGATGAATCTCTTTCTTTGTATTTACTCCTCCAATATGGACTCTCATTTGCTGGTTGTTTATCAAATCTGTGATCCACTTTAGAATTCCACCACTGATGCCATATGCTGTAGGTTTGAGTACCAGTCCTTTGTGTCGGATGGTGTCGAAATCCTTTCGGCAGTCTTGGTAGATAGCCTAAAAAAATGATTTCAATCTAGGCTGTAAAGAGTGAAAGGTGACTGGGAGAGACAGCTTTACGCCCCCTCAGAATGACAGTGACTGCACAGTGGTTTTTTTTACAACTGTCCACCTTGTAAATATGGGTCGGTTACAGTTGGTCAGATAGTGCATGCTCCGGTTACCATATGGTGACTCATGCATGTTAGGTATGTCTTACGGTGCCTAAAGCATCTTGGTAAAACGTTACCAAGAAAGTACACTGATGCAGCAGCAGGGTTCATTAATAATGTACATACAGATGGATGGTCGGATATACACACACGCACATAAAACGTACCTGAATGTATATACACACGTTCGATGTAACCATATACTATTATATACTCATATTGCATACTTATAGTTATATTCACTGAAGAGTTACAATCACTTAGTCATGTCTGTTTGACTGTATTACTTAATTATTGCTATTTGTTAAATGGTTACATTGAAATAGTTAATTAACTGAGTATCTAGTTAAGCAGATATATATGTGTGTTTATCTTGGTAGATTTACATCTGTAAATAGAGTACATTGGCATGACTTGCATTATTTAGCATCTTATCATTTTCATGCCATGACTATTGTGAATGTTGCTGTTGATGGAGTACATCAATCAAATATCGAATGGATATTTGACTAGTGTCGGTGGACATACGTAAATATGGGTCGGTTACAGTTGGTTGGTGAGTGCATGCTCTGGCTAGCATATGGTACCTGGTGAATGTTGGGTATGTCTTACTGTGCATAAAGCATCTTTGTAAAACGTTAGCAAGAAAGTACACTGATGCAGCAGCAGGTTTCATTAATAATGTGCATACAGATGGATGGTCTGATATATAGACACGCACATAGAACGCACATAAATGTACATACACACATCTATTTAACATCGCTGCTAATAGGATTCTATATCTACATGTAATGTAACACATTTACGTCTCAACGAATTTATTGTTATGTGCCCGCCAGTATACATATTGTAATGATGTTGCTGAAAGTTGTTGCTGTAGCAAACATCAATTCTATTTAACAGCTACCCTGTTCAACTATCAAAAGGAGAAGTTTGTGGGCACCTCGAGCCAGTGACTGATGTGCAGATTCTATCAGAATCAGATGAACGAGCCACCACTACCACTACTGCCCGGCCTGAACATCTCCAAGACTTGTATGCACGTATCACAGAAAAACTAAGTCTGGGACAAGCTTTGAGAGTAAAAGACTTGCTGGTCAGGAACAAAGACACCTTTTCCTCCAGTGATTTTGATTTAGGCGAGACGCACCTAGTCTGCCACAGTATTGACATTGGTGATCTGTCGGCGGCAAGTGCAGTCTTTTGGTTCTCGGCACCAAGCACTGTGCCTCCTTTGCACAATTACACAAACTTCACGGGATATACAATTGGAATTTGCGGATTCAGCACATACAGATACAGATAAAGAGGCCTTGCTGTAAATTGAAAGTAGCTCACGTAAGGATCTGATCTACACCTACATAGACACCGACTGAAGCTGTTAAACTATCGCTTCCGAGATGAGCACCTACTTTATTTCAGATCTATTTCATTTTCGCGGGAAGATTAAACTTTCCATAAGAAGTATCTACCTGATGCTCTCAGGGCGTCTCTGACAGAAATGGAACTTCCAGCTCAAAGTTCAGTGATCCTAGACACTGGATCTACACAAGATAAGACAAGCCAAGAAGCCATGACCGGCGTAGTTAAAGTGGCGCTCACAAAGTCTAGACTCTTGACCGGTACATGCATGTTCCAATCCATGAAAGCAAAGTTTAGCAACTACACTGTAAGTGCTACATACCCTGTTTGTGGACAAGGGGATGAGACAACAGCCCACTTCCTTACATCGTGTCCAATCACTAAATCCATCAGAGAACAACATATTGCACCAATCAAAATAGCAGTTGTGAAAGAATTTGGTCTCTCAGCCTGGAACAAGATCTCGCAACATAAGCGCATCAGCAGACATATGCCCAATCATTATTACTGGTGAAGTATCTACAGCCATTGGTAAACTCCATATGCGAAAGTCATCAGATGAATACAGTCTTGCTGCTGAACACTTTGTCTATGCTGGACAGTCTGTAAAACCAATCTTAACGCAGCTGCTTAACTTCATTCTAGAAAATAAATGTATCCCAGAAACCTTCAAAACGGGTGTAATTACCCCATCCATAAAAAGGGAAAGATCCAACAAATCCAAATAATTATCGGGCAATCACAGTAACATCTATTATTGATAAAATCTTTGAGCACATCCTCCTCAATAGAATTGAACATAACTTGCCAAAAGACCAGTCTTCCCTCCAATATGAATTCATCATGGGTCTTTCCCCATTGAATACACAGAGAAAATCCACATCTTACATGGCTTTTCTCGATATGCAGAAGGCATTCGATGTAGTTGACAATGACTCACTAAAGTGTCAACTATTTGACCAAGGCCTTAACATGCATTATTTACAAGCCATCGTCCTACTCTATACTGACCTGACATCAAAACTTAAATGGAAAGGCCTCCTTAGCGATGCATTTTCCACTAAGAAAGGAGTGAGACAAAGAGGCATCTTGTCAATGGGTCTATAGAAAATGTTTATTAATAACCTATTAATACAACTGGAAGCTGTGCAAGCTGGATCATATATTGGAGCACAGTACACAGGTTGTCTAAATCTGGCAGATGGCCTCACTTTGATCAGCATGTCAGACTTAGAGATGCAGCTTATGTTAGATCTGACATATCGCTATTCTACTCGGGAGGGATACATTATACATCCAGAGAAGTCTTCTATTGTATATAACACCCTAGCAACAAGACACTCTAATGCTGTCAGATTGGAAGTTGGGAGATCGTGAGTTTTCTGTGTCATCTCAGGCTACCCATTTGGGCCTCATTCATGCAACAAAGGGAGCGGTTAAGCTAAATATAGAAGAGTGAGTATCATGTGCAAGGTGAACGTTTTACAGCCTTACTGGAATCAGCCTGCACGGGTCTAATGGCTTTCCGGCAAAGATTTGCTCTAGCATTCCAGCAACATATGTTACACTATGCCTAATCTATGGACTGGAGAGATTTACTCTTCAAAACAGCATAGAAGTCAACTGGAAACCTGTCATCTCAGTATGCTTCAGAAGATTCAATCATTGCCCACTAGAACGGCTAAGTGTATTATCTACTTATTGTTTGGTGTTAGACCAATTCTGGCCGAATCACATAGTAGGCAGCTGTCACAACTGGGCAACATATTGAGAAGTAACAACAAAGCGCTAACCAGCATTATGATAAGACAGCTGATAATGAAGGAAAATGATTCTAACAGCTGGTTCATTAAAATCAAACATCTACTTTAAAAGATTTGATCTCCCAAACATCGATAAACTGATAGCTGCTATGTCAACAAAGGAGAATTGGAAGACTATTGTCAAAACACCAATCAATACATTCTGGACTCAAATATTGTTGAGTGACTGTGAGCACAAAAGCATTCTGGCCTACTGTAATACTGGTGATCTCTCAATTGGCTGTCAACATTTATCTGTTAGCAGCACTCACCACAATGTCAAGGATGTAAAGAGGGGAGCCGTTAAAGCAAGGGCGCCGGAATCACAGGCCAGCTGGGGGCAGCTGCCTCCATTGCCCTTTGTGCATGGCGGCGGCTGGGAGTTTAGAAATTCAAAACTGATTTTTTTTAATATTCAGAGCAGATTGAGCAGTTATATTAAAGTTCGGTTGTAACGTGTCTTGGCATTCAGCCCTTAGCGTAATATGGGAGTACTTATAGCCTGGAGATGCGATATCTTTTTTCTTGCATAAAATGGTTATACACCAGAGAAAAAATGACGTGTTGGCAAATGTCCTGCCATCATTCCCCCACCCAGGCTATCACTCTAGTTCTAGATATAAGCGAAGATACCAGCGCCCACACGAAAACAAAATAAGACATTTGAAGGCCTCCTTTGATTAGTCTGAGCCTGGACCAAGTGTCCCTCCGACACCCACGCCAATGTAGATATGTAAGCAACTGCGAAATCATAATTTAAACCACTCATTCCAAACATGCTAGCCATTGAATAGTTTGTTACAAATTTGACTTGGCTGCATTGCTACCTCAGGCGACAGCATCGTCCGATAAGTTTTAAAATGTTCACAAAATATTTAACATACCCTAAATAATTTACTATATTTAGTAATCAACTTATTTTATGTTGGCCGTCCATCATCTGTCCATCCAGCATCTGTCTACTTTTTTCCATAAGCGAGTCAAGAACAACTGGGCAGGAATTATCCATAGGGTCAGATCTGTTACAACATACACTGCGCCAGAGTTCATATTCTCAACACCATATCAGGATGATTAGCCTAGGCCTTTAATTGTTCTCACAATAGATTAGGCAATGCATCTGCGGGTGTTGTGTTGAATTACTCTGGCCCCTAGGTGCTTGGGATGCCTGCTCCAAGGGGAACGTATGACATCTTGTGTGGTTCACCTAGGGTTTTTCTTGGCACTACCCGATGTAGCAGATGAAATTGATGATCTTATTTTTAGTATCAATATAAACTTGTGATAAATCAACCAATTAATACTGGAATTCTTTTTGGACATCTAAACCTTTTTGTGTTTTGTTAAAATCGATTAACGCCTTTGCACTTTTATTCTACCAAGGCATCAAATAGTACGTGTGTACGTTATTTTAACTCAAATATGTTTTAAACTTATGATAAATTCTTAAAAATTAATGTCTTAATGTTAAAATTTTATATTTCTCTTGTTCATCCACTCTACCGAGTTTTAGGGTGTTGTTTTATTCTGCACTTGTCTATTTAATTTTCTCTTCGTTATTACTTGCTTTTTTTCTGTTTTCGTTTGGTTATTATCCGATTTTAACTATTAACACCACAGTGGGTGCTCCTATTAAGAGGAGGATTATATGAACATAACATAACATCACTCAGCTCATAATGGATTGCAGGAAACTATCAAATATTTACTCCTTACCAAGAAATGGCAATCTGACATGCGTATTAGAAACTTTAAGCCACACTCTCGCCACACTCTACACATAAAGAGACTGCAATATATATCCTGACTTATCATCATCCAGATGGTATCTGATCTTGATTAGTTATGGCGAAACATCCAAAGGACATTATTTTCGTCGCACATTCATCAAGTAGCTGGTTTAGACATGTGTTTTGCCTCTAATTAATTCAGTAAATTTATTTGTAGGATTTTCAGAGTTTTCTCAACTGCTTAGAAGATCCTGTGATAGTTTGTTCCAATCCCTAAGCGTACTGGGAATAAAGCTGATGTGGCTGTTGTGCATGTTTTTGGTTTTCCGAGTTGGAGTCTGTAGACTATCTAATGATATCTTTGCTTGTTGCTGTAGACCTTTGTAGAACAAGATAAAGCATTTTTGTTTCCTTCTGTCTGACAACGGTGGGGGTTTTAGGGTTTTCATTGTATTTGTCATACTGCCTGGTTCATAGTAATAGTTTGAGGTGATAAATCTAGTTGCACATTTTTGCACATTTTCTAGTTTGTCCTAAAGAGTTATCTGATGAGGTTCCCAAACTGTACTTGCATACTCCAGAACTGGTCTAATCAGTCCCATGTATGCTTGAAGTCTGATTTCTTGGGAACAAAATGATAAATTTCTCTGCAATGGTCCTAAGGTTCTGTATGATTTGCTGCAGATCTCAGTGATGTGTTTGTTACAGCTTATGTCATTGGTGATGTTGACGCCCAAGTACTTTACTGATGAAACAAAACTTAGACTCCTTCCTTTTAGTGTGTACTCGAATTTGATGGGGGGGGGGGTTGGTTTTTTTTCTGGTTAGGCTTATCATGTTTCATTTTACTGGTTGGAAGTGCATTCCCCATGTGGTAGCCCAGTTACCTAACATGTTTATGTCTTGTTGGAGTGCCTCACAGCTCTTGGGCTCATCAATTTCCCAGTAGCATACGCAATCATTAGCGAATAGCCTGATCTCTGAGGACATGTCCTGGACTATATCATTTATGGGGACTGGAAACAGTAACCGCCTAGAACAGTTCCTTGAGGTACTCCAGAAACAACGTCAGCAATGTTTGATTTGGCACCATTGTGGGCTTGCACGATTTTCCGATTTAATCGTGAAGTTCGATTTATTTTTTAAATCACGATTTTTACGATGTAATTGAGGAAAAATCGGAAAATCGTCAAATATTTCATGTTTTTTTAAAATCTGAAGTGTGTACTTTTTTGTCACATTTTATCAGTACGCGAGTACAATTATAATCGATTCACGCCTATGTTCATTGTATTTATATCGTGCCGTGCCATGCACGTGTCGAATAATTAGTAATCACAACACACAAGTGCTACAATAAACAAGCTAACAATAGCGTGGTAACACCTTTGTCATTGAGAAAACCAGCTAGTTACTCCGTCGAATCACCATATAATTTTCTTTCTTTCACTGCAGACCCTGAGTCTGTCGTGAAATGCCAAGTATTTACTTAGTTGCAGAGTGTTAGGCAATCAGTGAACATAATTCTTTTTAATTCTAGGGTTAGCAATTTCAGGCGGTGTAATAATTTTTCCTTTTTGATTCGGTTGTCATGTCAAATTAAAGAAAATAAAGCAACAGCATTCCAGATTGTTTGATTTTGAACTGTGCGTTCTGTTGATTACCCTTAAATGTAAATCATACATTCTGAAAGCAACTATAAACTGCACCATATGATGAGTTTCCGCTGTTACACTCGTACCTACTCAAAGCTACCATCCTATGTATGTGGATTGTGCAATATCTCCCCGGGTACTAATATTAGCATCTTCGAGTTACTCTGGTAATGACATAACGTCATCCTACAAAGGGATGCTATAAGCGGAAGCT
Organism: Chaetoderma sp. LZ-2023a; assembly: GCA_034401795.1. Lineage (NCBI taxonomy): Eukaryota > Metazoa > Mollusca > Caudofoveata > Chaetodermatida > Chaetodermatidae > Chaetoderma > Chaetoderma sp. LZ-2023a. The sequence continues at coordinate 64,226,826 of CM067362.1, read as the reverse complement.
GATACATCATGTAATTTATATTTTTTTCTCGGCGACATTTTATCTCAAATTTTGATGAAATAAATAATGTTTATTAAACTATACGCAATATTTAGGCGGTCCCAATTAATAATTTCACTCCCGCGATGATGGATATAAGGTATACATTAAGCATAGACGTAGGATGTTAAGAATTTGTCGCATGAAAATGTGTTCTAATTTCGTGATATTTTTTGTATCATTTATTTCAACTTTTTCTAGAAACAAGCTACATTACCCCGGTTTATATTTTTGGGAATTTGGACCTACAATTTAATCGAAAATCACGATTTTTTTTTTATAAAATCGATCGCGATGTTTCGAAGCAAAAATCGTGCGGGTCTACACCATTGACTACTGCACACAGTTTGCGACTTGTTAAGAATGAGTCAATCCAATTTAGTATGTTTTTTGACACACCATATTTGTGCAATTTAGATTTCAAAAGTTCATGTAGAACAGTATCAAAAGCCTCTTCAAGGTTGAGAATAAAAATGTCAACTTGTTTCCGTTTATCAATGGATGAAGCCCAATCATTGATGACATTAATTAGAGTTTCACAGTTTCTAGCATCTTACAACAAAGGCATGTGAGGGAAACCGGTCTATAATTACTTGGTAAGGACCGGTCGCTTTTCTTATATAAAGGACAAAGGTTTGCTGATTTCCATTCAGTTGGGATAACTCCTTTGTCTAAGGACTGTTGAAAAAAATGTGATAGTATGTCTGACAGTTCTTTGAGTATTCGCGGATGTATTTCATCTGGCCCCATTGTTTTGGATGTTTTCAAACCATTTAATAATTTCTTAATTCCATTTGGGCTGATGGTGATGTTTTCCATTTTGCTTGTTTTAGGAATTGAGCATGGTATTTCGCTAAAGGTTGTTTCGGTGAACACGCTAGTAAATTGGCTGTTAAGTGCTTCAACTTTGCTGAGGTCAGTATCTACGAGAATTCCATTTATTTTGAGTGGCGGGATTCCTTGTTTATCAGATTTTTTCTAATCTACGAAAAGGTGTACATGTAGAAATTGTCGCTGCATTTAACTTGGACTGCACTTGAAAATGTAGACAAAACAATTGTTCAATGCAAACTATTTACTTTCGTAGCTTACAATATAACATTACATTTGTACGTGGCAATGGGGCGTGCCACGAAGAGTTATCTCCCCCAGAGGCGTGCGTGCGTTGTGAGACATAAATATACTTCCGCGTTTATCAATGGCGTGTATAGTAACAACGTCAGAGTACCGTATCATTGGAGAAAGGTGATCATACTTAGTCCGGATGGAGGAAGTCCGAATCGCGGAAGTGATATTTATACGTACATCCACTGGGGAAAATGAAGATTAACTAGGCTTATCGGGTCACAGACGATTCATAAACAATCACAATATACAAACGGAATAGTTAGAGGTTATTTTCGAAAATATGTCAAGACATAATAATGCGTTTAAGGGTTTTAAATACAACGCAGCCATTCGACGTTTGATGACAACCTAAAAGTACCCCTCATATCCGACTCTACGGGTAGTAAATGCCGAGTACTCGAGCCTAGTAGTCGACTGAATTACAAGCTTCAGTAAAAATAAACCTAGAGGCGTGGCTTGGTGCCAATGATATGTTCATGTCTCGCGGTAGCGAGAAGTAAGGGATTTTTTGGCGTGAAGTTACACATCTTTTTTAGATTTCCTTCCGCCCTAGGGTACTGAAATTCAGCAAGGTGTGTATCCGTCCTCTGTGTATTATTGGATGGTCCGTTTTTCGAGTGCAATTTGTGATGTGATGTAATCCCCTATTTTCTATTGTAGCGCGGATGTGAAATGATGTCAACGATTTAAATGATTTGAGCAACGAGGAGTTTCAAATGCATAGGCGTATGGTGAGGGGTGTGTGCGTGCGTGCGTGCGTGCGTGTGGGGGGGGGGGGGGGGAGACCGGGTTTTGCTGCTCCTATTGTGTATCCCATAGCGCCCCCTTTGGCCCTTCAGCACACACCCCCCCCCACACACACCCACCCACCCCACCCCACCCACCCTGTCCAAGTACCTTCATACGCCACTGAAATGGGAGTTTGTAACCAACGGTAATAATATGATAACCCCATCTGATGTCAACGCAAGAGCCATTTAAAGATGCATATTCACACCAAATGCCTGAAAATAAAATTGTTACAATTGTAGACTTTTAGAGGCCCAAATCGTGTGCCTAGATTTAATGAAACGAAACAAATCTTAACATATGATAGTTTTATTCCGTGTAAATTATGATACTTTTTAGCTGTGAATTTGAAATAGGGACTCGTGTCTCTAATTAAATTTTTGCACCTTAAAAAAATTATATTAATTTATACTTGACGAAATCATATGTTAAGATTTATTTCGTTTCTTTACGTCTAAGCCCACAGTTTAAGCCTCCAAAACTATACAATTTTATTTTCAAGCATTCTGCTGTGAATATACACCTTTAAAAATTATACAAAGCCAAGTACAGAGTGTGATGCTCTTATATATAGACATAAGCGGTCAGCGTTGCAGATCAACACTAGGGGGGGGGGGGGGGGGGGGGGGGTGTTTATAATACTATTACATGAAAACACCGAGTTATAAATTTTGATATAAATATATTTTGAATTGTGAGCTCAACGAAACAGCTGAATGATAATTAACCCTTCACATGTCGCATGACCAACGGAGGTATCTTAAGGCAACAGAAAAATCTTTTACAAGTGAGGAAAAATTTATTTTGGAACAATCCCCCTTGTTAAAGTTGCATATTCACACTAAACTGCTTTAAAATAAATTCATTAAAATTGTAGACTTTTAGAGGATTAAATTGTGTGCCTATGTGAATGAAACAAGATAAATCTTAGCATATACGGTGATTTCATATAATTTTTTTAAGTTGCGAAATTGAATTAGAGACACGCGTACATATTTCAGCTTCACAAATAAAAATGTATTAATTTATACGGAATGAAATCATCAAATGTTAAGCAGCACATTCACACCAAAATGCTCTAAGATAACATTTACAAACGGGCCAAATTGGTTATTCGTTACATCCACACATGTAAGCCTATATAAATCTCATTGATGATGTCCAGTTTTACAAATAGGCTTCTATCGACGGTTACTAAAACTAAACATGCATACACCAAAATTCATGATATACGGTGAATTAGGTAGATACCCCCTCGATATCACTATAAAACATAGAACAATCCTATACTGGGAAAAACTGCTAAATGGCAAAGAAACAAAGCTATCGTGTCTACTTTATAAATATATGTACACTGACTATACCAATAATAACGTACAATACAAATGGATTGGAGTAGTAAAGGCTATATTAAATACTGTGGGAATGGGATATCTATGGGAAAGACAGAGCATCACAAGTAATGCAACGAAACATATAAAACAAATACTTATAGACCAATACACACAATCATGGAGAGGACAGATGAACGCATCTTCAAAGGGGAAAATCTATAATATCTATAAGACGAAATTTGAAATAGAACCATACCTTAATAAATTAAATAATACTAATAAACTAACCTTAGCGCGATTCCGAACAGCCAACCACAAATTGCCAATTGAAACTGGGAGGTGGGAGGGCTTAATCAAAGAAGATCGGATATGTAAATTGTGTGACCAACATGACACAGGTGATGAATATCATTACCTATTTCTCTGTAAATTTTTTGAAAAGGACAGAATGACACTACTACCAAAATACTTTCGGGTGAAACCAAACTACTACAAATTGTGTGAACTTTTATCAAGTAATAAAATCTCAATTTTAAGTAAGCTATGTACATTTATAAGAAGAGTATTGAAACACTTTAAATAGCAAGACAACGACAACAGTGATGATGACAACAACGACTACGACTAGGAGGAGGACCATGGCGACGACGACGAAAACGACGACTACGACATCGACGACGACAATAGCAGCAGCAGCAGCAGCTGCTGCAACTGCTACTCTTACCTCTACTGCTACTACCGCTGGCGCTACCGCTGTAGCTACAGCTGCTATTATCACTACCACAGCCTGCTTACAGCACATCATTCCTGTCGAAAATCAATGTTCCAATAATAATACATATGTACAAGGTGTATACATCTATTACCTTTAAAAGTGTACATCTTGCAAATTAGAATATGTTCTGGGAGTGGAGACCTCCGAATTCCTCCATACTTTTTCGAATTTCGTCTGGAGGAATTGGAGCACTTCACTCCTGGTTTGTCCGGCCCGTCGTTGCACTTAGCATTCTGTCCCACACCAACAACAACAGTAAATGACAGTGGCAGCAGCAGCAACTACTACTGCCTCTACTGTTACATCTACTGCTACTGCTACTGTTGCTGCTCCTGCCATTGCCACTGTCACTGCGACTACTGCTGCCACTACTACTACTACCACAGTCTGTCCTGCAGCTCATTGCTACCGTCATAAACCAAATAATAATAGTAATAATAATAATAATAATAATAATAATAATAATAATAATACATGTAATAATAATAATAATAATAATAATAATAATAATAATAATAATAATAATTATCAACATTCCATGTAATCGCCATTGACAGTGTAAATGTATGTACTAATGGACCCCATATGCCACATTGTGGCCTGGGTGTAAATAAATTGAATTGAAAATTGAATTGTAAGTTGAAAGGTCCCAATTATTTCTGGTTGGATAGGTCACACCCATTTAGACCGCATACTGTCCACCGTCCGTGAGAGGTGCATTCAACTTGCTGACCATAAAAAAAATAACAAAGCGACTGTAAAGGTGACTGACACAGCGAGATTCTGGGGGTAGGGGTGAGGACACTATGAGGTTGGTTCATATAGCGTGTAGAGTAAACCATTTATTAACCATTTCAGTTTCAAATTAAAATTTTATAATAGGAAATGTCCATTTGAAGACCAAGAAGTTAATTTTTAACAGTCAGTATGAGTGGCTTGACCGGTTATCTAACACGTTACGTGGTCTCCCTCTTAATGAAGGTTGTCTTTAGAGCAGGTTCGATTATATGGGTGTGCGCCCGATCGAAGTCTGGCAGCGCGTTGCTTTAAATATGTATGTGAAAGGAAGGCAATCTGCAATCAGACTGTCTTCGCTTTTGACACTCTGTCCTCAGCCAAAATCTTTAGCTTCCCCAGGTCCTTTCTTGATCTGAGAGTACCGAGTTATGTTTACTTCAGGCAATCATCATCATACATACAGAGCTGTAGAATTCCCATCCAAAGAAATATACTCCCTGAGTGTACTAAACGATTTCCAACACACGTTCACACTACTGTCCACACAACAGCATCAGACACCCCCCCCCCCCCCGACACCCCCCCCCCACCCCAACAACCCAACTAATAGATGTATGTGTTGTGGCTGGCCCTTCCCTTAATTCTAAAAGACTTGATCTAATAAAAAAAGGATGTTGTCCTACAACTGGCGACTGTGCGTGTGTACCATGATATAAGACTAAGTGGTCCTAATGTTTGAATGCAATTAATGCAATTACCCACACACGCACGCACGCACACACTCACTCACTCACTCACTCACTCACGCACGCACCCACGCACGCACGCACGCACGCACACACACACACGCGCGCTTATGTATAATCAGTATCATTAAGTTCACATTCACATATAAACTCCCTCGTAGATATCATATGTCATGTCAGTCTTAACCACTTTCTTTATTGAAATTCCAGATAACAAAGGTAAAAATAAGATATTTGGAGTCATTTATAGACCATCTGGAAAGGATACTGAGATCTTTATCAACATATTTGAAGACATTCTCAAAATTATACAAAAGGAAAATAAACTATGTTATCTTGCAGGTGATTTTAATGTCAATTTACTATTTACTAATTCAATGCATACCCAGAACTTTACCAACTTGTTAAACTCTTATTCCTTCATACCAACAATAACAAAAACCAACAAGAATAGCATAATTTACTGCAACACTAACTAACAACATTTTTACCAACAACATCTTCTCGGAATGTTGCAGATCAGGCATTTGTGTGTCTGATGTCTCTGATCATTTCCCTGTTTTTCTTCTAGAATTAAAATCAGTTGCTAATATTAAAATCATAAAAAGTGAAATTATTAATTGCAGCGATTTTAGTAGCTCCAACATGGATGCATTTAAACTCAAAATTATGGAACAGAATTGTGATGAAATACTGTCACGATGTTCTTGTGACGATGCCTACAATGCATTTAATAGCACTTGTACACACATCTTTGAACAATGTTTTCATTTTGATCAAATAAAACGATATAAGAGAAATCCAAAAAAACACATGGCTTACAAATGGAATTCTAGCAGCATGTCATAAGAAACAAGCTGTATCTTTAATTTTTAAATGTCAAACTAGCAACAACCGATAAAAATACAAACAATATAGAAATAAACACAATCAAATGATCAGAAGCTCTAAAAGAAATTACTTTTACAACAAGTTAGAGGAATTAGAAGGTGACATAAATGGCACATGGAAAGTAATCAAGTTAATTCTAAATAAAAATAGGCAAAGCGCGACAAACACACAATTTATGTACAATGATAAATTAATAACAATTGAAAAGGAGATTGCAAATAAATTCAATGATTATTTTATAAACATAGGCTCAACATTAGCTAATACAATCAAATCAAGCACAACTTTTGGCCAATACTTGAATGATAGGTATATGCCCTCACTATTCGTAAGCCCTACAAATCATGAAGAAACCATTTAAGTAATGATTAATTTTAAGCTAGGAAAAAGTGCAGGTATTGATATGTTTAAACGGCGACTTTTCAAACCATGCACTGCAGGAATTTCATTACCATTAAGCCATATTTGCAATCTATCTCTTACACAGGGAATGTTTCCATCAATGCTGAAACTCACATGTGTCATTCCTCTGTATAAAGCCAAAGACGCATCACTATTTAGCAATTACAGGCCTGTATCAATATTACCTATATTTTCAAAATTACTAGAAAGACGTATGTATAACCGTTTAATGAAATATTTAGATAAGTAGAAAATACTATATTCAAGACAATGTGGATTCAGAAAGAAACACTCTAATATGCTGGCTTTAATAGATATATTAGAAAAGATTAATGAATCATTGGAAAATAAACAACACGTCATTGGCATTTTCTTGGATCTTTTAAAAGCATTTGATGTGAATGACCATCAAATCCTCCTGAAGAAATTATACTATTATGGTATCAGGGGGTCGCACTTGACTGGTTTAGGTTATACCTGTCTAACAGGACACAATATGTTCAATGCAATGTACACCTTTCTGATCCAGCACATGTAGTTTGTGGTGTTCCACAAGGATCAATTCTTGGCCCCTTACTCATTCTTATCTATATAAATGTTGTACCTAAAATATACAACCAGGTCTCTCTCTCTCTCTCTCTCTCTCTCTCTCTCTCTCTCTCTCTCTTCGCAGATGATACTAATGCCTTTAGTTTTCACAAAGACATAAATACACTATATGACAGAGTAAATGAGGAAATGGGCATACTTATAGTGGTTTGCGCCCAATAAACTCTTATTAAATGTAGACAAAACATCACATATGTTATTCATATATAGCAAAAAATTTGACAGAAGTAAAATACCAAAACTCCTGATCAACAACAAAGCAATTGCGCAAACAAACTCGGCTAAATTTCTAGGTGTTCTTTTGGCCATCGACTTATCCTAGAGCTGCCACATAGATTATATTAGCAAAAAGTCACAAAACACCTAGGTGTGTTACGACGACTAAAACCATTTATCCCAAATAAAACACTTAAGACACTGTGCACAACACTCATTCTTCCACACCTAACATATTGCAATGCAATCTGGACAAATACACACAAAACAAAACTCAGCAAGTTGGCTGGATTGCAAAAGAGAAGCATCAAATTATTCACAGACAAAAAAGTACACCAAAATATCTTTAAAAAAGAGACTTTATTAAAGCTGACAGATATTGGCAGAATGCAGCTGTTTACCATGGTATATGACTTCCATCACAATATCTTGCCCAGCTCAATATCACAGATTTTCATAAAAACCTAAAACATCCATGTTTTATTAAATGTCTGTATTATATATGTATTATAGTGTGAAGATACACGAATATAAATCTAGGTGCGTGTAAGCCTCATAGGTAATGCCTTAATTACAAGCAACCTCTAATGTATATATCATACTGTGTTTAATCTGAAAAATAAAAGTAACTAACTAAAAAAACAATCATTGCTTATTCTGTAGTCACGTGGACAAGACAAAGCATTGTACATCACAATAATGCTTTATTTTCCATTAATGTCTCCTAGAAACATGAACAATCATTGGTTATTATGTAGTCACGTTGACAAAACAAGGGATTGTGTATCACATTGATGTTGTGTTTTCCATTAATGTCTCACAGAAACATGAACAATCATTGGTTATTATGTAGTCACGTGGACAAAACAAGGGGTTGTGTATCACATTGATGTTGTGTTTTCCATTAATGTCTCACAGAAACATGAACAATCATTGGTTATTATGTAGTCACGTGGACATAACAAGGGATTGTGTATCACATTGGTGTTGTGTTTTCCATTAATGTCTCACAGAAACATGAACAATCATTGGTTATTATGTAGTCACGTGGACAAAACAAGGGATTGTGTATCACATTGATGTTGTGTTTTCCATTAATGTCTCACAGAAACATGAACAATCATTGGTTATTATGTAGTCACGTGGACAAAACAAGGGATTGTGTGTCACATTGATGTTGTGTTTTCCATTAATGTCTCACAGAAACATGAACAATCGTTGGATATTATGTAGTCACACGGATGATACAAATCATTGTACATCACATAGATGTTGTGTTTTCCATTAAAGTCTCACAGAAACATGAACAATCGTTGGATATTATGTAGTCACGTGGACGATACAAATCATTGTACATCACATAGATGTTGTGTTTTCCATTAATTTCTCACAGAAATATGAACAATAATTGGTTATTATGTAGTCACGTGGACGGTACAAAGCATCGTATGCCACATAGATGTTGTGTTTTCCATTAATGTCTCACAGAAACATGAACGACCATTGGTTACTATGTAGTCACGTGGACGATACATAACATTGTGTATCACATTGATGTTGTGTTTCCCAGTAATGCCACACAGAAACATGAACAATCATTGGTTATTGCGTAGTCACGTGGACGAAACTAGGCATTGTGTATCACATTGATGCTATGTTTCCCTGTAATGTCACACAGAAACATGAACAACCATTGGTTATTATGTAGTCACGTGGACGAAACAAAGCATTGTGTTTCACATTGATTTTGTGTTTCACAGTAATATCACAAATAAACTTGAACAATGTTTTGTTATTATATAGTCACGTGGACAAAACAAAGCATTGTGTATCACATTGAACTTGTGTTTCCCATTAATGTCACACAGAAACATGAACAATCATTCATTATTATGAAGTCCAGGTACATTGTACATCACGTTGATGTTGTGTTTTCTAGTAATGTCACACCGAAATATGAACAATTATTGGTTATTATATAGTCATGTGGACGAAACAAGGCATTGTGTATCACATTGATTTTGTGTTTCCAAGTAATGTCACACACAAACATGAACAATCATTAGTAATTAGGTAGTCACGTAGACGGAACAAAGCATTGTGTATCACGTTAGTGTTGTCTTTCCATTAATGGCACAGAGACACATGAACACTTATTGGCAATAAGGCAGTCACGTGGACGAAACAAGGCATTGTATATCACATTGATGTTGTGTTTTCCATTAATGTCGCACAGAAACATGAACAATCATTAGTTATTATGTAGTCACGTGGACGAATCAAAGCATTGGACATAACATAGATGTTGTGTTTTCCATTAATGTCACACAGAAACATACACAATCATTGGTTATTATGTAGTCACGTGGACAAAACAAGGCATTGTGTGTCACATTAATGTTGTGTTTCCCAGTAATGTCACACAGAAACATGAAGTCTCATTGGTTATTATGTATTCACGTTGACGAAACAAAGCATTGTTTATCACATTGATGTTGTGTTTTCCATTAATGGCACAGAGACACATGAACACTTATTGGCAATAAGGCAGTCACGTGGACGAAACAAGGCATTGTATATCACATTGATGTTGTGTTTTCCATTAATGTCGCACAGAAACATGAACAATCATTAGTTATTATGTAGTCACGTGGACGAATCAAAGCATTGGACATAACATAGATGTTGTGTTTTCCATTAATGTCACACAGAAACATACACAATCGTTGGTTATTATGTAGTCACGTGGACAAAACAAGGCATTGTGTGTCACATTAATGTTGTGTTTCCCAGTAATGTCACACAGAAACATGAAGTCTCATTGGTTATTATGTATTCACGTTGACGAAACAAAGCATTGTTTATCACATTGATGTTGTGTTTTACATTAATGTCACAGAGAAACATGAACAATCA